>CP126891.1:82950416-83632500 GCA_030440675.1 Furcifer pardalis
CGACCCGGTTCGGCCAGAAAACAGCCCCATTCACGCAGCACCATCACCGGCCAGCTTACCGTGTGGAACAGGCTCACCCCCGGTCACCGCGGAGCCCGACGCTCGTATTCCGGATCCGCTCCCGGCCCAGCCAGGGCAGAGCGAGACGACAGGTCCGCTCTGCCCGATGCCCCAGCGCCGACTGAACTGCGCAGGTCCGATCGAGTAAGAACACGCCCCCGTCACCTGGAGGATTTTGTATGCAAATAGCAGACTGGGGCATTCTGGGGGGAAGGGGTGTTAGATATTTAAATGTCCTAGCGGCGGGAAAATCGCCGCTACCCATTGGTCAGTGGGCTGGGTCAAGCAGGGTATTTAATCCCCTGCTGACCCAGCCGTTGTTGTTATTGTCTGTGCTAACCACAATAAACAGACGTGTTGTTTGGTTCACCCTTAATGGCTTCCGTGTCCTCACTCCCGCGCCCTGATCTCCGGATCTAACAGATATCATGATGATAGTCTGGATTTTCTTCTTATACTTGGGCTCATCCTGAGGCATTTCACTCTTGTTGTCATCAAGTGTTCTGGTGAGTAGGTATGTATGTGTGTCAAGCAGAATGTGCATGGCTAACTGGCTGCTTCCATTTGTGCTGCTCAGGACCAGAGAGTGTGGTAATGGATTCGTATTGTTGTTTTGAATGTGACAATATAAACTAATTTCTATATAGGTCTGGTGATGATTTTTCTTTCTTATGTACTGTTTCTGCTTTTGGAGGAGATGCATTCTCTGTTGCTTCCCTCTGCTTTTCTGGAGTAGTTTTAAGGTTATTTTAAAAGGCCTTTTGGAGTGGAAGGAAACATGAAATGAATGACCCAAGAGAGAATTTTCCCTTTCATGTAAAACAAAAGTACAGTATAGGGGGGAAATACAAAAGCAAATAAAAAAGAAACACCCTCCTCCAAAGAACCTGAAGCAATAATACACTATGTATATAGTGCAGGAATTCTCAACCTTTTTAAACCAGGGGCCAGGTCCTGCTCCCTCAGACAGCTTCGGAGGCCGGCCAGCCAATTTGCCCTTCCCTTCATCACATGGAACTTCCTGGTGTGGTGGAGGTGGTGGTGGGCCACGTGAAATGGTGCTGTTGGCCACATCTGGCCATAGGTTGAGAATCCCTGATATAGTGTATGCTTATTGACCTCAGTATTCCTTTCTCACATTCATAAGAAGAAAGTGTTTCTGGATATATGTGTCTTACAGTCATGAGTTAGTAACCATTTCTTCACATGCCATGATCCGTGATATTAAATGACTTCATTTTCTTCCCAGGAGAGGATGTAGCAATTGCCATGAACCACTCTGCTTTTTACACAATTTATGGCTCACCAAATGAAGAGCTTGGAAGAGTCATTTGGGAGGACGACAACTACCCAAATCCTGCCTCCCAGACAGCTGAATGTACAGTACTAAGAATTATTGGGCTTTGAGAATGGATTGAATAATAACAGATTTTCCACTCGGGCTGAATTAATTCTATTAGCAAATGAAATTTGTATACAGAGTGGAAAAGTTAGACATGAAGAATTTAGACATGAAAATTCTAGATATTGTGATGTCAGCATGCAAAGATGATTATATTTATTGACAGTTGCTGCAAATGCTTTTTACATTGCAAGTCCTATAAAGTCTTGACATTTTATTTCTCAGAGTAAAAAGGGGGAAATCATTAAAAAGAAGTAGCCCAAACCTTTTATTGCACTAGCAACACATTTATCTTTAATTAATATTGCATAATGTGCACATGCAAAAAAAAAAATCCTCTCCCTCTTCTTGTTTATGTTATTGATGTGCAAGTTAAGCTCAAAAGTTGAGAAGCCTTTGTTTATGTTACAGCAGAAGTGGAAACTGAAAATACTTACTGCTTTACTTTAAAGGATGTTTATCAAAGTGAGCAGCATGAGAGGCGGTGTGGAAAGTATTTATATAAAGTGAAAGTATGTATAGCACAAAATAGTAGCAAACAAAGGAGGAAGCAGATACTTTCTTTAAAGAGAGTATAGGGAATAGCTGGGAACAAGCACTTGAGTCCAGTTCTAGCGCAAATCTGTCTCACCACGATCGAGAAATGTCAAACCCAGACCCAGAGATCACTGAGTCAACATCTGAAAGCAATGAGGTTGAACCTACAACCTCAGAACGTTCTCAACAACAATTGCATAATGAGCTCCAGCTGTACTGAAGATTGGCCAGAACTCGTTTGCAGAGAACATTGCCAGCTGAGAAGCCCTGATTGGGAAGTACTCTTGAGGGGGCTCGTTACTGTTGCCAATCCGTTGGAACTTTGTTGCTGCCCAACATTCTGCCACTTTGTTACCTGCCTTTGAACCTTGGCTGCCTGATTACCCTGTTTGGACTTTGGACCCCTGCTTGGACTTTTGAGTACGCTTCTGGATTTCCCTTCAAACTTAGACTACATCTGACTGCTAAACTAACTCTGATAAACTTCCTTGACCACGCTCTTGACTAAATCCTTGAAAGACTTCTGTGCGACCTTGTCTCTCTCTTCCTCTCTCTCCCCCCTCCCCACACAGCACTGTTAGCCAGTTTCCCCTGCCTAACAGGGGCAGACACACACAGAGTAAGCTTTAACAATGCTCCCCTAACAATGTTTGGTTTATTACAAGATAGTTTTCAAAGAAATAGCTGGGCAAGTCTGTGTATGCATATTCAGACAAAAATGAAACAAAATAAAAAAAGTAAACTAAAACATAGGGATACTAGGAGGCTATTACATTCCAA
Source organism: Furcifer pardalis (assembly GCA_030440675.1). Classification (NCBI taxonomy): domain Eukaryota; kingdom Metazoa; phylum Chordata; class Lepidosauria; order Squamata; family Chamaeleonidae; genus Furcifer; species Furcifer pardalis. Next base: position 82,953,196 of record CP126891.1, read on the forward strand.
CGTGATCTTTCATGGATAAATTATCTTCGTCAGACCCTTGTTTTAATGTAGCTCCTTGTATTCCTCACAAGATCAGTCTAAAAGGCAATAGATTCAGAGGATGGTTCCTTTGACCAAATGGGGTACTGCTCCACTTCAGGCTCAACCAATCTATTTTGGTCTGCCTTCTGACCAAATGCACTGTACCTCTGTCCAACATTCTCTCTGAGTAGCCACTTTGGCTCTTAGTTCTGCTTTTCACTGTGGGTTCTACCCATCTATGTGGTGTCCCTTTCACCTCACTAATCACAAGAGGCACTAGTAGCACTGAAGAAATTTATTCCTTCCATAGGGAAGCATCTATAACAAGTGTGAAACTTAATTGAAGCTCCAGCTAATAAGAGACGTACTAACAGTTAACCAGTCAGAGCTCAAGAATGCTAACTTCTAGACTTGCTGCAAATTGCCAGATACTAGGAGGACTCCTGGCTAGTCATTGAGTTTCACATATCCAGGTTTGCTATTTTCATAATTTCAGATAACTACAGTGCAAAGAAAATTAAATCCAACAGTGGCAAACAGAACTTTTTATCAGTGTTTTTAATTGCAGGCCAAACTTCTTAATTCCTGCATTACTTTAAATGCAGGAATTTAAAGTAAGGTCAAAATGATCCATATAACCCAGTTGCAAACATTTCAAACAACATTCATTCTAAGCTCAAGCCCTGCTAGGTGAGAGCCTTGTTGGGGCACAGGTGCTTGAGAGGTCTAACTAGACAGTGTTGCCCATCTCTTGTCAATAGATGTTAGGCCAGGACTAAAACTCATCAAAGAACCCTATGTCAGATCCCTCAGGCAAGGTGAAAGCGGTGGTCACAGGTCATGGTGCGCTTAGCCAGCATGTGACATGATATCCAAATGGCTAAAAGAACACACACACACATGAAGGTGCACTTGATTTCTCAAGTCCATTTCCTTCTGCAGAATGTTGTTGCAGAGTTATCTACCAATGCGGGGACTCCTTGCTAAATAATGACTCCAAGGTATTCACTCAAAGAATTAGGAAGGCAAACCCATTTGCAAAATGATAGCTTTCGGATTTGCTGATTGGTTACATGATGCAAAGTAAGGATGATAATGAATAATTTGAAATAAAGTCTTCTATGCCTAGGTTCAATAAACAATCTAATTAGAGTCTGCAGTCAAGAAATCAGAAAAATACTGAGACTTGGAAAGGCAGCAATGAAGGAAGAAGAAAAGATCTTTAAAAGGAAGGATGTGTCACTGGATACCAAGACCAAGATAAATCATACTACTGTATGGCATTTCTGATTGCTGCAAGGCTGTTAAATCTGTACAATAAATAAAGCTGGCGGGAGTGTTGAAATGGAGTGTTGGAGGAGAGCTTTACTGGCACCATGGACTACTAAAGACAAATAAAGCAGTTCTAAATCAAATCAAGCATGAACTCTCTCTAGAAGCAAAAATAATTGAACAAAAGCTACTGTTATTTGGACATAAGAGGAATGGAAGGCAGTAGGAAAAGATAAAAAGACAAAATATGAGGTAAGCTAACTCAGTAAAGGAATCCATAGGCTTTCATTTGCAAGTGCTGAGCAACGCTGTTAATGACAAAACTCTTTGAAAGTTTAATTCATATGGTCACTACTCAGCATAAGTTAGAAGTCAAACACGGATGCTACAAAACCAAAACCCAGTGTTACACTTGCAGCAGAAATACCAGAGGTGGTAGTCTGCTACCTACTAGTAGATTGGCATCACTAGTAAATGAAATTGAAAAGGTTTATGAAAGAGACTGTACAACAGGTTTTTTTTTTGCTTATTTATCAGTCATTTATATACTGCTGCTTCTCCAGGGAGCTCAATATGGTGGTATAGCTGTCTTCCTCAGCCACTTTAACTTCATTACAACTATGAAAATTCTGAAGCTGAGTGTGAATATAGGTTGTCTCAAGACACTGACTTAGTCTTCCAATAATGGGAAATGGCTTGTGGAACAGCCTGTTAGAATGGCACATACAATGACTTGTGCAACAGCTTTTGGAACCACACATGTCAAATCACTTGTGTAACAATTGGCGCAGCAACTTTTAAGTTTGTCAGATTGCTTAAGCAGTATTTTGTGGAATGACTGTGAAACAGCTACAGTAGTCCACAAAAGTAGAACCAAAATACTGGATTTGACTCTTTCATCACAACAAACATAGGACTTGTTCTAGTGGCAGAGCTTTGGACTAGGACAGGGGTCCTCAAACTTGGCTCTCCAGATGTTCTTGGACTTCAATTCCCAGGAGCCCTGATGAGCAGGTGTGCTGACTTGGGCTTCTGGGAATTGAAGTCCAAGAACACCTGGAGAGCCAAGTTTGAGGAGTCCTGGACTAGGATGATGAAATCTTTGGCTACAACCTGCAGACTTTGCAAGTTCAGACCAATTTAGATTTTGGTAATCCTTACATGTACAAACCTTATTATATCCTGCTATTTCCATTTAATCTTATCTGTAAGACTGAAAAGAAGTGCCTTCCTCACTGATATTTGTATGTTTTCTCTCTACTGATAAATGTTGTGAACAAGAACAAACTGCATTTTCTAACCTGTTTTTCCCTGCCCAACTGGTATCTACACGAAATATTTCTTTCTTTTAAAAGCCAGAAAACAACCTTCTTTATCTAGCTTTCATTTTTCATTTTATAGGGTTCTTGATCTCACAAGTTCAAAAGAATCTTATATACCATATAATTTAAGGCTGCACATTTTGATGTTTATGTGAGAAAACCTGCTCTTCACCATCACTTTGTGAGGTGCCTCACTAACACCTATAATTTCCACTTCTGATATGGAAGTCTGTAGCTAGAATTTACTTTGATAATTACTGTCAGTTTCTTACTTGCTTTGACTTGTTGCTTGATATTAAAATACAGGATATAAGTCAAAGAAAATGACTGATGAAGCTGAACCCCCCCCCCCCCCAGTTTTCTAATATTGGCAGACCATTAGTAAATAAGTGTCAGTAAAAACTTCTTCCTCCATTGTTGATTTCTAATAAACTTCTGCATTTGATTTTGATCTGCTGACCTCCTTACTCCAAAATTTAACATATTCTAAAAGTACTTCCTATGACATAGTACAGAAGGTGCCAATATATATACATACATTTTAAGAAAGGAAAAAACTGTATTAAAATTGTAATACTCAGTATATACCAATAACAAAAGATTAGTAAAAATCATGTTTGACTTCTACAATTACAAGAGGTTCTCAAAGTGGTTACCATCATTGTCCAAACACTTCTGACTATGGTGAACTATTGCTTCAGCAACATTGACCAAAGTGCCCACTTGTATCACTGCACATGTCATTTCAATTCTGCTTGTCGCATAGTGACACTAACATTCGTTCTTTTCAGCAAATGTCATACTACAGATTGCTACCATAATTCAATTCAACTTCAAAAAAAATAATAAGACATATATAACATATCTTAAAAAGTGTATACATTTTTGGCATCATCTGTATATGTACAGTACTTTAGTATTACTCAAGTCAAAGGCAGCACTAAATAAACAATGTAACACATAACATGCAACATATGCAAACAGCGCAGCTATATAATTGAATAAAAGTTTTTCTGCAAGTCCCCATGAAATTGTGTATTTAAGGAAGGATCTAAAAGGACCATGAACCCATTGGGGTCAAGTTCAGACCATGAGCAGAGTACTGGCTGCAGCTTTACCATTGTGCCACAAGGGGTCTTTCTTCATGGGAATTTGAGTGCAGAGAGTTGTCTGTGAGAACAGCAAACTACGGAGCATTTTAATTTAATGAAATAAAGAGTGTCTGATGGCACCAAAATACAGAGTGACTAATGCAGTCACTTTTATGATTTGATATGTATAAAATGGGGTTCGATACTATCCGCAGTTTCAAGTATCTGCTGTAGGTCTTGGAACATATCTTTTGTATATACAGTAAAACCTCATATAACACTAAAACCTGGTTCCACAAGTCTTCGTGTTATATGATTTTTAGTGTTATCTGATCCTCTATGGGTTCCATAGAGAAACATTGTAACCACACAGGCTTTTGCGGTTATTATCTGAAGCATCCCATAGGATCTTAATGTTATCTGATGCAATTCTTCCCCCCAGATTCCTTGATGTTATGCGATTTTAGTGTTATTCGATACTAATGTTATATGAGGTATTACTGTACAGGGAATTACCTGTAGTTTCTAATGGTCAACAGGGCCCCTCCTACTTCAAGAATCTCTTTAGCCTGCAAAACTAAAATGGCTAAGAAAGCCAGTTTCTTGTGCATATTAATACACTCTTGAGCAGTTTTGCCAGTGAAAGGGTGCAAAGAAATGAATGAAGCACACAGATCTAGGTGTGCTTCACATACACAGAAATATGCACTTCTGTGTCACTTCCTTGTGAACAGGAACAATGCAGAGTATGCTTTTATTGCTACAAAAAGTATTGATTTTCTGCCAGTAGCAGGCTTGTCTTCCATAAATCTCACAAGTCCTCTCTTAATACCTTATTTTCAATACCAGCCTGATTATATTTTCACTGTGTTTTAGCAGAAAACATCATATGCTGCCAAATAAGCCTATACAATTAGAAGATTTATGAGGTGCTAAGTCAGCCCAGAGGCAACAATTCAAACAAAAGAAAATCAAATCAGCTATTTTCTAGCTTGCTCATTGCTCAGCAGAAGAAATTGTCAATATGGTATGCATTTGTTATTAGTAGTTAAAGTAGTTGCATAGTTTCTAAAAGATTCATACTGGATATGTGGAATAAATATTTAACACTAAGTTTATGAACCATGGATATCTCACAGACAATGCCATCTATAACTGGAGCAGTTGGGTTTTAGCCAAGCCAGTACCACTGACCTTAGAGAAAGAAAGGCTGCAAACTAAAATTCAATTTTGTGGAAGTTACTGTTGAGTAACATATTTAAGAACAGGGTGTAAATCAGCTTAATTCATTGAAGGAGACATAGTAACGTCCATCAGAAAAGCTGCAAGCAACAAGCAAACGTGAGAGATACTTGCCAAAGAAAGTAATGACATCAAGGTATAGGAAAGCTACCCAAAGAAATATGCAGGTAACAAGTAGATGAGGCTTTCAGATTAACATGAGCTACTGGGATCTGAATCCTTCATTTTAATGAAAGAGATCATGACATATGTGGATTATTTTATGTTTCCATCTTTTGTTTGCCATTTCCTTCACATCTTGTCTGTCAGGTTGTCTAGAAAAGGTTTACTCAAACAGCACTGCAAAGGTTGCTATTAACAGGCAGTCAACATCCAGGATGGGGAGAAGAGGTGGTTTTGAGTTGTAGAAGTGCATGGATTGTTTGGAAATCGATGAAGGATGTTCCAGTCCTTTCTTCTGAGTGGAATCTGTGTACTACTGAGCTTTGTGGTACCCTTCATCTTGACTGTCCTCCTCTCTAAGTCTGTGAATCCTTTTTGCTCCCCCCTGATATATATATTTAGATTCTCTTCCCCCACAATTTCATAGGGTTTCTCAGGCAGTCTGCTTGTGTTGCTAGCACTACTCTTTTGGATTTATTTTTGTGTGGGAAATCCAACAATCCCCTTTCCTTTCCTGGATTATTTTTGCTTCTGTGTGCTATATTCTAGTGGAGGAGAAGACAAGATATCAGTGGTGGAGGGAAGAAATCATTCCATATTCCATTTGGGGAGGAAGCTTTGACTGCATCACTGCCTTTATTTTCTTCTTTTTAAAGTGTGATTTGATTCTGAAAATTAGCGATCATCATGGCGATCAGTCATGAAGATTGTCCTGGGAGCAATATAATGCAGTGACCCTCCATTTGCCTTCTGCATCACAGCATGACACCTATACCACTGACCCAGTTACATGAGTCCATTTCTGGCCCTGAGACCTACCTCATCAGCCCAAGACAGTATTGATGAAGCTGCTGCCATCCATCAAGATGGATTCAAGTGAGATTTAATCAACTTGGAGACCATCACCCTTCCCTGTGGACTTTGCCACCCAAGGCCATTAGTCCTCAGGGTTCTCAGATTAGTTAACCACAGTCTGACAATTAATGTTGAGTCACTGGCAATATGTTCTACTCTATTACCATAGCAGGATAACCTGGGCAGACCAGTTGATTTTATTTGCTTCTTTGATTTTCTTGTTCTAGGAGAGGGGCTTGTCTGTGATTTTTCTTTTTTTAATTTCTAGGCAATGCTCTCTGTCAGGCACACTGACTTAGAATACTCTTTACAAAGACTGCAAAAATGTAATTTTTATTTTATTTTATTTTTAGCTCCCAATGATTATTTGCCCAGGGATTTTAGTGAGGTCTATTTTTCTTTCAGGTTTTGCTTCATTTGCTTTTATTCACCCTCCTCCTGTTCTATTTTTTGCTGTTTTGTTGTATTTTTAGATGCTATTTTCAAACTATTTTTAACTGTTACATAAGCTGTTCTGAAAAGCCTTTGGTTCAAACATCCCTCGAAGTGGTTGCTAACCCGACAGTCCCAGCTGCTTTACCACCCCAGTCAAACAAATGAGATTTCTCTTAACTAACAATATACAGTATTGCTTGTTACATAGCAACAACCATACATTTTGCAAATGTTAAGCATTTGTGTGCCCACAGAACATATACATTCATTACTATCACATAGGAAATTGATTTGGTTCAAACTCCTGCAGTGTAGAAAGATGAGCAATTTCTCAAGCTTTGGGAAGATGGGCTTCGTGCAGAGAAAATGACTGAATTTTTGTTTGAAAATGCACCAGTTTTGATATAGACATTTCTCTTTTTTTACATTCTAATTTTTTTATCAAGAGGAAGTTCAGCTGAAAAGGAGGTTTATGTTTTATATGAACAACTTTAAAACTATAGGAGCTATGTATAAACAATTTTACATAAATAATTAGCAACATATTTCTACCCTGTGAGCAGATCTGAAAGCAGTCTTCAATGCATGTTCTAAAGTAAATCTAAAGAAACATTTAATTAAGCACGGGAGGAGGGGCATTTGGACCTTCAATTGTTGGGCTTTAAAGTACAATTAATCTTCACCATTTGTTATGTTGTCTTATCACAAGTTCTTATCACATCCGTATTTTTAACTAAAGCACCGTAACAATCCATTTTCTATGTATTACTGAACAATAAATTCCAATTAAGTACAGTGGACTGAAATTCTAGAGAAACTATTCTATTTTTGTCCAGAGTCCAACTTATCTAGCTGAACATTTTGTCTTTGTTGTCATGCCAAAAGGAGTGATACATTTTCACTAGCTATAAGTAGTGTATAGGTCTATCATTGTAATGATGTGGTGGCAAAGTAGTTTGAAACTTTCCATTCTGCCATACATTATCATCCAGGCTGTACATGGAGTGACCAAAGGCATGCAGAAATTACTTACATGGACAACTTCATAAAAAGGAAAGAACCAGAACACCATCAGGGAGAAATGAAGCAGATCTTTCAGGATGGTAGATCCTGATATGTGAGGGCAACCACTGAAAAGGAGTCATTGTGATCTCAGTCAGCCACAACTTTGGTTCAACACAAGAGACTGTCTGTGTAGGGGATGTAGGTAGGGGATTGTGCTACATATTTACTGCATTAGTACAGCTGTACAGCTACAATAGTCTGGTAAGCAACCTTCCACTTGGACCCATCATTATATCTTGTGAAGCTCCATGGCAGACTCTAAGAATGCTTTGGGGGACTATTCTTTGCTTAGACTCAGTGGTGGGCATCAGCAGATTTGCACCAGTTCGCCAGAACTGGCAGCAGAAATTCTGGCTGGTCTAGGGTTGTTGTATGTCCTAGTTTTCCAGGATTTTCCTGGATTCATGCTGTCCCAGCTGTTTTAAGAACAAACATGTAAAAGTCCTGGATTTTTAAATTTGAACAAAGGAAGCAATTTCACCCCTCACCAAGGGATTTTTGCAAAGAGTTAATTCACTGACTCCCTGCCTTTCTTTCAATTATCCGGCTTGAAAGCAGCGAAGGCAAAACAGCATCCTAAGAAGCCCGCCAGGTAGGGGAGACACTTGCAAGTGAGATAATTGAAAGAAAGGCATGGAAGCAGTGAAATAACTCTTTGCAAAAATCCCTTGGCTCACCTGGAAGTTTGAGGGATAAGGAGTAGCCCTCAGCCCTTTCCCTTGAAAGCCAGGAGGGAGCAAGAAATACTCATATCTAAGAAGCCAAACCTCCACCATACACTGGATTCCTTCTTCACGTGACCGCAAAGGGTTAATTGTATAGGGTTGGTATTCCTGGAGAAGAAGGGAACAGGGTGGACAGAAAGTGAAGAGTCCTCCATTGCAAAGGTCCTCCTACAAAATAAGTCCCTTCCTGTCTCCTGCTTTTCTTCTTCCAGAGGGAAACGGAGGTGCCATGGACTGTATTGCTGTTCCAAGACCCTCTTTAGAACTTTCTTCCAAGGGATCCTCATGTGGGGTTTGAGGGTGAGTCTACTTTAGTGGTGTGTGTGTGAAGGGGAGGGTGGGGGAGACCTCAGGGGAAGGAAGGGTGGTTTCAAGAGTGGACCAAGAAATTTATTCCAAAATAATAATAATAGAACCATCAAAATAGTCTATTGCAAGAAGAATCACATGGGACAAAATCTCTTGACTACAGTTTATTTTAAACTGACAAAGGCTGTCTACCTTGGACAGGGATTCCATGGGGTCTTAGGGACCCATCTGATACATGCGCAGTTTGAAGAATGCAATGATGTTACATGGCTGTCCCAGTTTGGCAGGAGAGAATTATGACAACCCTAGGCTGGCCCCTCCCATCCAAGTTTTGAAATAAAGTACAGTAAAACCCCAACTTACATATGCACAGAAACTTCGACATGTGAAAACAAGAGCCTAACTATAGTTGCTCAAATTTAAATAATCTGAATAAAGCACACAATCAGATGGCAAGAAAAGGCCATGTCCAATAGCAGTGGAAAGAGTCACCTTGCAGAGAATGATTTCTCTTAAAGTGACCTTTCCATCTGTCAGGGAATTGCTTCACCCCAGCCTCCCAAAAGTAGTAACCCTATAGTTTGGGCACAAATTGAAGTTGGCTAGAGCACAATTCCCCATATGTTGTGTGACTACCAGGAAAAATATCACACCAGATCATATCACAAATTGTCCAAATTGCAACCAAAATACTTGAGTGATCACACCCTGATTAAAATGAGCTATCTTATTTCATTAAACTGGCCCGACATCTTGATATGGTAATGGAGTAGGCCATACAGCCAGTGACTCAGTGGCAAATGTTGGGCAGGCAGCAGTAAATAACTTGACTACCTAAAGGTGCCAATGGCTATAGGTGTGTGAGCCCCTTTAGGTGTGGTGATGGTCCCCTTCAGTGGAGAAAATGTCACTGTAAACCATCATATTGGGGTCAACATGGAGGCGGAAGAGGCCATGCCAGGTGGACTGGTTGTGAAGGCACACCTTGACCATATCCTCAACACTGCCATTGCAGTCCTGGTGTCAAATCCAGCATGTCCCATTTCATAAGTGCCTCAGGAAATGGCTCTGTGATCATAGTGTGTAGTTCACTTCATGGCAAGCTGGGATCCACATTAATGACAATGATTTTCAGGGGGTGAAATGTATACTCGGACACAAGTGGCAGCTGATGATGATGCCAAAAAGTCAATTGAGAGCTTAAATTCTGCTTAAATCCTGTCAACAAACAAAGCAATCACATAAACAGTGGACTGCTAGTACTGATTCTGCTAACAAACACCACTTTTCACCCTCCCTGGTCCCAAAGGAAAAAAGTTTGGGTGGAGGGAAGCTAGGACAGGATAACCAATAGCAGCTGCTTCATGGATTATCAGTAACATTTTATATGCTCCCATAGTGAGAGTGGTTCCTAGAGTAACATCGTTAGTGGGTTCATGATTTTTGTAGAACTTAAATCTTGAGAATGCTCTTCATCTATGCTTTCTTGATTAGCCAGTAAACGAGTTAATAGTTCGGGGACATGCTCTTTAATGAAACTTTTTGTGTAAAAGAGTGTGTTTGTGCCCCCTTTGGGAAAAAGAAAATTAAAGTTAATTGCCTATTGATGGTGTGCTCTTAATTTTGTTATTACCCTTAATTTTAAATTATATGCAGCTGCTTGCTTGAAGAGGCAAATTCTGCTAAGTGTGTCACTGAGTGATTTCAGATGCACATACTTTTGTAAATTAACAGAACATTAGAGGTAACTCCCAGCAACAAAATATAAAGCAAAATAACAGCTGTGAGGGGGAAAATAGTCACACAGGAACTCTGAAGACATCCCCACAAAGTCTTGGCAAATCTACACACCAATATTGCATTGCCTATATTGTCCATAGCCTGGCTTGCCACTCCATAAGGAATAATACCACAGACATTTTTCCCTTCAAAATATTGAGAGATGTTTTAGGTCAGTGGAACTGACCCCATCATAACACTACACATAGACATACATTCTTTACAGTCATAAGATTTGGTGAAATTACAAGGCTTGAGAAGAAATCAAATAAAAATGGTTCTTCTACTTTAAACATGGAGATCTTACTTGTTGTAGTTTTAAGAAAAGCACACCATGTTCTGGTAAATGTACATACAGTTTAAGACACCACTCATTTGACCAAGTGGCAACATTAAAACAAAGGATCAAACTATACAAATTAATAACCAAACAATGTAGAACACCAGCTTAACAATTAGAAATGGAGATTCCTTAAGAAGTAAAGGACATTTATTTACCCTACCATGAGGTTTCTATCACTGAAATTAAGTTATTTTTCTATGGTAATTGGCCATCAGCAGGTAAATTATAGGGCCATTTGTTGGCTTTGAAAAGCCACATCTCTGGAGGGATAAATTTTTATTATCTTCTAATTGCCAATGAAGCTCAAGTAATTTGGTCATCAAATGAGAAGAGAGGACTCACTGGAGAAGGCCATGATGCTGGGAAAGATCAAAGGCAAAAGGAGAAGGGGCAGCAGAAGATGAGATTGCTAGATGGCATCATTGACACAGTAGGTGTAGATCTGGGTGGTCTATGGAGGATGACAGAAGAGCCTGGCATGTGGTGACCCATGGGGTTGCAAAGGGTCAGACTCGACTGTGCGACTGAAAAGCAGCAACATTTGCCAATGGCATTTTGTATAATTTGGCACTGAGTGCAACTTGGAATCTTATTGCAACTTTATCTTTCATATCCTGAGAAAGAGGCCTTTGTACATTGAAGCGGATGGTGTGAAGCAGGTTTGTATTGCTGACAGAAAAAGGAATTTTGCATTTAACCATGTAAAAATGAAAAGGCAGCCATACCATAAGGTAAGAAGGTACAGTACATTAAAAATTGATAGAAATCTATGTGTTTTGTTACAGGGTTTTAAAAGGTTCCTTTCAAGAAAACTCCAACTTCCTCTTCCAATAGGTTGTTATGTTTTAGTGCAGGGGTCAGGGCTTCTGGCTATTGAAGTCCAAAAACATCTGGAGAGCCAAGTTTGCTGACCCCTGTTCTAGTGAAATCTGAACTTAAGGATCCAGTGTCTGTAGTGGGTTTGAATGTGATATAAGCTTCTAAATTCAGCGAAACTGCCTTGTTGAATGTTACAAGATCCAAACCTGCTGCAGCCTAGGAACACACCATTGTGCATCACAAAGAAAAGCTAGGATGAAGATAGTTCTTGGACGTGGCCAACATACCCAGACTGAGAGGAGTTTTGATCCAGCAGTTTTAGCTGGCTTGCTGTCAGCTCAGCTGGCATTCAACCACCTTGGCTCGTTAGGATTGTGCTCTTCGCCAGTGTAATGAAACTTTTGCACTAGGATGACATGGGAAACGAACAGAGACCAAGTTAATAGGTCTCATTATGGCCTGAGCCAACACTTATGCTGGAAAACATTCCATGAAGGGCAGGGTGTTGCTTATACAGTACCAGCAGATGCAGTATGCTATTTTAGAAAGTGCTAAGTCATAACACTGATGTGGAAAGACTGAGTTGAAAGGTCCAGCAGGATGTTAATTAAGTTTTCAGAGAAACTGCATCGAGAAGAATACAAAAAAGACAGTACTTGGCATGATTAGAAATGAAGCCTGTATCATACATTAATATGTAATAAACCTCTGAAGTTTCCAGATTCCTTATCAAATATCAATGCTGGGTACACTTCTTTAAAATGAATCATAGTACTTTTCAGTGTAGTCTGCTAGTTTGCAATGGCTGTTGCTTTTGTTGTTGTTCAGTCGCACAGTCGATTCAGACCCTTTGCGGCCCTATGGACCATTGCCTGCCAGGCACCTCTTTCTTCCACTCTCCTCAGCTTAAGCCTGCAGACAGAGAAATCTCAGCAGCTTCCAAAGGAAAAGCTATGCTAGCCTGTCTCAGCATGTTGGTAGAAACAAACACAATCAAAGCAATGTGTTTCATTTCAAAATGAAACAGTTTATAAACGATGGATTAATTCTACCAGGAAGCAAACTATACATATGATTTATTAGGTCTAATTTTCTGGTTTCTTTTGATCCTTTGCTATTAAATGAAGAAATTGAAATTACCTCCCTCTCTGACTCACAAAATAAAATAAAGAAATAAAAAGCCTTCTTCCCTCCTGAAGGTATTCTCACTAGATATTTGAAACATCCTGTGTTGGCAATTCAGTAATACACATTATCTTTGCACTAACAAGAGGGAGCTAATGTGTATTCTGAGCCTCGCTTTTTACTGCAATCTGCAAAACTAGCTCTGGAAGATTCCCTCAGGTCCAGTTACAAATGAGTGCTAATATTTTTCTAATTACTGTTTGAAGATCCCATTGTCTTCCATGATCCCTGCATGCTACTGCTGTGCTCCTGGCACTGGACTCCAATCTAATTGGCCAGCACAGAATACCCAGTGTTAGGCATGAGCTGGTCCGCACCTGATCGCCCGTGCCAGGAGCAAAACTGACTGGCCACATCCACTTCCATGCCCCGCCCCACCCCACCAACCTCCTCCTCTTCAGAGGGGACTGGCTTCATCTCCCCATTCATCCAAGGGTTTCCTGGGGCTCTGTTTCAATCAAAAGTGCCTTCCCAGCCCTTCCTGAAACAGAGCCCCCAAAAAGCCTTGGACAAAGGGGGAGGTGGCTTTGGAGGTTTCTTTCTTTCTTTCTTTGTTTATTTATTTATTCTAATTTGTATTGCCGCCCAATTCCAAAGACTGGGTGGCTCACAGAAAAGACCAGTCACAATTAAAATAAATAAAAACCCATTAAAAGCAATAACAAAAATTAAGAAATTTAGAAGATTAAGAGAGAGAGAGTGTTACGCTAACTTGGCCAGCAGGCTGGGGCCACCGCATCACTGGTGCTCCAAACCTGCCCTGCCAGCCATGTCTTTAACCCTTTCCTGAAGGGCAGCAACTCTGTCTGGAGACGCAGTTCAATTGGCAGGTGGTTCCATAGGGCTGGATCAGACCCTGAAGAGGCCCTCTTTCTAGTGCTAGAAAGACATACTCCTCTAGCCGATGGAACAATGAGAGAGCCTCTCCGGTGTGCTCTGGTGGGACAGACAGATGTTCTAGGGGTGACGCGGTCTCTTAAATATCCTGGTCCACTACCATGTAGGGCTTAAAAGGTAATTACCAGCACACTGACAACTAGTGCAACAACTATAGAGCAATGAAAATGGAAGAGGCTTCTATTTTCATAGCTCTATAGTGAAGAGCAGTCATATGGCCAACAGGCCACGGCCACCCAGTCACATGGCCACACCCACAGTGTGGTAGGAATTATTTTTTTATGCCCACCACTGAGAATACCGTGTAGTTTGGTCAGCTCCCAGGATATCTCAGGAGCGGGACACAGAGTGCCCAACATCCAGTATACCAGAATCATAAGATTCGGTGCCAGAATGGGGGGGGGGGTTTTGCACTGGTGGGCCACTCATGACACTGACCACGTAAAGTCACGAGGCTTGGGGGTGGTGTTGATTATTATTATTATTATTATTATTATTATTATTATTATTATTATTATTATTATTATTATTATTATTATTATTATTATTATTATTATTATTATTATTATTATTATTATATTTCGATTTCTATACCACCCTACTCGGTAGGACTGACTCAGGGTGGTTTATTTATTTATTTATTTATCTTTGTTTATCGCCCTCCTCACTGAAGGGACCCAGGGCAATTTCTAACAATTTTAAAAACACTTAAAAAATTAAAAACTTTAAAAAGCTTAAAAACTTAATAAAAAGCTAGGTATTATATACAAGTTTGTATATGTTGTAATACAAACACAACATGTCTATAAATAATATCAATATCACATAGCGTTAACATCAATAAAAAAAATACAATACATGTGCTACAAGCTTGATCAAGTTTGACCCGAGTTGCCAGCCAGGACTGGGCTGTCCAGAGACAGCACATTCTCAGGGCTTTGGGACTCACCTGTAGGGAGCAGAAGATGGGTGTAAGGAGGCATCCCCTTGCTCCATCTCAGGAACCCACACTACCTAGGGCCCACTAATAATAATTTTGTGTCAGAAATTATTCTGAGTTGAAAGGATTTTTGCGGGAGAAACTCCACTCAGGGAACACCCAAATGAGGCTCCTTTCATGTCCCCAAGAGCTAGGACAGAGATGGGGACTCAATCCGTCATGCAGTACCTGGGTCTCGAACTGCTGACTTGCCAGCCTTCCAGCTATCAAGATGAGCTTCTTAACCACTGAGCTAACACAGCCCCTTATAGGCCCCACAGCAGGGGGGAAAAGGTGGGGATTTTCTCTGTTACAGTTAACCGTTAATAAAGTACTGTATGGCACTTTTGTTAAACTCCAATCGAGGTGTCTATGTCTTTGTTCAGGGATGGGGTGGCAAGGCCAGAACAGAATACCAGTGTTTAATGCTATCTTTGAAATTTACAGAGAGAGGCTCTCAACCACTGCCAACTGATAATCTTCTTCCCCCTCCAAGAATTACCAGGAAATGTGGCTTTGAAAGAGTAGTCTAATCAGCCACCTGTGCTGATAATATCCGGCTTGGTTATGTCCATCTTATAAAACAAGTTGTCAGTTGCCTAAACTAATTTGCACTGGAGAGGTTTTGACCATGACTTAAGATTCATTAAAGGAAATATAATTAGCTGTTGAAGTTTAGTATACAGTTCTATGTGAGCTGTAGACACTAGCTAAGAGATTATTATCTAATTAGGATGTCAAGGGAAGAAATATACTACATCTATTTTAGTGAGATATGTTAGAATATGGTTCTAAAGAATAAAAATCTGAAAAACCAGACAGCTTGAAACAGGCAACGAGTGTTGAGCTAGATATACGTAGTAACAAAAGGTAGTTTGTTTATCCTAGGCTTGGAGCTGCTGTCTACTATATAAGACATCCATTCCCACCCCACTACTGTAGCATGAATCAGGATTACTTGAAGGTGTGTAAGCAGTGGTGGGATTCAGCGGGTTCGCACCAGTTTGCCAGAACCAATAGCAGAAATTCTGGCTGGCCCCACCCATCCAAGTTTTGAAATAAAGTAGTCTTAATTTGGGACGGGTGCAACACAGAGCTTTCCCCCTGGCCCTGCCCACCATACCGTGGACACAGAGTAGGTAGTAAAATATTTTGAATCCAACCACTGTGTGTAGAAGATGAAGAATTAGAAAAGAGTCCAGGAATGTTTCTGGTTTCAGGAAGGGGTACCAACTGTTTCTTCTACTGAATCATATATTTAAGCAGAAAGGAAATATAGCTTTAGAAACTCCAGAAAATAATTTTCTGATCACTAAAGGTATAAGCAGATACAGTCAAACCTCGCATAAAGAGCGCCTCGCATAAAGAGTAACTCGCTTAAAGAGCAGAATTTTCTCTGAATGTTCGCTTCGCTTAACAAATAAAACCAATCAAAACTCACCTAAAAAATAAATCGGGGTTCGCAATCCCCCCCACAATTGGTCACTTACAATGGTGTTTCACTTAGAGCAAACTCGCTTAAAGAGCAATCCTGTGGAACACGTTATACTCTTTAAGTGAGGTACAACTGTACATTTTTTTTAAATGCCTTCTGCCGCCTCACCACTACCACATTCCCAGCTTCCAACTCTTCAAGAACAAGCTAGACACCTGAAATGTATTTTCTACCCAGAAAGCCTAAACTTTCAATATCAGGGACAGTAGTAATAAAAATCAAAAGAAGAATCAAGGTTCAGTGAGAAAGCATCTCTTTCATTGTCCAGTAAGAAATCACCTCCTTCAGGTCATGATTAAATCCCTGTCATATCTGATCCAGCTGTGAACCTGGATAGCTGTTCTGGCCAAAGGAGATAATCCTGACCTTGAAGGATGGACAAATACTCTGATCTGGTCTGATCAAGGTGGATTCACTGAATTACAGAATTTCTTCTGTGATAAATACATATTTTAGATACAGGATAACAGAGGAACACCACTGAAATTTACTTATTAAAAGTACAGTTATTTATTAAAAGTACAGAAATACTGTCTACATCTCAGAAAACCTAAGCTCCTCCCTATGGTAGCATCCACTATGTTTATCATGGCTGCCATAGCTTCTTGTTCTCTTTGTTCTGCTTTGCTTTGTTTTAAATCAGTGCCTTTTGTTTTGCTACTTTAAAATATTTTAGCTCTTCTCAGTTTTGCCCCTATATTTTGATAACTACAGGATGCTACCAGAGTCCACTAGTGAATACAACCTTTTATCTGTTCATATCTGACCAGACCAGCCTAGACCATCTGTAGTTAATTTCATGCCTGTAATCATGGAGAAAAGGGCAGCTTGTTTAATAATATGGATTATTTATCATTGTCTTGCCTTAAGTTTACAGAATGCACAACGCATGACATCAGCTCAAAGCAAGCACCATCTGGGATTCTTCTGAAGATTATTTTGGCAATATAAAATAATTATCTCTTTTATGTAAAAAAGAAAAGAAAAGCCCACACCCCAGTTTCTTTAAAGGAAGTTACCGG
Organism: Furcifer pardalis; assembly: GCA_030440675.1. Classification (NCBI taxonomy): domain Eukaryota; kingdom Metazoa; phylum Chordata; class Lepidosauria; order Squamata; family Chamaeleonidae; genus Furcifer; species Furcifer pardalis. Next base: position 82,970,214 of record CP126891.1, read on the forward strand.
TCAGCACTGCTGCTGCAAATATTTATGCTGCACTATATACTGCGGTGATTGGAGAGCTGTATATAAACAACTCCTAGAGTTCATGGCTCTCACTTCATGTCCTGTCATCACTAATGCTATGATTATTGCAGCCTTTAGACAACTGTACCTTACTGTATCTTTATACTGTGATTGACTGTTGTCCATTTCCTCAGCCTCCAAAACAATCTGGTCTGGCAATGGCTGGTGCCAGAACGGTAATGCTTCTCCTACTCTTACAGAGGTTTGTAATGAGCACATGTTTTGGGGAAGACCTCTGGCTCTGCCACTGTGTATCTTTTCAAAGCTACATGCTGTGATACTGTAACAGAAGAGACCTGCCTCTCTGGTAGGCCCCAACGTTCTTCTGGATTGTACTTCTCTGGCTGGACAACCCAGGCCTCGGATATGTGTAGAAAAGGTAGCATTAGGCCAAATTACCACTCCAAGTTTCTTCAAGGAAATATATTGAAAGCATTGTAACATACAGGATACAGTTCATCAAAAGATCAGCAAGCATTTCAAAGGAGAAATTAACCATTACAGGTTTCAGGGAAAGCCTTCCACCCCCCTCTTTCCACAAGTCTCACATTTTTCAGAATGGCTGCAGTGCACAGCATTCCATAGAGAGAAAAATCTATGTGTGTTTGTGTGTGTGCATGCGCATGCATGCATCACTGAGTTACACCTCTGGTCCTCCTCCTTAGGGAATCCAGCCCATGATCTTACAGCAAAGGATGCCAATCACATATTCACTTTCATTTTTGCAATTCCATGTGGTTCATTTGTTTTGAATTCTTCTTTCTCCCCCAGATCCAGAATCGCCATTTTAAGTGTACTAAAACTCAATTAAGTGGGTAACAAGGCTAGTAGAAAAGCACCTTTTAAAAAGGGGATATTCTATGACAGCTACTCAGAGGCAGCTGCTTCAGTAACAGATTTGGAAGGGCACTTCCCCATTTAAAAAAAAAAAGACCCCTTCTCAGTCCAGGAGTTACCCATGGTATTGCTTGTTTATAGCCTCTTTTAAAAAGACTGATTGCAGAGAGAAGAATACAAATCAAATAAATCAATAAATCAAATCAAGAATAGTTCAAGACTTACTCTGACAATAATAACAAAGCTGTCCTTGCAGATGTGGGAATTTCAGTGTACAGAGCCAGGGTCAATGTCAGGGGGTCAGCATTGGAGTTATCAGGCAAACCTCCTACACCAATATTAGCAGATGGAAATGATGCAATGCCTAGAATCCTTCAGCCAGCATGCACACAAAGGAAAAAACCCTTCCTATGCTATGCCCAACAGGCCTCTGGACCAATTGCTTCTCCTTGGCTTTATTGCCCCTTCCTTACTGTTTCCCAGTAGGCTAACTTCCATGAGTGAACGAGGGAAGCAGATGTTCCTCTTGCCTTCTGCCTCTGGGTAATTGTAAATATTAAGCTCATAGGAAGAAACATACAAACAAAATATGAGTAAGGGAACAGTTGCAAGAAAGATATATGGATTTTAAAAAGGAACAGTGTGTGTGGGTGTGGGTGTCGCACAAAGACCCCGGTATCCTTCCAGTTGCAAGAATGTCATCATCTGTTTTGGTGTGCAGTACAGCTTTGCATGCATGATCAGATCCATTGTGTCTGCCAGGTCAGAGGGGGAGGTTCTTGGGAGCAAAACAAGGTGTGACATAGTGAGAGACAGACAAGACGATAGATTTTTTTTCATACATTTCCAAGGAAGTTGCCAAGCTTCTGTAACAATGAACTAACATGTCTACCTTCTGAAATTTCTGAAAAGTGTGTTTACCCTTGCTCTGGTGTGGACTATCATTATCCACAAAGCTGGTGTGGTTGGTGGCCTTGGCAGTCCTTCCTCTCTAATACAATCTAATTGGGAATGCACAGGTTGAATCCCCATTTGACAAATTCTCTTGCTCCCGGCTTAAGTCCTGGTGCAACTTCAGTCTTGTTTCCCACTATCTGAATGGAGGAAGCTATTATAATTACTTGCATATATGATCAGTATGGAACCCAAAGAAGAGTCAAAAACTATAATATGACATAAGGAGCAGAATACTAATGGTCATCTTAACATTACTCTTACCGAGGGCCACATCTGCCAATTTTCAACAGACTTTATACTGGGGCTTCTGTTGCTCTTACTTGGTAGCAGTTTCAATCTTTTTTTTTTGTTTAGTCACACAGTCAATTCCGACCCTTTGCAAACCTATGGACCACCTCATTTTTGGCTGCCCCCTTTTTCTTTTGCCCTCCACCTTTCCCAGCATCAAGGCTTTCTCAAGTGAGTTTTCTCTTCTCATTTGATGTCCAAAGTACCTTAGCTTCATCTTTACAATTTGACCTTGTAAGAAGCAGTCAGGATTGATTTCTTCTAAGATTGACCTATTTGTTCTCCTCACTGTCCAGGGGACTCTCAAAACTCTCCTCCAGCACCACATCTCAAAGGCATCTATTCTTCTGCGCTTAGCTTTCCTTAGCTTTCTCACAACCATACATTGCCACAGGGAATACCATTGCTTTGACTATACGAATTTTTGTTTGCAATGTGATGTCTCTACTTTTCACTATGCTCCCCAGGTTTCTCATCGCTTGTCTCCCAAGAATTAGTCACCTTTTTATTTCATTGCTGCAATCTCCATCTGCAGTGAGCTTTGATTCTAGGAAAGCAAAATCTGTCACTGCTTCTTCTTCTTCCCCATCTATTTTCATATGAAGACAATTCTAATCTCTCTGCTTAAAAAGTTTCTATAGCACAAGCAAGCTGACGGTCATGTTGATCCCAGTTATTTCACTTCTATAATTATTGGATTTCTAAATAATGTTTATATAACAAAGTATTAATAATGGGAGACAGTTGTATCAGTTACAACATAAATAAAAAGCAAGCCATGTATCAACACTTGTTAAAACAGGCTAATACTTCCCAAGACACAACTAAATGGGATTAGAGTGATCTTTTCATACACTTGAATGATTTTTTTCCCATGGCACAGAAGAACACTTCATTCTAGGATGAAAAGGATAAATTATAACCAGTCTGTCACATATAATTTGACAATTTTCAATGCCTAAGCAGCAGGAGGGTTAGGCATGTATTTCAAACATTGCCACTGATGGAAGTACAGAGTTCCCAGTTATCATGCTGGATCAATGTCTTAGTTGATGTTGATAGCAAGATACATCACTATTAAAGCATGGAGTACTGGGACCAAACATTGCTCAAATAGTTTTGGTCTTGAGGCTGCTAATTATTTAAAGATGCAGTGAAAGTCAGAACACATAGCTCATAATGATCAAACATGAGCTAACAGATGTACAATACAACTGCACATGAGTTCTTTTTAAAAACTTAACTCCTGACTTATTTCTGAGCACTGGTGACACACTCTTCCACATACAGAACAGAGGAGAAAAGTGGTAAAGGCATGGGCTTTATATACACATCCTCTTATTATTTCTGAAATCAGTACAGTTATAAAAGGATGTGATTATCATAGATTTGTGCTTCTCCCAGATAATGGTCATTTGCATTGTTGCATGCATTATGAAATGTAATTGCAGATGCTCTTATGACATACAAAACACAACCAACATGTCCAATAAATGTTACTTAAGAAAGACCAAAAGAAAATGTAAATGATCAAAGCAGCTTCTCACAAGCAGCAGCAAACAATTGTATGAAATGCTAGACTGTAAAAAAATTACTATCAGGGTGATAAAACAAAACAAAACAAAAATCGTAATGTCCTATCACATAAATGTGTCTTTTTGTCATGGATAGTAACTTAAATATAGTACTTGTCACAATGATTTTCACATAGTTAAAACCTTTAAAGCCCTTTATGGTAGTGGTCCAGGTTACTTGAGAGACCACATCATCCCAAGGACATCTACCCGGCCCACCAGAGTGGACCGGAGAGGCTCTCTGGTTGTGCCATCAGCCAGAGAGGCGCATCTCTCTGGCACTAGAAGGAGGGCCTTCTCAGTGTCCGCTGTGGCCCTGTGGAACCTCCTCCCGATAGAGCTTTAGGAAAGGAGTGAAAACCTGGCTGGCAGGTCTGGTCTGGAGAGTGGATGGTTCAGTTTCCCCAGCCAGTTGGATGGTTTGACCCCCAGTATGTCCAAGTTATAATACCTAGCTTTTAATTAAGTTTTTAAGCTATTTAAAGTTTTTAATTTTTTAAAGTGTTTTTAAAATTGTTGGAAATTGCCCTGGGTCTCTTTGGGGAGGAGGGTGATAAACAAATATAGATATAAATAAATAAAAATAAAATGTTCAGTTTACAACTGGATCATTACCAACTTGTAAATCTGCCATGACTCTGAGATAAAGTAAAATCTCCCAATGAGATATCCAACTTCTGACTGCTGCAAGATAAACTTCCATTATTTCTCCTCTAAACAGACAGACAAGAGGTGCAGAAGTGTAACAATACGGGATGATTTCATAATTTTCCCTTGAGAGTGAGCATGAAAGCTGGTTTGAGACTAAATATAAAGAAAACAAAGATCATGGCAACAGGCCCTATCAGTCCCTGGAAAATAGATGGGGAAGAAGTAGAAGCAGTGACAGATTTTATTTTCCTAGGATCAAAGCTCACTGCAGATGGTGATTGCAGCCATGAAATAAAAAGGTGACTGATTCTTGGGAGGCAAGCGATGAGAAACCTGGGGAGCATAGTGAAAAGTAGAGACATCACATTGAAAACAAAAATTTGTATAGTCAAAGCAATGGTATTCCCTGTGGCAATGTATGGTTGTGAGAGCTGAACCATTAGGAAAGCTAAACGCAGAAGAATAAATGCCTTCGAAATGTGGTGCTGGAGGAGAGTTTTGAGAGTCCCATGGACAGTGAGGAGAACAAATCGGTCAATCTTAGAAGAAATCAACCCTGACTGCTCCTTAGAAGGGCAAATAGTAAAGATGAAGCTAAAGTACTTTGGACATCAAATGAGAAGAGAAGACTCACTTGAGAAAGCCTTGATGCTTGGAAAGGTCGAGGGCAAAAGAGGAAGGGGGCGGCCTAGAATGCGATGGCTAGATGGTATTGTGGATACAATGGGCACAGAGCTGAGCGAGTTGAGGAGAATGGTGGAGGACAGGAGTGCCTGGCGGATGGTGGTCCATGGGGTCACAAAGGGTCAGAATCGACTGTGTGACTGAACAACAACAAAAGCATAGTAAATTGCACTAAAGTAGGACTGGAGTGGTTCAAGTCACTAAGACGCTGACTGGGAGGCGGAAGGTCAGCAGTTCGATTCCCGAGTACTGCAGGACGGAATGAGCTCCCGTCTCTGTCCCAGCTCCTGCCAACCTAGCAGTTCGAAAGCAAGAAATTACAAATAGATAAATAGGGACCACTTTGGTGGGAAGGTAACAGCGTTTCATGCGCTCCGGTGTCTAGTCATGCCTGCCACATGACCATGGAAACGTCTGCAGAAGCAGACAGTGCTGGCTCTTTGGCTTAGAAACAGAGATGAGCACTGACTCCTAGAGTCGGATACGACTGGCTTTCAAGCAAGGGAAACCTTTACCTAGGTCCTAGGCCTATTGAATACATAGGGATTTGATAAGTCAACTTTTTCAGAGGGTCTATTGATTCAGATGAGCTTATTCTAACTGTAATTTACTTTAATACAATAAGCAACAAGATTTTGGCCAATAAGGCCAAAAAGTTGCCACATGTGAAAGGCATATAGCGTTTAGCATTTTGTAGAGATGGTGAATGATAAGGTGATTCATTCACTCTAAATATCTCCTAATGTTTATTTTAGGCTTAGCTTATGTTTATTCCATAGTGGTAGTTGTGTTAGTATGTTTCAACAAAACCAGAAACAAAACAGCAACCAAGGTACAATGTACCTTTCAGACTAGCATATTTATCGCCATGTAAATTTTCATTGATTACAATCCACTTCTTCAGACATAGAAATCTGAATGAAAGAATTGTAATCCATAAAAGTTCACACTGAAATAAATGTATTACTCACAATGTTTATCAAAACAGAGCATATGTTGCTGTAAAAATACCTGGTTTGACATTGATTGTTTCTGTTATTTCCCCCCTACATCACATAAATCTTGGTAACAACTCTGACAATATCCATCGCCTAGCAAATTGCTTTGCCACTTCCAGAATTTTGTTTTAGTTTGTTAACAGTAAGACACAGCTGAACACTAGGGCAAAGGATGGCTTTTTAAAATATATTTTGAAAGCTAAAAAATTAGAAGTGGTTCCTTCCCTCCTTTATTTTTTACCTGCTTATGAGATCTGAAGAAGCTGACTCACTCACCCCATCTCTGAAATTCCCCCTTGGTTACACAGACTGACTGCCATGACGGAGGAGAAACCATCATGGGGTGACGTCCCACTGAAGAAGCCATTGCTGCCACCACAATGAGTGCCAGCTTTCCAGTGTACACAAGAGCAAAACCAAAATAAAATATGGAGGGAGGAGCTCACTGGGCAAGGAACATCATTAAATGAGGATATAACTGAGGAACTCAACCATCCTACATCACTTGGAGGACCCTGAATAGGGTTTGAGTCCCTAAATGCAAGACCAGCTTGCTCAAGTGGGTACTGATGGCAGAAAACAACACGCAGTGTGAATGTGGAGAGATACAGAATCCAGCTCATCTAATGGTCTGCTGATTACTGCCAGAAACATGCACCGATGAGGACTTAGATTTGGCCGATGACAAAGCCAAGAAAGTGGCTTCATTTTGGCAGTCCACAGTTTGATCAGGACACGAAAGAAGAAGATGGTTGGCATGACTCTCAATGACTTGCTGCCTCTCCTTATCACAGGAAGTCCACCTGCCTCCTTTTTTCCTCCTATTTGCCTTGGCTTGTTTGTTTCTATGAAGCTTATCCAATAAGCCATGTGTTTTTTTCTAAAGAAGAGGAACAACTAGGAGAAAGAGAAATGTTACTTTGCCCAGCCTGGATGAGCCCTCAAAAATGCCACAATATTTTTGGTATTGGGGGGAGAGGATGGCAGCAACATCTCTCTGATTGATTTATCGCAGCCTTGACATTGGTGGGAATGGAATGCTGCTGAGTGGACAACCTTAAAGATGGGGTTGTTTGATGGAGCCTCTCTCTTTGGGCCAACGGGAATCCTTCTCTTAAGTTGGATTCCTGCTATAGTAAAAGCAGTTTATAGCTCATACCCAGCAACACTGCTTTGCCTGCCACAAATCTAAACTAGAAACATGGAGACAATCACAGTCCTTGGTATCTCTAGATTTTGAGTAGGTGTGGTGGTGCAGTGGTTAAACTGTTGTCCTACAACCAAAAGGTTATGAGTTCAATCTTGGCCAGGGATCAAGGTTGATTCATCCTTCCAAGGTCAGACAAATGAGTAACCAGTATGTTAGGGTCAAAATGCTAATTAACTGCCTAGAGAATTCACTATGCACTATAGGGCAGTAAAGAAGTGTGATTGCTTTGCTTTTGGAAGTAAGGCATAGTTTTAAAATGGAGGTTTTTCCTGCACCCTTCAGTGGTTCCTACTCTATGTACAGACCTTCCTATCACTCCATCATGTCTCCCACTGAAGCATCCCACTGCATCATTATGGAGGATATCAATTTTATAAAGGAGATGTGCAAAAGCTGCCTTTTTAAAAACATTATTTGTGTAGAAATAAGAATCCAGGCAGAAGAAATAATATTTAACACTATTCTAAAAAAGGAAAAGAGCAACAGCAGCAATAAATATTCAGTATCACTGTCCTTCCAATCATAGGTCCCTTCATAGCTTACATATTTTGACAACTACACTTCATTAATCACAGAGAGCTAGGAAATTTCAGCCTCCTCAATTCTCAGAGGAATCATGTAGATTCATTAGCTAGTGTCTAAAAACAGATTGGGAAAGACAGAAATTAATATAAATATCACCACAGAGAAGTTAAAATAGGCCACATTTTCAAATAAATAAACAGCAGACAAATAAATCTTCTCTGTACCAATGATTTATTTGCCCTTTCTCCAAAAAGAAGGAATTTTTCATCTGTGTCTCCAAGTGCACATGTATAAGTAAATTACATTGAATTAACCGAAAGAACGAGGTGGCCTGGCGGCTTGGCGGCCTTTAAGCAAAGTTTTGGAGTTACCTAATCAATAAGCTACACCTGTGCTGTTATAATTGCACAGCCCTTAAGGAGGTACAGCTGTTTTACATTAAGGCATACTATCCTAGACAAATGGTTAGGCAAACACTTAGTACCTAACATCTTTAACTGTTGAAAAGTTGCAGAGTAACTGCCAGCCAGGTTTTCAGGCCCTTTCCCTGTCTGGAGGCGCAACTCCAGAGGCAAGCGGTTCCACAAGGCCAGGGCGAACAGGGAGAAGGCCCTCTTTCTCGTGCCAGAGAGCCGAGCCTCTGTGGCAGATGGTACAACTAAGGCACCTCTCCGGTCCATTCTAGTGGGACTGACAGATACTCTTGGGGAGATGGCCATCCTCAGTATACCTGAGGGTGGCCATTTCTGCTTTGGGGGTGGCCTTTCCTACTCCGTGGCATTTGCCGTACCACTTCTGGTCATGGAGGCTACTGATGAACATCATTTCCGGTCACGTGGGTAAACAGGGTGCATTGCTACTATGTTATTTCCGGCACACATGGCCGTGACGCCATTTCCAACCACGTGGGTAAACAAACATGGCGGTGATAACATCATTTCCGATCACGTGGGTAAACAGGGCACTTTGCTACTATGACATTTCTGGCGCACATGGCTGTGACATCACTTCCGACCACACGGGCAAACAAACATGGCGGCAATCACATCACTTCCGGTCACGTGGGTAATCAAGAGCACATGGCATGACATCACTTCCGGTCCCGTGGGTGAACAAAAAGCACATGGTGATGACGTCACTTACAGTATCCGATTTTGACAGCAAGTAGGTCCATTAAACTACTGATACTCTTCTCCAATATAGCTCTATGCCAGTATTTGTGTATTACCAAATTTCTGGGGAAATTCTATTTCTGTTAATGGAAAATTACAAATAGCTGAACCTTGTGGAGGTAAACAGCAGCACCAGATTTATTTATAGAAGACTTATTTGCCCACCTCCAGCTGAGATAAACACAAACAAACACACACATAGAAAAGACAGAGAGGTAGAGGCAGAGACAGGAAAAGCTTCTATTAACTTAGGTACTGTAATGACATGACACCACTGTAGTAACAAGAAAGGAAAAACCAAGGGGTAGAGGAAGAAGAAAGGCAGATTTCTGACCTGTTCATTCGTGAATGCAGAGATTCATCTGCACATAAATATACAGTATAAGTTCTAGTCCCTGTTTACCCACGTGATCGGAAATGATATAAGTTGTTGGCCTACTGCTGATCAGGCCTGATACATACCAAAGCAATTACACCTCTATGCTATCTCATAGCAATTAGTGCATTCTCTGGGCAGTTCACAAGTTAATTAGCATTTTGCCTCAAACATGCTGGGTACTCATTTTACCAACCTCAGAAGGATGGAAGGCTGAGTCAAGTTTGACTCCTGGTCAGGATCAAACTCACATCCTTTTGGTTGCAGTACAGCAGTTTAACTACTGCACCACCAGTTTCCCTGGCCTTAGCATTAGAAATAGGTGCAGATCAACAGGAGACTCAAATTCCCCCTCCCAAGGCAAGCCACCTTTCCCTCCCTCTAGTTGCCAGCACCAGACAACCCAGGAAAGGCAGTCTCTCAGAGACCACACTGACATATGCCATATGGTATTTGTCTGAATATGGTGCACAGCCCTATTGTTCACCCAACATACCCTGAAGAATTAATGAGTGTTATTAGAACATCTCTCACTGTAATTAAAACATTATATCTGTGTGGAGATCATTAGTCACTAAATAATGTTGCTGCAGAAAATTAACTTTGCTTCCACTTCATGGGAGCTCTGCCACTGATTTCAAATAAAAACGTATTTGGGTTCTGCTATTTGAAGAGTGAAGAAAATAAACTATTTGACTTTTCACAAACCACAAAAGACAGCATCTTTTGGAAAAACAGATGAGTTACATTCTTTAAGACCACGCCGCCGCTGCCTCCAGCCTCACCAGACGCTCCTGTGACCAGCCGGGTGAAGGGGGAAAAGGACAACACCTACGGGGGCCAGGGAGGCTTTAAGACCATGATGCTGCCAGCCACGAGAGGAGTCTTCCAACGCCGGGGAATCTCCCGGGGTTGGGAAAATGCATGGAATTTGCTGGGTGGCCAAAGATCACCACCCAGCTGGCCTTGGGTCCCAACCTCCTGGGACTTGGGAAGGATCTCTTTGCCCCGCGCCTACTTGGATGGAAGTGATCAAAACTGTCTATTTGGAGAGAAGTGACTATATCTGTCTGCTCAGAGGGAAGGGATTGTTTTGCATTGCAATTTGTTTTATGATATGTACAGATGATATTAATGTATTTGCTGCTACTCTGCTGCTTTGTAATTATAATTACCTGCCTGGAGGGAAGTGATTGTTTGTAATTGTTTCTATGATATACACTGATAATATTGATGTATTTGTTATTATTTTTCTGTTTTGTTGTATTGTATCATATTGTATTTTCTATTATATTTAATTTCAAATTTATTGTGATTATGTAATATATTATTGATTATAATGTTGAATGTTATATTTGTGAGTTTTGTGAGCCGCCCTGAGTCGGTTGCACCGAGTAGGGCGGCATATAAATTGAATTAATAATAATAATAATAATAATAATAATAATAATAATAATAATAATAATAATAATAATAATAATAATAATAATAATAATAATAATAAAGGGTTTATCCAAATGAATTACAGTTGTACCTCACTTAAAGAGCATAATGCATTCCACAGGATTGCTCTTTAAGCGAGTTTGATTTTTAAGCAAAACACCATTGTAAGTGACCAATTTTGGGGGGGATTGAGAACCCCGATTTATTTGTTAAGCGAGTTTTTGATTGGTTTTATTTGTTAAGCAAAGTGAACATTCAGAGAAAATTCTGCTCTTTAAGCAAGTTACTCTTTAAGCGAAACACTCTTTATGCGAGGTTTGACTGTATCTTGTGTATTCCATATAAGAAAAATTTGCAGAGGGTTTTTTTTTTTTTTTTGCTTCTGACAAGTCCTGGAGAATATTTACTGCCATTTTTACACCTATAGTGTAGATAACTAGTCATTTGTTGCAGCCAATGGTCCCTGGAATAAACACAGCAATAAACAATTTTAGGAAAAGTTGCTAATAAGTTGAAGATTTAGTTTAGTGAGACAACTCACACATTTATGCAGTGCTGAAGTGCAGATATAAGGAGGCACTCATGCTGACACACCCAAATGCTAAATAAAATGATTCATGAGGAAGCAGTACAGGAGTGAATAGTTGATTTGAAGTGTGAAGTTATTTGTAAGCACTTAGAATCATTGGACATATGATTCCATTAGTACCTTGACCACTGTTATAGGTGTACTGGGTGAATATTTGCATTTACCTCATAAGAGACCAGTGTCTCAACATACATACTATTTATTCATTTATTTTTTTATTCATGCATTCATTTATTTATATGTTTGTTTTGTATCTGACCTTTTCCCCCAGTCCTGGAACTGGAGGCATATCAAAACACACTTAAAGATAATAATAATAATTTTCTGTCAGAAATTATTCTGGGTTGAAAGGATTTTTACTGGAAAAACTCCACTCAGGGGATGCCCAAATTAGGCTCCTTTCATGTTCCCAAGATCTTTTTCCACCGAAGTGGTCCCTATTTATCTACTTGCAATTTCTTGCTTTCTGTCTGCTAGGTTAGCAGGAGCTGGGACAGAGACAGGCCCTCAATTCGTCATGCAGTACACGTCTCGCACTTCTGACATGCTGACTTGCCAGCTAACAAGGTGAGCTTCTTAATCACTGAGCCACCACAGCCCCACACTTAAAGATAAAAGCACTATAAATTACGATATTGTGACACAATTAAACTACTATCCATCTTGAAACAACAACCATTTGAAAGAATTTCAGGGGGAAAAAAGTAGGGCACTCCAACCCTCCCCATGGAAAGCCCCTTTCTCAGCAGCCAATTTTTGAATATGGAAAATGGACATAAAGTATTCTTGACCTTTGATTCTAATAGGATCATTTATGTAATCTATTAATTTCAGTGATGGTACATTAACAAATATGCAAACATAAGGGAGCTGTGGATCAGTCTCCATTATGCCTAAGCATTTTTTAAAAAGTAACAATGATGTACATTAAAACCTTGCTTACTTCAGAAACAGAAATTTTGCAGTGCAGATTAATAGCAAGGATATCTGCTGACTCCAAGTAGAAATAGTAAGCATTAATGTGATATCATTTTACGCAAAACCGCTGATCCAAAAATATTGCTACCTGAGGGAAAGGCTAAGATGCCTTACTTTGTTCAGAAGCTGACTGATTTTGCAATTAAATCTAATTTGGGCACTAGTGATGAGATAACTATCTTCTGCTTACATGTGAAGGCTGTATCTGCCTCTTTCCTTCAATTAATGGAAATGGTTTGGCAGGTGCAGAGAGGCAAAGCTCCTAGGAAGCTGCCACTGCCCCCATACAATATCTGCTGTCTGAGGTTTTCATCTAATTCTTGCTGACTATCCTAATATTTGTGTGCTTTAGAAAATAGTTGCCTTGGCTGTAGAATTCTGAGAGCTTTGGTGCAGGAATAATGTTTCCAAACTGACTCACACTGGCGGTCATATAGTTATTGTATTATAAGATTTGTTTTGTGGCTGATCATCAGGAAGTAAGGAAAAAGTAAATGTGAGCACTGAAGTTTGGACAAGCTGTGTACTTGGAGGGAAAATTTGACAAGTTAGTGGCTGTAAACCTTTATAGGATTTAGATCCAGGCTATGTGAAGGACTGTTCCTCTGAATAAAAGAATAATAGAATAATGGGTCTTTCTTGGCTCCTAAAACCTTTATGGACGGTCCTTCTTTCAAACTTAAATCACAAAAATGTTTGGCAAGAGAGAGGACTCTCCCTGGCTGCTCCCACAATGTGGAATACCCTCCAAAAGACTAGGTTGGTCCCCTTCCTCTTGTGTTTCTGGTGTCAAGCAAACAAGAAATTATCAATAGTAATGAATTTTAATCTGCCAACATAGCAGTTCAAAAGCAAGAAATTGCAAGTAGATAAATAGGGACCACTTTGGTGGGAAGGTAACAGCGTTCCATGCACTCCGGTGTCTAGTCATGCCTGCCACATGACCACGGAAATGTCTGCAGAAGCAGACAGCGCTGGCTCTTTGACTATGAAACAGAGATGAGCACTGAACCCTACAGTTGGATATGACTGGCTTTTGAGCAAGGGAAAACTTTACCTTTACCTACTTAATGAATTTTAATAAGTGTGACTTTAAAGCAGGGGTGCCCAAAAGTACAGGCCATGGTCCTGATCTGGCCCCAAATGGCAATTCATCTGGCCCACACCACCCTTGTCGCTCCCTGAAGTGAAGTAAAATGCGCCTGGGCTGGCATGTTTTACTTCTGCTTCCAGGAGTGACAAAGGTTGCCTAGGCTGGATGAATTGGCATCGGGGGCTGGATCAGGCCCCACGAGCTGTAATTTGGGTACCCCTGGCTTAAGCAGATAAAATGGCAGCCTAAAATCTATCCCATCCTGTTGCAAAACAGATTGCAAGGTGAATTTTACTTCTGCTTTCAGTGGGAGGAACCAGATGACCAGCCTGTTGAACCACGTGACCAGCCTGTGGCCTGAAAAGTTTGGGCACCCCTGCTTTAAAGGTTTTTTTTAAGGGTTTTTATATATTTTTTGTTTTATGCTATCATATGTTTAATTTCTTTTAATTGCATCTTCACTGTCTCTTGAAATGTACCTGTATTTTGATTACAAGTGAGCTGCCTTCAGTCCCTTTAAGTGGAAATGGTAGCAGAAAAGTGAATGAAATAAAGTAAAATGCCAATTTCATTCAACATGAAATAACTGACCATCATAAGAGTGATCAACACAAATATGGGAGGGCTCTACCTCATAACTCTGCTGTTACCATCATGCAGCAGAAATGGCAGCAATAAAAATCATGAAAAGATTAAAGAGGTATCACTCAGCAACAAGCAAACTATTCCTGCTCCAATCCAGTCAAGACCTGGTTGGCAGAGCATGTGTGGGATATGGGCCAGACAGTTGTCCTAGTCTGTTGGCTCATTTGATCCCCCTCTCTCTGTTTGTCTTGTTTTAGATTTTTAATTTTTTAAAAAATCTTTTAATCTTGATTTTATGTTATGTTTTTATTGTGTTTTACGTGTTGAGAGTTGTGTTAGCTGCCCAGGGTCTTTTTGAGGAGGGCGGCATAAAAGTTTGCTTAAATAAATAAATAAATAAAATAAAACTAGGCTTCTTGACCTTGTACATAATAGGGTGCTTTGAGTATACCATACATTGGCAATTGCGCACACATTGGTTTTGCAATGATGTGCATTTATGCATCCATTAATCATGTAATTTTGGTCTGCAGTACAGCAAGAGCAAGAGAAAATGCAGTCCCATCTGTCTCAAGATATAGATGTTTGTTGTTGTTCAGTCGTACAGTCTATTCCGACCCTTTGTGACCCCATGGACCACTGTCCGCCAGGCACCCCTGTCCTCCACCATCCCCCTCAACTCACTCAGCTCTGTGCCCATTGTCTCTACAATACCATCTAGCCATCTCATTTTTGGCCGCTCCCTTCTTCTTTTGCGCTCGACCTTTCCAAGCATCAAGGCTTTCTCAAGTGAGTCTTCTCTTCTCATTTGATGTCCAAAGTACCTTAGCTTCATCTTTACTATTTGACCTTCTAAGGAGCAGTCAGCTTTGAGTTCTTCTAAGATTGACCTGTTTGTTCTCCTTGCTGTCCAGGGGACTCTCAAAACTCTCCTCCAACACCACATCTCAAAGGCATCTATTCTTCTGCACTCAGCTTTCCTAATGGTCCAGCTCTCACAACCATACATTGCCACTGGGAATACCATTGCTTTGACTGTACGAATTTTTGTTTGCAATTTGATGTCTCTGCTTTTCACTATGCTCCCCAGGTTTCTCATCGCTTGTCTCCCAAGAATCAGTCACCTTTTTATTTCATTGCTGCAATCACCATCTGCAGTGAGCTTTGATCCTAAGAAAGTAAAATCTGTCACTGCTTCTACTTCTTCCCCATCTATTTTCCAGGGACTGATAGGTCCTGTTGCTATGATCTTGGTTATCTTTATAGTGAGTCTCAAACCAGCTTTTGCACTTTCTTCTTTCAACTTAATCAGGAGCTTCTTTAAGTCCTCCTCACTTTCTGCATATCTCAAATTATTGATGTTTCTCCCAGCAATTTTGATCCCAAATTGTGATTCCTCCATCCCTGCATTGCGCATTATGTGCTCTGTGTATAAGTTGAATAAGCAGGGTGACAAAATACAGCCTTGTCTTACTCCTTTTCCTATTCCAAACCAGTCCGTCATTCCATATTCTGTCCTAACTTTCTGACTTCACTCTCTAGGATGTCTGGCTCAAGTTCAATTTCCTCATCATTGAAATTATCAGGGGTGTTGAGGTCCTTTTTGTAGAGTTCCTCTGTGTACTCTTTCCATCTTTTCTTAATCTCTTCTGCATCAGCTAACTCCTTGCCATCTTTGTCCTTTATCATGGTCATTTTTGCTTTAAACGTTCCCTTGATTTCCCCAATTTTTTTGAAAAGATCTCTAGTCCTACCCCTGATATTGTTTTCCTCTACTTCTTTGCACTGTTCATTCAGATATAGATGTAAAGGTGTTTTACTGGCACTATTGCGGTGTTCCTTCTTAACATTCAGCCATGAAACATGGCAACAGCTGTTGAGTACTAAATACCATCTTATTTTGGAGAGTGAAGTCATTCCAACTTTACTGGAATTGCTCCAAAGATATATTACACTGGATTGTGGCACAATGAATGTAGACAAAAGGTAAGCACTCCTGCCAAAACTGTTGTACTTCTGTCTGTGTTTAAAATGTTGGATGTGTTTGAAGTAAGTGCAATGATTATATTGGATGATGTGCAATACAGACTTTTTACTGGAAAGCAGTACTTCCTGTAAATACTCTTTAGGACAAAATCCAGCACAGTTAGACACCCCCATTGTGATTGTCCTGCTCTGTCCTGATCACACATAAGCTAAGCATCAAAAAACAGATCGATATATTTCAGGTGCATAAATGGGGTGGAGATGAGGGACATCATTTTATCAGGCCCATGCCAAACTTTCCAGTCTGGCTAGGTTATCCTGCTATGGTAATAGAGTAGACCATACTGCCAGTGACTCAACACCAATTGTCATGCAGGAGTTAACTAACGTGAGAGCCCTGAAGACTAACGGCCTTAAGTGGTGAAGTCCACAGGGAAGGGTGATGGTCCCCAAGTGGAATAAATCCCACTTGAATCTATCTTGATGGAGGGCAGCAGCTTCATTAATACTGGCATGGGGCTGATGAGGACCTTGTATGCCAAAAGGGCTCAGGCCCAGAAAGTGACTGTCACCTTGTGATGCAGCAGGAAAATGGAAGGCTACTACATTACAGTATATTGTCCCTAGAACAATCTTCATGGCTGATCGGCATGATGAATGCCAATATTCAGAATCGGATATGACACTCAACGAAGAATGCCAAACTTATAACACAAGTTCTTTTCAGAAGCATTTAATTTTATTACATCGTCTTTTTTTAGTTTTGATGAGCCTTTCCAGGTTTTTCTTGGTAAAGAATACACAGAAGTGGTTGAACTTTCCCTTCTTATGGGGTTACCCTGGGACTGTGCAGCTTGCCCATAACTATATATAGGCTGACTCTTCTCCTAGGAGTCACAGTGAGCAATCAAACTCCCAACTTCTGGCTGTGCGGACTGATACCTAAACCACTGATATATCCAGCCAGCTAATCCAGTCTTATGATTTTGAAAATCATTTATGTTTTAATTCTGAAATTACCTTTTCTTCATTTCTGAAATAGCACTGAGACCAACATGGGGAGCAGGAGGTCGTACCATCTCCCACAAACACTCCCTTCATCATTTTACTGTATATTTGCTGAAGAGGTGTCCTAGAAAGCTTGGTGGAGGTTTTATACCTTTTTGCTTGATCACTATAAAGCTATTGTTCTTCAGAATTTTTCTTTTATAATTATAATGAGCCAACCCAACTGCAAACATTTTATAAATAAACCATATTTCAAGTCTTATTCCTTTGGTCCTATTACATTCAAAACCATAAATTGCATATGCAAAACCAGCATTTACTCACATGTTGTCTTTTGGCAGATACAATACTTAGAGGGCTTGACCATCCTTATTCTGTGGTAGGATGCCTACATTTCTTGGAAAAGTGCGAGCTGGCAGCACTTTTTCCAGCTTTTGCTATGGTTCAATGTGTTTAGTTTTGTATTCTCTCTGTGTGTGTGTCCTATAGGATTGTACGTACTTCACTAAAAAGCAAGTGTAGCTGTTTCTCATAAATCTACTGAGAGACTGACATACTGTAACCCCAAACCAAATAACATACCAACTGCTTTTTGGCACAGAAGACCAACCAATTCATTATAAAACATCAAAGAGATATTCAGAGTGAATCCAATGAATTTTCCAATGCCTTTATAATGGCAGAACCAGTGGAAACTATAATAATAGAATGTTTGAGTTGGAAAGGGTGATGAGACTATTGAGTCCAACAGCCTGTTGAGCACAGGAATCCACATCAAAACAGATCTGACAGTTGATTGGAGTGCTCACCCCTCCCCACCAAGGTAATTGGTTCCATTATTGTACTGCTCTAATAGAAAGTTTTTTCCTGATATTCAGCTTATATCTGACTTCCTGTAGTTTCAGCCTGTTATTACATGTCTTGCACTCTGCAATGATGCCATTGACTCCTTGCCACTTCCAGAACCTTCCCTTGCTAAAGGGAAGGCTCCAGACACTTCTGTGCCGTTAGCCTACCTTTGCATTCCCCTCTCTATCAGGGAGCTCAATGTCAGGAATTCCAGGCTGGGGAGTAAGGAGGGTGATGGGCTGCTGGCCCTCCAGGGCTCCTTCTGAAATCTTTGGTACATTTTCAGCAGAGAAGTGCTCCTCCATGCATGTGGAAATATTATTATTTCATAGCACATGTTTTTCCTTGCCCAGACATCTTGCATTTTGCATGCTTTGTTTGTAATTGGTACTAAAAATTAACATGGGTTTATTGTGCAAGATATGTAACCTATTGTGGGAGGAATAAAATCTTTGGAAATGCACATTCCACTTAATGACTAATTGGCCTCTCTTGTTCTTGATAACGACCTAGGCCAGTAGCTAATATTTGAAATGGAATAAACATAAAACACAGTAAAGGTAAAGGTTTCCCTTGCTCAAAAGCCAGTGGTATCTGACTCTAGAGTTCAGTGCTCATCTCTGTTTCAAAGCTGAAGAGCCAGCGCTGTCTGCGTCTGCAAATGTTTCTGTGGTCATGTGACAGGCATGAATAGACACCGGAGTGCACAGAACACTGCTTACCTTCCCACCGAAGTGGTCCCTATTTACCTGTTTGCAATTTCTTGCTTTCAAACTACTCAGGAATCGAACTGTTGACCTCCCGCCTTCCAGTCAGCACTTAGCCACTTGAGCCTAATTTTTCCACTTCAGGGCGCTTTCCTTCCCTTCCTATTATGTGAAGGTGAAGCTTTCCATTCCTTCTCTTAGACTCAGCACT
This sequence comes from Furcifer pardalis, assembly GCA_030440675.1. Lineage (NCBI taxonomy): Eukaryota > Metazoa > Chordata > Lepidosauria > Squamata > Chamaeleonidae > Furcifer > Furcifer pardalis. The sequence continues at coordinate 82,988,995 of CP126891.1, forward strand.
CTCCCCCACCCCTGAGTTATTCACTAATTCTTCCATGCTGGTGAGCGAGGGGGAATATGTCTCTGAATACTGGCTGCTAGAGGACTACAATGGCACAAGGCTGCCCCTGCATTCTGCCAAAGGGCTTCCCAAGTTTTCTTAACTACATCTGGTTGTCCATTTAAGAAACATGGTGCAGGATTATACAGGTCTGTAGCCTGATCCAAAGAGCATTTTGTGTATCTTTATATCATCTTGCCCTTTATGGTTTATTCCTTTCTTCTTCCAGTTCTTCTCATTGTATAAACTACCCACATTCTTACCAGACAATGTAGCCTGTTCAGAAGCTGCAGATGGAAGGACCAAGCCACTCTTTATACCATGCTACACTTTGTTTTGCACCACGATTTTGTCTCCTTTTACTCTTTTCCCTTACAATGATTTTCCCGTTTTACCTAGCAATTACTGTATAATGAAAAACAACACACAAGGAGACTAAGTTTTCCTGTGCTGCTATTCTCATTTCCACTGCTCATTGCTGCTACCATCACCTCTTCTTTGCTCAACCCACACCACAGATCTCCTCTTTTGAAACTCTCTAACTGTTTGGCATGTAGTTGTGAGCTGCCTCAGTGGTTACCTGAGCGCAGGTAGAAGAACCCAGGCATACCCTGAAAATCTGTGGACATTATTTTAGTGAATGGAAAATATGCTGAATAACTTCAGTATCAAGTTTGAATCTGCAAAGAATAAATTCAGGGATAAAAACATATCTTCCATAATCAACAGTATGACAGTGTGTAGGAGAAAAAGTCTACCCAACTGTCTTCTGTTAGTACTTGTCATTAAGTCTGTGTTTATAAAGACTTGGCATAAGAGTATTAAATGTTATTGTCCATAGAGCAGTGGGATTTTATAGCTATCACCAATATCCTTATGTAAAACCTGTCTTTGCCAGTACAGGTAAGCTAGTGTTTTCAGATTTTTCAGAATGTAATCCATACGTCTATTCTCCACACATCTTTGTGTTGGTTATTGAACTTTGAAATGCATTTCTCAACTAAGCAGTTCAGAGAAATTTAGTGGACCAAAATGCTACTGAAATGAACAGGTCATAAGCTATGGCTGACTAGAGAACTATGCAGATCAATAAGGCTTAGGACCAGGAATGAAAATACAGTGGTACCTCGCTTAAAGAGCATAATGCATTCCACAGGATTACTCTTTAAGCGAGTTTGCTCTTTAAATGAAAACACCATTGTAAGTAACCAATTGTGACTTCTGGTGGGAGGGATTGCAAACCCCAATTTAGTTGTTAAGCAAGCTTTTGGCTGGTTTTAGAGAAAATTCTGCTCTTTAAGTGAGTTAGTCTCTAAGTGAGGGGCTCTTTATGCAAGGTTTTACTGTATATGGGAAGTCGTGGTGTCACTTTGGATCAGGCGATAACTCAAAAGCTCAGTAGTTTGAAGTTCTTAGAACTGCAGCACAAGTGACATATTTTAATGATTGTATTCCTTGGGAATAAACAGTGGAGGTGTGGAACAGATTTAATGGCTTGGACCAGATAGACAGAGTGCCAGAAGAATTATGGACAGAGATGCAGGACATCATGCAGGAGGCAGCAAGGATAACCATACCAAAAGAAAAGAAGTGTAATAAAGCGAAGTGGTTGTCCAATGAGGCTCTTAAAATAGCAGAGGACAGAAGGAATGCAAAATGCATTGGAGAAAGGAAAAAAATACAGTCACTTGAATACAGAATTTCAAAGAAAAGCAAGGAGAGATAAGGAAACCTACCTGAACGAACAGTGCAAAAAAATAGAGGAAAACAATATCAGGGGTAGGACTAGAGATCTTTTCAAAAAAATTGGGGAACTCAAGGGAACATTTAAAGCAAAAATGACAATGATAAAGGACAAAGATGGCAAGAAGTTAGCAGATGCAGAAGAGATTAAGAAAAGATGGAAAGAGTACACAGAGGAACTCTACAAAAAGGACCTCAACACCCCTGATAATCACAATGATGAGAACATTGAACATGAGCCAGACATTCTGGAGAGTGAAGTCAGAAAGGCCCTAAAAAACACTGCAAACAACAAAGCCAGTGGAGTTGATGGCATCCAAGTTGAACTTTTCAAAGCCCTACAAGATGATGGAATCAAATTATTGCATTCTATATGCAAGCAGAGTTGGAAAACACAACAATGGCCACAGGATTGGAAAAGATCTGTATACGTTCCACTCCCCAAAAAGGGTAATGCCAAAGAATGTTCAAATTATCGAACAATTGCGCTCATCCCTCACGCTAGCAAGGTGATGCTCAAGATAATACAGGATAGACTGCAACAGTATGTGGAGAGAGAATTACCAGAAGTGCAGGCGGGGTTCAGAAGAGGCAGGGGAACTAGAGACCACATCGCCAACATAAGATGGATCATGGAAAAAACAAAGGAATATAAGAAACAAGTCTACTTCTGTTTCATTGATTACACGAAGGCTTTTGATTGTGTCGACCACAACAAAATGTGGCAAATAATTAAGGAGATGGGAATACCAGAACACCTTATATGCCTCATGAGAAATTGTACATGAATCAAGAAGCAACAGTTAGGACAGAAAATGGAATGACTGAGTGGTTTGGAATAGGAAAAGGAGTAAGACAAGGCTGCATTTTGTCACCATGCTTATTCAATTTATACACAGAGCACATAATGCGCAATGCAGGAATGGAGGAATCACAATTTGAGATCAAAATTGCTGGAAGAAACATCAACAATTTGAGATATGCAGATGATACCACCCTCATGGCAGAAAGTGAGGAGGACCTAAAGAAGCTCCTAATTAGGTTGAAAGAAGAAAGTGAAAAAGCTGGCTTGAGACTCAATATCAAGAAAACCAAGATAATGGCAACAGGCCCTATCAGTCCCTGGAAAATAGATGGGGAAGAAGTAGAAGCAGTGACAGATTTTACTTTCTTAGGATCTAAGCTCACTGCAGATGGTGATTGCAGCCATGAAATTAAAAGGCGACTGATTCTTGGGAGGCAAGCGATGAGAAACCTGGGGAGCATAGTGAAAAGTAGAGACATCACATTGAAAACAAAAATTCGCATAGTCAAAGCAATGGTATTCCCTGTGGCAATGTATGGTTGCGAGAGTTGGACCATTAGGAAAGCTGAACGGAGAAGAATAGACGCCTTTGAGATGTGGTGTTGGAGGAAAGTTTTGAGAGTCCCATGGACAGCGAGGAGAACAAATAGGTCAATCTTAGAAGAAATCATCCCTGACTGTTCCTTAGAAGGTCAAATAATAAAGATGAGGCTAAAGTACTTTGGACATCAAATGAGAAGAGAGGATTCACTTGCGAAAGTCTTGATGCTTGGAAGGGTCGAGGGCAAAAGAAGAAGGGGACGGCCCAAGATGAGATGGCTAGATGGTATTGTAGAGATAATGGGCACAGAGCTGAGTGAGTTGAGGGGGATAGTGGAGGACAGGAGTGCCTGAAGGACGGTGGTCCATGGGGTTGCAGAGGGTCGGAGTTGACTGTGCAACTGAACAACAACAAAGAGCTAATCTTGTGCCAAAATGTGTCAACCATTATTTTGCAATTCGTAAAAAAAGAAATTCACTTTGAAAATAATTTCAAAGTGGAAGGACTTTCAGAAGATTCTCCTGGGGAAATTGTATGACTCTTCTGCTTCCCTTCTTTAATAAATGTCTGAGAAGTGCATGCAAACACATAGTTATAATTGGACACACATACTTTAAGTTTGAGGTCTTTCAGGAGGACTAACCACATGAGATCATCCCCTGCAACCTAACTGAAGGGTGAGAAATAGATGGGTTTGACAGTTGCCACAAGGATCACTGTACAATTAAAGACAAGATATAGTTCTACAATGATCCCTGTGATGACTGTCAGTCTCCACAAACCAATCTATTTCACACCCTTCAGTTTAAGTGCATAGGAAGATCTCATGAGCAAGTCTTCTATCAGAGCTTTTGCATATCATGAAGTACAGCCAGTCACAGAAGCTGCAGAGTTATGGAGTACAGTAAAACTTTGCATAAAGAGAGCCTCACTTAGAGACTAACTCTCTTAAAGAGCAGAATTTTCTCTGAATGGTCGCCTCACTTAACAACTAAAACCAACCAAAAATTCACTTAACAACTAAATTGGGGTTCACAATCCCCACCACCACCAGAAGTCACAATTGGTCACTTACAGTGGTGTTTCATTTAAAGAGCAAACTCTCTTAAAGAGCAATCCTGTGGAACACATTATGCTCTTTAAGCAATATACCACTGTACCAATATCTCAAGGAATGGCTCGCTATTGCTGCCGCCATCTCATGAATTTCTGTGGGTGATTGAGAACTTGAATCCATGTAAACAAGTTCTAGTCCAATACTCTATCCACCACACCATACTGGCTGTTAGGAACTTTAACCTGCCTTCAGATTACACCTGAAGTGCTAAATTGTTAGTCTTGCCCTTTATCCAGATTCCACACTAGAAAATGATGGCTGTGACTGTGACAAACAGAGAGAATGTAGCTCATTGCTAAATGAAATGATTTACCTATTTTGGATAAAATTAACAATCAGCTAAGTTTAAAAATGGCATGACAGATTTTAATTGGTGTTTTCTGGTAACCAGTGATGGGATGACACCGGTTCTGACCGGATCCACAGAACCGTTAGGAAGCTTTCCGGAGGGCTCTCCGTGGGGGTAATACCGTTTTTGAGGCGTCCGGATCGGACGCCTCACCAGGAGGAAAATTAAAAAAAAAATTGGAGCAAAAATGGCTCCAATTTAGTGCGCATGCGCAGAAACTCAATCTGACGCATGCGCACTAAATTGGAGCCATTTTTGCTCCAATTTAAAAAAAATTGGATCCGGCCGCCCCTGACTGGAGCCTCCTGTGGAGCCGCTTGCCGCCGCTTGCTGCTGCCGTTGCCACCGCCACCCGTCGCCGCTGCCTGGTGCTTCTATCGCCACTGCCACCTCCTGCCATCGCTGCTGCCGTTGCCGTCGCCATCGCCACCGGAACCGAGGAGGAGGCGGGGCGCTCCATGTTGGCTCCAATTTTAAAAAAACCGGACCCGGAGCCACTGCCTGCTGCTACTGTCGCTGCTGCTGCCGCCTCCCGCCATCGCCGCCGCCGTTGCCGCCATCGCTGCTGGAACCGGAGGAGGAGGAGGCGCGCTCCGCTGGCCTGGGGCGATGGCAGCAATGGCGGCGGCAAGCGGCGGCAAGCGGCTCCACAGGAGGCTCCAGTCAGGGGCGGCGTGCCTTGCCGTGTGGCCCCGGGCCATGGGGGTTGTCGGCCCCAAGAAGGGTAAGTGAGGGTTTTGTGTTTGGGGTGGGTGGGTGGTTTATGGTGTTTTGGGTGGGTGGGTGTATTTTTATTTAATTTTTATTTTATTTCTTTATTTATTTTATTTCTTTAAGTTATTTACGGGTTTGTGTTGTGGTTGTTTGGGTGGGTGGGTGGGTTGAGGTGTGTGTGTGTTTGTTTGTTTTAATTCTATTTTATTTATTTATTTAATTTATTTAATTTAATTTTATTTTTATTTATTTTATTTTTATTTTTGGCCCCGCCCATGACGTCATGACGTCGGCTCTCCACGACGTCATGACGTCATGACGTTAGCTCCGCCCCACTATGATGACGTCATGGTGGGGTAGAAATTTTTTTGTCATCCCATCACTGCTGGTAACGGCTTCAGAATTATCAAGACACACAAAGAAAGATTATTCCTTTAAATAATATTATATTTGCAAACAATTGTTATAAAACTCAAAATAGCAGCATCAGTTTCTATTCAGTTTCTGATTTGTAAGTGTTGCTAACACAATGCTGTATCTGCTAACAGACAAACTTTGGGTTTAATTGTTCAAATCTTTAATGTGTGTATCCAAACATCTAAGGTCTGGAAATCTCACATTATCAGTTTCCCTCATGATTTCCAGTACTTCCTGTATGGAATTGTTGGAACAAAGTGCCGGCAATGATTAGGAGGATTCAAAGAGTGAAATACAGATAGATTTGTGATAGACTTCAAGGGGATCCAAAGCCAAATGGACTTTAGTAACATCCAAAAGTAGATAAACCATCCTTTAGTTCTGGATAGTGGAAATATTAGCTGGAGAGAAACACCATATGTATTATCAGTCTCAGGCTTCCAAAGCATTTTCATTTACCTCCCTACCAATTTTATGTAAACACTTGTCACAAATTAGATCCACTTTTAGAATTTTTTTGTCAAGTACAGAAGAGATGCATGTAATCTAATACAAACTGAAGCCTACAGAAAAATATATACCATTACCACAACCCCTTACTGTTTTTAATAAAGCAATCAGAATATTTGTTCTTTAGGTTCTGCACCAGGGAAGAGAAACTTGGTCCACTTGGGGAGTGGCAGAGGCTACCCCAACTTTCTTTTATGGATTATATGTGAGGACAAATGCACCTCTCCTTCTTCCTTTACATCTCAAGAGATGGGCTAGAGCAGGGGCTCCCAACCTAAGACCCGTGGGCCAGATACAGTCCACAGTGCCATTTATTGTGGGCCCCACCCCTCCAAGGCCATCTGAGAAACAAAATGGCCACCCCTTTGAAGCTGTTGGGACAGAATGGCCACACCCATCATGCAGGGAGAGTAAAATGGCTGTCCGCCCTTTGAAGCTGACTAAGAGAGCATGACCCGACCCTCAGTTTGAAAAGGTTGGGAACCCCTGGGCTAAAGTCTGAGAAATTTATGCGAAATAACTCTTGTTAGTTAGTAAAGTTGCCTGAGACTTGTTATTGTTTCTTTGGGTGAACTTTAATTTTTATGTGCAGGAATGTTTGGTACTAAAGAATATTCGAAGACACAATTTTTTTCATGTAGTCTGAAGCCGTACAATTTAGGATACTTTGTGCCATGAGTTGCTGAGGTTTTTAGAAGCCAGAAGAGTGACAGTTCAAAATGAGGGTTGTCTGGCTGTCATTCTAGATCAAAGGGAACTACCGGGAGGAACATCCAAAAAATAGTGGAGAGCCCACGAAGACCTGGGGGGAGGGAGATATTGTCAGGCTGTTTGCTTTGAAAACAACTTGGAGTATAAGGGTGGGACATAGTTGCTAAGAAAGGAAATGTCAATAATTATTTTACCTTTAGGGAAAAGGCCTGGAATCTAGCCAGAGTGGGGAAAATGCCTTTGTCTAGAAGAAAACTTTTAGTAAAATGCAATCTGTCAGAAAAGTTTGGAGATTCTTTTCTTTGTTTAAGAGAAGTGAGGCATGGTGGAATATCTGCAGGATGATGCTTCACAGGCCACACAGATTATATGGGTTTTCAGCAGATAAGACATGAACATATGGAATTTCACACAGCTTCTTGATGGAACGCCCAGAGGAGCCCTGTGGAATAATGAGCCTACAAGTGAAGAAAGCAGCTGCAGTTTATCCACAGTGAAATTTCAATGACTGGGGACAGCGAGAACAATTTTTTCCTCTCACTTGCTGTCTTTTTCTGGCCAGTTTCATCAGCCTTTTAAGTAAAAACACATGAATAAAAACAGCCTTTCTCTGTCACTATTCTGGCCAAGAATCTTTTAAATGATGCTGAAGTCTTATTTTCAAACCACTACCCCTGTAAGAGATATTCTACACCACAAGCAAAAAGGTCCAAGGGAATATGAATTGATCTTCTACATTTTAATTTAATTTAATTTAATTTTCGCACTTATATGCTGCCCAATCAGGGAACCCGACTCAGGGCGGCTCACATAATCATCAAATAATATACACAGTAAACACAATATACAAAGTAAATTAAGCAATATACAATGACCAATATACACAGTAATACAAGATCAATAAACACATAGTCATATAGTATACAAAATTCTATCAACAAAACAGCATATAATAATATTCAATACAATACAATAATGGCCTCTCCACCATGGCCACAGAGAAGTTCCAAGGGTGGTGGTGGCGGTGGCGAGGTCCTGCCACCAACATGGCCCTTTAAAGCCAAGAGAGGGGCAAGACCCAAGAGTGCCAGCAGCTGGAGAGGTCAAGGCGCCCATGGCTGGCGGGCCTTTTCACCCCTGCTGCAGCCAAAGTCCGGAGGAGGCGGCAGCGGCAATGGCGAGTCCTGTTGTACAAATTTTTCACTTCAGTACATGGTGAGGTATAGCTAAAAATCATAATCTTCATGTAAACAGATTTCTCTCTGAAACACCAGCCTCATATTGGGTAAAGTTTTTGATCATGTGCCTCCAGATAGCAGTTCTGAGAACATTTACTTGGAGATATCCCTACTAAACAAACTGAGGCTTACTCCTGAGTAAACATGAGTAGAACTGGGCATCTCTGACTCCAAATACAATAGCTTTCTTCAGTAATTGCTCTGCCATGTGTTTGAAACTGTGGTTAGAAATGGAAATGAAGACTCCACCTCCACTGCGTCCACCTTGCTGGTCATATCCTTTACCATACATACATTGGGCTAAAAATTTAAGGTGAAGAAGAAGATTTGGGCCTATGAGATGACACACCCTTTCCCTGTGTTATTCATAAACTTGATTGTAGAGTACTGTACATTGTTAATAGGCTCTTTGCTTTACACCTTCACTCTCAACCTATGATGAAGGGGAGCAGGAGACACAACCGTGAAGAAGGATCACTAAATTTGTTAATCCTCCCCTTCATAGGATTATGTGAAGAACTTGCCCCTGAAGGGTTAAGATTAATAATTTTAAAAAAGGGGGGAGAGTAGAGACCAAATCACCTTGAGGTGCTAAAATTGTTGCTGGCTGAGAGCACTAGAAGGAGACCTCCTCATCTCTTTTTCATCTTAGGACCACTGTTGGGTTTAATTATAGCTGGGGACATATTAGTGGCTAACACATTACAGTATGCTGTCATAACCTTTGTGCAGGTCATATTCGGGGATATATTAGCCCATTACTCTAGCACAGGGGTAGGCAACCTACAGCCCATGGCATCAAATAATCCAACCCATGCCCTCACTCCCACAGCCGTTGCTGGAATCTGTTGCAGGCTCATTTATGGCAGCCGTAAATGGCATGGGGACCACCAGTCCAGTCCCTTCAAATGTCTGAGGGAGCATGACCCAGCCCCGGAATGAAAAAGGTTGGCAACCACTGCTCTAGCACCTCGAATTCCCATTGGCTGGGGAAAGATCAGGAGATGGGGTATAACTATCTCCAGGAACAGCATGAAGGTTGGTCAGGATTTGTATTTCCTGCTCAGATCACTGAATGGGTCAGGTCAGCCATTCGACCCAAGCTGTAGGGAGCTTCCCACAAGGGCTGCACCGTGGAGTGCAGGGAACAGTAGTTTGGTTAGTCTAAGGCAGGGATCTGCAAACTTGGCTCGCCAGGTGTTCTTGGACTTCAATTACCAGAAGCCCAAGTCAGTATGCTTGCTGATCAGGACTTCTGGGAATTGAAGTCCAAGAGCATCTGGAGAGCCAAGTTTGCTGATCCCTGGTCTAAGGCAGGGTTCCTCAAACTTGGCTCTCCAGATGTTCTTGGACTTCAACTCCCAGAAGCCCTGATCAGCAGGAGTGCTGCCTTGGGTCTGGGAATTGAAGTCCAAGAACACCTGGAGAGCCAAGTTTGCTGACCCCTGGTCTAAGGGAAAAGATTTATGTGCTAGCCTGGCTAAATAGCCTCAAGGCCATTTAAGGTTCCACTGTTTTGCTCCTTTCAAGGGAGGCAGATTTTATGTCGACGGAAGGGTTTGTTACAGCTTTTATTTGGCTTGTGATTTAGCAGTTTCACTTCCCATCCCTGTGTCCATGTGTAGATCCTTTTCTTTTGGGTGTTGTCAAGCTCAGTGTCTTAACTACTAAGCTAGCTGCTGATAATTACTGGGGCCAATAGTATACAAATGGAATAGCCTCTTAAATATTGCTTAATTGTTTAAAGTTTACTGAGATCTGCTAGCCTAGGCTTCAGATCCAGACTGTGAAATTCCTAGTTCATGTTCTAGATTCCCTGACAGAGGCCTAACTTTTCTATGCACTTATGTTTCACATGGAAAATAAGATTATTAAATAACATTTTCATTTTCATACTGCTGAACAAATTTTAATGGCTACAATTAAAGATGATGAACAAATGCCATTTGGAAAAAAATAAGAGTCATAAGAAATAACATTACAGGCTCACAGTAAAATATTTTTCTTTGCCATATCATCATCCCTTGGAGTCAACACACTAAAGTATTGTGAAGATGTTTTAATGAAGGTTGCTGTAATATAGATTAATGCAGTGTGGGTTTATGAGTCACATCAAAAAGGATGTTATACGAGAGAGCTATAAAAGGATGGGTATAATAATGAAAAAAAATCAATTTTTTTCTTTCTGAACACTAAACTGCCATTAATCTTGATGCTAGACCATTAAAATTAACTTCACCTGCAGCACTAATTTTCAAATATGTCCAATCATCTGCAGTTTTTTCAAAAGGCTGAGAATTGTTTTTTTAAAAAACAGCCTTAAATGTTTTACTTTTAATTCAGACATGGATGGTGGAGAAGATGGTTAGGATTTTCTTGTGCATGTATATGTATCTGGAAAAAAAATAGGGCATCCATGTGGCATGGCTATTGGCAGGCACATGACTGGATACTGAAACTGCAAAGTAGTCCCACCATTGGTTTCTCTATCCATAAGTACAACATGAGGAGAAACACTTGATCTGAGAAAAAATTAGCAACAGCAGCCACATGGTTAGGCTGTGGACTTGCATGCCCTGTCCTTGTGGTTACAGCATACCTGTTATTTTTCTAGATATTCTAGCTTTCATGGCCCCAGTAAATCACTGTATGCATGGATTGCTAGAAAGACATACAAAATGAGTCATCAAGCAAATCAAATTAACTCTAGAGGCAAAAATGATGAATTTTAGGCTGTCCTACTTTGGGCACATCATGAGAAGGAAAGATTCTCTAGAAAAGACAATAATGCTAGGAAAGGTGGAAGACATCAAAAAAAGTTTTTAAAACTGAGAAGCATAGAATTTCAGACATAGTTTCAAAAAGCTTGAATGCTAATATATAGAAAGCCAATAAAAGACTAAGCCTGCAGTAATGGCTAACCTTGACACTCCAGCTGTTCTTGGACTTCAATTCCCAGAAGCCGTCATCAGCAGGAGAGCTGACTTGAAGTTCTGGTAATTGAAGTTCCAAAACAGCTGGAGTACCAAGGTTAGCTACCAGGAGTCTACGGCAATATGTTTATCAGGGTAGGCCACCCAGTATTTTAACACTGTCTCAAAAAATCTGAAAACATAGAAGTGGACTTTTGCAATGACTGAGAAAACTATTTTGAATTTAAGCTTCTTGTTAAGTAGAATATTCTACCTCACCACTTAAATTTTTTCAGCCTCAAATTTAACAATACGTATCTGCATTTGTCCATGATAATTATTTGTTTTTATGTTGTGTCAGATCCACCAGATAAATTTCAGAGCTCAGAATCCACTATAAATGTTCAGAAGAAAAATGAACTGCATGAAAACTCTGGTGAAAAGCATCATTTCTCTAAAGCACTCGTACTTAGTTTTGAATTGCTTTGAAGCCCTTGGCCACTTTTCAGATCAGCTCAGGAAACCTTGGTGTAATCATCAGCGTGGTCAATAGAGAATGCAAAGCTAAGCATGCTTATTTACCATTATTGGTTAGAAATGTAAGGTTTCTTAATGGAAAGAATGACACATGATCCTAATTATACTAGCATACCTCATATTCTTATTCTATTTTTTTAAAGGGGTTTTTAATTTTTAAAATTACAAACTAACAATCAATCTTTGTAGGCTTAACGCTCACAATATAAAGGAGGAGGAGGAGGAATCTGCATTGGCATATTAATGGGCAATCTCCAAAATGCTATGTTCTCAACAATCGTGTTCAGCTATTGTAAACTCAAAGCTGTGGCTTTGTTTAGAGCAGGGATGGGCAACCTTGGTGCCCCAGGTGTTCTTGGATTTCAACTACTAGAAGCTGAAGTAAGCAGGCCTGCTGTCGGGCCTTCTGGGGATTGAAGTCCAGGAACACCTGGGCCACCAAGGTTGCCCACCCCTGCTTTAGACCTTATATTTGGTCTTCCTTTCAGTTACCTGTTAGGGTCACTGTAAGTCAAATCTGACTAGATGGCATATCATCCCAACACACTTGTTGATCCGGGGAATTTTTTAAATTGGATCATGTCTCAACTACTCCAGTTCTTGAGCCCCCTTTCCATCATTATCTTAAGCTCCTATTAGAAATACCTCACTGCATGTTTGGTGGTGCATAAAGGGGAAATTATCCACAGCTTCACTTGCAGTAACAGCAGTTGTATATTGATTTATAACACGAAAAAGCATATGGAGAAATATGTGCAAATAGTATGGTTGAATGACACTGGCAGGTCTAGGAGCCAACTTTCCACTGCCAGAACCTTCTAGGAACAACATAGGCCAGCAAGACAGTTTGATCGTTAAATGGTAACGAGGGAGGACCTGTGACCTATTTGACAAGCAAATAGCAAATTTTGGAAGTTCTGAATATTACAATGCATGTTTTATTATTATTATTATTATTATTATTATTATTATTATTATTATTATTATTATTATTATTATTATTATTATTATTATTATTATTATTATTATTATTAAATTCAAATTTATATGCCACTCTCCTTGCCGAAGCAACCCAGAGCGGCTAACAATGTTACAATAGAAAACATAATATACATATAATATAACAAGTATAATACAATCAATGTGGTCGACAAGACCTTCATAAAAAATAATAATATATATATATATATACAGTACAGTCAAAGAAATACAAAAAACAATCATGGATATACAGTACAAAGCAATAGGGAAAGTCCTCATCCCTTATAAATATTTCAATTATTAAATATACATTTAACTGGAGAGTGGTTGGCCGTGGTTCAGCTGTGGCGGTAAAAGCGGGACTGGCATCTCTCTCTCTCCGGGCCGGACCGGACGAGGAGCCGAAGTTCGTTGGGGGCGGCGGCAGGTCTTATAGCCGCCCGCCCGCGCCGCGCAGTAGCTGGGCTCACTCTCCGGGCCGGGCCGGACGAGGAGCCGAAGTTCGTTGGGGGCGGCGGCAGGTCTTATAGCCACCCGCCCGCGCCGCGCAGCAGCTGGGCTCACTCTCCAGGCTGGACCGGACGAGGAGCCGAAGTTCGTTGGGGGCGGTGGCAGGTCTTATAGCCGCCCGCCCGCGCCACGCAGCAGCTGGGCTCACTCTCCGGGCCGGACCGGACGAGGAGCCGAAGTTCATTGGGGGCGGCGGCAGGTCTTATAGCCGCCCGCCCGTGCCGCGCAGCAGCTGGGCTCACTCTCCGGGCCGGACCGGACGAGGAGCCGAAGTTCGTTGGGGGCGGCGGCAGGTCTTATAAAAAGAGGGAGCAGAGAGTAGATTGGGCACCAAAAGAGACTTGGGTCACATGCAGCATTGGCACCCCTTGGAAATTATGCTTTCCTCCTGTTCATGTGAAAGACCTATGGCATACTGAAAAGAAATACATCACTTTTATGCTAACAATTAAATTATGCAGGCACAGGAAGTATGGTACACACACAGCAGCACTTGATTATCAGGTACATCCGTGCTCCCTTCTTGCATATTAAATGACTATGTGTAGCCATTCTGAAAGGTGCATTATTTATTCTTGTTGTATCTACCAGCCTGCTTTTTCAGCCTTCCATTCTGCCTTTTTATATTTATATTGAAAAGATTTGAGAGGTTATGGATGATTCTGACAGCTAAAGAAAGCCCATTGAACCAACTGAAATTATAGCAAAATTGACTCACCAAATCCCCACTGATTCAATGGACCTTCTCTAGCTGTGACTTAAGACTGGATTTGAGCTATTTGGAACACGGGAAATTGCCTTTTAACAAATAAAACTTTGGTTCATCTGGGTTAGTCCTCCATGATCTCTCTCAATCTCTCCCCTCTCTAATACACATAATAAAAGATTAATAATTAGTTAACCCCAGGTTGATTCCAACATACAACAACCCGTCACATGAGCACTGAGAAGTGGTTTATCAGCCTTCTTTCTGGGAGCGCTCTCAAACTATGCAACTTGCTGAAGGCTGTTTCTTCATTTGGAAGGAACAATTCTCAACTTCTGGCTCTCTACTCAGGAATCCAATCGCTGAACTATGTACCAGGTATTGAGTTTGGGACCTTCTATACACAGAGAAACCTTTCTATCACTGAGTTAAACAACTTCACTAGTTTGCACAGGTCATGCCAAATAATTAAAATGGTTTGGTACAAAATATTAGATTGTAGGAGGTCAGATTTATTTTGCAAATACATTTCTACCCCACATTCACATGCTAAAATAGTTTGTGATAACCTTCCACGCAGTACAAGATTTACAAGTGCCTGTGACTTTAAATATGATAGAAGGTCATGTATTCTTGGGAATTCTTGAAGTCTTGGATATGGACATGTGAATTGATCTGCGCATTTCCTTGTTGGAAATCTCTCTTGGCAAAGCTATAAAGAAACCTAACATCTGGGATATATTTTTCTGAGCCTATTTAAATAGATGGGTAGGTGGAAACAATAGTTCATTCCCAGGTGAATTTATTGTTCAATAGAAGTATGTTTTGCTGCTTCCGGTAATGGCATGAACTGTACTTCTTACTCTCATTTTAGGAATGTTGCTAGTTACAAACATTTTCATCTATGTTATCATGTGTTGAACTTTCTGGAATTTTATGATGTAAACTTGTTTCCTGAAACAAATAGAAGGAAAACATTTCTGGACTGTTATATTTTTGTCCAAACAATTAATATAACTGACTAAATCTAAAACAGTTGTTTAACATTTAACCTTTAAACAAAACCCTATGTCTGGATTATCCTGTTTCATGTTATGTGTTTAGAGGAAAATCCCATAGCTCAGTGGTTGGGCACATGAATTGTGGTCCCCCACTAAACTCCTTATGTCTTCAATTAAAAAGATCTTAGGCTGGCAGTCTGGAGAAGAAATTTGTGTGAGATCTTGGATGGTTGCTGCAATCACAGTAGACTGAACCAGGCCAAATGGAACAAAGTTTAGGGTAACCTCAATAACTTCCCATCTTCCCTCCTTCCCTCCCTCCTTCCTTCCTTCCTTCCTTCCTTCTGTTACCTGAAATCCTGGGGTTCCTGTGGGGGCCCATGGGAGTGCCCCATCACCTTAATTACCTAAATACCCAAAGCTTTGCAGTGCCCCAAAGTAAGGGGATGCATTGTATAAAATACATCAGAAAAGAACATTCCAATAAAAGTGGCATTTATTTAAAAGCAGGATCTAGCTGGTAGAGGACTGAATAGAACCTTATGAAGAATAAATGAGAAATGCAAAGAATTTCAAAGAGTAAAGACACTGAAAATACAAGATAGGGAAAAAATTATGATAATCAGCAATACAGAGAAACAAAAATGAACAACATAACATGATATAATAACAATATGAACATATTCTGAGTCCTGGGTCCCAGGCCACATAGTCTGTCCATCCCGCCCGCCCCACCTTGTGTGGCAGGCATCAAGTCCCAGGGCTGCTGGCTGTTCCTAGCCCAAAATTAGCAGCAGCAGCAGCCTCGAAGATTTGAAAAACCTCTAATTTTATAGCGGAGGCAACCAAAAGTCCAGGCGACTCCCAGATTGGCTCAAGAGGAGTCACATGGCAAATTATTGGTGGACAGACCCCCTCCTCCCATGAGGAGTAAGATGCTCAAAACAGCCCATACACACTGAAGAAAACCCAATTGCATAGTTTAGGCCATAAATCTAACCTAAAATCTTCAACCTAAGACCCTCACAGGCAGCCCATCTTCTGAGGCAGAAATGCACATCTGAGGCAGATGAAACAAGTTCAGTAAAAGTTGCAAACATCCTGAGATCTGGTTACATTCCCACCATTTGCTCTGGAAATCACACCTCAACTAAGTGTCTCATTCCCTTACCAGTGGAGAACAGTGGGATCCTGACTTTTAATCTGCAATGGGAGTGCAATGCCAAATTTCCTCACTATCTGGTAGGCAGAGACAGCCAATGTTTGACTCTTTTCTTGAAAATATGAATATTAAAAGATAGACCTCCAGAAATAAGCCAACACTTCCTTGCAAGCAGCAGAAGTAGAAGGCAAGATGGTGACCCCGCCCATTTCATCTATTCAGTGGAACAAAACAGGACAACTGGAAATTGAATTTTATTTCAAAACTACAGAGACTTCCATTCAGTGATGGGATGTAACAGGTTCTCACCAGTTCTCCAGAACCGGTAGTAACTTTTCCCACTGTCCCGGAGAACCGGTATAAGCTTTTGGGGGGAACCACCTTCGGGGCTTACCTTTTCACTGGTTCCCCCACTGTGCATGTGTGCCAAGCACTTGGTGTACATGCACGCCTACAGTGCTTGGCGCGTATGCACGGCCTCCTTGCTGTCCTCCCAAGCGGGGAGGAGGAAAAGAAGCTGCTAGCCTGAAGCTCCCTATAGCCTGCTCCCCAGGGTAAGTGACTCACCTTTGGATGTGGTGCGTCTGTGTGTATTTTAATGTATATTTAATACCTTTACCTATATTGACCTACTACGGTACCACAGTTCCTAAAAAGGCTGGCAGTCTGGCTTGGGGTTTTTAAGCAAAGTCTTGGAGTTACCTCATCAATAAGCTACACCTGTGCTGTTCCAATTGGAGAACCCTTAAGTAGGTACAGCTGTTTTACATTTACATTAAGGCATATTATCCTAGAGAACAGGTTAGGCAAAGACTTAGTACCTAACTTCTTTAACTGTTGAAAAGTTGAAAAGTGCCAAAATGAAACCATCTTGTGGTGAGTTCATTCTGTAGCTCCTTCCATCTGACCTAGTGTGAGAAAGATTAGCCAGAATAAGCTTTAAGCTCTGGTTTAGAACCTCTGGTTGATTTGTGTTTGGGGTGTGTGTGTGTGTGTGTATTTTAATGTATTTTTATTTTGTTAATTTACGGGTTTGTGTTGTGGGTGGGTGGGAAGGTTGAGGTGTGTGTGTGCTTATTTTAATTTTATTATTATTATTATTATTTATTTTTTCCTTTGGCCCTACCCACATCATGATGTTAGCTCCGCCCACACTGTGATGACATCACGGTGGGGTAGTAAAATTTTTGACATCCCACCACTGCTTCCATTGCATCTTATGATAGTGGGCTACTTTAGGGGGGATACCATGTAGTACAACCTTCTTTGTTCCCCAAAAGAGAGGAAGGATGAAGGGACAGAACACAGCACTTTCCAGCAGAGGCTGTTGCCTCATTTAGCCTGATGTCCCCAAATTTGTACAACACAACTTTGGGTGCACATTAATTTCAAAAAAGAACAATGATAGCTGAGAACAAAGACATTTCTTCTTAATACTGTATTGCCAAAACTGAACTTTTATTCTGCCTATTTTTATTTTTTAAGTATGAAATCTAGAGACCCAGTATGGTCTGGTGATGATATATTGAATTAGGACACAAAACGTCTGCATTCAGATCTTTGCTTGCCCATGGTCACTCACTAGGCCTGTGGCAATGGTAAACTATTCCTTCAGCATCTCAAAACTGTATTTAGGTCACCTTAAATTAGAAATAACAGTCTGCCATCAAGTCAATTCTGCCTTGTGCCAACCCTTTTCAGGGGGTTATAGCTAGAGAATGTGCAGAAGTGATTTACAAGTCCCTTCTTCTGGGGGTATCCTGGGACTGTGTAAATTACCCATGGCTATTGAGCCTGGCTCTTCCCCCTAGAGCAGGGGTGTCCAAACATTTTGGGCTGTGGGCCAGTCATGTAGTTCAGCAACCTGGTCACGTGGTTCAGTAGGCCGGTCGTGTGGATCCTCTGACTGGAAATGGAAGTAAAATGTGCCTTGCAATCTGTTTTGCAGCAGGATGAGATAGATTTTAAGCTGCCATTTTCTCTGCTTAAGCCAGGGGTGCCCAAACTACAGCCCACAAGCCGGATCCAGCCCCTGACACCAATTCATCCAGCCCATGCCACCCTCATCACTCCTGGAGGTGGAAGTAAAACATGCCCGTACGTGTGTGTTTTACTTCCACTTCCAGGAGTGACAAAGGTGGTCCAGGCTGGATGAATTGGTGTCAGGGGCCGGATCCTGCCTGCGGACCATATTTTGGGCACCCCAGCCCTAGAGGCACAGTTGGGAATAAAGTTCCAGTATCTGACTCCTCAGACAGATACAATACTTATTTAAATGTCAAATACATTGCTTTAGGTGGTCTAAAATCTTAATTCCATATCAGAGTGATACCATTCTTAGGTTAAAAGAAAATATTTTTACAGGCACACAAATGTATACAAATCTTCAGGGTAGCTACTTCTTCACTAGGCATAATGTCAGAAAGACAGCATAGAAAGAAGAGGGTGTGGAGAAAGGAAGAGGCAAAAAGAACAGAAACAGAAACAATAGATCTTAAAATCTTTTCGTTTTCTTCCTGTATCAGTTGTGATGGATGGATTTTTTAAGTTTTAAGCTCTCTAATAGCACTATCAAGAATTTTACATTATTTTAGCAAGATGTTCATGATTTTTACCAGTTTAATAGTCTCTCCCTATAGTAATGTTCAAAATAGTTCACCACTTCTAATAATGACCAGAACCTATTTAAATATGCATACCTGTATAAGGGTATTGACCTAAAACTGGAATGGTGAATAGCAGATAATTAATGTATCCCTGAATACATTCTGAATGCAATGTATGCCCACTCATAAAAATGGCACACTACCAGGAATTCAACTATCAATTTGCCACACTTCACTGGTCCAAATTATGCCAATACAGTACCTTTCTTCTTCTTCTGCTTAGTAGATTTTTTTTTAATGGTAGACATGTTGGTCTTTGCAAGCATATCAGAGAATAAACAAAACAAAACAATGCAAAAAACACAAAATTGCTGTGGAACTGTGGTATTTTAATGTTAGCTTTTGTGGACCAAGTCCACTTCATCAGACATAAGAGTGGATTTTCATGGTATGCATTTATACATTTCATATAGAGGCCCAAATAGTTGTACAAATTTGGTTGGTTCAGGAGATGGACATGTAAATCAATGAGTATTTACAACCAGTAATAAAATGCAATCAGTTTGTCAGGTGAATCTCTGATGGAAAACAGTTACAGTTTGAGTGGTTAGGTTTACAAAATAAACATTCTGACATGCATCTGACATTATACATCTCCTAGCTGATAGAGGAAACTTTATGGGTTGAGGCATAGCTAGAGGTCAAACTGTCTTGAAAAACATCCCTCACTCCCTCACTACCCATATTATTGAGTCCGCTATTCAAGATAAATGTAACCCCTTAGTTGTTGCATTTTAAAATTTAATAATTTCCCAGAAACCCCTGGCTAATATTCAAACCTTTCTTGTGGGTGTCCAGCATGTGCATATATTTTATCTCCGCTATCTGTCTCTGAATCCTTGTTTTGTAGTTTCCCTGTTCCAAAACAGCAACTTTTAGGTCCAGTATACAACATTCAGGAGAATTAAAATGTTTTGAAACAAGTTTCTGTCTGTTGGCATTTCTGATGTCTGATTTGTGTCCATTAATTCTTTTGCAAAGAGATTGTCCTGTTTGACCTATGTAGAGGGCAGAAGAGCATTTTTGGTATAGATCACATTAGTAGAGGCACAAATAAAACTACTGTACCTCTAATGCTGTGTTTGATGTGGTTGGGTCCAGTAATTGTATTTCCAGAGTAAATGTGGAGGCATAGCTGACATCTGGGTCTGTTCCAGGATAAAGTACCCAATACTGTTTCACTGTTGTGTTGTTTGTTGTGTGTCAATAGTGGCTTGAGGTTGGGTGGTTGTCTGCAGTGATGGGATGACAAAAATTCTACTACCACACCATGACGTCACGGATGTCATGGGCGTGGCCAATTTCATGACATCATGACGTCATGGGCGGAGCCGATGTCATGACATCATGACATTGTGGGCAGGGCCAAAAGTAAAAATGAATAAAATAAAATAAAATTAAAAAAATAAACACACACACCCCTCAGCCCACCCACCCAGCCAGACAGCTACACACACAAAGCCATAAATAATTTAATAAATAAAATAAAGAAATAAATAAAATAAAAATTAAATAAAAATATTATTTATTTATTTATTAGTTCAAATTTATATTGCTGCCCACTCGCCATGGCGACTCAGGGCGGCTTACAGACAATACATTACATTACATTACAATACAATATGTTGGGGTGGGCACAGGGGTAGGGGAGGCAAAGTCCTTATCCTGCCCAGGCTTCCTCTTCCCCTGGCAGTTGGTATAGGCACAGGGGGAGGGGAGGCAAGGTCCTCATCCTCCCCTGGCTGCTTCTTCCCCTGGCCGTTGGTATAGGCACAGGAGGAGGGGCAGCAAGATCCTCATCCTGCCCTGGCTGCTTCTTCCCCTGGCCGCCCGGCCACCCACCCAAAACACAAATAAATTACCCACCTACCCCAAATAAAAAACCCTCACTTACTTACCTTCCTTGGGACGACGAACCCCCATAGCCCGGGGCCACCCGGCAAGGCGCGCCGCCCCCGACTGCAGCCTCCTCCTCCTCCTCCGAAGGCCGCGGCCACAGGAGCCACCGCCTGCAGCTGCCGTCTACAGCCGCGGCCGCCGCCAGAGCTGCTGCTGCCTGCAGCCCTGTGGCCTCCTCCTCCTCCTTGGGCCGGTGCCTTTTTGGCCCTGCTTCGGCTACGAAGAGGAAGAGGAAAAGGAAGAGGAAGAGGAAGAGGAAGAGGAAGAGGAAGAGGAAGAGGAAGAGGAAGAGGAAGAGGAAGAGGAAGAGGAAGAGGAAGAGGAAGAGCAGGTTTCGGACCTGGCCGCCCGGCTGAGGTGATGCCTGCGAGGGTGGGATGCGATGGTGGCCGCCGTACAGTGGCTCCTGGTCTGGGAGAAGCCGGGACCGACGCTCTCAGAGCTGCTCTGTGGTAAGAGACAAGGCGGAGGCAGGCAGCCGCTGGGTGTGGGCGACGCGGGATGGAGGTCCAGGTGGTGGTTGCGGTGGCTCTGGCAGTTCAGAACCCTTGGAAGGAGAAGAAGGGGCTCGTTCTAGAGCCAGAAGCTGGGGTTTTTTCCTTTTACGTGCTAAAGGCTGGGAGGTCTTAATGCAGCCTTCCACCATTTACCCAATGGCCATGGCTGGAGCCGCCGCCAGAGCCACTGCTGCCCGCAGCTCCTGGCCACCCCTGGCCGTGGCCGCAGCCGGAGCCAGGCCAAAAAGGCACCGGCCCAAGGAGGAGGAGGAGGCCACAGGTGCCCGGTGGAGGAGGAGGCTGCAGGCGGCGGCGGCACACTCCGCCAGGTGTCCCCAGGGCATGGGGGCTTGTTGGCAGTGGACGGCCGCGGGAGGCTCGGCGGCCGCGGCTGGAGCCACCACCAGAGCCACTGCTGCCCGCAGCCCCTGGCCGCCCCTGGAGCCGGGCCAAAAAGGCACCGGCCCAAGGAGGAGGAGGAGGCCACAGGCACCCGGCAGAGGAGGAGGCTGCAGGTGGCGGCGGTGCGCCCCGCCGGGCGTCCACAGGGCATGGGGGCTTGTCGGCAGTGGACGCCCCAGGGAGGCTCAGCAGCAGCGTATGGCCCAGGCAGGCCTCAACGTGCCCCGAGGAGGTGCCCTCCTCTGAGGGCTGGTGCCGTCGCTGCCGCCGCCGCCGCCGCCCTGAAAGGTGCAGTTCCAGCTTGAAAATTTTTAAAAAAAATAAAATTGGAGCCAAAATGGCTCAAATTGACTGCGCATGCACAGAAACTCAATCTGAACCATGCGCAATGCGTCAGATTGAGTTTCTGCACATGCGCAGTCAATTGGAGCCATTTTGGCTCCGATTTTTTTAAAAAAATTTCTTTCAGTGAGGTGTCCAGAATCAGACGCTTCAAAAGTTGACTACCCTCCTGGAGAACCCTCCGGGATTGTTCCTACCGGTTCCAGGGAACCGGATGTAACCGGGGACATCCCATCACTGGTTGTCTGTAAGCAAGTAATGGTCTCCCACCAAGAGCTTGGAAAAGTGAAGTACTGTACTTTATTCTTGTCCAGGATGGGTTGGAGAGCTTTTATTAAGTGCGTGAGAGGCCTGAGTTGTGGGTTGAAAATGACAATACCCAGAAGCAACCTGCTGCAAGACAAGCCAATAACACAACTGAACACCACTGATCCCCAAGTGCAGCCCTCGGGTATCGAAACCTGACCTTCCAGTCTCCAAGCTCAGCGTTTTAACCAATAAGCCATGGGGGAAGGGTTGTCATCCCTTCCTATATTAGAGTACTACATGTCCCAGGCAGTCAGAATGTGTCTATTATGGAACCAGCAGCATGTCAAAACCTATTCATGTATTTTTACAGTAACAATAAACACTTTAATAATATATTTGGGTGACTCTGTAGTGTTACCAGTGATAAAGCAAAGCAAAACAATCACACTTCTATCCCACTCCATAGTGCTTAGTGCACTGTCTGGGTGGTTCACAAGTTAATTAGCATTTTGATCCCAACCTGCTGGGTACTCATTTTACTAACCTCAGATGGATGGAAGGCTAAGTCAACTTTGAGCCCTGATCAGGATTGAACGCACAACCTTTGGGCTGTAGGACAGCATCTTAACCACTGCGCCACCAAGGCTCACCTGTTGTGAGCCAGGTTAATTCCTAAAATGTATTTTAGTCAGCAAACAACTCTCCATATGCTAGGTCAATGTCTTTGCAAGGGAAAAATCTTAATGTATAAGGTACTGGGAAAACATTCAGTAAATATTAATTAATGGCTTCTTCGATTTATTGGTTTCCACATGTGTAATGAAATTATTACTTTCTGAAACTATCACGTGTGGTAGGAGGTGATTTATGCCAAGCTTGTATATACTGTATGCAAATAATGGGTATACTGTTGGCTTGCTCACATTGTTCTAATAGCCATTATTCTTTTGAGAAACATTCAACATAAAAATAAATTATGATTATTAATAATTCCATGAGTAATAAAAGAAGAAGACATGTTAGCTATAGATAGAAAAGGCAGTGGACAAAGAACAACTGAAGGACAAAATTAGGTTGGTTTAGGCAGTCAATTTAGAGTTTCATGGAAGTATAACTATTTTGCTTGTTTTAAAATTTTTATATACTGTATATTATCTTTAAATTTCAGCAATTAAGAGAAGACGCTTGAGGAATTTTCTGCTTTCTGTCTCATAATAGCATGGCTGCCGCCTTTCAATATCAAGTAAACAGACTTGCATGAATGGCATATGTCATTTGTTATTCTGCCTCAGACAGCAAACTTTGTTGGACTGGTCCTATTGTAGGAGTATCGTATACCCTTGACCGAAGAACGGTACACTCCTGCTATCTGGTACGGTCATCCTCTTCTACCGAGTGCACAGCTGCGGGAGGGACACACATGGAGTGGTGAGGGAGGAAAGGGACACCTGCCTAGCCAGCCAGTTCAGCCAAATCAACCCTGGCAATCAATGGGGTAACAGATGCTGCAGCCAGATCACCCTCACATCTGTTGTAGGAGTATCAAAAAGAGTAACTTACATTGTGTTCCAAGCAGAATTGATTTTTTCTTTAGAATATAACCCAAGCACATCAAAGAGGACCAACCCAATAATATTACCTGCCAAAGAGATGGAAAATAAGTTGAAGGAGTCCTCCCATCATCATTGATGAAGTGCATAAAGACCTTCTAAACTAAAGCCATTCTACTGGAGTTTCACTTTCTGCAGAGTGACTTCATCCCATTTAGCTGTTTTGACTAAAGCATAATAGCAAATTTCACAGGTCATACAAGTAAAGGAAGGTGATGGCATTTTTAATGTGTGCGTTGTTTTGTTTTGTTTATGACTTAAGGTAGGTGGCCAGCTGCAATTTCAGAGGCTCATCTATCCCTCTGGAGCTCTGTTTGTAATGCTGTGAAACTAAATGAGAGCATTGTAAACTCCCCACCACCACTGGAAATATAAATATTTTCTTCTCTGGAAAAGCTGCTGCCTAGTGTAACAGGAAGTGATCTAATATTTCATTTATTGGTCTAATATTTCTAAAAGGTTTGATTTTAATTCAGATCGTCAGTAACTGCAGTGCCTCACAGATGCAATACTAAGCATGGCTTGCTAGAAGAAAAGGAGAAAATCACTGTGGTGTGTCTTGCTCCCATGTTGTTCCTACAACAAGATGTTTAGAAGAAAAACAAAACTGGCCTTAAAATCAGGGTATCTGGTATAGTTAATGGTGTTATTTTAAGAATGATTTTTTAAAAATTCCTGCCATTTTCAAGTCTTCATGCTACAAAGGCCTGGATTTAATTGCTAACCCCAGCTGGAGCAAAGCCATTGAGTAACTGTGACATAGACATATACCCACACTTGACCATTCAGTAATTTATTTAATGGGTCTATTGTAGCCAGGACAAGCAATTAGACCTACAAACAAAATCTGTAATTCCTCCTTTTAACTCATTAAGAGTATTTTTGATTGTTCAGTTTGGAATGTATTGTAAAGGATTCTTGCAGAATTGCAAATGAAATCCCCAAGGTGCATTGAAACAAATAAAAATAATTTCCACTGCTGTCTTGTGTTGCATATGAAAACATACTCTTGGTATTTCCAAAGACATCCAACTAATGCAGTACACAGGGAATGCCTGGGAATTAAACTTGCACTCAGAGCCACTCTTGCTTTACCAGCTTGCTCCCAAATATTTACTTCTAGTTATAGAATTGTATTACATTCACAGGTAGCCCATAGGATGTTTTAATTCCACTTCACGTTGGCTCAAGTGGCTAAGATGCTGACTGGATGGCGGCAGGTCAGCAGTTCGATACCCAAGTACTGCAGGATGGAATGAACTCTCGTCTTTGTCCCAGCTTCTGCCAACCTAGCAGTTTGAAAGTAAGAAATTGCAAGTAAATAAATAAGGACCACTTCGGTGGGAAGGTAAACAGTGTTCCGTGCACCTCAGTGTCTAGTCATGCCTGCCACACTGTTGGTCTGGTATGGTGGGCATGGCCAGGGGGAAAGCCCTGCATTGCACCCAAATTAGGACAACTTTATTTCAAAACTTGGATGGGCGGGGCCAGACAGAATTTTTGCTACCGGTTCTGGTGAACTGGTGTGAACTTGCTGATGCCTACTACTGCACATGATCATGGAAACATTGCTGGCTCTTTGGCTATGAAACAGAGATGAGCACTGAATCCTAGAGTCAGATGTAACTGGCTTTCAAGCAATGGTGACATTTATTTATTTATTTATTTATTTATTTATTTATTTATTTATTTATTTATTTGTTCTAACTTGTTATCCTGCCCCAATCGGGTAATCCCAACTCTGGGCGGCTTACAAAACAGGAATAAAAATACATAATTTAAAACCATCGTTATCAAAATTCACTTCACTATTAACAATTATTGTAATCTATTGTAATCTGCTGTATGCAGGTACACATGCCGTATCCATCATATAACTCTATCCACAGAAATTACACTCCTTATTTAGGAAAATTCAAACATTAAAAACAGTCACACATTTTAAAATTTACATATGTATATATCAGAAACAAGAAACCCTAAAAGAAAACTCTATTGGCGATGGAGAGAGACAAAAAAAAATCCCTAACGATTGGTCGTTGGTAAAAAATTAAGAAATAAGTAGCATCTTTTTCAATATTCCCAAGGATTGTTCCAAATTTGCACTATTAAATAAAGTCATCCAACTCCCATTTAAACAACGACATCTAACTTGCTAACTTTCTAAAGTACAAACCTTGTCTTACCCTGATAGGCTGCCCTTGCTTGAAAGCCAGTCATATCTGACTCTAGGGTTTTGTGCTCATCTCTGTTTATGGCCAAAGAGCCAGCTCTGCCTGTGTCTGTATACATTTGTAAGGACATGTGGCAGGCATGATTAGACACCAGAGTGCACAAACAGAACACTGTTCACCTTCCCACCAGAGTGGTACCTGTTTATCTATTTGCATTTTTTCTTTTGAACTGCCAGGTTGGCAGGAGCTGGGACAGACAGGAGCTCACTCCATCATGCAGTCTTGAACTGCTAACCTGCTGATCTTCCAATCATCAAATTCAGCATCTTAACCACTAAGCCACTTAACCAATTACCCCAGACAGACAGATTATCAATGTTTCATCCTGCATTTGGAACAACCATCTATTTTCCCAACTTTAAATGTTCTTACACAACTTACTTTGAAACCTCTAATTCATGGTTCCCAACATGGGCCACACATCCCACAGGGGGGCAATTTGATTTTTAAGAGGGGCAATTGGAGAATGAATTATTAATAGTGAATGGCCTTTTAGGCTTCCTCTACATGAATAGGAGTTCACTTTTTGAATAATAAGAATTAAATGTCATGGGGGGAGGGGGAAAGAGATCAAAATTTTAGAGATGCTTAGTTAGGGCATGGCCACAAAAAAAAAAAAAAAAGGTTGGAAACCACTGCTCTAGACACTCAGCTCAACATCCAATGAATTTTCCACACTCAAGCATCTGGAGGTACAAATTGCTATTTTCCAGCTCTCTCTCCCTAACTGCATTCTCTGTTTCTTATACTGTAATGTTAAATATTTTGTTAATTGAATGAGAAACAAAAATAAAACCTCCTAATTTGTTAGGCCAGCAGGACTCTCTAGGAATCATATCTGTACATGAGAACAATGTGCTGTAAGATTATGGACAGTGCCATAAACTGACCCTTAGATTTGGTACCAGTTGGTGCTATAACATATTCCTTAAATCAACTGCTGAGACTGGACATCAAACAGATTTCCAGCAGAAAGGCTAAGAAATCAGGCTGTATTAATCCTCCCACTCACTTCTTCCTACATACCTGATTGGCACCTTTGTTGACACACTATGCAGACCTCCATTGGCAGGAGGCATCAAAGGAGCCTATTGGCAGGACATAGAGAGTGGAGGCAAAGTGCAATTTAACAGGAATGTTTATTCTAACTCCTACAGCACCTCACAGTCAAATGGACATGTTTGCTCACTATGCACCTTTCTCTATGATCCTCAGAGTATATAGTGTAAATCTAGTAGATGTTGAGATATTTAGCAACCCAGCATAGACTAGACTACTAACACAGTTGGTCACATGCCCATCTTAGAAGAAGAAGCTCTCTATGAAGACTAACTTGTTTGTTTAGTTGTTCAAAATCAGCCAATCACCAGTGCTCTTGTCTTCCCACCTGTTTTGGGTGGTTAATTTTCTACATTCTGAGGTAAATGTCAATCTTCTTTTACTTATTTTCTGGTCCTCCATCTTGTGAGGCATACACTTTGTGGAAATCCTTTCTCAGCAGTGTAGCAGAGAGTGATTTTTAAAAGATCATTTATTACACTAAATGATTCTTCTTTTCATCACTGATGATATTATGCCTTCACATCAAGATTTTGATTTTGTTTCATTTTGCTATTTTTTGACTGATTACTTGGCTGGTCTGCTTAGATAAGGGGATTTGTTTATAATTCTAAGTGTTAAACCTGTCCTGCTTCTAACTGTGAAACTACAGAACTCAACAAGAGAGAGTCTCACTTTCACTCTCTCTCCTTCTCACAGTGTCCCCTTAGTAGCCTGTGAGCAAGTCCCAAACTCATTGGTCAAAGGACCATTTCCGAACACCTTGAACCTCCACTTCCAAGTGCCTCAGGGATTGTGCCTATCTTTGCCTCACCATCATCTCTTCTGGGGGGAGATCAGGAACTCAAGGATAGCTGCAGCAGGATGCTGTGGCAGCATAGGCTAAAAACATCTTTGGGCCAGTTGATGAGAACAACCTGCAAAGCTTCCCTCATCCGCTCCCCACTCTGGGATTCAGCCCAGTTTTTTCTTATTATCTCCCTCATCATCCACTTGCAGGTATGCCTGCCCCCACATCTTCTTGCCTTCTTCTGTTGCCTCCATCTCATCAGCTAATCTTTTTATATCATCTTGAGCTTCTCCTGTCTCTTGTGTCAAATGTTCTTCATTGCCCTACCTCCCACTCATAGGCACATTTTCTAGAACAACCCCATCCATACCTCCCTACTGGGCATTTCTTCCAGAAGTTTTGCAATCTGTGGGATGTCCCTGGTAGTGCTTCTCCCATGGCTAGGGCAGCTTACATCCATGGGAGACACTAAAGGGCTTGCCTGCATCTCTTTGTCTCTTGAGGCCAGCTGCCACAGATAAGGTGGCCCCAGTGGGAAGATGCAGGGTTTCCAGGTGTTGAAGACAAGAGATTATTCTGATTTCTATCTGTGTCAGATTCCTGCACACACATATATCATCCTGGCTCCAGTAAGTAGATCCCAATTGTGTCCCGTTAATGTCAGAAAAGCATGAACATTTAGAACTTAAAAATGTAATCACTGATTTTATTGATTGCTCCTGACTACAATCCCCAGAGATTGTAAAATATGAGAGACAAATGGATTACATTTATCAAGACACTACATTTACATTGTGGTGTCCAATTTATTTAGATCAAGTTTGCTCAGAGGATAAACACAGCATTGGTATAATGCGCTCCTACATTAAACACAAAATGAACCTAGCAAACAACCATCCAGGCTAGTCTCAGGACCTGACAGTACAGTGTACATTATCATAGTTTAATATGAGTGGAAACAGAAAGAGCACATTTTTAGCATACCATCATCAACATCAGAATTTTTCTTTTATACTTAAACATTATGGAGATGTGGAATATTATTTAAAAAAGCCCTGTGACCTCTTTAGCAATGTTTTTGTGGATGAAAAATTGTGCACTGATCATTGCATTTTTCAAAATGTCAATCTGTTGTAAAATCAATGCAAGAGTTGAACTTTTTGAAAAATGGATCCTATTGCCCTAACATGTCATAAAGGAACTCACAGTCTTAAGATTTGTAGCCCATTCCATTTGATTTGTATATTTTAAAGTATATTTACATTTTTGTATTTGTCTGAATAGTGAAAAACATAATGATGGGGAAAACATATTGCTCTGGCCTAGGATGAAACACAGGGAGGTGGTATAATCCAGTACCACCAATTACTGATTGACCTCTAGTGCACAGGCAAACTCCAAGCATTTAGTTAGTTAGGATGCTATCAGACCACTGCAAAGGTATGCACCTGAGCAGTCCAAAAAGGTTGTTTTAACAAGGGCAGACCCTTTGATCTGCCAGGGAATCACTCC
Organism: Furcifer pardalis; assembly: GCA_030440675.1. Classification (NCBI taxonomy): domain Eukaryota; kingdom Metazoa; phylum Chordata; class Lepidosauria; order Squamata; family Chamaeleonidae; genus Furcifer; species Furcifer pardalis. Next base: position 83,018,248 of record CP126891.1, read on the forward strand.
GGACTGGCATTGAAAAGTAGAAACCCTACACCTGGGACAAAATGATCTAGCTTGGATATGGAGCAAAGTCAGGTAGAAGTACATTTCCTCATGCAACACATTGCCAGGAAATAGATTGCACTGGCTCTCGACAGAAGAGGTTCAGATTGTGATCTATTTCCCCATGTGATACTCTCTTAGTAAGTTTCCTTTCTTTCTTCTTCCCTGAAAGAATATGTGCAATTTACTCCATCTGAACTCCCTCCATTCCACAAATCTATCTTGCATTAGCTTGACAATGGAGTCCATCCACCCACCCACCCGTCACTCTTTGATTATTTAAAATGAAAACTGCTGTTCCTGATTTTTAACCTCCAAAGCAAAATCCTTAACTTTGGACAGCCTCAATTCAGTTTGTGTGCCTCTTTGATCCTACCTGAGGTCTGTGATGCCTTAGTAGTTTAGATGCTGAGCTCAACAGCCAGAAAGTTGATAGGTCAGCAGTTTGAGACCTGAGTGTTGTGTGACGGAATATACTACCACCATCTGCCCCAGCTCCTGTCAACCTAGCAGTTTAAAAGCAAGAAATTGCAAGTAGATAAATAGGTACCACTTTGGTAATACATTTCAAGATCTCATATATCTGAGATAAGATTTTACTTACTGAGCATGCTTTCATTGCTAATAATTGGAAAATATATTTTCCTCGGGTAATATTGACAAAATCAGATTTTCACTGGCGAAGCTTATGATTTATTCAGTCTGTCTAAAGCCAGTAGGATAGGTTTTCCAGGAAAAAAACAGGAATAAAGTCTGTAAAGTCTCCTCGGAGTCCTTTCTAATCCTAAAAAGACCCTGTTTCCAAACTAATTTTTAACTTGCCTTTTCTCATTCTATGATTTGCTTTCCATTATATTTCAAACAAACCCACTGTGTTATCATAATTCTCTTTAAAATCCTGAAATGAATTTTTAATGTTTTCATCTCAAACATTGGTTTTCCGTTGTGAAACTGTGATTTCATTCTTTGCTAATACCTGTATCTGTTAAAACCTGCTTCTTTCTTTCAGGTATTTATTCAGGATCTTCTACCAGATGTGTTTCTTTGGACACATGGGACAAATTTATACTCATGTGTTTCTCTGATATGATTCATACTAGGTTCCTGTCCAGTCCAACTCTGTTTGAAAAATAAATAATAATAAACCTTTCCCTAGGTGCCTTATGTCATGTAGTTACAATATAGCTAATGGTAATGTGCAATAAACCATATGCTAAAACAAACACCCCTGTTTTAAGTAATCAAATAGACACAAAGCTGGAGCCTATTTTAAAAAAAGATTTTCACAAAGTAAACACTGTTCTAGTTTAATCACCGATTTTTTTACACACATTAGAACAACTTGCACATGCATTCAAGAAGGGATATTACTGTATTGCGTCGGTTCCCAAGAGGCAATTTAGTGTAAAGGCAACATTATTACATCAGTACTGTACAAGACAGTTTAACTTCAAACTACACTTGTACATTTTCTATCCCCACCCTTTAAAAAAGGTCTGGCAGCCAAAACTCTATCTAAAAACTGTTGGATAATTTTTAGAAAGAACGAGAGGGAGTATTTGCAGTAGTTTTACAGGGTGCATGCATATAAAATATCTTTTGCAATATTTATATGAAGCTAAGATTATTTACAGTTTAAATCCTGTAACCATTTCCCTGGAGGATAAATCCCATATAACTGAATAATATTTTTTCTTGTCTATGTAGATAGCTACACAGACAGCCTTTGTTGTCTTTGTCAATGACATTTTGAGAATGCATAGAGTTCTCATCTTTTGCATTGCCCCTCAGAATTAAATTTAATCTGTGGGCATAGCATGAGAAGACATACACTGTAAAAGACAATAATGCTGGAGGAAATGGAAAGCAGTAGGACAACAGGAAGACTAAAAATGAGATATATTGCCTCAATAAAGAAGGCTATGGAGTTGCATCTCCAAGCCCCAAGTAGTGCTAATGATCAACTTTTTGGAAGCTACCCATGCATCAAAATTTCATAAAGACACTAGCTTAGCAGGGAAGGAAAGATTTTGGAACACTCCCCTACCAAAAAGTATTTGAGCATCTGGATCAAAACCCGACCTACAAAAAACATTATCTAAACACAAAACAGAGAGTTGTTGACAGAAATAATCTATTTAGGAAACTGGATGATTCAGACTAGGGTGCACACCCACAAACAAAAAGAACAACAGCTTTGTCCCTAGCTACTCTACAACACAATATGCTGCCAAACAAGTGGATGCATCTATAAATGAATCATACAGGATTGCCTGCCTGAAATCTAAAGTACAGTTGTACCTCGCTTAAAGAGCAATATGTGTTCCACAGGATTGCTCTTTAAGCGAGTTTGCTCTTTGAGTGAAACACCATTGTAAATGACCAATTGTGACTTCTGGTGGGGGGGATTGCAAACCCCGATTTATTTGTTAAGCGAGTTTTTGGTTGGTTTTAGTTGTTAAGTGAAGTGATCATTCAGAGAAAATTCTGCTCTTTAAGTGAGTTGCTCTCTAAGTGAGATGCTCTTTATGTAAAGTTTTACTGTATACTACTGAAGTATATTATTTGTCTGGCATTGCCTCTTCAAAAGTACATCAAGAAATGCTAACAAACAACAAACAAAATAAGGGAATACAACACCAAAACCATCAACTTCATGGATACCAACTCTCTAGAAGACAGGTAAAGTCAAGGGAAAATGTTTTGCACTCCTCTCAAGCTCTAAATATGAAACCAGAAGAGACATGGGCAAACTTATGAAAAGCAAAAACAACAAATCATATTGACTGAATGCATGCTGATATTCTGGCTGGAATAACTGGAAGTCACTTAATAGACTTTGAAGTAGCAATATCAAAGAATAATCAAGCAAAATGGGGCTACTGGATAAAGAACTTTTTATTGTAAATGTGGAGAAATTTAGTCAATGCAGCATCTAAGTACAAGAAATGTATGTACAAAATAAGTTGGTTAACTAACCTGACCACCCTGAGGACTAGCAGCTTTGGCAAAGCCCACAGAAAAGAGTGATGGTCCCCAAGTGGATTAAATCCCACTGGAATCCATCTTGATGGAGGGCAGCAGCTTCATCAATACTGGCCTGGGGCTGAGGAGGACTTTCCATGCCAAAAGAGCTCAGGACCAAAAAGTGATTCGCGGAGCTTGATCAATGGTACAGGCATCATGCTGCGATGCAAAAGGCAGATGAAAAACTACAGCATCACATTCGCAGGACACTCTTCATGATTGCCATGATGATCACCAATATTTGGAATCAGATAGGGCACAAAAATAATAAGAACGGTTTTATCAGGACATGAAGTACAAAAGAAGGTGTAGCAAATGGCTGAGATAATGCAGTTGAAGTAACCCACTTCTAATCACATGCTAGATAGGAAACATTGAGATCATCACTGTCTGTGTCAATGCAGTTCAGTTTCCAATGGAAACAGCATAAGTAGAGTTGTGTGTTTATTAAACTCTGCTTAAGTAACACAATAATATTTGGAAGCCTATTTTGTTTTACAATGCAAATAAAGGAAAGAATGGAAGCTGCTGTGGCTAATTGATGAAGTTCCAGGTCTGTAAGGAGACACATGACAAACATGCAGCTCCAAGTTCATCAATTAGAAGCAATGGTTTCCTCAATTTGAGTTCTGTATTGGATAAAAACCAATGAGACTGACTTTGGAAGATAAATTCCACTATATCTTCTCAAAAAGTGCTTTCAGACAGACATGTTTATAGTCTTTGCACTGTAAAAAGGACTGCACCAGGGTAGCTTGTGCAGGTCTAGAAGAACTGTGGATTGCACAAGGAACCATCCAAGACAAGTAACCTCCAAGACAAGTGGCAAAGAAAATAATCTAAGATTTTGTCTTTTCTATTTTTTATTTCCAGGGAACAGTACCTGAATTTGTCATTAGAGGGAACCAGAGAACATTCCCCTACTTTATCTATCTCTCTGTCTCTCTATCTATCTCTCTCTCTCTCTCTCTATCTATCTATCTATCTATCTATCTATCTATCTATCTATCTATCCAGTGATGGGATGTAACAGGTTCGCACCAGTTCACCAGAACTGGTAGTAACTTTTCCCAGTGTCCCGGAGGACTGGTAGCAGCTTTTGGGGGGAACCACCTTCGGGGGTTACATTTTCACTGGTTCCCCCACTGCGCACGCACGCCAAGCACTTGGTGTGCATGCATGCCTACAGTGCTTGACGTGTATGCACGGCCTCCTTGCTGTCCTCCCAAGCAGGGAGGAGGAAGAGAAGCTGCTAGCCTGAAGCTCCCTATAGCCTGCTCCCCAGGGTAAGTGACTCACCTTTGGATGTGGTGTGTCTGTGTGTATTTTAATGTGTATTTAATAACTTTACCTATATTGACGTACTACCACAGTTTCTAAAAATGTCTGGCCTGGGGTTTTTAAGCAAAGTCTTAGAGTCACCTCATCAATAAGCTACACCTGTGCTGTTCCAATTGCTGTTCCAATTGGAGAACCCTTAAGGAGGTACAGCTGTTTTACATTTACAGTACATTAAGGCATATTATCCTGGAGAACTGGTTAGGCAAAGACTTAGTACCTAACTTCTTTAACTGTTGAAAAGTTGAAAAGCGCCAAAATGAAGCCATTGTGGTGAGTTCATTCTGTTGATCCTTCCATCTGACCTAGTGTGAGAAAGATTAGCCAGAATAAGCTTTAAGCTCTGGTTTAAAAGCTCTGGTTGATTTGTGTTTGGTGTGTGTGTGTGTGTGTGTGTGTGTGTATTTTAATGTGTTTTTTATTTAATTTATTTATTTAATTTATTTACGGGTTTGTGTTGTGGGTGGGTTGAGGTATGCGCACGCTTATTTTTATTTTATTTTTTATTTTTTCTTTGGCCCCGCCCACAATGTAATGGCATCATGATGTTGGCTCCGCCCATTATGTCATGACATCATGATGTTAGCTCTGCCCACACTGTGATGACATCACGGTGGGGTAGTAAATTTTTTGACATCCCACCAATCTATCTATCTATCTATCTATCTATCTATCTATCTATCTATCTATCTATCTATCTATCTATCTATCGGCCTCTTGGAATTGCAATGTAACATGATAATAAAACACAACAGGATAGGTTACCTGTGCAACAGGAGATGCAATAACAATAATGATCACATATTCTCTGAGCTTTAGTGATGCTGCTAGAGCAGGGGTGCCCAAACTTTTTTGCCGTGAGCCGATCATGTGGTTCAGGAAGCTGGTCACAGGGAGGCCGACACCAATTCATCCATCCTGCAAAGCCCTCGCCGCTCCTGGAAGCAGAAGTAAAACGCGCCCATATGGCGCGCTTTACTTCCGCTTCCAGGAGCGACGAGGGCTTCGCGAGCCGGATGAATTGGTGTTGGGTGTTGCACCTGGCCCTCAGGCCTTAGTTTGGGCACCTCTGTGCTAGAGCCTTCAACTCCATCTCTTTCCTTTCCTGGCTTACTTCTGGACTGTATGAAGTTGAACAAGATTAAAAATGGTGGCTAATCTTCTAGCCTTCAGGACTCTCCAAAAGGGATTGGGTTAGCATATCCTTAGATAGGGAGCTCCCTGGACTGGTTAAATTTGTTTGTTTATCCTAACTCTATGGTTTTCAACTGTGCAAAACATACATTTTAGTATGTTACTAACTGAGAGTCAATGCAACCCAGGCTCAAATATATGCTGGCCAGGACTGCGGTGGTTTAGGTTTAAGATGCTGAATTTGGTGACAGGAAGGTTAGCAGTTTGCAACCTGAGCACTTCACAATGAAGTGAGCTCCTGTTGTCTGTCCCAGCTCCTCCCAATCTAGCAGTTAAAAAACAAGAAAATTGTAAGTAGATAAATAGGTACAGCGTCGGCAGGAAAGGTAGTCATGCCTGCCACATGCCCATGAAAATATTTGCAGATGCAGACAGTGCCGGCTCTTTGTCTGTAAACAGAAATTAGCAATGCTCCCTAGAGTTGGATATGAACAAAGGAGACCTTTAGCTTTACGTATAGTGGCTTTGGAGAACAGAAACCTTTTGTGCCACCACAACTGTCCTTATGCCACCACAACTACCCATGTGCCATTAGTTACCACTGAACAATGGAAAAACAAACACTTTGAAGCATTACAACTAAAATGTTAAGTATTTCAGTGGTTTGCATTGGTAACTGTAAAAAAATGACTTCTCAGAGGTTGCTTCCAAAGCTCTGATATTTCTACAGTCCCCTTGTACTGTCTGACCTCAGATCTGCCAGCACAGTTGCTGCACTGGCTCAGATTAGTTGGCAGAAGAACCAACAAAAGGCAGAGAAGGGAGAGAAGTGGGGACTGAGATTCACAGGAAGTTAGATCCCAGTCAGGGTAATTTCCAACATTGTAGGCTTTGGAGGGGTTTGGATTCAGCCCAACCTCAGCTGGTTTATGATTTGTTCAGCTAGGTCAGTCATAAGATTATGCGTGAGTGAATGAGGAAGCAGAGAAGGACTGGAAGTCACTGAAGTGTTGCCATTGGCTCGAATAGCAGAGGATGCGGGAGACATCAAGAGTAACTTAGAGTCTTCCCATATCTGGAGTTGGATCCAGTTAATTTCATGGGGGAGGGGGGAGTTCATATGTCATAGTAACTAAGCTATCATTAAATTAGATTATGAATTCAAGCTAAAACGAATAACTTCACTTTTTTGTGCTATAATTGTAGCTGGCCTTTATGAGCTGTAGCCCATTAGTTAGGCATGTTTTGTGCCACAGGCCAATATATTTTACTATTCAAATGTGTCTGTGTGTGTTTTTCCAAACAAAGCAAAAGTAACCCTAGATTTGCAATGGTAGCTGCAAATAATGACTTTTCAAAGGATGCTTCCAAAGCTCTGATATTTCTATGATATAAAGGTGAAATAAATGTATCCCATTCTGAAACAAATGGATTGTTAATAATTGCACATAGATCAAATTAAAATGAAAGCTGACTGCTTGGAAAGGCCCATGTACCGATGAAGTTACCACAGCGAGTGGTGTGCCAAAAGTCTGATATAAGCATTTCAGAAAATGATATAGTCCATTTCCCTGCCAGCTTGCAGCAATGGTCCTTGAGCCTTCAGGGACCAGATGTGAATAGCAGCATTTGTTTAAACTCTTAAAACGTGACAGAGGGTATTGAAAACCTTAAACGCATGTTCTTTTTCACCTTGTAAATATCCCATTTAATGTTCGTTACTCTTTTTAAAATAACACATTTATATTTAGCTTTCTGCTATTGCTACAAGATGAGCAGATAAATCATAAGAAGACATCATCCATATTTCATGGGCTCCTGAATCCAACATCAACATGACTTGCTCTTGGGTTTATGTCCCGCTAAAAATGAACAGAGGCTGTTCAGCAGCATCGGACAGAGAGTACCCAAAGTGTTAAGAAACAGAAGATATAACATTTAAAAATTATAGATTTTAGGATCAAAACTAAATGTGTGTTGTGCAATTCGGAAGAGTAATTTTGAAGAGAAAATGACAAGAAAAGTGAGTTGATAAACATCTGACAGTATATGATGAATACACTTTCTAGTAAATGTGTAAATTATTAGCTTTGACAATTGCTTATGTTTAAATGGTAGCATTATTTATTTATTCTAATCATAAATAATAATCACTCACCATATATACTTGTTTAAGAGGGTCTTAGCATGAGGAATTTGTATAATCTAAACATAAACATCTGAACTTTTATATTTTTCCCAGCAAAACTGTGTTAAAGATCTTTCTTGTAACTCTGACCCTATATTTTTGTTTGGGCCTAATTGCATATTATTTTTCATGGCAAGAAGCCCCGGAGTGTTGCTGCTTATGACTTCTGATTTATGAATAAGAAATCAGATGGATGGCAAAAAGAAATATGGACCTATGGGAGAATGTGAAGTACTTTCATAGATATCTGATACATGAGAACATTTTTTCATAGCTTTCTCAGACTGCTAGGAAAAACACTGTACCCAATGTAATAATTCTCACCACAATATACCACCACATTTCCAATAACTCTGTCCATTATGTTTTACTCAGGAAAAAAGCAACACAATACCTCTCTTCCATTGGGTCTTCAAAATGTGTTTCACTATCCTCTTCTCTTTCTTAAACCTCTTTCAAAGCTGTATGAAGAAATATGTGGCCTGAAATCCTGTTATGTAAATTATACCATATAAGGCTGATAATGTCATTATTTACAAAGAATTTTTGAGAAATGAAAGTCTTCTGGTCTCCTCAACCAAAAAGTCCATCTATTCCCAGAGAATCCCTTTTGTCATCAGAAAACCATCGTGAGCTATAAACTGGGTCTTTATTTACTAAAAATTGCCACCAGCATTGGGCACCTACACCAACTGCCAGGGGAGGAAGAAGCCAGGGCAAGTTGAGGACTTTGCTGCTCCTACCCCTACGCCTACACCAACTACCAGGGGAAGAAGAAGCCAGGGCAGGTTGAGGACCTCACCGCCCCTCCCCCTGTGCCCATACCAACATATTGTATTGTAATGTAATGTAGCGTATTGTTTGTCAGCTGCCCTGAGTCGCCACAGCGAGTGGGTGGCAATATAAATTCGAATTAATAAATAAATAAATAATGACATTACTGGTGACCAAGATTTTCAGTAAATAAAGACTACTCTTCCCATCACTAATGTGGTTTGCAAAATACTTTTTGATTAAAAGAGAGATTACATGGCATCCTTAGGACCTTGTGGGAAAAGAGGTAATCAAAAACCTTGTATGTTAAAAAAAAATCACCAGAGCTTATGACATCATCAACCTTATGCACAGTAATTTACAGGAGAGGATTTCATCCCATGTATGGACAGTGGCAGTCTTAAATATTAAATCTCTATCCCTAGAGGTGCTTTATGGAGTTTGGAACCCTTGATTTAGACCCTTCCTCCACCTCCATCCAAAGAGTGCAATGGAAATAATAAGGGAAGGGGCTACTACACTCACTGCTGCCCCACATGTGTTTAGTTTAAAAGCAAAGCAAATGTTTGAATAGGGCTATCGTTTGTAGGATACAAGGCTTAATGTTTGAAAGCTATCATCCGGACAGGGATTGTATATATGGAGCCAACCATTTAGAAATATGGTATTACTTTGATAATGCATAATGTAACACACACTGTATGTTTGGGTATATATGTGTCCTGGGTCAGATCATAAAATATGGGCAAGTATTATTATTATTATTATTATTATTATTATTATTATTATTATTATTATTATTATTATTATTATTATTATTATTATTATTATTATTATTATTATTATTATTATTATTATTATTATTATTATTATATGCCACCCTACTCAGAACAACTCAGGGCGGCTAACACAATGTTGGAAAATAACAATCCAATGAACCCGTCCATAAACCCAACTATACACCTAATTCAAAGAGATTAAAAATTTAAAGGTTCAAGATTAATTAAAAATTTAAAACTATAAATTTAAAAGACTCAAAATTTAATTTTTTTAAAATTTTTTAAAAGGTTTAAAAAAGAGAAAGAGGTGGCTCTCTAATCAAATCAACCACGCAACATGGGACCCCATATTACTGGAGCCCCATACCTGCCCTGCCAGCCAGGTTTTTAGGCCCTTCTGAAAGGGCAATAGCTCTGTCTGTAAGCGTAACTCAGTTGGCAAGAGGTTCCAAAGGGCCGCGGCGGACACAGAGAAGGCCCTCCTTCTGGTGCTAGAGAAATGCACCTCTCTAGCTGATGGAATGATAAGAGAGCCTCTCCAAACTGCCCTGGTGGGATGGACAGATGTTCTCGGCGTGACGTGGTCTCTTAAGTATCCTGGCCCACTACCATGTAAGGCTTTAAAGGTAATGACCAGCACCTTGAATTGCACCTGGAGACACACTGGCAACCAGTGCAGCTCCCGAAGCAGTGGTGAGGCACGAACATAATGTCGCAGCCCATCACCACCTGAGCAGCTGCATTCTGGACCAGCTGCAGCCTCCAAATGGTACCAAGGGCAGCTCCATGTAGAGTGCATTATAATAATTAAGCCTGGAGGTGACCAGAGCGTGTGATCATCAGCAAGGAGTCCTGATCTAGGAGCGGGCATAACTGGCAAATAACACGAAGATATGCAAAAGTCCTCCTGGTTATGACTGCCACCTGCTCTTCGAGCAGTAGTCGCGAGTCCAGGAGGACCCCCAAGCATGAATTTTCAACTCTTACAGGCATATTCTTCCAGGCATACAATTCTTTCAGTACTACATTCAGAAATAAAACATGTGATTAAACCTGCCCTACCTTCTAACTGACCAAGTGCAAAACAAAAACAGACAAAGAACCTTTCCAGCCTGCCCATTTTGGTGCACCTGGATTGGCTGGAAAAGTAAAATTCGTTTGGAGGGGAGAAGTGATGTGCCATTCAGTGCCCTCCTACTGTCCAAACAGGAAACAGCATTTGGAACACTTACCCCAATTTATCTGTGAATAATCAGGGGAAGTTACATTAATTTTACATCTTCTGGATTATTGCTGATGTGATGCATCACTTTATTTAACTCACTTCATTTGACTCAACCTACCCTTTTTGGGTAAAGTATTGGAAAAAGCAGTGGCATGGCGGTTACAGGAGTTCCTGGATGAAGCGGATTATCTGGATCCTTTTCAGTCAGGATTCAGGCCCGGATATGGGATGGAAACTGCATTGGTCACGCTGGTGGATGATCTCTAGAGGGAGCGGGATGGCAGACATCCAACTGTCCTGGCTCTTCTTGACCTCTCAACGGCTTTCGATACTGTTGACCATGGTATCCTTCTGGGAAGGCTCCAAGGATTGGGGATCCAAGGCACAGTGTTGGCTTGGTTTTCCTCATTTCTGAGGGGCCGGACCCAGTCGGTGTGGTTGGAGGGTGAGATGTCCAGTCCTAGGTGGCTCCAATACGGGTTGCCTCAGGGCTCGGTGCTCTCACCTCTCCTATTTAATATCTACATGAAACTGCTGGGTGACATCATCCATTCTCATGGGGTGAGGTATCATCAGTATGCAGATGATACCCAACTGCATATCTCAGCCCGTCGGGACCCTAGCGATGCAGTGGAAGTCCTTTCCAGGTGCCTGGAGGCTGTCAAGGTCTGGATGGGGGACAATGGGCTACAACTGAATCCTGGCAAGACTGAGTGGCTGTGGGTTGGGGGTCCTGTGTTATCTTGGGAACTACCACCTTTGGTTCTGGATGGGGCAGTTCTACCCCAAACAGACCCAGTACATAACTTGGGGGTCCTCTTGGACTCGTGACTACTGCTCAAAGAGCAGGTGGCAGTCGTGGCCAGGAGGGCCTTTGCACAACTTTGTATGATTCGCCAGTTATGGCTGTTCCTAGACCGGGACTCCTTGCTCATGGTCACACAAGCCTCGGTCACCTCCAGACTTGATTATTGTAATGCGCTCTACATGGGGCTGCCCTTGGTGACCATTCGGAAGCTTCAGCTGGTCCAGAATGCAGCTGCATGAGTAGTGTCACTGTTGCTGAGGGAGCTGCACTGGCTTCCAGTTTGCCTCCGGGTGCAATTCAAAAATTACCTTTAAAGCCCTTTATGGTAGTGGTCCAGGTTACTTGAGAGACTGCATCATCCCAAGGACATCTACCCGGCCCACCAGAGTGGACCGGAGAGGCTCTCTGGTTGTGCCATCAGCCAGAAAGGCGCATCTCTCTGGTACTAGAAGGAGGGCCTTCTCGGTGTCCACTCTGGCCCTGTGGAACCTCCTCCCGATAGAGCTACGCCTGCAGACGGAGTTGCTGTCCTTTAGAAAAGGAGTGAAAACCTGACTGGCAAGTCTGGTCTGGGTAGTGGATGGTTCAATTTCCCTAGCTACTTGGATGGTTTGATCCCCAGTATGTCCAAGTTATAATACCTAGCTTTTTATTAAGTTTTTAAGCTTTTTAAAGTTTTTAATTTTTAAGTGTTTTTAAAATTGTTGGAAATCGCCCTGTGTCCCTTTGGGGAGGAGAGCAATAAACAAATATAAATAAATAAATAAATAAATAAATTATTTATTTTAAAAATTGTTTATTTGTCTTTGTGTTGCCAATCAAAGAACTGCCCACACTCATAGTTTATTGGTAACACACAGGTGAACAAAAAATATTTTACACTTGAATTATAGCTGCAGAGAGTGTGGCTATGGTATTGTGACACAGACAAAACAATGTTCAAAACAATGTTCTGTAAGGCAATTCTAAGAATGTGGCGCCTGAAACAAAAAATGTACCTTTGAAAATGTACTATAGATCAGCATCAAACTTGACACAGATATTTCTGATATTCTGCTCTTGCTCTGTGTAAAAATTGGAGAGGTTTGAGCAAGAGGTTTTTTGAGATATGATTTTTTAAAAAATAATATAACTGTTTAACCACAATGTAGAAACAAGCAAATTTTTATGTTGAAATATTTAAACTATCTCAAGGGAAATGACTGACTCATCAAACTTTTTTTATTTCTTTAGAATGAATCTCATCTCCAGGGGCTGACACACTGAACCTTAAAAAGAGATTTCTCAAAAAGGGTCAGAGTAAGACATTAAGTTTTATAAACTGTATGGAATAGCCTTAACAGAAGGAATGTTCCAAAATCTAGAGACATTGTTGAAGATTCCATGACCTCTGGGGAAATCTGAACTGTTCACCTTGCTAGTCAAGACCTAAATAGCTGGCATTCAGGAGGAGAACGTTTTAACTTTTTCCTAGCCAAATAGTCATTAAAAGGGAATTCTATTTCTGGTTGTAAAAATATTTTAAAATATATTTTAAGAAGCATAGAGAACAAATACTAAAAAGCTCTATAGTGTAAAATTCAGTGTGTGTGTGTGTAACTGGAGATGGTCTTAAATGATGTTAGCAGAGCTATAGTGTTTATTCCACTCTGTCTTCTGCAACTGTTTAATAATTGATTGGGAAACACCTCAAAAAATGCTATGTACCATTACGTCACTTTTGGTATGTGGTGACAGTATGACTTAATGACCTCTAAATTGTCCTCTCTTTCACAGCTCTGCCTAGATCTTGCAAACCAATAGCTTCTCATGTTAGGTTGTTCTCTCTTTCTTTGCTTCCCTTTCCCCAGCATTTTTCATCATGTTTACAGAAGTACAATACAGTATCTCATATTCATTAAACAGAGGCTTTTGGAAGAACTGGATCAAACTTACATTATGCTTGACATAATGAAGTTTATGCAACACCTCCATGCACACAAACTGTCCTTTTCAGTGGATATGTGTATCATAGTGGTCTTTGTGAATTATATGCTCAGTCAGAATTTAATAGCAAACAGATACTTGGTAATGTGCTGCCAATACATTTTCTTCTAAAGCAGAGCCCAAATGATATGGGATCTTTACCCTCTCCAGTTCCCCCTTAAACTACTATGCACACTTTTTAAAGTCTTGTTGCCCCATTAGATCCTAGTTCCTACTTCATTTCTCCCCTCTGCCTTTACAGTGCCAACTGCATGGTAGAACGAGCTGTTACCTAACAAAGCTAGAAAAATCTTGTCAAAGGAAATTAAACCCACAGATAAAATTTTGCAGTGTAGGCATTCTTTGAATCGCTTACAAGAACATTCAGCACTCAAATCCTCTCATGAAGAGGACTTGAGTTAAACTCTCCTGGAAACAAAAGGTTGTTTGATGTTCAGCAGGCATGGGAAGAAGTCTATCCAATTTTCCTTACAAGACCTGTTTTGCATGAAATATATCCAAGCTGCATAACTTAGCTGGGTATTTAATTTCTCTTTCAATGTAAAGCACTTTAAAGCTCTAAAATATTATTTTCCCTCACTGAGAAATCACAGTAAACACTATTCCCTGCTGAGGTATCAGTTTCTGTTTCTTGCCTGTATTATCCACTAAGTGGAATGTGTATTGTCCCCAACACTGTATAATATATGTACAAATGATCAACCAGTTCCTGGCAATACAAAATTGTTCATCTATGCAGACGACACAGCAATGGTAATTCAAGGAACAAGCTTTGATGAGGTAGCTGGAAAACTTACTGGAGTACTTGAAGAATTAGGACAGTATTACAGCAACAACCATTTGAAGCCTAATCCAAGCAAAACTCAAGTGAGTGCTTTCCACCTTCAAAAGTGAGAGGCAAGAGTTGAGTTGGATGTTATGTGGTAAGGGAACTGATTACAATATTGCCCAGCACCTAAATACCTCAGTGTGACAGTTGACAGGACACTCTCTTTTAAGTAGAACTGCCTGAATATCAAAGCCAAAGTTAGTACAAGGAACATCATCAGGAAACTTACAGACTACAAATGGGGAACTCAACCTCCATGCTCCATCAGCTTTGGCCCTGAGTGTCTCCACAGCAGAGTATGCTGCTCCAGTATGGAATACATTTACACACGCAAAACAAGTTGGCATCATGGTTATTTAACTTACACCAGTTGAGAAAATATATTGTCTTGTTGGTATTGCTCCACCTAAGATCAGGAGAGAAGAAGCAGTGGACGCCAAGAGAACTAAGCAAGAGAATGATCCTCAACATCCTCTGAATGGATATGAGCCTCAAGTTTGCCAGCTCAGATCCAGGAAGAGCTTTATGGCAAGAACAAACATTATTGAGGGCACACAAGAGCAAAATCAAATTAAAAGATGAAGGCGCTCACTGGGCAAGGAACATCATTAAAGGAGGATATAGCTGAAGAACTCAATCTCCCCTATGTCACTTGGAGGATCTTGAATAGGTTGAGGGTCAGAGTTCCTAAATGTAAGACCAACATGCTTAAGTGGGAGCTGCTGTCAGACAACAACATGAGATGTGAATGTAGAGAGACACAGAATCCAGCTCATTTACTGGTTGGCCAATTACTGCCAGAAACATGCACGGATGAGGTCTTACATTTGGGCAATGATAAAGCGAAGAAAGTGGCTTTGTTTTGGAAGTCCAGGGTTTGACTGGGACACAAAATAAAAAGTGGAAACTCAAGACCACGCCTTGGTATTGTGCATCAGAAACAAGGAGAATCAACTAGGATGTCTTTGGACTGCACATCCCATAATCCACTGCATTGTTTATGTTAACTAGGGCTATTGGGAGTTGTGAACATTTAGAGGACTATAGGTACACATCCTTATGAGCATCACCACTTGAAAATTTGTAACTGCACCATTCATCCCAGTCAATCTGTTATGCATAGTTCTTTGTCTACTTCATTTCTTTCCAGGAAGAGTATAGAATACGGATCAGATCCAAAGTCCTGCAATCCAACATTACAATATGAGAAAGCATTTATGTTAGTTCTCATGTTTATACAAAACTCAAGCTAAGGACCCTGCTGATGATTTTGGCTCAAGGGTCTTCTAGAATTTTTGTATGTAAGAACTAAATTTGTGACTATCCAACTATTTAATATTCTTGCTTGGGAACTGGTTGCACACTCACAAGCAAGGTAATAATTCATTATTATATGGAAAAAAATTCTCTTAAGGCTTTAAGAGAATTTAAAGTGTCTCTTTAGCTTTGTAAAGTCATCTTCGATTTCTCTGGCAATTCTTCAAGAAATGAACTGAAGATTCTTTTATAGCGGGGGTGATTAATAAGACTACCAAGTGTGACAGTAAAAACTCTAGGAGAAAGTAAATTTATCTTTCATCTTCTACTTTATTGCGCAAAATGAAAAAAAGAATTTTTTCATAATAATGGGAGATCATAGCCTGCTAAAGCAAATTCTGAACTGATGATAGCTTGATGCAACTCTATTCAGATATTTACATAACATCAAAGGATTATAATTGCTTTCTTAAATAATACTTTTCAAAGTTCCTTTTTAGTTTGTTGGGTTTCAGCTAAACCAGAAGCCTCTGGAAAAATGCAACATTGCTGTCAAAACATGGCACAAGATTTTTACTCTATGTACCAATCAATCTGCTCCATTGGGGAAATGATAGTGATACACTTAGGGTCAATTTACACCAGTATTTCCCAACCTTTGGTTTTTGGACTTCAATTCCCAGAAGCCTAAGTCAATTCCCTAAAGCACTGATCAGCCAATGTACTGACTTAGGCTTCTGGGAATTGAAGTCCCTTTGTGGGGCATGTGCCCACATTGGGAACCACTGATATACATTGTATGTTCTTAGTTATCACAGCCCTACTAGATGAATCTTCAAGCAAAAATCATCCAGAGTTCTATGAATGTAACATGGGCAAGGAACTGCCAGATTCCACACAGAATGAATCCTTTGGAGAGCTGGAATGCTACACACACAGAGAGAGAGAGATGTTGGCTCTGTGCCTGACTTCTAAACCTTTGTGGTGTGAAGTTGATTCTTAAGTCAGATGAGGTTGGGCTTTTTCCCATTTCACCTAAATAACATAAGCTAAAGGAATGGACTTGGATGGAGTTTCTCAGCTGATTTGCGTGGCTACAGGGAAAGAATTTCAGGGAGAAGAGGTTTCCTTAAAGTAGAGGGTCTCCTTGAGGGGAAGTTCTTCCTCCTAATATGACCAGCAAGCTAAATTAGATAGTTGAGCTTCCCTGGCCAAATACAGTAACTGCCATGAGCTCAGGACAGGGCTCCAACAGAACAGTTATATAAATCTTGACTTCAGATAGAGTTGTTGCCAGATATTGTCAATTATTTTTCAACTTCAGCTTAAGATCTGTCACATTGTCACTGGTAGGGTCTGTTTGTTAGACCTCTGCTTATTGCTACATGTGCCCCAGACTGCAAGATGGTGTGTCTAAGATCAGCCTACCTGGAAGCAAAACATCTGCTTAGTAGCAATAAGAAGAGGTCTTTCAAACATATACTACTAAAAGTCAGCAGGCTAGGTGTGAGAGATTTGAAGCAGAAGTCTCAAAACAACTGGCAAAAACTAGAACAACAACAGAACTACACACATTCTATACAGTAGTCAAATATACAGTTGTGTACAGTTATGTTCATTAATGGGGTGTAAGTAGCTACATACATGTAGCAAGCAAGCCCAGAAGAGTCTCTTCATGTGAGCTGTCTTTGAAATAATCTTTTAGGTAAATGATGAAGTCAGCATTGAATTCTAACCAGGCCACTTCTAGTTGTTTGTGTCCACAACATTCTCATATGGTTTTTTTATGTTGTTATTTGCTGTATACTTTTGATTTCTGAATTCAAAAATGATATTCCTTAATTGTACAATGGTTTAACTAAGTGCAATATTTCAGGACCAATAGTACAAAAATATTTATTTATTTATGAAACATATTCACTTTCTGTCCACTAAGTGTAGTGAAGCCAGAGCTCACAAAGTCAGAAGGTTGAACTATATTAACAGGGTTGGTGATATAATTTCCCCTGTTCTCCTTCATCGTAGTTGCAGTCTTCACAGCAGTGGATGTGTGGAAGGAGGTGATTTTTCTGAGCAAATCTGGAAGGAGATATAGGGTGGTTTGGGCTAGAGCAGGGGTGGCCAACCTTTTTATGCCACCAGCCTGGTCACACATCCCAGACAACTGAGTGGGGTGGACTATGCCACCCAAAAGCAGAAGCAGGCACATTTACCGCTGTCATAAATGCGCCACTTCCATGCTTACAACAGCCACGAGTGTGTTTGTGCATTTGCAGGTGCATTTTATGACGGATGTAAACGCATCTGCTTCCACTTCCGGTGGGGGCGGTAATGGCGGGTAACATAAAATGGTGCTGTGGGCCAGGTCTGGCCTGTGGGCCATAGGTTGGGAACCCCTGGTCTGGGATAAGCAATGAAGAAGCAACATTTCAGCTTCTATTGCAGACAAAAAATGTGTGAGAGCATGCACATGCACACATACACATGTTTTTATAACTAATGAAAACAATTGCCTGAATTTTTGGTTTCTCCTCAGGGAGTAGATATGGAAAGTTTTTATGTATAACCATGGGCACTTCAAAATGTACAACTACATCATTCCTTCTAAAGTACTCCAAATGATTTGCAGTCTTATAAACATACATAAAACAATAATCAACAAGACAATTGGTCATTTTTTTTAAACAGACGAAATCTCTCTCAGTCAACAGCATTAAACACCAAAAGCAAAAGAGGGATAAAAACTTCATACAGTGTTATAAATACTGAGCATTTTGTCTCTCCATGCCAACCTGTCCCATTTATGCTATACTGAAAAACACATATTAGCTTGCATTTGAGTTTTACATTTACTTGAGAATTTTTCAACTTAGAAGATAAATTGGTTAAAAATTTGCCATTGAAACCAATGTAAACCTGTTAGAGAGCAAGCTTCCATTGCAATTGTGCTGGCTAACAGCCTGTAGGATATGATGGGATATATGCCACTAAAATGCAAGATATTTCCTGCCTTGCCAGATATGCTGATGGAACAATACTACAGATATTCTGGAAAGACACTTTATGCATTTCCACATGAAAGTAAGCTGCACTGAGCTGCAATTGTAAAACAAGCTTTAATAATAAATCTATGCAGGGAATAACATTTTATTTATCTACTTGCAATTTCTTGCTTTCAAACTGTTAGGTTGTCAGGAGTAGGGGTGTGCTGGCTATGCTAAAAAGGTGCTGGACTGGGAGGGTCATGATGTCATGGATTGTAGACTGGGAGGGTCCATGATGTCATGGATTGTAGCTGCCAGGTGACATATTTCTGCCCACCTTGGGGGGGGGTGTCAGTCACTGGGGTGGACTGGGACTTGTCCCTGTGTCCCAAATGGCCAGCACGGGACTGGTCAGGAGCTAGAACAGACAACAGGTGTTCACTTGGGTCTTGAGTTGCTGACCTGCTGATCTTCCAGTCATCAAAGAGAGTTAAAACTAAAATAGCAGCATAAAACAATTTAGAGCAACAATGTTAGAAAACAGTAATGATTCCTAAAGTTCTATGTAAACTTTTTATGCCTTGTGAGAAACTATTGGATTTCAGACAGTGGTAGGTTGCAGCTGAAGGGTGCAAATTAAATCGGGTATTTTATTACAGACAAAAGGAATCTTAAAATTAAATATTAATGAATTTAAAGGATTAATCAAACATTAGGACAGCAAGTTAAAAACAGACTTCCCAAGCCATAGATAAGGGGATAGTTAAGAATGCAGAATTTCAAATGCTATATGAATGCACATAAAAACAGTCAGAGGTGGTGGTCAGAGGTTATATTCAAAAGGTTTTAACAGTTCCGTTTACTCAAATTGACAGTAAGATGAATAATTCACTGACATTCTTATCTTTTCTGACGTTTGACAAATAGAATGAATATGGTATTTTTAATGCCTCATTTCCAGGCAGTGTTCACTTTATCCTGTCATAAATAAAACTCTTACTTTAACAACTATAAATCTCACTTTTTCCCCTTTGTTGCTTTCTTCACTGTCCAACTTTCACATCTCTACAAAGTAATTGGGAACATCACAACATTCTTACACTTGAGGATCTTTTCCTGTTCTTTCATTGCTTTCCTTCTGAGCATAAATCTTTTTTTCTTATGTTTATTTTTTTTAAAAAAAATAATTGTTTATAATTCCATAACATAAAACATAGAGATCACATCGCCAACATAAGATGGATCATGGAAAAAACAAAGGAATATCAGAAACAAGTCTACTTCTGTTTCATTGATTACACTAAGGCTTTTGACTGTGTCGACCACAACAAAATGTGGCAAGTAATTAAAGAGATGGGAATACCGGAACACCTTATAGGCCTCATGAGAAATTTGTACATGAATCAAGAAGCAACAGTTAGGACAGAAAATGGAATGACGGAGTGGTTTGGAATAGGAAAAGGCGTAAGACAAGGCTGCATTTTGTCACCCTGCTTATTCAACTTATACACAGAACACAGAATGCGCAATGCAGGGATGGAGGAATCACAATTTGGGATCAAAATTGCTGGAAGAAACATCAACAATTTGAGATATGCAGATGATACCACCCTAATGGCAGAAAGTGAGGAGGACCTAAAGAAGCTCCTGATTAGGTTGAAAGAAGAAAGTGAAAAAGCTGGCTTGAGACTCAATATCAAGAAAACCAAGATAATGGCAACAGGCCCTATCAGTCCCTGGAAAATAGATGGGGAAGAAGTAGAAGCAGTGACAGATTTTATTTTCCTAGGATCAGAGCTCACTGCAGATGGTGATTGCAGCCATGAAATAAAAAGGTGACTGATTCTTGGGAGGCAAGCGATGAGAAACCTGGGGAGCATAGTGAAAAGTAGAGACATCACATTGCAAACAAAAATTCGCATAGTCAAAGCAATGGTATTCCCTGTGGCAATGTATGGTTGTGAGAGCGGGACCATTAGGAAAGCTGAGCACAGAAGAATAGACGCCTTTGAGATGTGGTGTTGGAGGAGAGTTTTGAGAGTCCCCTGGACAGCAAGGAGAACAAATAGGTCAATCTTAGAAGAAATCAACCCTCACTGCTCCTTAGAAGGTCAAATAATAAAGATGAAGCTAAAGTACTTTGGACATCAAATGAGAAGAGAAAACTCACTTGAGAAGGCATTGATGCTTGGAAAGGTTGAAGGCAAAAGAAGAAGGGGGTGGCCAAAGATGAGATGGCTAGATGGTATTGTAGAGACAATGGGCACAGAGCTGAGCGAGTTGAGGGGGATGGTGGAGGACAGAAGTGCCTGGCGGACAGTGGTCCATGGGGTCGCAGAGGGTCGGAATCGACTGTGCAATTGAACAACAAACATAAAACATTAATATAATCATATTTGTACCATCCTATACATTCATAGGGGATTTATGTGGTGGTGTAGTGGTTAAGAGGCTGAACTTGATGACTGGAAGGTCGGCAGGTCAGCAGTTTGAGACCCAAGTACTGCATGACAGAGTGAACTTCTGTCTCTGTCCCCAACTCCTGCGAACCTTGCAGTTTGAAAGCAAAAAATTGCAAATAGATAAATAGGTACCTCTTCAGTGGGAAGGTAAACAGTGTTCCATGCACTCTGGTGTCTAGTAATGCCTCCTACATGTCCATGGAAACATCTGCAAGCACAGACAGTGCTGGCTCTTTGGCTATAAACAGAGATATGCACTGGACTCTAGAGTCAGATAGGATTGGCTTTTGAGCAAGGTCAACTTTTACCTGTTCCTATACATTCATATGCTCAAATGCACAATGCTAATTCTGTTCTTAGTTGTAGTTTACATTTGGATTGAGGATTAGACCAAGGTTGTTTTTTTGAGATTCCACCCAAACCCCAATCTTCACCTCAAAAACATTTCTGAGGGAATCAAATGTTTTCTTTTGAACCACTAGGAGGCCATAAGGAACTGCAATTTTTATTCTGAAGGGGGTCTCAACTCCCAAGCCCCATACATCAAAACTGGAAAGGGGTCTAGGCTGAAATCCAGCAGAGTAATTTACGCTGTGCAAGGCTGATGTCAACATCACACATAGAGATGATTTTTTTGGCGGGGGGGGGGGATTAAAATATTCCGGTTCCTTCTCAGAAGGTCCTGAGGCTCTCTTGGGATCCCTTTGACCGTGAGAAAGATTCTGAGGCAGTAGAACAGGTCAAAGTCTTTGGTTTCAGAAGATACTTGTGGAAAATCCATCCCAGCAGTGGTGATTTTCAGAAATTAGACTACACCTCATCCCATAGCCCAGTGGTCTGCAAATGTGGCTCTCCAGATGTTCTTGGACTTGAATTACCAGGAGCCCAAGTCAGCACTCCTGCTGATTGGGGCTTCTGGGAATTGAAGTCTAAGAACATCTGGAGAACAACATTTGCAGACCAAGGCCATAGCCCAACAGTTTACCTATGATGAAAGTTTAAGCTTTAATACTTAGACTGGAGGAAGGCTCATGATCTTTCAAGGAGAGGGAGGAAGAATCAGAGGATTTTAATTTAGTAAACAAGCAAACCATTGTGCTGATGGATTTCAGCAACAGTGTGTTTTTCAATTTTGCTTTTACTTTGTTTCCTTCCTTCCCTTCCCTTCCCTTCCCTTCCTTCCATTTTTTTTTTCTAATTCTGGTCTTGGTAAACCATGGTCCCAATAAAGTTGCTAACCTTTGGGGGGGGGGGGACTAGTGGAGTTTAGTTTAATTTTGCTAAATCAGAGTGGTAGTCAAGGTATCACATAATGTTGTCTTCATGCCAAGCCTCCAAGGTAGGTTAGACTGCACAGTAGTCTTCATAATTAGCAGGAATTACCAGGCCTCTCTTTTATAAGCCAAAATGCTGCCCACTACAATTCCCCCGCTTGGATCAGAATACAGGATTTTCCATTTCAGAGTCCACATCACAACTGGCATCATTATTGTCCATTTGCCCAACAACCTTCAGAAAACATAATCGTTGAAGAAATTTAAATTTTTAAATATATAGTGCTGTATATATTTTTATGTCACAAGTGCTGCATAGCTCAGATTTAAAAGGGCGAGCATGCCATGCAAGAATTCATACGCAAAATACATGATGACTTTTTAAAAACTTTGTCATTAAGCCTTATTCATGCACCAAATACTGTACATGAATTCTACCTTCATAGTCAAGCTGGTTAACCTCAAAGAGTAATATGATCTCACTGCAAATCAGTGTTCAAAAATAACAGGTGCTAAATACAGTAATACCTCGGATAACGCTAAGACTTGGTTCCACAAGTCTTGTTGTTATCTGATTTTTAGTGTTATCCGATGCATGTTAAAATTCAATGGGATGGATTGGATAACGTTAAAGCTCCATAGAGATACATTGTAACTGCACAGGCTTTAGTAGTTGTTATCCGATCCATCCCATAGGACCTTAACGTTATTCGATCCAATTCTCCTTCCCAGATTGCTTAACGTTATGCGATTTTAGCGTTATCCGAGGTAAACGTTATCCGAGGTATTACTGTATAATGATAGGGTTGGGAGAGGCAGAAAGAGGAGGAAGAAATGTTGTGACCTTTAAATGTTAACTACTGCAGGTTAGATTTTATCTTGGTATAGGTAGGAAAAGGTCTTGCATTTATTGAAGAATGAGCTGAATATAGCCTGGAAAAGTTTATTTCAACTACAACTCCCATACTCTCTAAGTCAGCAGGGCTATGCTAGGTCTAAATCTAGTCTAAGTGTTAAATCATAAACATGAACTTACATGACAAAGATGTCGTATTAGTATGAACCACAAGATGTGAAAAGAGTCTAAATAAAATCACCATACACCTATGGAGAGACATTGTAACACCAGATATAAGTCTGCCTGAATTTCTTCTGAGATTTAGAACTGTACCAATAAGCCATTGCAGGAGCTCTCTACCTTTCCTTCACCACGAGGTAAAGGGTCACCCTTGCCCAAAAGCCAGTCATATCTGACTCTAGGGTCTGGTGCTCATCTCTGTTTATAGGCAAAGAGCCAGTGCTGTCTGTGTCTGTAGACATTTCTGTGCATGGAACATTGTTTACCTTCCCACTGAAGTGATACCTATTTATCTACTTGCAATTTCTTGCTTTTGAACTGCTAGGTTGGCAGGAGCTGGGACAGAGACTGGAGCTCACTCTGTCATGAAGCACTCAGGTCTCAAAATGCTGACCTGATGACCTTCCAGTCATCAAGTTCAGCGTCTTAACCACTAAGCCACTGCAGTCCAGCCTGGACTTTACCATGGACCCCCTTTAAATAATTTTGGTGTGGCTGACCACCAAGGGTTGAGGGGAGAGTCACCTGGCAAAGGTGAGGGTGTTGCTACCTTTCATGCATGTTAGGGCAAGGCAGGGATGGGGTGGGGCTTGAGCATGAGAGAAACATTGAGGGGAGGGGGTTATAGGAAAAGGAAGCACAGTTCTTGCCTCAGGATTTTTTGTTGTTCAGTCGCACATCAATTCCGACTCTTTGCGACCCCATGGACCACTGCATGCTGTTTCCAGACTAGACATTCCCAACCCCTGTTTTAAGCCTTCACAGACTACCTGTGATGACATTGCTGATCACAGGTTGAGAACTACTGAGCTATTGTACAATAAAGATAAGTTGGGCTAGGTTTTTTTACATGTTGCTTTCTAAGGCAGGCAGGCAAATATACAGCCCAACCCCTGCATTTTGAAGTGGTACAGGGATAACAGACCTATATGATTATTTTGAATCTGTAAATCTTTTAACAAAAGGTTAAAACAATGTTTCTCTATGTACAGCAAAGGGGATCGTGTGTAAATGATTACTGAGATATTTTTGAATGACCCAGATTTCTTAAATGAATACATCTTCAATTGCGGTATGTAGTCACAATGAAATTTTATTTAGTGAATTAATTTTCTTTCTGGCTTTCCAAAAAACCCTGTAAGCATGAAACTTTGTTCCTGTGGCTTCTGATTTTTGAAAGCTGGAACAAATTGTAAAGTACTTGCCCTTTGTGTTCATTTGATTTGTTCTACAAAATAATGGAGTGGGGTGGGGGCACGACTCTGGGAGGTGTTGTGGTGATATATTAAGCTCCTGGGGATAAAGACTTGCACCTAGGTAAGAATAGGGTATGAACTACCTCAAGGTAGGTGTTGACTCCCTGGAAATTAAGGGTTACCTAGGAATCACTGCCTTGAAAGTAGAAAAATAGCTCACAGTCTTCCATATCTGACTGCTGGGGTTGTTGGCAATGGGTGTTTGGACCGCTTCCTGTTATTGCAGTGGTGGCAAACCTATGGCACACATGCCAGAGGTGGCACTTGGAGCCCTCTCTGTGGGCTCCTGTGAAGTCACCCCAGCACAGAGTTCACCCCACCCCTCTGCCCAGTAGCCCAATGGAGTGCTTCCTTCTACCCCTGTTGCTGTGCTGGCACTTTGCAATAAATAAGTGGGTTTGGGGTTGCAGTTTGGGCACTCTGTCTCTAAAAGGTTCGCCATCACTGTCCTAGTGCTTAAGCCTAACTTTCAAGTCCACTTCCTTCAACCTAACATTTCCTAGCTTTAACTCTTCCTCTCATGCTCTTACTTGGGCTGCCAGCTTCACTGCTCTCTCTGTCTCTCAGAACTGATTTAACATTGCTTGTGAACCACTCAGCCCAAGCATGGGGCTACCAATCCTTTTCATCACCCCATTTCCTCTTTGTTCTCATCTCTGTCTTCACTTCATCCTGAACATGGACTTTTTTCCTTGGTTTATTATCTTCCACAACTACTTTCCTCAGATTCTCCCCCCATCCACCATCCTACCACCTTCCCTTTATCTTCCAGTTCCACCCCACCCACCACCCACCCCATCTGCTCCAGCTATATTCTTGAGTAGCCAGGCAACCTGTTACTAATGTGTTGTTTCAGATTAGTGGTAGTAACAGAGAACATCTCTCCACACACTGACCAAATTGGGGGATGTAGAATCCCATATTTAAACTTCAATTTCTGCATGTTGTATTTGAAAGTAGCTATTTGAATCATAGCCATGCTAATTAGATAATTACATGACTATAACTGATGTTATTGCTTTTACAAATATAATAGATCTAGACAGAATAGCACCATCTTTGATTGGAAAAAGGGAGATAAGATCTGTCAGATGTTCATATAAAATCAGTTGAAATTTAAAAAATGAAGGCTTATTAACATCGGGAATAAATATCTGTCTATTTGAAGTACCATTTTAAAAAGGAAGACTGGGTGGAATAAATTTATTATTCAATCAGCAAGCCAGTCAGTCAGTCAATTTATTTACTCAATTTATGTACTGCCTATCTAATATAAAACTGCTATAAGAAATTCACAACATAATATACAAACCATGAATTAAAAATAACAAATTGCATAATAAAAAGAACAAATATTCAACAGAATAACCAAAGCAAGGAATAGGCATAAATAATTAAATGAAACAATAAAAATGAGAATAAAACAATAACAAAACTTTAACAGTAACAGGCAACAGGAGGAATAATTGGCATATATAATATTGCTATTCCAGGCCAGAGTCTCCACAAATGCTTCCCTAAAGAGGTGAATTTTCAAAAGTGACTTAAAGGGCTGGATCCAGTCAGTGTGGTTAGAGGGTGAGATGTCCAGCCCTAGGCTGCTCCAGTACGGGGTGCCTCAGGGCTCGGTGCTCTCACCTCTCCTATTTAATATCTACATGAAACCGTTGGGTGAAACCGTTGGGTGACATCATCCGTTCCCACGGGGTGAGGTATCATCAGTATACAGATGATACCCAATTGTATATCTCAGCCAGTGGGAACACTAGTGATGCAGTGGAAGTCCTTTCCAGGTGCCTGGAGGCTGTCAGGGTCTGGATGGGGACAATGGGCTTCAACTGAACCCTGGCAAGACTGAGTGGCTGTGGGTTGGGGGTCCTGTGTTATCTTGGGAACTACCATCTTTGGTTCTGGATGGAGCAGCTTTGCTCCAAACAGACCCAGTACGTAATCTGGGGGTCCTCCTGGACTCGCAACTACTGCTCAAAGAACAGGTGGCAGTCGTGTCCAGGAGGGCCTTTGCACAACTTTGTGTGATTCGCCAGTTACAGCCGTTCCTAGACCGGGACTCCTTGCTCATGGTCACACATGCCTTAGTCACCTCCAGACTTGATTATTGTAATGTGCTCTACATGGGGCTGCCCTTGGTGACCATTCGGAGGCTACAGCTGGTCCAGAAGGTGGCTGCATGAGTAGAGTTGGGGTGCCTGCATTATGCCCATGCCTCATCGCTGCTGAGGGAGCTGCACTGGCTTCCAGTTTGCCTCCAGGTGCAATTCATGGTGCTGGTTATTACCTTTAAAGCCCTACATGGTAGTGGACAAGGATACTTAAGAGACCGCATCGTCCCAAGGACATCTGTCTGTCCCACCAGAGCGGACCAGAGAGGCTCTCTGGTTGTGCCATCAGCCAGAGAGGCGCACCTCTCTGGCACTGGAAGGAGGGCCGCTCCGGCCCTATGGAACCTCCTCCCAATAGAACTACGCCTGCAAACCCAGCTGCTGTCCTTCAGGAAAGGATTCAAAACCTGGCTGGCAGGTCAGGTCTGGGGAATGGATGGATCAATTTCTCCAGCTGGCTGGATGGTTTGACACCCAGTGCCTCCTAGCTACAATGCCTAGTTTTTAATGCTAAGTTTTTAAGCTTCTTTTAAAACTTTTAATTTTTGAACTGGTTTTAAATTGTTGTCAATATGCTGTTGTGTTGGGAATTGCCCTGGGTCCCTTCCGGGAGGAGAGCAATAAACAAATTTAAATAAATAAAATAAAATAAATAAAAATAAAAAATAACCGAAGGGTAGAGGCCAGATGTATCTCATGGGGCAATAGAAAGGAATGTCAAAGCCAGAGCTATTTTTCAAACCACTGACAGGACAAAATGAATGATGAGCCTTGGTAAGGCACTTGCCTTAGGTGTCCAGGGTAAAAAAGGCAGCAAATTTACTCAATTTCTGGCACATCCAAGAGGCTCTTGCTACTTCAAAGAACTGTTCTTCTATTTGAATGAGTTGGTTCCTGATTGCTGAGAAGAAGGAAGACAACCTCCCCCTCACTTGTTGGAAAGTTCCAGCATGTTTTGAGAACTGTCATTAAATAGAATGAGATGGCAGCCTTAAACAACATATTTTGGATGGTATGACAGTCTGTGGGGGTCTGAGGCAGTTCCAGTATTTGCAGAGTGAGCTACCAGAGGTAGCTTTGATATTTGCAGGATTAGACTCCCAAGGTGGAAGGCAGTTCTACTACTTACAGGGTTATACTCTTGCCCTCCTGCAGCTGTTAGGACTCACTGGAGAGTCCTAGGGAAGGCTCTGCCATTATAACCTCCATCAGGAGCCCCTTTCACCTGAGCTATATCAGAACCAGCTCTTCCCCTTAGAAGCTGCTGCAGCAAGGAAGGTTACTTGGCTCTTGAGTTATCACCACTCTTGCCTTGTTCCTGTAGACTTCATGCCCATTCTCAGGTCCTGTGGACTATTGTTGAGCTTCACTGAGCTCCTTACTCCTTGAACCCTATCCTAGAACTACTGCCTCACCTGCTCTCTCTGTCACCTGACTCCAGGTTCAGATGAATCCAGTATCCCTGTCTACCAAGAATATGGTTAATGTTTGGCTTGTTGTCTGGATGCCCAGGCCATAATGCTTGTGTTGTCTTCCATGTGCATGAAGGTGTGTGTTGAATATTCTGTCTCATGGGCCAAAATAACTTGGAAACCTATGACTTGGTTGAATGAAAGCACTTTGAAAGGCAGGTTAAAGCATTAACATTCCATTGAAATAAATGATATTTAATCATAGTTATGACTTACAAAACAATTTAACCAGAAACAATAAAAATATTAATAAATAAATATGGGTTCATGGTTTTTCCATGATGGAGTGCTAGTCCTATGAATGTTGAGTTGTTACTTCAATTTTTTTTTGTTGGAAGGCAAAGTAACAGCCTGCCAAGAATTACATTATGTCAGCTGCCATACTCTATAAACATATTACACACACCTTAAACAAACAAACTCTGAGGAGCTAATTGTCCAGAACAAAAACACTCAGAGAAAAATAGAGGGTTGATTCAAAAGGATTAATTGCATACCATTTAAAAAACACTTCCTATATCTGTTTTCAATATTCCAAAGCATAACTGACTCTTCACAAAGTCTTTATAAGAATAACATATTTTTATAAGCATTGAAGTAACTGATTATTACATATAGTCACGCCATAGCATAAGTGATTTGCTAACAGCATTGTACACGATGAGGTAACTTGGCAGAAGAGAGCTGCATGTCATATATAGAGACCATGACAGGTGTGACAGCCAATAAAAATAAACTGGGCTGTTTTATTAATTTTTCAGCTAAAATAAAAGAAAACAAGTCATACTATTAGTAAAAAAGACTGTCAGCAGCATGGAACTGAACAGTGCTCTACTACATCTCTGTTATTCCCCATCTTGTTTCCTTTACATTTAATCTTAGCTTGTAACTCTTTGAGACAAGGGAAAGGTAAAGGTCACCCTTGTTTGAAAGCCAGTCATATCTGACTCTAGGGTTCAGTGCTCATCTCTGTTTATAGCCAAAGAGCCAGCACTGTCTGCATTTGCAGATGTTTCCATGGACATGTGGCAGGCATGCCTAGACACCGATGTGCACAGAACACTGTTTACCTTCCCACGAAAGTGCTACCTTTTTATCTGCTTGCAATTTCTTGCTTTCAAATTGCTAGGTTGGCAGGAGCTGGGACAGAGATTTGTGCTAATTCCATTCAGTACTAGTGTTTTGAACTGTTGACCTTCTGCCTCCCAGTCAGCGACTTAACCACTTGAGCTGTTGCAAGGACATTACCTCTTATATGCTATAATGCCCATGTGAACTGATAGCACTCTAAAAATAAGAAATGATCATCATCACCATAATAAATCGCTAGAAAGTTAATTCCCCACCACCACCACCAGACACCGATCATAAAACTGTGTCGTTAACAGCAAGAAATTATAAACCCAATATTAAAAGGATAGAACTAAACAAAACTCAAGAATTAATCAAGATAGCAAAACTTAAAGAGAAATAGCAGAACAGTTGCAATAAAAGGTGGAGCCAATATTTAATTAACTACCCCAGAGATGAAGAAAGTAGAGGATGAATGGAAGACTCACAAAACTACTCTGCTTAGCACTGCAGAAGAACTATGTGCAAAAAGGAAAGCTGGAAAAAGTTGACATTTATTCATTCATTCATTCATTCATTCGTATTTCTTCACTGCCCTTCTCACGGAAGTGACCCAGGGCGTTTTACAAGTAATAAAAAACAAAAGAAACATGACAATAAAACACAAACACTACCTAAAAACCTAAAAACTGTTAAAATTAAAATTTAAATCTAAAAAAGATTAAAAGCATACCAAATGCTACATCTTACTAATTAAAAAAAGTAGAGGGAGAGAGGGGCTCAGATCATCCAGTGACCTGGGGTCATTATACCTCCTGCACCCCATACCTGCCCTGCCAGCCATATTTTTAGATTCTTCCTAAAGGGCAGCAGCTCTGTCTGAAGACGTCACTCATTTGTTCTCCTTGCTGTTCTCCATGGAACACTGGTGGACCTCATTTCCCAGAAGCCTAAATTGATATAGAAAGTAACAGTTAGTCTGCTACTTGATTACACAGCATTATTCTAGTACCCAAAGACCTGCAGTGGTTTCCAGTTGCTCTCCAGGATCAATTCAATTTACTAATTTTAACTTTTAAAGCCATAAATAACTTCTGCCTTTAATATTTAAGGGCCACTCTTCCTTTGGTATTCTGTCCAGATGTTCCAGAGAAAGCTCTCCTGAGAATATCATCAACTATGGAGCTGCCTTTTTAATGGGCACATAGAAGAGGGTCTTCTCTTGTGTTGGTTAACAGATAGTCTAGTTACACTCAGGCCATCTGAGAGCTCAGAGTTCTTTCACATTGTTAGGTCCCCTTATTGTTTGCTTCAAGAGATACAATATTTTGATGTATAGAATGACATGTAATTTTATTAATTCATAGGATGTACTTCTTGGCTGATGTGAGGCTGCCACTCTAGTTGAGGCCTACCCCAGTGATGGCGAACCTTGGCACTCCAGCTGTTCTTGAACTTCAATTCCCAGAAGCCCTGATCAGCAGGAGTGCTGACTTGGGATTCGTTGTTGTTGTTGTTGTTGTTGTTGTTGTTGTTGTTGTTGTTGTTGTTGTTGTTGTTGTTGTTGTTGTTGTTGTTGTTGTTGTTGTTGTTGTTGTTGTTGTTGTTGTTAGGATTTCTATACCACCCTACTTGGTGCGACCAACTCAGGGCGGTGTACAAAACAGTTAGCATACAATTAACCAATAAAGTACAACAATAAGGCAAACAATGCTGTGATGGGACACCACACAGCAAAACAGCAACAATGTGGCAACTCAATCATGCAACAATATAACTGTACAGAAGAAATACAATGTAAAAATACAATCCCAAAGTACAAAATAGCATACAATATAAAAAAATTAACAATATAATGACAAAGATACAATCCAGCGTTACAAACAATATAATCAAATGTCATAAATGCAACATATGCCCACCGCCAGCTGTTCTTAATCAGCCTCGGGGCCTAGGTGGAGGGGGCCCTGAGGGAGAGCGGGGGCGATGCCTCACTGCCCGCAGCTGAGGCCATCTTCATCCATCTCCGGGCCAGGTGGAGGGGGCCTGGAGGGAGGGTGGGAGCGTCCTCTCACCACCGCCGCTGCCACAAGTTCTTTTTATCGGCCTCCGGGCCAGGTGGAAGGAGCCCGGATGGAGGGCGGGAGCGTCTTCTCGCTGCCGCTGCTGAAAGTTATTTTTATTGGCTTCCGGGCCAGGTGGAAGGGGCCCGGAGGGAGGGCGGGAGCGTCCTCTCACCGCCTCCACTGAAAGTTCTTTTTATCGGCCTCTGGGCCAAAGCAGATGGGGCCCGGAGGGAGGGCGGGAGCATCCTCTCGCTGCCGCTGCCGAAAGTTCTTTTTATCGGCCTCCAGGCCAGGTGGAAGGGACCCGGAGAACAGCTGGAGTGCCATGGTTTGCCATCACAGGCCTAGCCTAATGACACTGTTGCTTCCTCCCATAGGGCCTGAGTACACTCAGTTTATCCTGCAAATGGCTCCTCCTCTAACTTCTTTTAGAAAGGGTATATCTTTCCAATCTAGTTTTAAAAAACAACTTTGCCATTACAATGATTCTAATATTTTTATTGTCCCGATTAATCTTAATTCTTAGCCTTTGTTAACTTTACATGCTTTTGCTTCACAGGGCTTAAAATAGATGAATGTCCCTAAACAAAAAATAAAAATAAAAACAGGAAGCCAACAAAATGACCACTTTTTATTTTAGTTTTCCAAGTCTTTTTGAATGAGGGCTCTTGAGGGTCCTCCCTAAACTCTCTGAAAAAAAGTTTCCAGGTGTGAGTGGAAAAATTATTTCAACTGTATTTTGCCTGCACCTGCTATAGTGAAAAAGACAGGGTAAATACATACATAGCTTCCATATGGCTGTAATCTTCTTGCTTAGTTTAGTAGGTGGCACTGGGGTAGGTGCACTGTTATCAGTGGAGATTTGTGAATAATCTCCTCCATAAATTCCATTAATTCTGACTGCAAATTACTACACTAAAGTAAATCTGAATTAGAGTAGATCTATTTGAATAATTGGAATTTACAGAGGAGATGACTCACTAAATCCCCACTAATTCAGTGGGCTTACTCTAGTATGACCTACTTCACTAAGCAATGGGATTACAGCCATGATAAACAATATTTTCTACAACCTTCAATTGGAGGATCTTAAGTAGCAGAGGGAGGGGCTGCAGTGGCTCAAGTGGCTAAGACACTGACTGGAAGGTGGGAGGTCAGAGTTCGATTCCCAAGTACTGCAGGACAGAATGAGCTCCTGTCTCTGTCCCAGATCTGTCAATCTAGCAGTTCGAAAGCAAGAAATTGCAAGTAGATAAATAGGGACCACTTCGGTGGGAAGGTAAACAGCATTCTGTGCACTCCGGTGTCTAGTCATGCCTGCCACATGACCATGGAAATGTCTGCAGAAGGAGACAATGCTGACTCTTCGGCTTTGAAACAGAGATGAGTACTGAACCCTAGATTTGGATACAACTGGCTTTTGAGCAAGAGAAACCTTTACTTTAAGTAGCAGAGCTCAGAAATAACTCTGTTGTAACTGTGCAAAGCTACTGCCCATGAGAGTGGACAGTAAGTAGGCTGTTGGCCCATCCATGCAATATAAAGGAGCTTTTTACTATAAATTTGGTTTCATAAAATCAAAATTAGATTTTGAATAGAAGAAGCTTCCCAGATACAGAGCAGCTGGTTCACATCCACATATTGAGTTTTACAATTCATATTCAAATTACCATAAACTATATGTCCAATGAGGAGAAGACTGTATATTTCAGGAGCATTTCATTTCCAGTATCTGGATAATACTGCTTTTTAAAACAAAAGGAAATAAAACCATGGGAATAAAACAAACAAACAAAAAACCTTTAAAAGAAACATCAAGTCTTTAAAAGTAATGCTACAAATGCCAGTGATTATTCCCCAGAACATAAAAGCCCTGTTGTCTCAAAGCAGCCTCTCAGCACTACTGGCTATTAGCTATGCTGGCTTGGACTGATGGAAGTTGAAGTGTAAAACATCGACAGGGCATCATATTCCAGAAGGCTGCCTCAAAGGATTAATCATGCAGTCTGTGGGGTTGGGGTGTAACTCTTGATCCAGTGTCATGAAATTACTTTGGAGCTTGCGGTTTCAACTGTTGAATTGGCTGCAGTCTTACATGGATGGAAAATAGCAAATAGCATAACCATAGTAATTAATCCCCTATTTTAAGATACTACAAAGCAATATATATTAGACTGCCATTAAAAAAAGTTAGGAAGATACCTTTTGTCCAAAAGAGAGCCAGAGGAAGCCAGAAGAGAGCCAGGGTGGCAGGAATTATTTGTTGGGAGTTATCTTTACCATGGCTAGATGGCATTGTTGACACCTTGGGCATAGATCTGGGTGGACTATGGAGAATGATAGAGGAGCCTGGCATGCTGTGGTCCATGGAGTCACAAAGGGTTGGACTCGACTGTGCGACTAAACAACAACATCTTTACCAAGAAGCATTCTGGTGGAATTCTCAAGATGCAGCCTGGAAACAAACATTGAAGATAGTTCATGATTAAAGGTAAAACACATTAATGTTGTAGAGAGGTGTTTGAGGCCGTCTTTCTGTATTTGTGAAATCAGGATACAAGGAAATCCCATCATCAAACATGACAATCAGATCTACATAGTCCTGGAGGTGAGGGAAGCTCTTCTATTACACTGATGTCTGGTCGGTCATCCCACTACGGTAACGGAGCAGACTGTACAGCCAGTGACTCAACGCCATGTGTTGGGTGGCAGTAAATAACCTGACTCCTTAAAGGGGCCAACAGCTGCAGACAGATGAGCCTCTTTAGGTGGGATGATGGTCTACTCAGTGGAGGAAATGTCACTGAATACCATCATATTGGGCCAAATGGCAAAATGAGCAGAGGAAGAACTCTGATTCCCAACAGTCGTGGAGCCAGAAGAGGCCATGTCAGATAGACTGGCTGTGAAGGCACACCTTGTCCATATCCTCAAGGCTGTGGCAGTCCATTGCTGTCCTGGTATTAAATCCTGCATGTCTCATTTCATATGTGCTGCAGGCAATGGCTCCAAGATCATAGTGTGTGTGTCACTTCATGGCAAGCTGGAATCCACCTTAAACAAATTCATGTCAATGGCATTTTCCTGATTGCCTTGGAGGGTGAAGGTGGCCCAGAACCAGCAGGCCTTCAAGACCAGGCCTCCTGGTGCCCTGGGGCAGGAAAAAGACATATACTTGGATAAAGTTGCAGCCGCTGCCGACATTGAAATGGTCACATTAAAGAATTTCTCTCTTCAAATCAGAGACTACTGCTAACATCTGTTTATAGTTAAAGGATGTGTCTCAGCCCTACTGTATTTTCTGCAGCTCCTTATCTTGCTGTATTTTGACTCTGCCAATTCATATCTCCTCTACAACCCATCTGATCACTTTCACCTTGGCCTTGCTCTTTTGCTTTCTCCATTATCCAGTTATGCTAACCATAGCCTTGCTTCCATTCAGCATACGATGCCATTTTAGATAGAATCCTTCACTAGTTAGAATAAGAAAATTATATTCAGCAGGATGCAGATTGCATAATTTGACCTGCATTTGCCATGTGTTAGAATTTTAAACATCAAGGTCATGATCCTTTGAGCATAGATAAACTGTAATATTATCCCCCTTTTACAAGTTTCCCTTTATTTCTAGTATCCATTTTCCCCATACATAGCTTCTTAAAGGATTACAAGTTTGTACCTCTGTATTATTATGTCTCTGCTTCTTTTCATAGATTAAGACACTTCCAGTTGCTTTCCAAGTCCAGTTCCTTCGGACACAGTTCTCTTGCACTTATCCATGGGAAATAAACAGAGAAAAAACAGGAATGTTGGCTTGCAGCACTAGGTGGAACAAAATGGGATATCAAAGTGCTATTCTATTTTTCCACTGCATGGTTTCATTTAATATTTTATGCTTTGCAAAATGTGCACAACTCCACCTGATATTCACAGTTAACAAATCACAGACATTCTAGAGATGTGTGTAGATTTATAATCTTTGAATTTATGCTAGTTTGCAGAAACGTAAACAGCGCAAAACCAACACTGCCTCAGATGTCCTAGAATCAAGTCTATTTTATATTCCATCAGTTTCACATTAGGATGGAATTCTAGTTGGAAAATCAATGGACTTTTCAGTTTTCTGAGGTTTGTAATGTGGCTGTGCTTTAACACCAAGAATGTTTTTTCTGTAAAAGCTGGATATCCACACTTACTCTGTTGGTAAACCACTTACTTGCTGAACTGAAACTTTATTCGCCACTGGAACAAATATCCAACCAAGGATAGACTTACTCAGAAACCACATGACAGAACCATTGACAGGCAGGACTAGAGAGGGAGTTAAGCTGTTTGAAACTTGTTTATTTAGGCTGTGTTCAACATGAACAATATGTCTTAGAAATTTTAAATTATGTTTTACTTTCTTCTCTGAATTTTTCCATTTAAGAATTCAAGAACTTTTATATTGGTCTCATTACCTAGTACTGTGCATGTTAACTAGGAATCATGTTAACTAGGAATCTGCTGCTGCTGCCGCGCCCTCCCGGCCCTCGTCACCGGCCGGGAGGAAGGAAGGAAAAAGGAGCCTCCCTGGCCGCGGTAGCGGCAGGACTTCCCCCGGCAGAGCATTCCTCGCCCCGCCGCCACGGAACACACCTGCGGCCGGGGGAAGAGACTACCGCCGTGCCCAGCCGGGACTCCCTCCCTCCACCTCTTCCGGAGGCTATGTTCAAGGGCCGCGGCGGTGCCAGGACTCTCGATAATTGTTAAATTTTTTTGTGCATATTTGATGAATTTTGTAGTTTTATTGTTGTTGAGATTGATGCTTATTGAACTTTTGTGATGGAACGATGTTGAGTTATATATTGTATATTTATGTGATGTGTCTATGAATTTGTTGTTTACTCTGTGCTTGTGAACCGCCCTGAGTCGGCCCAGCCGAGTAGGGCGGTATAGAAATTGGAGTAAATAAATAAAAATAAATAAATCTGATTTTGTGCTGTTTAAAAGAAGTAGCACTTATTATAAATTTATCCATTTTGCATAATTGTAATGGTGTGTCTCTAAGTTGTAACCAAAACATTAGAAAACAGCTGAAAGAAGGGATACTAGACTATGGTAAATGGGCGTCAGTTACACTTTTCCCAATTGTGAATTTAAAAAACCTTTTGATTAAAAAAATCTTTCCTGGATATGAAGACATTTGTGAATTTTAAATAATAATAATCAACTAAAACAGAAGCCATTTCCATCCTGACCCTGAACAGGGGAAAGCATTAAAAAGTTAACTATTTTGAGAAATTGTGAGGGAATCCATTTTGTCTAATTTCTTCAGAGAAAGCCTGTCTATAATGTTGGTCATACCAGAATGCCACCAATGCAGTGCAATTTGGAGGCATTATTGCTATGTTGACAAAGAGGAAGTCATCCATCCCTACTTCCCCCCAAATTTAGTATTTCTGTAAAGGTCTTCTATTTATAGGAGAGTATGGGTTTTTTTTAATCGATCCTGAATTGTTTCTAGAGACAAAATGGCAAAACTGGGCACATCATAGGTAGGCAAGGTTCTCTGGAAAAGCCAATAAAATGCTGGGGAAAGTGGAAGGCAGCCAGATAAGAGGAAGACCAAACATAAGATAGATTGATTCTCTAAAGGAAGCTCTTGGTGTACAGTAATTTGCCTTTCATTTTCCCAGATGTTTTTAATAGAATCATAGAAGTTGGAAGGGGCCTATGAGGCTCAATGCAGGCATCGAAATCAAAGTACTGTACAGTATATGTGAGAGATATTTGACTGCAGGTTTCTAGTCATTTACCATGTGAACCAGGCCATGTAACTCTAGTGAGGTTTCTGTATTATCATGAGCTCACTTATTCAGCTGAATGGTAAATATGTCATATATTTATATTACAAATATTTAAGTAACCCACTGTTTCAAATGTTACTTAATTTCAGGAATTTATAAATGAGAAAAATAAACTGAAAAACTTGTACAAACAGAATGTGAAAAAAGGAGAGAAAATATTGACATCGTTTCCCCTGCATCCCCTATAAAATACAATTTTTAGGTTATTTTTCTTTTTTCTTTTGGAACTTTCACTTGTCCCCATCTTCGGTAAAGTCTATTTGTTAAATTAAGAAATACAGTCATTTGTTAAAACAATTGATCAAATTATTTTTATTCCTTTCTTTAGCACTCCACATATGGAATATTCAGTTTCTTTTACTTTAAATAAAGGAGACTTACATTGCATGATGTCTTTTCATGTTACTTTCTAGAAAAGCACAGTCTGAAAGTGCTGTAATATAAGTGATTTCAGAATTTTAAGAAATGTGTCAGTCTGGATAAAAGACACTTAGAACATATGTGCTAGAGCTCATACATGTATAAAAGCAGTTCCTACTCTGATAACTATTGAGGATTTTTGATTAAAAAAATGATTTTTTTTTTTAGGGATTTAGTTATCTTAAGTTAGCAGAATACAAGGCAGAAATAAAGAAAAACATAGAAACATCAGCGCAGTTTCACCAAACACCCTTGCTGTTATACACACAAAACTAGCTCTTTGTATGGTGGAAATGACTCTAGAAGCATTTAAAGTAGAAAAAGGTTAAAGTTGTCAATTGTAGTCATAGAAAAAGGGAGAAAATTCACATTTTTTGCTTGTAAAATGATTTTCATAGTAACTGGTAGTACTCCCTTGCCCTTCCTGGTTGGTTATGGCTGCCAGGGGAGTGACAGGGAGTTGGGTCAGAGCTGCCATCAATGGTTCCTTGAGGAACAGTATGTTTCCGGCACCCCTGAAACAGGCACTAGTGTGCCCTCTCCTTAAGAAACCATCACTCGATCCAACAGTACTGGCCAACTTCCACCCGGTTTCCAACCTCCCCTTTTTGGGAAGGTGGTGGAGAAGGCAGTTGTGTGGCAGCTCCAGGGTATCCTGGATGAAGCGAATTATCTGGACCCTTTTGAGTCATTCAGGTCCACATATGGTACCGAGACTGCTTTGGTCACACTTATGGATGATCTTTGGTGGGAGCTTGACCTCTCAGCGGCCTTCAATACCGACAACCTTC
The DNA here is from genome assembly GCA_030440675.1 of Furcifer pardalis. NCBI lineage: Eukaryota > Metazoa > Chordata > Lepidosauria > Squamata > Chamaeleonidae > Furcifer > Furcifer pardalis. The sequence continues at coordinate 83,056,475 of CP126891.1, forward strand.
TGGATAGGCTTCGAGGGATGGGGATACAGGGCATGATGTGGTCCTGTTTTTCCTCTTTCCTTAGGGGTCGAAGCCAGCTGGTGTTGTTGGGGGACAAGAGGTCCTATGTGGGGTGCCGCAGGGCTCGGTGCTCTTGCCTCTCTTTTCAATATCTACATGAAGCCACTGGGGGAGATAATCCATTCCCACAGGGTGAGGTATCATCAGCATGCTGATGATAGCCAACTTTACATTTCTGCTCGTGGTGATCCTAGCAAGGCAGTCAAAGTCTTTTCCAGGTGCCTGGAGGCTGTGAGGGTCTGGATGGGGGACAACGGGCTACAGCTGAATCCCAGCAAGACTGAGTGGCTGTGGATAAGGGGTCCTATTTTGTCAAAGGAATTATCACCTTTGGAACTCAATGGGACTATCTTGTCTCTGACAGACCTGGTGTGTAATCTGGGGGTCCTCTTGGACTCACAACTCCTGCTCAAGGAGCAGGTAGCAGTCATGGCCAGGAGAGCTTTTGCTCAAGTTTGAGTGATTCACCAGTTACACCCGTTCCTGGATAGAGACTCCTTGCTCATGGTCACTCACATGGTGGTCACCTCCCGGTTAGATTATTGTAACACTCTCTACATGGGGCTGCCCGTGATGACCATTCAGAGGCTACAACTGGTGCAGAATGTGGCAGCCTGCACAGAGATGGGGTGTGGCCATTATGAACATGCTGCACCCTTGCTGTGGGAACTGCATTGGTTACCGGTGTGCCTTTCCGGTGCAATTCAAGGCGCTGGTTATGACCTTTAAAGTCCTACATAGTAGTGGGCCAGGTTACTTGAGAAACTGCATCACCCTGAAAATATCTGCCAGGACAGAGCAGAGGGGCTCTCTATGGGTACCAACGGCCGGAGAGGATCACCTCTCCATCACTAGATGGAGGGCCTTTTCAGTATCCACTCTGGCCATTTGGAATCTCCTGCCGACAGACCTTCGCCTCCAACCACAACTGCTGGCCTTTAGGAAAGACTTAAATATATGGCTGGCCCGGTGGGTGCAGGGTGCTGCTGTTGGATCTACTCCATCCTGCTGGCTCATATGACTATCTGATAATTTTGTAATGGGGATTTTAGATTTTTAGATTTGAGATTTTGTGATTTTAAGATTTTAGATTTCAGAGACTTTAGAGGTTTTATTCTGTTTATGTTGGGGGTGTTTCTTGTGTTGTTAGCCACCCAGAGTAGTTTCGGTGAGGGAGTGGCTAAACAAGTCTAATAATAATAATAATAATAATAATAATAATAATAATAATAATAATAATAATAATAATAATAATAATAATAATAATAATAATAATAATAATAATAATAATAGTCATAGTCATAGTCATAGTCATAGTCATAGTCATAGTCATCGTCATCGTCATCGTCATCGTCATCGTCATCGTCATCGTCATCGTCATCGTCATCGTTATTGTTTTACAGAGAATAATTTCAAAAATAACATGCATATAGATCAGGAGTCTGTAACATTTTTAAGTCAGGGCCTGGATCATACTCCCTCAGACAGTTGAGGGGGCCAGACTGGTGGTTTATGGCTGCCATAAACATGGCGGCGGCGGTTGGAGTGAGGGCAGGAGCCAGATTATTTGGTGCCATGGGCCAGATTCAGCCCACAGGCCATAGGTTGCTGACTCCTGATTTAGATGATACCTTGGATACCTTGGACTATCCAAGGTATCATTTGATGCTGTGTTTTTGTATTATTTAATTATCCCAGTTATAATTGAAGTGTTTTTGTATTGTGATAATTTGATATTTTGTAGTTGTAATTGCAATATTATTTTTTAAAATGTTTTTGAAATGTTTTTTGATACCATGTAATTGTAATTGTGATATTTTGTTTCTTTGTTAACCACCCAGAGTTGCTTTGCGAGTGGGGCAGCATACAAATTGAACAATTAAATTAAATTAAATTAAATTATTCAGTGAGGAGTCTGCACATTGGTAGATGTCTCCACGATGACAATCCACACATGCAAATGGACTTGAGAAATCAAGTCCACTTGCATGCAGTTTTCTAGCCATGTGGATAACACATCATCTGCTGACTATGACGTGTGCCCTCCGCTTTCATCTTGCCCAAAGAATCTGATGGAGGATGCTTTGGTGACAGTTGAAAATGTATGTTTTGTGAGAAAATCCATATTTTAAAGATGTGTTTGTAGTCTTCATGTAAATTGATGGGATTTATTTTTTTAAAAAAGAAGTCATACAGGAATGTGGAAACAGGGTGGTACAGGGTAGCACCAGGAGATACCTATATAGGAACTATGCTCTCCTCTCTATATAGGCTGATAATTTTTTTTCTAATAGCCAGTGTACAGAAGTAGGAAACAGGTTTTGAAAACCATTGCAAAGCTTGTCCAAAACTATAGAGGTTTTCTCCTCTTCTTCATCCCATCATCTATGCAAACTTTAATTCAGGTTACAGAACAGATGAGTCTCTTCATCATTGACTCAGGAGCCAGACTAAACGAGGCAAGATGCCATCTACACAATTAGCAGTTGCATTGAATGCTTCAAAAATTGTTGTGAAGTAACAGATGTAAAAGCCTGATCCAGATCCAGATCCTGGATTGGAAGCCAGGAAAAACTTTTGTCATCCTTTCTAGTGTTGATCTAAATCAGGAGCTTATATCTGCATTTTGCATTTTCAAGTGGAGGCTTCAGTTCACACAATTGTTTTCTTTTTGATGTAAATGCTATATGCTGTGACCCAATCAATATTCCATTCTTGCCAAAGGAGACAGGAATGAAAATTTCCTTTACTTTATTTTCACTAGCCTTTTGTTCCAGATCAGATCCTCTACACTTGTAATGTTCTTTTCTGCTAATAATCTAAATTTGTCTTTCTCTTTTTCAATAGGCACAAAGAGGTACACAGAAAGAGCCTCATCAAAGATTGTGGTATTTTTGGACCATAATTGGGCATACCACAAGCAACGGCCACTTTGTGCCAGATAATCTTTTTCATACTAGGTTGGGCGAAAGGAACTGCAGAATGAACTCACCGAAAGGTGGCTTCATTTAGCAGTTTCATGTCTAGCCTAGACAATGAAAGAAGAATAGCCACAAAGAAGCCCCTATGGAAAAGACAATATCACATGTTATAATTATCCCAGTATAGTTGCCTGTGCCTTAGAACCTGTCTGAATAGATCAGGGATTCTCAACCTGCAGCCCTTGGGCTGAATTTCATGTGGGCCCCCACTGCCTCCACCACACCCAGAAGTGCAATGCAGTGGAGGAAGGGCAAAATGGCCATCCGGCCCCCGAAGCTGTCTGAGGGAGCATGACATGCAACCCCACCCCCCCAGCTTTAAAAGGTTGAAAACTTCTGAAATAGATATTTGACCTACTGCAATTACAGGCTGTATTCCTTTCAAGATGGAGCTAAGGATGCCATCTTTTCATTAGGTACAATCCAGATAGGGGTCCTATCTGAACTTTTCTGAGCACCTATCATGGACTTCTCTTTCTTTGGTATCGGAAGGACCAATCTGATTTGGATCAGTTCTAGTGTATGTGTGTGTGATTGGTGGAACCAATCCAAAACAAGCATCTGGTTTGAATTTGCCAATGTTGTGAAGTGGCTTAATAAGCAAGGCACTTCAGGTTTCTGACAAATTAGGCACCTCCTCAGCTCCATTGAATTGTTTAGTTTCCAAAGGCAGTGCAAATGTTCCTGTGTGCTCCCCATCCCCCACCCCTCTGCATATGTTTGTGAGTATTTGCTTGCTTGACTGTCTGACTGTATGCGCCTGTGCACACCTTAGCTTTTTAAAATGGGCAAGTGGAATGCAAGTGGCAGCAAGGAGCAGACAGAAGAGGGTTCTGCTGTTGCTTTTTGTCTGCCTTCCTCCACTGGATCTTTAGGAGAAAATAAAATAAAACAGAAAACCTGGTTGCCCCTTCCTGTCTCCACTCATTTCTGACAATGAGCTGTTGGGAATGAAATAGGGTTTCTTGAGGCCTTTATGTCATTTGGACGAGTACCCAGCATGTGGTGGTGGAGAGAATAGTTTAATTACTTTGTGAACCACCCAGAGAGTGCACGATGAGGTGGTATATAAATGTAATTGTTATAGGATTGGAACTCTTAAGGCTTTTATTTAACCTGATCCAGTTTGCTTCAAACCAGGGTTTCTGACAAACTCCTAATGAGATGCAAAAAAAATATTAAGAATTATTTATTATTATTTATTAGTTCAAATTTATATTGCCGCCCACTCGCTGTGGCGACTCAGGGCAGCTTACAGATAATACATTACATTACATTACAATACAATATGTTGGAGTGGGCACAGGGGGAGGGGCGGCAAGGTCCTCATCCTGCCCTGGCTTCTTCTTCCCCTGGCAGTTGGTATAGGCACAGGGGGAGGGGCGGCAAGGTCCTCATCCTGCCCTGGCTTCTTCTTCCTCTGGCAGTTGGTATAGGCACAGGGGGAGGGGCGGCAAGAATCAAGATAAAGGTATATAAATGAAGGTGTTATAGATGGCTTTTATCTTTTTTGGTGCCGCATGCAAGAGATACAGTTATACCTGGAAAATGCCATACATGGTTATAAATGGTCCTTCTTTTTGTGTGTGGCAGAAGCTGCACAGAATAGTTAATGGACACCCAATGACAAGTAGAAGAGCATTTAGGGAAGTTAATGTACATGTTGAGGATCATAGAGGACACTGTCATAGGTGTGAAGTTGCCTGTGAGTTGAGCACACCTTGAGGATCATGATATTTGTGTAAATGAGTGTTTCCCAACCTTTGGTTTTTGGACTTCAATTCCCAGAAACCTAAGTCAATTCCCCAAAGCACTGATCAGCCAATGTACTGATTTAGGAGAAGTAACAGTGGATGGTGAGAGAACTAAGGAAGAGAATGACTCTCAACACCCTCTGAACATATATGAGCCTCAAGTCCACCAGCTAAGATCCAGGAATAGCTTTATGGCAAGAACAAACATTCTTGGGGGTATGCAAGAACAAAACCAAATTAGAATATGGAGGAAGGAGCACGATGGACCAGGAACAATATTAAAAGAGGATATAGCTGAAGATCTCAACCTCACCTATGTCACTTGGAGGACTCTGCACAAATAATTTGTTATGTCACGTGTTAATAATAGTACATGATCAACAGGCCTCAGAAATACAAAAAAATGTTCTATAGTCTTTTCTGATGGTCAATTTTTATATTGCACTTGGAAACTTTTATACAAATGCAAAAGACAAAACCAAAGGATATATCATCTACCACTTAGGATCAACAAATGATACGTCTTCTGCCACTTAGGATCAAGTATAGCATGCAACTTGAAAAGTTTAGTCAAAATGCTTTAAGATTCTGTTTAAAAGTAGCTTCTGAACATATCTAGGTGTTGCTCAATACTCCTAAGTCAAGAAGATAATGCTCAATATACTTAAAAAGTAACATTGTGACTGCTAAATTCATTTCTTGTTACCCAACATGAACTTGTCACAGGTAACTGTTATTTATAACTAGTTATTTCTAATTTGTTACTTCCAAGTTTTGCTAGAAGCCTAAATATACCAAATTTAAAAATAAATGGAAACAGTCAAACCTGCTGCTCTATTAGGAGCAATAGAGCTTGTGTGTTTTCTCCAAGAAAGACCATTGAAAGAATGTTGGTGAGGACAGCTGAAGAGTAAGAAGAAAAACAAAAGTGACTCACTGGGCTACCAGGTTAACTGAACTACAGTGTGGCTGTATCTTGTAGGTTTTGTACTATAAGAAAGAACTGTTTATATTTCCTACAGTGTAATTAAAATTGATTCATAAATGACTGCATTTTAATTATATTTGTTTATTTGTTTAGCCTATGACAGCTAGCTGTGTGGCATTTTACTCACAAGCTCAGGTTGGGCTCATGCCAAAATTACTGACTTCATTGGTCTACTATTCAGGAAGCAGGAAATGGTGGCTGGATAATATGATACACAAGTGCCAATAAAATGCAGCTTTCTGTCAGCAATTTCTTATTGCAGTAATAAATGGTTGTGTGATATTTAGGCATTATACAGCATTTCAGTACAATTATTTTAGTCTCTCTCTTCCAATGAAAGACACACCTTACAGACTTCAGCCCAGACATTTTTAGTAATACAGTGGCTTTTTAACATCCTGGAGTAGCAATACACAATTGCTACTTAGGACCAAGTGTTTCCTGTTTCAGGAAAATACTGTTAAATTAAAATGAGTGGAGTGGATATCATGCCAAAAACCATCTTACAAAGTCACTGTTAATGGAAGACAGGGCTGTTCTGCCACTAGACTCAGTGAGGTGGTCATCTCAGGCACTGGGTTGTGGGGAAAGGCCAATACCCCATTTCATATTGCTATTTCTGCACCTTTGTTATGATTCCCAACAAAAGCAGGTGGAAGAGGAGAAAGTGGGCTGATTTGAAGAAAAGATGGGTGGTGGTACCTTCTGTCATATTAAAGACCCTCCTTCTGAGGGCTTTAACATCCCTTCCTGTTACCCCTCACCATTTTACCTCCTTACCAGCAGCATCTGCTCCTCCGTTGGGGCAACTCCCCTTATGAGTTCCCCTTGGCTCCACTTGGCACAGGCTAGTTGAGAGTACAGGGAATCAGAATTAGGAACCAGAGATGTGGCCTTTCTGCATGGTCCAGTCAACCCCAGTCCCAATTCAAAAGACACAAAGAGTCTCTAGTTAATTAGAATTATTAAGAATTTAAAGGAATTGAGTATATCATAAGGCATCAAAGCTGCAAAACTAGTCATTAAAAGCACATACAAAAATAAAGAAAACTTAACTGGTTACGGCATCTCAGAAAACAAAACAAAACAAAATAAATAAAATAAAAAAAAACAGTAGCACTTCAAAGACTAACTGCTATATTTTTATTGTTAGCTTTCGTGGATCAAGTCCACTTCATCAGACAAGGAATGAAACTTACAGGGATGTTCTTTATATACCAAATTCAGGAGGTCAACAGGAGAAGGGTTGGTGTCAAGCAAGATGACAGACAAGCAAGCACAAGAATGCAGTATCACCCAGCCATTAGCAACAATAGATTATTCAGATAAACTCTAAAAGACTTCCTTTCAATCTCAAGGTTGCTGAGTAAACCCACTATGGTATCTGATCAACTTGTGACCTGCATGTTAACTAGTTACTTAGCCCACCTGGCCTTATCTGACTCACAATTACATTCTGTGAGGCCCTCCCACTGTTGGTTCACAGTGAAAGAGAGAGAGCATTCCCTGGACAGTGGTTTTATTATCCTGGGAAACACCTAGCCAATAGTGATTGATTGATTTACATACTTCTGGGTCAGATTAGGATGTCTATATAGATACTCCTACATATGAAAATCTCCATCTTGAGGGGATAAACACATGGTGAAACAGAGATCAGGGAAAAGCACATTTAAAATGGGATTTTCTATGACACCTTCTCTGCCCATACACTGCCAGTCATTGTGTTGGTGATGGGATTATTGCTTTTCTCTGCTCCCCTCAATGTCCTCTACTATGGAAGGAAGAGGAAGCCTTTCTTTTGCTGATCGTCCTTCTTCCTTTGGACGGGGCCCAGAAAGTGCCATTTCTGCTCTACAATCCAGGCAGCTAGTGGTGGGAGGTATGACAATACAGTAAAACCTCATATAACACTAAAACCTGGTTCCACAAGTCTTGGTGTTATATGATTTTTAGTGTTATCTGATCCTCTATGGGATCCATAGAGATACATTGTAACCACACAGGCTTTTGCGGTTGTTATCTGAAGCATCCCATAGGATCTTAATGTTATTTGATGCAATTCTTCCCCCCAGATTCCTTAATGTTATGCGATTTTAGTGTTATTCGATACTAATGTTATATGAGGTATTACTGTATACTAATTCTCACCTCAGGAAGCTGGAGAGCCATCCCTGTAAGAATGCATATTCTTCCTGACAGGAACATTTCCTGAAAGATATGTGCTGCAGCAGTCACACTTGTAAATTAAACCCGAGTTTACCTTTCAATGACTAGTTACAAAGCAATGCATACAGAATGCTAGATGCATAGATAAGGAAACTCATGTGTTATGAAAAACTGAATTATTTCAGTACTTGAGGGAACACTTCTTTCAATCAAGTGCTAAATATGTGTCTATTTGGACTCTCATGAACTATGGAGCATGCTTCATTTGAAGAAGAGACTTACAGGCCAGCACTGCATAGCCACTATGACAACATCATCTCTCATGACCATGTTTCGGGCCCTTGCTTTATTAATTTGTTGTAACTCTTCTTTCAAAGTATGTTTTAAGTATCCAGAAGCAATAGTTTCCAAGTGGTGAGCTTATAGCATTAACCTAAGAAAGATCAGAGGAATAACAGGGGTATCTTAACAAATTTACAACATTAGATAATGGGACTGGGGGGCAAGCTGAAACCAGTCACTTGAGAAATGCCGCTGGGTAAAACATGTAAGAAGATGCTCATTAATTTAATGTATGTGTGAAAAGTATGTATTTGGATGTTGTGGGTTATTATATTTTTAAGAATCTTCTGTGGAAAGGAATGAAAGCTTTTTTAAGGGTATTAATAAAATGTAAAGAAGACTGCATCCATTAAATAAAAAGAAGATTAATTCTTGGGAGACAAGCTATGAGAAACCTAAGAAACATAATAAAGAGTAGAGACATTACTCTGCCAACAAAAGTCCACATAGTCAAAGCAATGGTATTCACTGTAGTAATGTATGGTTGTGAGAGCTGGACCATAAGGAAGGCTGAGTGCAAAAGAATAGACGCCTTTGAGATGTGGTGCTGGAGGCGAATTTTGAGAGTACCCTGGATAGCAAGGATAACAAATAAGTAAATCCTGAAGGAAATCAACCCTGAATGCTCCTTGGAAGGACAAATATTGAAGATGAAGCTCAAGTACTTTGGCCACCAAATGAAAAGAGAGGACTCACTTGAGAATCAAAGGCAAAAGGAAAATGGGGTGGCAGAGGATGAGATGGCTAGATGCAGTGGTGGGCATCAATAAAAAAACCTTCCACACTGTGGGTGTGGCCATGTGACTGGGTGGGCATGGCCTGATGATCATGTGACTGCTCTTCGCTATAGAGCTATGAAAATAGAAGCCTCTTCTATTTTCATCACTCTATAATGAACCTCTGAAGCCATTTCCCCATTGTCCAAGGCTTTTCCAGTGCTCTGTTTCACCCCAAAGTGCCTCCCCAGCCACTCCGGAGTGGCTAGGGATGCGCTTTGGGGTGAAACGGAACCCAGGAAAAGCCTTGGAGGAAGGGGGAAATGGAGCCAGCCCGCTCCATAGCTTCTTCTAGGAGGAGGTGGTGGGCAGGGTCAGGAGATGGGCAGGGCCAGCCATTTTTACTACTGGTATGCGCGTACTGGTGCGAACCTGCTGATGCCCACCACTGGCTAGATGGCATAAAGCAGAGTGGGCTGTGGAGAATGCAGTGGTCCATGAGGTCACAAAGGGTCAGACTCGACTGTGCAACTGAACAACAATAAAATGTAAAGAACAAGCAACCAATTAAATTATTTCAATATGGAACAATTTCTTTCATGTCTAAGTTTAGCTAAGTTTCTTCTTTATTCTGGAAACTATTGAAAAGTTGTATCACTCCTAAAATTACTTTTAGGTGCAAATTATTATAGGTCTCTCTGTGACATAGACACGCGTATTTGTCAAATAAATGGTTTAACAGTATCTTAAAGACTTGGTTTACAACATTTGGACAAACTCAAGTAAATCCTATTCTTTACCACATCTCTGTTTCTCTGTAGATCAAAGCTCAGTTGGCCTTTAATAAGGTCTAGTCAAGGAATTAAAGGGCAGCTAAGACCTCCGTATCAGACTGCCAGAGTACAATTAAGAATGAAACAAGAGCAGCTTATATTGCTGTCTTTTGGCTAGAAGTTTTTCTTTTACAGGCCGAGATGAAACATACATCTGATGGTAAAATCTAACCTTTCAACCAGCTGGTATATAATGAACACATTTCAGAGAACCTGACAACTCAATGTGTTTAATAGCCATGTCCGTATTAAATGATTACACAGAGATTTTAGAATTTAGTAGGCCTGACATGTTAACAAGGATAAATTAGATTACCTTTTTTTACTGGAAAGTAGCTGCAGTTCCTCCTCATATCTTTATAATGTTTTTCCACTGTTGATTCAAATTGTACTGTCCTAAAGAATAGTAGTGCCCAAATCCTTCAGGAAATTCATCTTTCTAACATGTGTATATTCAGGGTATATCTATACTTGGAAGAGCTTTTTATATGTTCCTTGGTTTTCATTGATAGCTTACATTTTAAGATATGTATAATATAGCTAAACTTTACAAAAACTAAACCTTTTAAATCTTGCACTAATTGGGGTATGATATTAAGTTAATGTGTATCAACAAAAATGGTTACTTTGTGAATGAGAAATTTTTTCCCCATAACTACTGGGCTATTGAATTTATTGCAATACATATAGGATTTTGTCTAGAAGAGCAGAACACTGTAAAATGGACTAATTAACTTTAGGTAAATAAAACTTCCTTCTGGAATACACCAGTACCTCGGATAATGTTAAGATGAGCGTTTCTATGGGGAAAAATCGCATAGCGAAAATTTTTCACTGTGTGAGTTTTCCCCCTTGAAACGCTCATTATGCGAGTTTTTCCATAGGGAAAAGTCCGACTCGCATAGCAAAAAATTCTGACTCACATAACGAAAATGTTGCATAGTGAGCAGCCTCGCAGAATGAATTAAATTCGTTATGCGAGGTATGACTGTATAACAAAGGTTGATAGCAACCAATTGCTCGGAAGGATTCCTGTGTCATAAATGGTGTTTAAAAAGTCTGTCAATTCCTTGTTAAGTTCATACATAAATTGTAAAATTTCTATTGGGATGTGGTCTTGCTCTCTTGTTCTCTCATCTTTCGATCTTTGCAAAGTTCTTGCAGCCTCACTCTACAGTATTGGTCATCTAGTATTGCCATTTATGACAGGCTATTCATCTCTTTCATCATTAAACAACTCTCCTATGTATTCTTTCCATACAATGATCTTACCCCTTATTTCCACAGAGAGATTCCTCTCCTTGTTCTTTAACAATGCATGTGTCTTCTGTTGTCTTCTGCCAATAGCTTCCCTGATCTTTTTATGTACAGTACATTGAAAAGAATCGTGCTTATTTTGATATTCCTCTATCTCAGTGCATCTGCCAGCCATATAAACATTCTTTGTAGCTCTTATTTTATACTTAATCATCCTCTGTAGATTGTTATATTTTTCTTTGTCCTGATTCTTACAGGCCCTTCTTATTTCCATTAAGTGGTCCTTATCCTTATGGTTTGACTTTTGTCACTTTGTCTAACTCTTCCCTCATTGTCTCTTTTGTGATGTTGGAAAAGAGATTTGATACCAAGGCCCACCAGAAACACAAGCATGTGGGTCATAAATCAATTCAAGCCTGAACTATGACTAAATGGTGGCAATTGTACTTTGGGCACATAACAAGAATACCAAATTCACCAGAAAAGACTGATGCTGGGAAAACTGGAAAGTAACAGGGAAAAAAAAATAAGAGATTGGTTGTTAAAATAAAGGATATGTCCCAAACAGAAACATTAACAGCACCTGGTTCATCTTCCCCTTCCCAACATTCACACTCCAAAAGACCCATTGCCTGAGGGAATGGAATTTTGTAGCATCATTAGTTAAACTCCAGATTGCTCCAGATTTGCAGAAGCATGCCAGACAGTTTAAGTTGTCAGTTTTTCCTTCATTCCCACCACCCCTCCTGTATTTCCAATGGAAACCAAGTTGCTCTAATTTCAAAATCTGACAGGTTAAACAAAGATCAACCACAGTTATGCAAATAAACTTCATTTGTTTTCAAAGTTTATTTGGTTTCAAGTATTCTCCAGAGTTTAAAATTTAGCTTGTCCTATTTAATGTTCTACAAATGCATATAAACCATGCATTAACCATATACTGTATTCAATTAGTCTTTTAAGCATCTCTTAATGCAGTATTAAAATAAATTGCCAATTACACTGGTATTCGGTAATTTATCTTTAATATTTTAAACTTGTATTGTAAAATTGTATATCTTTTTCTTATATGTCTCAAGACATTTCTGAACCAAAATTAATTCATTTAGTATTTAAATATCCTTAACCTACGCTTTGCGATTATTGGAAATATTTATTACTATTTTAAGGTGAAAGTTCTTTCTTACACCATTACAATGCCAGATTTATAACTGTCAGTGAAGTCATCTTTTTCACTGCATGTGCTAATATCCTATTATTCTTACTTTCCTATTATACATCTGTCTAATGGACCAATAACCTTTATCTTCAATTCTATATATTTAATTAATCATAACCACAAAGAATGCTCTATAATGATCTTGTGATTAATGTGGCAGAAGATCCATAAATTTGAAGTATATTTCAGCCCCAGTGGCCAACATTAAAAGAAGCAACATTTTGCTAATTGTTCCATAATATTTTTGTAGCTGCTAACAGTAAATTCTACAGTACAGTATTTGCCAGCATATAAGACGCATCGAAGTATAAGACACACCCCATTATTACCAAAATAGCCCACTATAGGTTACTATGTACAGTTTAAGATGCACTCAATTTTTCCAGTGTAATTTAAGGGGAGAAAGTGAGTCTTATATGCCAGCAAATAGGGTATTCACTGCCTGTTTCATTTTGATTTAAAATGTCATATTTGTAGTATTATATTGTTGCAAAATTACTCCGTTACTTTTCTGATGTTCACCTGTGAGTTTTGTAGCTTCAGCAGTCAACATTGAGCCACCAATGGACAAGTATAATCCTGCCCAGTCCCAGTGGTTTAGTGGATAAGACACTGAGGTGAAGACTGGAAGGTCAGGTTTCGATGCCTGAGAGCTGCACTTGGGGACATGAAATGAGCCTCATTCTGGCATCCCATGAGCAGAGTTTCTCCAGCAAAAATCCTTTCAACTCAAGTAATCTCTAACATGAAATTATTATTATTTCCTCAGTGTGACTGTAGCGTTCAAATGCTTTGAGGGGAAAGAGCTAGCCCTATATCATCCACCATTACTTTCCGCCCATAAAAATGACAGTCTGTAAAAGCAGAGACTATAGCCTGATGGCCATGAGCAAGGGCTACTAAAATATAGTTCATGCATAGAGCTACTGGTGTAAACAACCTCTCCTGCTTGCCATCTTCAAGTCTTGAAAACAGTGGTGGGCATCAGCACCAGTTTGCCAAAACCGGTAGCAGAAATTCTGGCTGGCCCCGCACATCCAAGTTTTGAAATATAGTAGTCCTAATTCAGGTGCAATGCAGGGCTTTCCCCCTGGCCACACCCAGCATATGACGCCCACAGTGTGATAGGAAATTTTTTGGAGCCCACCACTGCTTGAAAGTGGTGACAGGCCTGGTGTGCCTCCTCAGTGTGCGTGTGTGATTCACATACTTAAATTACAATAAACAGGGGTTTTCAGCTGTCAGCAGTCCCAAGGGAGTACTGAAGTTTCCAAAAGTGGGGGACAGCTGCCCAAATAACCATACTGGGGCTGAATAGGCTGTTAGACACAGAATGAACACTGATATTTGTGGGATAATTCTTTGTAACTGGTTTCCCCTCAAAGCCTGTCAGATAATTAACAACCATTGAAACTTTGCAGTTCAACATGCAGTCTGTATGCATCATGCCCATCCAAGACACCAGAATTAAAGTACGGGTAAAAGTGGTATGGTCCACACAGCCAGTCATTTGCAGTCTGCATCATATTTTGTGACCCACGCCTCGGAGGGCCCTCCACCATGCCGTCAACCCACCTGGTTGCCCTTTCCTGCTTCCAGGACAGGTTCTGGGTGGCACTAAGCTTGGCTCCTCAGGTTGGGTGGGTTTCATTCTGCAGGGGGGGGAGCAGGCCACAGAGTTTCCTTTCCTTTCCTTGACTGCCAGACTGCCTTGTCGTGCGCCTGGTAGTGAACAGAGAAGGGGGAAGGAGGGAAGATGCCTCCTCACTCAAAAGCAAGCCAATGCATTTAAAAGGGAAAAGCCATCCCCCCGACATTCTCACCTCTGATCTTATCTTCCTTTTCTTCCGCAAAGTGTTACTTATTTTGTTTTTACTAGTGGTGTTTTATTTTATAGGTATCCTAAATCTAAGCAAGAGCCCCTTGACATGATTTGCTATGGGGCCCGCACTGGTTTAATCCTGCACTGACCATCAGCATCAAGTCTCAGCAACAGCTGTAAACAATTAAGGACAAAATGAATTTGTCTAGATTGGAATGACATAATGATAATAATAATTTCATGTCAGAAATTATTCTGGTTTGAAAGGATTTTTGCTGGAGAAACTCCACTCAGGGGATGCCCGAATTAGGTTCCTTTCATGTCCCCAAGATCTTTTCCCACTGAAGTGGTCCCTGTTTATCTACTTGCAATATCTTGCTTTCAACCTGCTAGGCAGAAGCTGTGACAGAGATGGGCGCTCAAACGATCATGCAGTAGCCAGGTCTCGAACTGCTGACTTACCGGCCTTTCAGCTAACAAGGCGAACTTCTTAACTACTGAGCCACTGCAGTCCCCTAGAATGTCATTGAAAACCATTTACTTAACTATTAATTACAATTATATCCCAACATTCCTCCCAAGAGTTCGAGTTGGCAACCATGTTTTTCTCTCTCCCCACTTTATCTACACAACAATCTTGAGACTTCAATCAGGCTGAGTGTATGGCTGGTTCAAGGTCAACAAACAAGTTTCAAATGTATTCTCATTGGAGTTTGAATCCTTGCCTTCTGGAGCCTAGTCTGGCTGTAACCAGCATACAAGAAAACTTCTCAATTGTGGCACTTAATTGTAAGAAATAGACAGAATTCTGAATTTATATATAGATTACTTTAAAGATAAAAGTAGGTCACCCAATAATAAAAATAGTCAAAAAGTTTTATATATATATATATATATATATATATATATATATATATATAGAATATAAATATTACAATCATGCAACTGATCAGAGTCATACTAATATATTCTAACCGTGTTTATTTCAGGTTTGAACACAGGCATTGAAAACAGATGCTGCATTTCAACTCTAGCACAAATTGAGCTTTGCTTTGCAGCCAAGAATTCTTTGTTTGGAGAAAAGGCCAGCACCACTTCATTTGAATAGCATGCCTAATTCTTTAAACATGGTTGCTGCAAAAGGATAGATGGAAGGCAATACATTTGCCCAGTTGGTCACCAACACTAAAAAGCATTATATCAGAATACACTAGTGTTAAAAGCTATTGTGATGTTTAGTCAGAGGCTGCCATACTAGTTGCTGCCAACACTTTCCTGTGGTTAACATTCTCCAGGTATATAAATTTTGCCATTGTTTATTGTTAGCCTCTATTTGCAATTTGCACTCATAAATTCATAGAACCCTAGAATAACTGAATTGGAAAGGGCCCATGAGGCCACTGAGTCTAGCTGTCTGTTCAGTGCATGAATCCAAACTAAAGCAGATCTGAGTCATTGTTGTTGTTTTTAAAATATATTTTATTAATATTTTCAAAATTAACAATATAAAAGTACAGTCAAATCTTGCATAAAGAGCGCCTCACAAGTAACTCACTTAAAGAGCAGAATTTTCTCTGAATGTTCACTTCACTTAACAAATGAAACCAACCAAAAACTTGCTTAACAAATAAATTGAGGTTCGCAATCCAACCCACAATTGGTCATTTACAATGGTGTTTCACTTAAAGAGCAATCCTGTGGAACGCATTATGTTCTTTAAGCGAGGTACAACTGTATATAGAAAACAAAATACAGAGTACAAAAGAAAATACTGTACATATATACAAAGTTAATTTCATTTACATCGGTTGTTTATCTAATATCCATTGTTCACATTTTATAATCATTCTCTTAAATCATTTAGAAAACCTTTAAATCTTTTTACTTATTATTTGTAAATATAATAATAAAAAAATATAAAAAGTAAAATAGAAATTTAATCTAGAAAGTTAAACAAAATTTGTTCAGTTTTACTTTGAATGAGTCTAGCATTGGAGCACTCAACCTCCTGAGGTAATTAGCTCTATTGTTGTATTACTTTAACAGTTAAGTAATTTTTTGTTCTTCATCCAGCATGTTTTTTGTGTTTGAAAAATCGATGGAATCAAAGGGGCTGGATGATGGAAGAAAAAGTAGGGAGGCAGGTAGGTGCCTCAAAAATCAAAAAGTCTATGAAATGGAAATCTGATAATAAAATTGAATTAAAAGAATAATATAGAGGAATGTGGAATATTGCAATAAATGATAAATTAACATCAGAAGTAAGGATCAAAAAAGGAATTTTAAAGAAATCAAATTTTAAGGAAGTGTGGGGAGAGAAAAGTAAGAAACCAGGTCAAGAATATATATCATTTTGGAAAGAAGGATAATTTATAAATCAAACAGACTGTAGATTAATCAAAGTAAAGAAGCATATATGCTGTCCTGTTGGGTGAAGGGAACACACCATAACAGTATACAATGTAGTACTTGCATTTTTGTTGTTTTATTGTTTATTGTAATGTACTGTATAGTTGCTGTTGTTAGGTTTATATATATATATAAGTTTGAGAATCATAGGTTTAGAAGACACAAGCTAATACCTCAAGGCCCATAAACATCAGTTCTTGAGAAGGAGGTGAAACAGGATCAGTCAGAATTCATCAGTCTATGCAAATGTACAACAAAATATTGCTAACATATGGGAAATCAACATGTGACACCATAAAACTGTGGCATTGCATTTAAATGGACTGGTATATAATATCTGAAATCCTTTGTAAGGCTCTTGATAGCAACAGCAGACACAATTTTTCAGGAATAACTTTCTATTTTTGTCCCATGTCTCCCACCGCTCCTGTGTTATTCCTTTCACCAATGAAAGCCATTGGACAGAATGAGGAAGTCTAAGAACCAAAAAAGATGCCACCATCAGTAGTGTCATCCTGGCAAGTATGTGTTTTGATAATTAAATATTTCTTCGTTTCTTTGATTTCCATGATTTCCATGATTTCCAAATGATGAGAAGGGTTACACAGGAGTTGAGGGGATAAGGATAGAAATAAGAAATGTTTGATTTTCAAAGAATTGCTCTTGCTGATGACATCATCAGCCTTACACAAACATAGTTCTGAACAAGATTGAAGCCAATACATTAAAGACTTAAGAAACATCAGCAACACATCCCCACCAACAGTATTTTAAAAACTGTGTAGCCACTTATAACAATAAGTCTACATAGCAGATAAATATTTGTAAGCTGTTATTAAAGGCACAGAAATAGAACAGTAAAGAGTAAAAATTGAGTGGAATAAAAATGGACAATTTTGCTTTTTTGTAATAAATGCTTTGGTACCATTGAAGGTGTGGGACAAATGGTCACCTAATCAGAAAGGAATCATGGATGGTCAGAGTAATGCTGGCTCTTAGCTGGAGCTCAGAAATGTAGGAATGATTGAATTGTTTTCATTTGCTAAAGTGTTTGACTTTTCATCTCCCTCCATTTTTCATCTTGTGTTCAGCTCTATTCTTCATGCTGTGTTCTGTTTGATGATATCAGTTTTCCCCAGCCAGATAAACTCCAGATATGTCTGACAACAACTCTAATCAAAAACAACCAGCAGAACATTTGACTACCACCTGGGAGTAATGAAAAGGGGCAGTGCAATATTAATTGCACTTCTACACCATTCCATAGTGCTTAGAGCACTCTCTGGGCAGTTTATAACTAGCATCTTTCCCCCTCCTCAACACACTGGGTACTCATCTTACTGACCTTGAAACAACTGAAGGCTAAGTCAACCATAAGCCCATCAAGAATGAACTCAGATGGTGAACAGACTTTTGGTTGCACTGCAGCTTAACTATGCAGGCTCTATAGTTCAATACATCAAGAGAGGCGAAGAAGCTTGTCCAGTTGTTAAGGATTAAATCTAACTTTCATTACCTTCATAAAGATGTGGGGAAGAATTTGTACCTGGATTACTTCTCATTTAGACTGCAATGCATTCTACATTTGGAAATTACAACTAAATGCACCAGATGGAGATTTATCAGGAATTATAAAATTACTCCAGCCTTGGGACACCTTTATTGGCTTACGGTTTTGTTTCTGAGCATAATTAAAGGTGCAGGTTTCAGCCTACACAGCTGTAAATAGTTTGGGGCTATGATATATGAAGTTCTACTCTCTTCCAAATCAGAAGTTCTGTTACTTGTGCCACCACTTAGAAAGATGTCCTGCTTCATACTATAGAATGTACATAACCGTTAAAATTAACAAGGTCTGGATTGAAATGGTCATCTGAAGGTAGCTTTCAAGGTTCAAGCACAAGGTTAACATGAAATGTAAATTCTGAAAACATTCCAAGTTCAGGCTAGCCTATTAAGTAACAAGGGAATCAGAGAATGTGTATAACTGGAAGTGGTCAAAGAGCCATTATTCTAACATTCTTTGCATACATTTAAAATCTTTTAAAACATAATCCTTCAAAGCCCTGCCTGGAGCACAGCTACAGCCCCTACAGAATAGGTTTACTCAAGAGGATTGTTCTGCTCACTAGTAAAGAATGAATCTACATTTCTTTGTCAGGTGGGACTTGCTGACTAAGCCACCATGTGCCTTCTAGGTGGCTCCTTGATTTTCCTTTTCTGATTCAGAAAGGGAACTATAGACATCTTGAACTGAAGATTTAACTCAGAGGTTCCCAACCTACAGCCCATGGGCCAGACATGGCCCACAACACCATTCCATCCAGCCTGTTGCCTTCTCCTCTGCACCCAGAAGTGAATGCATTTACATCAGCCATAAAATGCACCCATGCATGGGGAAACGTGCCTGTGGCTGTTGTAAACAGCCATAAATGCACCCGCTTCTGCTTCCACTTCTGGGGTGTGTGGTCTGGCCCACTCAGCTGTTCAGGGGCATGGTCAGGCCTGCAGCATAAAAAGGGTGGCCACCCCTGGTTTAGCTACTATTTCACCAGAGGCCCTGGATTTCTCTGACCTGATTTGACAGTGATCAGACTTTCTTGATATTTGTCAAGGAAAATTCCAGGTTATCCACTGATTGGGATCAATAGAGACAGGGCAAATTAAACAATCAGGTTGGTCAGTAAGTAGTCAAAACAGGGCCTTTTTGGTGGCAGTATTCAAAGGAACTGAGATTGGCTACTTCCTTATTCTTCTTTAGTTGGACTATTAAAATGGTCCTATTCTGTCAAAAATTAAATGGTGAATTTAATTTGAACATCTCAGAAAACAAAACAAAATAAACAAAATAAAGTAAAATAAAAATAAAAAACACAGTAGCACTTTAAAGACTAACTGCTATATTTTCACTGTTAGCTTTCGTGGATCAAATCCACTTCATCAGACACAGCACTCATAAATGTTATTGTACAATTTCTTCCTTTGCTCTTTGGATTTTATGTGAAGTTTTAATATTTTTGAGATGGTATACTGAAGAAGGTTGAAGGACCTATATATTTTGGTTTGAAAGAAGGGCCAGCTGAGATCACCCAGAGTTTATGTGACTTATGGCTTTAAGTGTTCTGCCACTTGTGCTGTCTTGGATGAGCTGAACCAGTTCTGAACACTTTATACTCAGAAAAGCCTGGAAAAATTGTCATGAGTTGGGATCAACTTGAGAGCACACAAAAGTAACACTTAATGTTTTGATTGTACTCTGAACACCTGTAGAGTGAAGGGTAGGATATTCATTCAGGTTGTTTTAAAATATCATGTAACATAACAAATAATCTCTCTCTTCCCAGCCCAGCATAATATAACAACTTAAAATAGAATGGAACTTAATGCTTACAGCCTCTTACCATCTTATTGACAAAGACCACAAAATATCTCAAATATACCAATTCACCCTTTATTTTCATATTACGATTAACAATGTCGTTCTGCTCTGTAATTTTCTGGATCATTATACCATCTTTCTCATCATTAACATATTATACAAATGGATACCAGTTTAAATAGAATGTATCTGGCATGACTGTCTCCACAGATGGGATTTCTAAGGCAAATAAATCAGTAAGAAATAAAACAGTTGGTAGGCATTGACTATATGCCTCTCAGTACCACTTTCTGGTGAGTTACAGTGGGAGAAGGCTATTGTCTCCATGGGGCAGAAAAAACAGAACACCTGCACAGCTGGACCAGGGGTTTCCAACCTATGGCCCATGGGCCGGACCCAACCCGTGGCACCATTCCATGTGGCCCACCATCACCACTGCAACCCCTGGAAGTGGAAGCATATGCATTTACAGCAGCCATAAAACATGCACAAGCATGCATAAATGCAGTTACATCAGCCATAAATGAGCCTGTGGCTGTTGTATACACGGAAACAGGCACATTTACTTCCACTTCCCAGGGGCGCGGTCCAGCCCACTCAGCTGTCTGGGGGCACGGCTAGGCCCATGCAGTGGTGGGCTGTCAAAAATTTTACTACCACACCATGAGCAGAGCTGATGTCTTGGCAGAGCCAATGTCATGATGTCATCAGAGGAGCCAACATCATGTCATCACGACATTGTGGGCGGAGCCAAAGAAAAAATTAAAAATCAAATAAAAATACAGTACACATAAAATTGGAAATTAAAAACACATAAAAATACAAATCAAAATAGACATTAAAGAGAAATAAAAAACATAAAAATACAATTTAAAATAGACAATAAATACACAGAAAAACACACTATATAAAACACACACACACTTCAGCCCACCCACCCACCAACCCCAAACACAAACCCTAGTCACTTACCCTGGGGTCGGGGAGCATCAGGGAGGCAGGCAGCAACAGCAGCAACAGACATGGCGGTGCGGCAAACCGGTGCAGCGACAAAGCGGCGTGGTGGCAAAGTGGCGTGGCAGCACGGTGGACTGGCAATGTGGCGCAGCCTGGCCTGGCCAGCGGTGCACCAAGGAAAGGCCGCTGCCACCACCACCCCACTGCCGCTCCTCCAAAGAGGCCACTGAGGGCCTCAAAAGCCAGCTGCTGAGCCCTTCCTTGCAGCCCAAAATGGCTGCTCGGAAGTGCGCATGCATCAAAATACCATTTGACACATGCACACTTCTATTTTTAGTGCACATGTGTCAAATGGTGTTTTGACGCATGCACACTTCCGAGCAGCCATTCTGGGCTGCCCGGAAAAGAAATCCAGAGGGCGGCTGGAGAGGCGACCGAACCGGTCACGCGGGGCTTTACTACTCCCCCCCCCAGTTGCTACCGGTTGGAAACCCCTGTTCTAGACCATCTTTTTTGTCTTTTGGCACATTTATGTCACCAATTGTAAGAACATACCAGTCAGTACAAAGCCAATCTAGGCATATTTTCCACCTGTGGTTCAAGAGCCAGAAAGCATACTAAGGCTTCAGGCCCCAGAATTCCCCTGCTCAGCATTTTCTGCAAATTGTTATCCAAAAACTTGTCCAAAAGTCTGAGTGGACATAAAATTTTGGAGAGATAAAATGTGAATTAAAATAAGGCTGACCTACATCTTTGACTCCTGGTACACTATAATTTGTCCACTGCAGAAGCTTTAAAGCATTCAACAAGAGTCTATAATGGCTGATAAACAAATTCAGGCTATGAATAAAAGTTATATCTGCCTCCTGCAATGTCCTTGGCATCCTTAAACCAGAACATTTTCATGCAGCAATATTTGAACTTCTCTTTTTTCTGTCCTTTGAAGGGATGAATTGCAAGGTAGATTGAAAAGTCTGGGATGACAAAGTACAGTTAAAGAATTCATTCGTTTTCTAAAAGGAACAGTTTAGTAATTTCAGGATCTCATCAGCATCAGAATCTCATCTTAAATTAAGTTTCCATTGAAGCTGATATACAGTCATAGCAACAGAGTGAATTTGTATGAATCTGTGATGTGTTTTTCCTGTGCAACACAGATATTTAGCAGAGAAAGACCCATAGATCATTTGAGACTTAATAGAATCTGAAGCATTCTGTCTTAATCCCACACAAAATGTTCCCTTGTTAATGGAGTTTAAATGACCAAACCCCAAGAGAATATTTATCCTACAGTCTGAGTAACATTTATTCTGAATATTAGAAGGGATGTTTCCAAAGTGAATAGATAGCTTAATATCCTGAGAGCGGAAGGGGAAAAGGAAACAGCACTCACAAATCTGGATAAATATTGAAAGATAATATGAACTGCATAGCCAGTTCATCTGGCAAGGAGCAGGGGCTAATTACTAGCCAGTATGCCTTTATTGTACTCCCCTTCAGAAGAATCACTCACACGCGCCACTTTCTAAGCTAGCTAACCTCACCCCTGTGGTCCTGCACTCTCTCCTACTTCACCCCTGTGGTGTATGTGTTTATAGGAGGGACAGCTGTACAAACAATGGCTTCCGCATGATCTGGAACTCTGCCTTGTGTTCCAGATCAGATGGAGATCTTAATGGTGCAGCTGCAGTTATTAATTTGTGGTGCTGATTATACAGTTGTACCTCGTTTAAAGAGCATAATGTGTTCCACAGGATTGCTCTTTAAGTGAAACACCATTGTAAGTGATCAATTGTGTCTTCTGGTGGTGGTGGTGGGGAATTATGAAACCCGATTTGTTAAGCAAGTTTTTGTTGGTTTTATTTGTTAAGTGAAGTGAACATTCAGAGAAAAATCTGCTCTTTAAGCAAGTTACTCTTTAATAGAGGTGCTTTTTATGCGAGGTTTGACTGTATAGATGTCAAGGCATATTGACTGGTCAGTGTAGCCTGTCACGAAACCAACCGGCCCCCTCAGCCCTGCTTGGGCATTGGTAACAGTATGAGAGCAATCCTTGTCAAGGGAGCTTTAGGTGCTTCTGACATCACAGCACAGGTACTAATCTGTCTTCATGCTCAGCCAGGCCTTTTGGAAATGGTATCTAGCAAGGAGGGAAAGAACAAGTCATAACTGTGAATTTGAGAACCTGTAGAGGCTGAACCACAATGAAGACAATACATTTATTAGGAGAACATTCAATTCCCCACCTTTCCTTATTTTTTACTGGGAAATGTACTCTGTTCCCCACTCCAGTTTTTGATTATTTCTTCCAAATTAGGTACCATTTCTTTTCCCTCACCCATTCCAGTGTTCTTTTAATCCCACAGTTCTAAGATGGCTCCTTGAACACACAGGTGCTCCTTCTGTTTCCTCACCTTCCCATTACCTCTTCCCCCATTTTTGTCCTCCGCTTGGTTGATCATCTCAATTTAGTCATTTTAGCTTCTACTTAGGACACAGGTTTGACTTGCTCTAAAACTCACTCACATATCTCCCCAGTGAGCCATGGTATCCATATAACTCTTCTTCAAGAACATACTTCAAAAGAATCATTTTTAGCCCATCAGCTTTCTTCCTTGTTCAGCTTAAATCACAGGGTGAGCAACATGTGCCATATGAGTGATGAAATCTCTCCTTTTGTTTTTGTAGTTCATGGAAGGCCCTAGAGCTCATCTGGCATACTGTTGATGATTATAGTGTTGTTACAAAAAAAGAGGTGCATGCTGAGTTTCAAACATGAGGATGCCTTTATAGGGGAATCACACTTCCAGAAGGACAGAGTGCTTTTTAAAGATAATATGGTTGCTTGGAGATCAGTACAGTTTGTTAAACTTTCCTGGTGGTGTCACTCATGCTGCCTCTTCAGCACATTTGTTTGCTGTGAATGCATTTCAGGTTGCAGTGATTCTTGGAAAAATTGGTTTTTCCAAAATTGCCCACTCATGCTGTGGATGATCACAAAGTTTGCTGCAGGCTCTGAATACTGTCTTGGCACTTTGATAGAGCTAGAAGAAACTCCAGCTCTTTAGTGGAGTTAAGAATATTGTTGTAGAGTCAAACAAACATGCACAAAATGGTCTCAAGACAATTTACTGCCTTCTTTCTCACAAAAAGGCAGGAAGATTTACAATGTCTAAGTATAGTCTGGGACAAATATGATGACATGGTATGATCAAATTTGTACTGGAAAAGGTTTTCTGGGTCATGTTTACATTTCTTTCAGAGGTTCTACTGTCCAAACTTCTGGTTTTCTTTAGTCACGTCTCTTCCTTCCCCACCCAGCAACGATGAAGGCTTCCCAGAAGCTACAGTGTTTTTTATTATGCTTCATATGTATCCAGTTGTAGCTGTTCTTGCTAGTGACCACAGTTTCTTTTTTGTTTGGGGGCAAAGGGCAATTCACTATGGAATTTGATTTTCTCCCAAAAAAGTTCATTCTTTGACAGCCCACTATGTTGTGGTTAATGGAAGGTAGAAAAAAGAATATTTTAATAAGTGGGCAGCACAGCTTCTGAAAAGCTAGAAACATTGCTGATATTAATCTGAGTTGGGAATAGCTAGCTATTTAGACTACAACGTGAAGAAGAAAGAGAAAAAGGAGAGGAGGAGGAGGAAGAGTACTCGTAGTCAAGCTGAGCCGAGATGGCAGAGGGAAGAACCATACAGAACCTTGGACATAATAAAACTATAAGTATTTGGAAATTTTACAAGCAAACTACATAAACCATGCAATAATAAAAAGGAGAAAAGATTGAAAATGAGAATAAGATGGTTAAGATGTTGTGGGACTTTAAGATCCAAGCTGATGAGAAAAAAATTGGTTGGCTGATGGATCTTGCGATCCCAGGTGACAGTTGGACGGAAGTAAAAGAGATTGAAAAGATCATGAGATATCAGAATCTGAAAACTGAAGGGCAGCATCTCTGGAAAATGAAGGGCAACAGTGATACCAGTAGTAATAGGAGCACTGGGAGCAGTCCCAAAGGGTTCAAAAAACATCTAAGTGCAATTGGCATTGATAAGTTCAAGACAGAACAGTCACAGAGAATAGAACTGCTAGGTACCAGCTACATTATCATGCAATATTTCAGTGACTTTTAGGCCAGTAGTGGGGCTCCAAAACTCTGGTCCAAATATTTGGTGGACCCTCTACACAGATGTAACAGGTTCTCACCAGTTTGCCAGAACCAGTAGTAACTTTTCCCAGTGTTCTGGAGAACCAGTAGCAGCTTTGGGGGGGAACCACCTTCAGGGCTTACTTTTTCACTGGTTCTCCCACTGCGCATGTGCGCCAAGCACTTGGTGTGCATGGACGCCTACAGTGCTTGGTGCGAATACACGGCCTCCTTGCTGCCCTCCCAAGTGGGGAGGAGGAAGAGAAGCTGCTAGCGGCTGGTTTGTGTTGTGGGTGGGTTGAGGGGTGTGTGTGTGTGTGCTTATTTTTATTTTATTTTTTTTCTTTGCCCCCGCCCATGACATCATGACATCATGATGTTAGCTCTGCCCACACTGTGATGATGTCACAGTGAGGTAGTAAAATTTTTGACATCCCACCACTGCCTCTACATCTATATAACAGCAAGAACAACAGTTTTTCCTGTTTTTAATCATTCTGTCTGGAGTGGGTGATCTGCCTTCCCACTGCCATGTTTTTAAGGTGACATAGTTTTATTGATCATAAATGTTTGTGATCTTATTTGTATCTGCTTTTAATTATGTTACAATCTTTTGAGTCATAGACAGACAGATCTGAGATGCTGCTTCTCTCTGTTTGTCAGTGGTATGGCAAGTGACTCTGAATGAAAGAACTGTAAATAGTAGCACCCTTCTTACAGACTCTTTCTTACCACTTATTTCACAGTCTTTTCTGTTCATTCAGGTATTTTAAGTTGTGCTGGTGTTTTAATTATTAGTGGAATCTTATATCATTGTATGTCATAAATGCTTTTACATACCTCTGAGATTCCAACAGAATGAACGATTGCTACAAACATGTTTAAAAGAATAAAATAAATAAGTCAAATTTTAGAATAATGTTTGATAAGATTTCAGGATAGGTTTATTCTGTTTTTCTCCATTAACTATAAATCTTTAAAATAATCAGTGTGTTTCATTACTTCATGAGATTTGAAAAGAAACGTAAGAGATGGTTGACTTGTCTCATGTTAGTTTCTCCACCCCACCATCCATTATGTCAATTTCTAAGCAGCAGTAGGAGAAAACAAACACCCACCCACAGCATGGTAAGGTTCCGCTGTGAAAAAATGCATGCAAATTGCTAGCTAAATACCACTACAGGGATCAAAAAGAGGCCTCAACAGTAACAGCAGCTCTGTTATTTTGAAATTTCCTTGCTTGTAAACTTCAGACAAAAACTCTTTTTGTTTATTGATCTGAACATTTTAACAGGAAACAGGAGTTCAGGCACTAAAAAGCAACTTTTTCCTCCCTAACATAAATTTTACCATTGTGCGGTGATTGACAGCCATCCCACTGTCTATAAACAATGTACAAACCTCCCAAATTGACCATTCAGACCCTGCATCCAACATCTAAACAGTGAGGAGTTTTGCACTCAATAAAATTCCTTTTCATTTCGCCCTGGGTTGCCATGTCTCTTCAAACACAGACAGCAAAGCAGTGCTCTGTATCCGACAGATTTTAATTTTCAGTCCTCATCCGCTCGTACAATGTAGACACGGTCAAACAAACCCTATCCACAGCCTAGCAACGTGTGGTTTAAACAGCCTGGGTGTATGAGCTGCAGGGATGAAGGCCTGGACCTGTTCACACATGAATAAAGAAGATTAAGATTTCCTTTCAAAGACGTGAAGCTTTTTGACAGCCAGTGTCAACAGTGCTGTCTGCCTCTCAATGTGAAACAGTCTTCTATCACAGGTTCCCACAGGGAGGTCCTTCTTATTAGCATGCTTTACACTTCCATTCCTTGTCAGTGTTTAATTCAAGAATAAAGGTGCAAAGTTTTGCAAACTTACTTACCCGCAAAGAAAGGATAACTTACTAGAAACACTGAAAGGAAAGCTCAGCTAATACGAACACCTACTGGGTGTATTTTTAGAACAGGATAATATGAGGGTAGGGAAAGGGGAGGGAGAACTATGGATACAGCAGTGGTTTCTATTAGCTGAAGACAGACCAACCACATTAATAAATAGTTGGAAGCAAATCTTTTAAAGCAGTCTTGCTTTGGGAAGTACTAGTGATGCAGGTAACCCAACTTTTTTTTATAAAATATGTCATAAATATCTATTATATATGACTAGGAGAAACATGAGTGTGCTTATTACATGACCCAGTGGGTTTGTAATTTATAGAAAAATGGCCAGGATCCAAGTCCCTTATGCTGCTCTTCCCATCAGAACCCAGAAAAGCACTTCTATAGGTGTGTGTGTGTGTGTGTGTGTGTGTGTGTGTGTGTGTGTGTGTGTGTGTGTGTGTGTGTGTGTGTGTGTGTGTGTGTGTGTGTGTGATTTTGGCAACTCTTTACACTTCATGAGGTGATTTTCAGGGGGAGGCTGACCTATGGATGAGGCTTTTCAAGGCTATGGGGGTCCAGGAATAACCCTCAAGCATGGGAGGAATATGAAATACAGTAATACCTCGGATAGTATATCACTTTAGAACTTTGATAATGTAATATGTAAAAGTCAACAGTCAATACACAGTAGATTTTAACAATTGTTTCCTATTTGCAGATTTTCAGTCTCCACCCCCAGCCCCAACCTAGGGCATTTCTCCATGAAGTTCATGGAGTTCTTTCCAAGAGAAGGGGCCCTTGTGACAAAGCAAATCTGCAGACTATTTGTGCATAGAACTCTTGGTTGGTTTTCCTGCAACAAACATAGTGATCCCTTTAAATTCTGTTGTTGACATTCACATGAGGGGATGGACAGGCGCTTGGGAACCTGTGCATCAACAATGGGAAAGTTACCATGATACAGTATTTAGTTTCCTGCCATCACTTCTAAAATAGCAATGCTAAACAACTAAAAGGCAGTTGCTTGAATTGGGTCCAGCCCAGAAGTTCCTGATTTTAGAAGGCAGAATTGAATTAGCTAGCTACACCCCAATAAAAATATGTTCTTATATTTGGTATCACTCTCCAGATTATTGTACACAGAAGCTAGACTATCATTGCTGTACTAGGACAATGCTATGTAGCAGACCCTAATGATCTTACCACAATCAAATCCCATAGTTACACAGTTCATTCCACTCAGGTGTCTGTTATAGCATAAGAAATCAATGAGTGGTAAACTGGTTTAACTTCACCTTTATCACACCAATGCACTAGTTAAAAGTCATTCAAATTAATCTGGGTTTGCAAACCAGACCATCCACAAATGGAGACTTATGTGCAAGAAAGGAAGATGCAGGGTTTTTTCTGATTTTTCCTCCTCTATCAGTCACCTGCTTTGGAGGACCCATTGGAACAAGATAATAGATGAAAGTATGTGTCTAAGAAAAAGTAAGAACCAGCACACCTAATCTCTCTCTCTCTCTCCATACTGAGTATCAATGAAACTAAGCTCTCCACTGGACCCAATGTACTTTCTCAAATGAAAAAGGAGATTTCCTGGAAGAACAGAAAATCCAACTGGTTGTGTTTAAATAACACAGCCATCTGAAATGTGGTTCCTTTAACACATCAAAAAGTGATGATAATGTACAACTCACAGAAAATAGCAATGACTCGAAATAACTTCAAAAGCAAGATTACAATTGACCACAGAAGAATTATGCAACTTTAATTATAACAGTGCAAGGATATGTTATTGAAGACCAAAATGTTGTGAGTTCAATCTTGAAGGGAAGCTTGACTGAGCCATATCCTTCTGAAGTTAGTAAAATGAGTACCGAGCTTGTTGGGGGCAAAATACTGATTAACTTGTAAACCACCCAGAGAGTACACTAAGCACCATGGGACAGTACTGTATATCAGTGTAATTGCTATTGCTAATATAGTTCACTATTTGCATCACTCTTGGTGCTCTTTGGTACAATTCAAATTATGCCATTCACACATGTTTTGACTTAGAGCACTCCATCCTGCCCCTTGTTAGAGTTGTCCCCCTCCTTTTTGGTGCAGTGCTAGGGCTACAGAGTTGAGGGTGGGGTGGGGTTTGAATGATTCAGAGCACATATAGTTATCCCATTCTGCAGTCATGCAGATGATTAGTTGTCACCAAAAAAAGAGCTATAAGTGGTGTTATCTGAAGTAACAAGATTGTGATATCCGTGCGCTCCAGTGTCTAGTCATGCTTGCCACATGACCATGGACGCGTCTGCAGAAGTAGACAGTGCTGGCTCTTCGGCTATGAAACAGAGATGAGCACTGAACTCTAAAGTCAGAGATGACTGCCTTTTGAGCAAGGGTAACCTTTACCTTTACCTTTACCTTTACCTTTACCTTTACCTATATTTTCCTGTTTATACAGCACTTCTAGGTAAATGGGATACATTGGTGGTACTGTATTATGTATACCATGCTAGATAGATGCATTGCTGTTGTGATATGTCACTTACTTTATTGAACAACAACAAAAAAGGAAAATTGATGCAGCTCACTGAATGATAGCCATAGAAAAAGGCAAGGGGTTGGGATGGGGAATGTATTAATCAAATGGGGGAGGGGGAATAGGAGCAATCTAAAGGCTTATCTGGACCCGTCTCATGGAACACTGACAATGTGAACAGAAGGATTGCTGAAATGAGAGATAATATACTAAAGGTCTCACTTTCTCCAAAGCTGGTCATATCTGACTCTAGGGTTAGGTGCTCATCTCTATTTACAGCCAAAGAGCCAGTGCTGTCTGTGTCTGCAGCCATTTCCATGGTCATGTGGCAGGCATGACTAGACAGCGAAGTGTAGGTAATGCTGTTACCTTTCCCACTGGAAAAGAAGAACCCAGAGCAGGTGGAAGACTTCACCACTCCTCCCCCTGAGCCCCCATCAACATATTGTACTGTAATATAATGTATTATTTGTAAGCCACCCTGAGTCGCTACAGTGAATGGGCAGCAATATAAATTTGAACTAATAATAATAATAATAATAATAATAATAATAATAATAATAATAATAATAATAATAATAATAATAATAATAATAATAATAATAAAATTTGTAATACCTATTTTTCTATTTGTAGTACCTATTTATCTATTTGCAATTTCTTGCTTTTAAACTGCTAGGATGGCAGGATAGATGACAGGAGCTCACACAGGAGCTCACACAGGATAGATGACAGGAGCTCACACAGTTCTTGAACTGCTGATCTGCCAACCTTCTGGTTGTCAAGCTCATTGTCTTAACCGCTGAGCCACTGCAACCCAGAGAGATAATATAGATCACTTTAAATATAAGAACCTATTAAGCACAAACCACACCACTACAAATCACCCCCATCTGGACAGATTCTAACCTCTCAATTAATTTTTTTCTTGTCATCTTTCTACACTGTCCAGCTTCCCCATTTGTTCATTGCAATTGGGGATACCATATCCTTATATTTAGGAGCTTTTCCTAGTTCCTTCATGCCTGCCATGAATTTCAATCTTCCAGGAAAAATGGATAGTTTAAGTATGTTGAAAATTTACCCAGTGCTCTGCACAAATGGCTTAGTTTCCACATAATGCTTGTTTAAATCCTGAGTTATTGTGAAAGCATAAAATACTTCTTTAGAAAATGCATCAAGATGTCCAAAATGCAGGGCCCTTTTAAAAAAGGAGTGGTCAAGAAAATTTGCAGGTATAAGAGTATCTTGTAGAGATCATGTTGTTGTTGTTGTTGTTGTTGTTGTTGTTGTTGTTGTTGTTGTTGTTGTTGTTGTTGTTGTTGTTGTTGTTGTTGTTGTTGTTGTTGTTCAGTCGCATTTCTTCTTCTTCTTATGTGTCCTGAGCAGACCCTGTACTGCCAAAATGAAGCCGCTTTCTTCACTTTGTCATTGCCCAAATGCAAGTCCTCATCACACATGAGAAGAAAGCAAATGTTTTATCCCATTACTGGATTGTCTTACAGGAAGATTGGCCTTGGCAGATATGCATGAAATGATGGGAAATCAAGAACACCACGTATGATGTGGTGATAGTGGGAAGACAGTTGTAATCCTTTGAGGGTAATTTGTTTGAAATCACTGTTTCTTTTTCTTCCTTTTAACTTCATTTTCAGGAAGGCTTAAATAGTTCTGTTGGAAGTTGTTTTTGTTCTGTCATGGTAAATTAATGTTCTCTGACCAAATAGCATTCTCTGAAGCAAAATACTTTTTCCTACATTAAGGGAGGGGGGGAGGAGGAGTTTATGTATCTTTAACAGGTGTTGCTGAAATAAACATCTTAAACTTTAATATAATTTTTTCTATTTGTTATCTGAACTCATTCCCAGAGTAAACTGATTTGATTTTTGCAAATCAATGCAAGAGTCAACATTTATTTTTGATACCAAATACATGATTTTATGTGTGTGTACAATGTTGCTATAGTTTGAAATATACAGTTGTACCTTGCTTAAAGAGCATAATGCGTTCCATAGGATTGCTCTTTAAGCGAGTTTGCTCTTTAAGCGAAACACCATTGTAAATGACCAATTGTAGGGGGGATTGTGAACCACGATTTATTTGTTAAGTGAGTTTTTGGTTGGTTTTATTTGTTAAGCGAAGCAAACATTCAGAGAAAATTCTGCTCTTTAAGCGAGTTACTCTTTAAGCGAGACGCTCTTTATGTGAGGTTTGACTGTATCTCATTATGTTCACAAATATAGATTTTAAGCTCCTAATGTTACTTTTGTCCAGAGAGGGATTCTCAACCTGGAGCCCATGGGCCGGATGCGGCCTGTGGCACCATTTCATGTGGCCCCCACCACCTCCACCATACCAGGAAGTGCCATGTGGTGGAGGAAAGGCAAAATGGCCTTCCAGTCCCCGAAGCTGTCTGAGGGAGCGTGACCTGGCCCCTGGCTTAAAAAGGTTGAGAACTCTTGTTCTAGAGTCTAGACCAGGGGTCTGCAAACTTTGCTCTCCAGGTGTTCTTGGACTTCAGTTCCCAGAAGCCCAAGTCAGCACTCCTGCTGATCAAGGCTTCTGGGAACTGAAGTCCAAGAACAGCTGGAGAGCCAAGTTTGCTGACCACTGGTCTAGACATACAAAGGAAGGAAATGCATAGGTCAGAGCAAAGAAATAAATAAATTTATTTATTTATTTTATTTATTCTTCAAATTTATACCCCGCCTCGCTCAGGCGAACCTGACTCTAGGCGGCTTCCATACAAAACAAAAACAATATCGCACCAACCCCCCCCCCTTATTGAGTCCTCTAAAGCCCCAAGTTCTCTCCCTTCGAGGCCGGGTGGCCGAGGGAGGCCCCTTTTATCTTCCTCCCAGCCGGTGACGGGGGCTGGGAGGGTGCGGTGGCGGCGTGTAGCGCGGCGGCGTTTCTTCGGGCCTCCCCTGGCCGAGGGAGGCCCCTTTTATCTTCCTCCCGGCCGGTGACGGGGGCCGGGAGGGTGCAGCGGCGGTGGCGGCGTGTAGCGCGGCGGCGGCGGCGTTTCTTCGGGCCTCCCCTGGCCGAGGGAGGCCCCTTTTATCTTCTTCCCGGCCGGTGACGGGGGCCGGGAGGGTGCGGTGGCGGCGGTGGCGGCGTGTAGCGCGGCGGCGGCGGCGGCGTTTCTTCAGGCCTCCCCTGGCCGAGGGAGGCCCCTTTTATCTTCCTCCCGGCCGGTGACAGGGGCCAGGAGGGTGCAGCGTCGTCGGCGTCGTCTGGCGCGGCGTCGGCGTCTGCGTTTCTTCGGGCCTCCCCTGGCTGAGGGAGGCCCCTTTTATCTTCCTCCCGGCCGGTGACGGGGGCCGGGAGGGTGCAGCGTCGTCGTCGGCGTCTGGCGCGGCATCGGCGTCTGCGTTTCTTCGGGCCACCCCTGGCCGAGGGAGGCCCCTTTTATCTTCCTCCCGGCCGGTGACGGGGGCCGGGAGGGTGCAGCGGTGGCGGTGGCGTGTAGCGGGCGGCGGCGGCGGCGTTTCTTCGGGCCTCCCCTGGCCGAGGGAGGCCCCTTTTATCTTCCTCCCGGCCCCTGTCACCGCAGAGCTAGTTATTTATAGTTACCATATTTGTTGGTGTATAAGATTACTTTTTCACCCTGCAAAACATGCCTCCAAGGGGGGGGGGTTGTCTTATACGCCGGGTGCACTTCAGTTGGGATAGACATAGCTGCCCATAGTGGCCTCCAATGCTCGCCCACCTCATTCTACATACCATCCAGATGAAGAAAAAAGCTCTACATTACAATTGTGTCTCCCTTTCAAACTGGTGGGGGAAAAGAAAGGGTTTCATTTACTGGTACCTTCTGCTCTTATCTCTGCTCTGCCCAAAATGGAGGAAAAAGCCATGTTTGCAGGGGAAACAAGAGGCTAGGCTAGAGCAACACTTTCTGCCTCAGTGCAATTGACCTGCCCACCCACTTTACCTGCAGTGCCACCACTGGTGGGTGGTGCAAGTACAGTTCTAAAAAATCAATAAAATAATTAATATTACTGTATTTTAATTACTGAAACTCACTAGCAGTTGCTACATTTCCCACTCTTGGCTTATATTCAGGTCAATCTATTTTCCTGGATTTCAAGGTCAAAATTAGGTACCTTGGGTTATATTCTGGTCAGCTTATATTCATGTATATATGGTAGATAAATAAGTACCACTTTGCACTTGCACTGTTTTATATTTACTGTACATGTTTGATAACTGTCAGGGAAAAGACCTATTTCCTAATGTCTCACAAGGTTTGAAATTGCTATTTTTTAGCTAGGCTTCATTATTGGCCTCATAGAAATCCTTTGTCTTCTCTCTGCCTCATGAACTCATGTCACGAGATGGTTGTTTTCAGCGTCAGTGTACCCGTGTTATCTTTCTAAGCTAGCTGAGATCCATGTTATGTCTAAATGCCAGAACACTTTCTGTGCATGTGTGTAAACAATGTGTTGTTTTGAGAAAGTTATTTTCTGTTGTTCTCTGTTACCTGATTGGCTAAGAGTAACCCACCTGATTGCAAATTCTCCATGTTAGAGAGAAGTTAGAGAGTTCATTTCTGTTTTCCCAATGGCTTAAGACCCTGGATTGTAATTCTGTTTGCTGGTATGGGATTACTCTTTTCACTATCAGTACCTAAAAGATCCTGGACTGTTTTTATTGGACTGAACTTATGGTTATGACCCTCTAATCTGCATTTTTCTATGGACTATCGATGAACCTGGAGAATAAAACAGCTGTTTCTCTTTGAAGATTGTTGTTTTTCTTATCACACACACACAAGGCAATTCGGCTGCATGCTACCAGAAGAAGAAGCCTCCCTAAGTTCCTTTGTAAACGCGGCCCAGGTGTCTCAGAGTTCGAAGGTAAGGGTTAAATATGTTCCAGGAATGAGCACATGCTCAGGAGCATGAGGGGGGGGGGGCTTACAGAGATGCCTGGAGTCTGACAATAACATACAGCCTTGTGACAGTTTTTCTGCATGTCATAAGCATTTGAATATAAATTAACATGTTGAAATCAAATCTGATGTTCTTTTACGTTTTATTTGGTGTATGGAAGGTGTGCAGAAGAGGGGGTAGTCTTATACAGTGAGTATATAACAAACTATATTTTGAGTGGAAATGTTGGGGGGTCGTCTTATACACCCAGTCGTCTTGTACACCGGCATATACGGTATTCGTTTTAGGCAGGATGCTACATTCTAGCTATGTTAGTGACAGGTCTATAAATAACATGTCCTTTCAACCATGGAAGTCAAGTGTAAATAAGTGCTTTTTTTTTTATTTGATGTGGGCACTGAAATCTGGTTTTTACTATGTCTATGTGTATTAGAGGAATGCTTTTTCTTGATAATATACATGGTTTTATTACTTTCCTATTCAGAAGTCAGTTTATTTATGGGAATAAAAGGGAATTCGTAGGAATGGCGAGTACCTATCCCATCTTCACTTTGCTGATGATATAATGTTAATATCCGAATCAGTAGAAGTAACGCAGAATATGCTCCAAGAGTTAGATGCAGAAAGTCAAAAGATCAGCCTGAAGATCAATATGTCAAAAACGAAATATATACGGAGTGCCTTCACAAATGCCATAGATATGATGTGTGGAAATGAGGTAGTAGAAGAAGTTGATTCATATGTATACCTTGGGCAAGGGGTTAACCTAAGACACAATCTAACAAAAGAAATTTCCAGAAGAAGGCAAGCAGTATGGGTAGCTTTTAACAACATAAAGGTTGTGAAGCAAAAATGACAAAGTTATGGACTGAACTTGTCAAGACAGCCATTCTGCAGTGTAACTTGGGCAGCTACAAAAGCTGCCATCCAAAAAATTGATGTAACACAAAGAGCAATCGAGTGAAAGATGATACATATACGATAGATTGACCTAATATCAAATGAAGAATTGCGTATAAGATCAGGTACAAAACAAGCATCAATGTTGATTGAGTTTGCAAGATATCGGTGGGCCATGCATGTGTGCCACTTCAAAGATGGTAGGTGGATGAAAGCTATCACAGAACAGATACCACTTGAGATTAAGTGACCACTAGAAAGGCCAGCAAAGAGATGGGAAGACCAGTTCAGGACAAAGTTCCCAAGGCCCTGGATAAGACTGGGATGGAATCAGAAACAATGGGAGATGATGCTTCGATCCACCATGTCAACCTGATGTGTGAAACACAGATCAACCAAGTAATCAAGTAACTTTTATTTTTTCCACCAATTGTGTGCCTTTGTTTTTATTTCACATTGGAGGTATAAAATGTATTTTTACTTATTATTAAAACTTGATTGCTACAGCTGATCATTCTGTATAAAATAGATGGGAAAAGAACTACTGGGGGGAAAGAAATAATTGTCCAAGGAACATTGAAAACTAGTTTTCATGTAAATCCTTGCTTAGTATGGCCATAGTGATATGTAAACTCAAGTAGGATGAGAAGAGAAGAAACAGGTACCATAAGAGAGAACATTTATATTGCAATGTATGGTAGAAGAACTATATATGTCTTTATATACTTTAGTTCTTACTAATTAAAGCAACTTGAACTAGGAACATTTCATAATGTAGTTTGAGTTTACACCCGCTTTTTTGACATCTCTCTCTAACTTACCTTCCTATCTTGGCAAATGATAAAAATAGCCCTGGTTCATGAAACATCACAAGCAGCTGCAAGGACTGCTCTGTAGGAAAGAGTATCTGCTGGTACCATCACTGCATGTGTCTAGACCTCCCAGTAAAACTATGGTCAAGCATTCAGAAAAAGCTTAGTCTGAATATATGAAGAGCGAGAGAGGGTTAACCCCTACCTCGTCCATTCTTGTTATCTATGTGTGGAATCAACAGGCCCAAAGGATGACATGATAGTACACAGTGGTTCTCCTAGCTCCATAGTCTTCCCACATAAAGGACACTCTCATCATTTTAAACCTTGCTATACATGCAGAGAAAATGACAATAGAGAAAAGTTGTTCCCCTCTCCTCCCTCACATGTTTATATTAATTCTTTTCTGAACTTCCTAATAGAGTTTATCTTCCCCTGATGATATATGGTCTGTGCATACAGACCTCACTCATATCCAGACAATCTCTGATCACAAGAATATTTAATATGCACATGAGGTTGCAGGTTCAGTCCAGAACACTTCTGCATGCCTTCTGTATACACGTCATGTTGCAAGGACAAAAATAAAAAGCCAACATGTTTTGTTTTCTCAACTAAGTGCTTGAGGTTTTTCAGAGAGTGAAGGTATTTTGCCAAAGAAAACAGTTGAATGAAACATTCAAAGTAGCTCCTCTTTTAAGCCCTGCTGGAAAGGTACTGAGGTTTTAAAGCTGACTCTTCAGAGAGCTACAAATTAACAAAATGGCTCCCATATGTAATCCCTTAAAATTAAAATAAAGACTAGCCTGACCACATGAATAACGTAATGCAAATTTAACATTTAATACATGAACATGGTTCATTTTCAATGACAGATGCAATGCTGGTGATCTAGATATATTTCGTCTTCACTGTTTCAAGACTGTAATTAGGGAGGATCAATCAGGTTGTTTCCAGTACCAAAATGATCTAGAATCCACTGAATTACTTTGCCTGAAATGTATTAGTAAAGGTAAAGGTTTCCCTTGCTCGAAAGCCAGTTGTATCTGACTCTAGGGTTCAGTGCTCATCTCTGTTTCAAAGCCGAAGAGCCAGCTCTGTCTACTTCTGCAGACGTTTCTGTGGTCATGTGGCAGGCATGACTAGACACTAGAGTGCATGGAATGCTGTTACCTTCCCACCAAAGTGGTCCCTATTTATCTACTTGCAATTTCTTGCTTTCAAACTGCATTATGCCTTTGGAAATTGGAGCAGAGGGTGGCAGAGGAGTTTGTGAGAACTGGGGGCAAGACATCCCTGCACTCTCTATTCACCATTACTTTAAAAATATAAAAATAAATCTTGCTACTTTAAAAAAAACTTCTTCCTGACAATGTATTCCTCAGTTAACTCAGATATCATGTTGTGCTGGACTAATTTTTAAATAAGCACAATAGCAAGAATGCACAAAAGCTTGACTTATCTGTTTGCTCGAGTATTAGTATGCTCCTTATCTTATAGTATCCTTGCTTTTAAGATTATGAATAAAACTGTAAATACCTTGAAGCTTCTCTTAAATCAAGATTGGACAATCAAGGCTCTCCGCATACTGTACAACAGAAATTTCCAGCATCCTTTACCATTAGTATTTGTGGTTAAGGCTCATGAAATCTGAAGTCCTGCAATATGTGGTGAGACCCCAGTCACCCATTCCTGTCTGCTACCTTTCACTTCTTAAATTTTTAAAGAAAATAGCAAAGTTCTCAATAAATATGTCATGGTGAAAAAATTATGTGTTATGAAATTTTGCCAAAGCACAATCTATTGGAGTTTGAGATATAGAATAGCTTCAGTTCATTATATATATTTATAGAAATGTATTCTGTTTAATTATACTAACTGGTGTGTACCCTCCAGGTATGAAGAACTAAAGATAAAACTTTACATATAAATACAGTTGCTAGGTTCTAAATAGGCTGACTCTATCCCCCAAAATGGCAAGAAGTCTTGTTGATCCATCAAATATCTAAGACATAGGCTATGTCACTTTTATTTTATTTTAAGGCAACCATTCCATTGAAGAAATGTACAGATTGGCATGTTACCACAATCTATGTCCTGGCCATTAACTGACACTACATGCTCAAAAGATTAGCATGCACAATAAACTTGATAAGATCTGGTTTCCAGTCCTGTATCCTCATTCTTGGGAGCAAATTCCATTGAGTTTCCTGGTAGACATGTTTCAGAATCCTACTACAGTAATAGCTCGGTTAGCATTTGCATTGCATAACGCTAACATCGGATAACGTGGGGGAATTTGAGGCAAACATTTGCATCACACAACATTAACATAACATTGTGCGATGCAAATGTTTGCCTCAAATTCCCCGACATTGATCTCTGACCCAAAGTCCACAGGGCTGAAGACCAGCTCTACAGGCTTTGGGGCAGAGATCTCTGCTCAGATTGGCGGTTTGGTTGGGGGGAGGGCATGCACGCCCGTTCTCCCCCCAACCAAAACGGCAATCCGATCACATGCTGGGACTGCTGGGGTATTGGAGGAGAAACCATGCGCATGCACAATCTCTCCTCCAACACTCCAGCCTGTCCTAGGCGATGGCTGGGACTGCTGGGGTGTTAGGGGAGGCATCGTGCAACCACAATCTCTCCCCCAACACCCCAGCTGTCCTAGGCAGTAGCCAGCCGGGGTGTTGGAGAAGAAACCATGTGCACACACGATCTCTCCGCCAACACCCAGCTGCCAGGGTTTTGGGGGAGAAACCGTGCGTGCACACAATCTCTCCCCCAATACCCAGCTGTCCTAATTTTATCAGTTTCAATCATACTGTTGTTCCAAATCTGAATGCTAATTTGTAAAAATAGAATCCATATATTTCTCCCTGCATCTAGCAGCCTTTACTGCAAATTGGGCAACTTTTTTTGTCATGTATGGATCTGTGCCTTGGAACAGGAAGGTCAATGTTTCTTTTGCTTCCCAATGTTTCCTTCTCATTAGCAAGGAGAGTATATAGTGCTTTCTAATGTCAGCATATAACTGACAGCACAGAATATAATGAGTTGCATCTTCTGTAGTTGGTGACCCACAAATACACAGTCTGTCTTGGACTGGTATGCCATGGAAGCTTCCCAATTTCATTACTGATTCCATTTGTTCAACAAGCAATCTGGAAGGAATTTTCCGGTATTCTGTTTTCATAGGGCATGTCAGGTATTTTTCATATTGATGTTGATGTTTTTTTCCTGCTAACCATGTGACAGTTTTTAAAGATCTAATGTCAGATATGTCAGATTGGGCTCCAACATCTGAAACTCATTGAAGCATAACAAGGTTTTTTTGAATTCTATTTCTGTCTTCCACGGTATTAGCTACTCCACCCAATTTTGTGTCATCTACAAACTTTATAAGTATTCTATGCTCTCCCTCATCCAAGTCATTAATGAAAACATTAATAGGCAACAAACTTTTATTTTGATGGTAGATAATTTTCATGGCTCTGGCATCTGATTATTGCTAGGAAGATTGGAATTAGCTTTGCAGTTTTGTAGTTGTAATGATTTAGAACAAACAAAATGTAGCCAAATGCACTAAACACTCTTTTTTTTCATCATGTCACTATTGCAGAATTCTTTGTACAATAAGATCTGAAAAATTTGCATTCCAAATACTGCAAGTTCCTCAGGTCTTTTTCCAATGATTCCAACATTTGGAAAAGACCCATAAGTGGCTAACAATCAGCAAATAGTTAATAGCATTCAGTATAGAGCAGTGGTTCCCAACATGGTGAACACGCCCCACAGGAGGAC
Source organism: Furcifer pardalis (assembly GCA_030440675.1). Lineage (NCBI taxonomy): Eukaryota > Metazoa > Chordata > Lepidosauria > Squamata > Chamaeleonidae > Furcifer > Furcifer pardalis. The sequence goes on from CP126891.1 coordinate 83,096,354, forward strand.
TTCAATTCCCAAAAGCCTAAATCAATACATTGGCTAATCAGTGCTTTGGAGAATTGACTTAGGCTTCTGGGAATTGAAGTCCAAAAACCAAAGGTTGGGAAACACTGCTCTAAAGTGTTGTTTCCAGTTTTTAATGTCATGTATAGCATTCCAAGGTTTCTGCAGTCTTCAAGTATCCAACTTCAAACATAGCTTATTTTGGCAGCTTTAAAACATCTGCTCAGAATTGTTTCGGAATGCTTTAAATTAAGGTCCCAAAAATTAAGTACATAGTTCAGAGGGGCTGCGGTGGCTCAGCGGTTAAGCAGCTCGCCTTGTTAGCTGGAAGGCTGGCAAGTCAGCAGTTCAAAATCTGGGTACTGCATGATGGCTTGAGCATCCGTCTCTGTCCCAGCTCTTGGGGACATGAAAGGAGTCTCATTCAGGTGTCCCCTAAGCAGAGTTTCTTCCGCAAAACTCCTTTCAATCCAGAAAAATTTCTGACACAAAATTATTATAATAAGGAAATCATTACTGTCGATAAAATAAAAATCAGTCATTGAAAACACATTTCATGGTTATCAACAATTATGTTATTGAAATCTACTTACTATATTGTCCCCAGTTTTCTGTAAATAGGCTTTATGATGAAGCACAGATTTAATAAACCAAGATATTAATGTTTAGTTCATAATAAAAATGACTAGTATAACTGGCTTTGCTATAAACCACTTATTGCCATTTTATAGTAATACATTTGAAAAACATTGCTAAAGGGAAATGTAAACAATTGTCAATGCTTAGAATTTTTTCATGCATTTGAAAATCATGAATTTGAAAATCAATTAAAAATGTAGTGGCATTTCCAGTTTCATATTTGCCAATTTTAACCTGCTGGTTCATGCAACTTTGTTGTGCATTTCTCATGCCAGGCCACAAAATGGATCCAGTGTGCATGCATGTCTGCCTACAAAAACAAATGTGCACCAGTGTCACAGTTTGGCTCCCAGATCTGGTCTTTGCCTAAACAAGGGCTCACATATTGGGACTCAATTCAGTCTGTGCCTTTTGGAAGGTCCTCTGATCCAGTCTCTGTCTGTGCCTATGCCAACATTTGTGCAATTCTATATATCTTGCCCCCACCACCACCACCACCATTCTCTTGAATAAGGAGACATAAATTTATACAACTTGTATAGTTTAGGGCAGTGGTCTGCAAATGTGGCTCTCCAGATGTTCTTGGACTTCAATTCCCAGAAGCCCCAATCAGCAGGAGTGCTGACTTGGGCTCCTGGTAATTCAAGTCCAAGAACATCTGGAGAGCCACATTTGCAGACCACTGGTTTAGGGGTTGTAGTTGACCTTAACAATAAGGTTCAGTGTTCCAAACTACACCTATCTTCTCAGGTGCAGGGGTCAAGCATCACCAACATTTGCTTGTTTTCTTTTATTTCCTTGGGTGAAGAGAAGCAAGACATCCCTGACAAATTAAAACTGTGGAATCTAAATGAACCATTCAAGAATTCAATAATGCAATAAATTAGGCCAAAGCCTTTGGCAATTGTCTACTGAGGCAATATACTATGCTACTAGTATTATCCCCTACTAAGCCAAACACATCAAAAAGCATAGGCAAGTCTAAAACACAACCTAGTGACCTTATGCACAGATCTCCCAACACTGAAGTGTACAGGGATGATTCGTGGGTTTCACAGAGGAGTGAGGAAGTGAAGTTCATAGTTTCCTTCACTGATACTATCTCACACCATTTCCATTACAAGCAATTATCATGTTCTCTTTCTCGTTCCCCACTTCTGCACATCATACGTTCTGTTCTGTTTTTAAATGTTCTGAACTGTTTAATCCTGGATTTTACTGGCTGTTGATCTCTGCTACAATCAGCCACAGACTCTCTTCTCCAACTTGTGTTAAAAATTATTCTCAATCTATTAGCATTTTGGCATTTGTCAGAATCCAATACACAGCCCTAGTTCTCAGTTTTTATGTTTTTTTACTCAGCATCCATAAAAATATATTGAACAAAAAGGTGTAACATTTACCACTCTAGATATACTGAAACCATCCCAATTCCATTCCACAGCTGCTTATATGATAAATTTGCACCACAGTTTCCACTGTATAAGTGAATAAGATACTTTGGTCCTGCTGCCAAAGCCACCATTTCAAGTCATTCATCCCTAGATGTGAACTAGACTTCCCTCTCATAAGACTTCAGCATAGAAGAAATACACAAAGAACAAAGAAGGTAAAAAACCAATGTACAGCCTTGGGGTGGTTGCATACATTAAGTTTATGGGATGTGTTACTCGCTGAATAGATATTTATTTGCTTGCTTCTAAATAGCCTGAATGTGTATTTGTAAATAAAGCAGAAACTCTGAACCAAAGCAAACTAAACCCTGCAGTGCTTACTCTGGAACTTCTCAGCATTTGCAGGTAGCAAAGACAATATTGATTTCTCTCTAAAACCAGGTAAAGCACTGTTCTGATTGAATAGGTTGAGGTCAAGGTCGCCCTTGCTTGAAAGCCAGTTGTATCCAACTCTAGGGTTCAGTGCTCATCTTCATTTGTAGCCAAAGAGCCAGCACTGTCTGGGCTGTTCAAATTATAACTGCATCTTTGCAGGAAGGAGTTCCCCCTTTCTGCTTGAAACAATAATTCAGCCCATTTGGGGGGAGGGGAGGAATCTAATATGGCTTCTGACAATATAAACAACTTTTGGCCAGCTGTCAACTTACCTTTTTTAGGCAAGGTGATCAGAAGGGTGGAGGGCTAATCAGCTGTGGGTGTTATTGGATAAAACCAATTGCTGTGATCCATTCCAGTCAGGGTTTAGGCCTATTCACAACACCAGAACTGGCTGCTCTGCAAAGTTACTTACTGCATACTGTGGGGGAGAGTCTTCATCCTTCCTGGTGCTCTTGGATCTCTCAGTGACTTTTGATACCATTGACCATGGTATCCTGCTAGATAAGCTGTCAGAGTTTGGCATTGGGGTATTATGATGCTTCCAGTCCTTCCTTGACAGCTAAACACAGAAAATCCAGCTTGGGGAGGTTGCTTTAGCCCCTTGGATCTTCCAATGTGGGGTTACACAGGGGTTGTAAAGGGGTCGGTCATCTTCCCAATGTAATCTAACATCTATGTAAAAAAAGCCATTGTGTAAGGTCATCTGGAGATCTGGGACTTGTTGTCATCAGTATGCTGGTGATACGCAGCTCTATCTCTCCTTTACTTTTTCATTTTTCATTTCATTTCAAATTTATACCCCGCCTTGCTCGGGCAAACCTGACTCTTTTTCTGGAGTGGATGCAATTCAATGTCTTGAGGATTGCCTGCTCTCAATTATTGTTGAAGCTGAATCCCAATAAGATGGAGGTCATGTCTTTGAAGTCCAACTGTGGGGCCTCAGGCCTTCTTTGGATTAGATAGCTCTTAAGTTGAAGAACCAGGTCTGTGTTCTCAATCCAACATTGAAGATGGAGGGTCAAGTAGCTGCTATAACTTGAGCAACCCCCCCCCCCCCATGTAAGATCAACCAACAGTGTGCCTTTTTGAATAGGAAATCCTTGAAAACAGTGATTTGATAGTAGTCAACATTCTATAAAGTGGGTGCTGGCACCAAAAAGGCCTGCCTGCTATAGTTGACAAAATTGACTACTGTAATGCTCTCTATGTGGGGCTGCCCTTGTCCCTGATACAGAAATTTCAGGGGGTACAACTTGGTTGTTGTGTGGGTTCAGAAAATATTATCACCTCTCCCCAACTCTAGCTGGGCTTCACTAGTTCTGATGTCAATATCAATCAAAAGATTTTAACACTCTAAATCAGTGGTGCCCAAACTTTTTTTCCTGCAGGCCAGTCCCACACACACACACAAGTGCAGGGGCTGGAGACAGGCTGCTCCCGCTGCTGACAGTTTTGATGTGGCGCTGGAAGGGTAAACCTGGCGTGCTGCGGTGATGTCATCCCGGGCACACCAGTGGGCTCTCCTAGCACGGATTTTCAAACAGAGGAGGCTCCAAAGATTTTCCTAACACAGCAATCGGCTTTGGCAAAGGCTGCAGAGGGTTTGGGTCTGAGCAAGAGGCTGCTCAAAGCAGTCAGGACAAAGCACGATTGCTGCCACTGCTGACGTCAAGCGGTGAGGGCAGGTGGAGTGGCAGTCTGCAGTGAGCCCGGGTACTCACTGCAGGCCACATTAATGATATGCAGAGGCCTAATTGGGCCCGCAGGCCATAGTTTGGGCGCTCCTGCTGTAAATGGTTTGGGACCTATTGGAGTGTTTCTCCCAACCCTTAAATGCCCACATCACCACATCCTCACAACATGCTCTGCTGGTGGTGCTGACACCAAGAGTGTCCAGGAAGGTGGTAATTAGCAGGCATTTCCTCCACTGAGGGAGCCATTGGCCCCACCTATATAACAAAGCTTTTAATGGCATACCTTTTGTTAGTTTGATTGCTTGAATTGAAATGACAATTTTCTTTTTTGAGTTTTTGTTTGCTGAGGCTATTTTGATTATACAGTACTTGGCAGTAAAAGCTGTTAATTGACTAACTCATTGTATTTCAGTGTAAAGCCCTTAGCCAAAATTACAACTCAAATCAAGTAATTAAATCAACACAAATCTGTTGGTTTTGAAATCTGAACGTGTAACTCCATCTACCATCCTAGTGCCATAAGACAAGTTGTCAGCTTATATACACATTATCATCACTCAGCAACAGCAACATGAAGTGATGATCTTCACACATAGAGCAGCCTTCTCAGATAAAATCCATCTGACTTCTATCAAATGAGAGTTCTGTTATTATAATGACTCATATGAATAAATATGAACTGTTCAAAGTACGTCATGACACAGGATGTAATGAAGGGACATGCAAGCTATAGAGCAGGACTTGGCAAGATCATGTCTATTTTGGACCTTAACTCTCCTAAAGCCTGTCAAAGGTTTATTACAACCTCATGTATTGCCTGCAGTTGGAGTGAGTGGGAGGGACTTTTCTGGGGTAGGGTATCACACCTCATTTATCTATCTGTCTGTCTGTCTGTCCAGCAACAACCAACAGTTCACTTCAGCCTATACCTCTCTCTGCTGTGTTCTTTTCCCTCTTTTAGTCAGTTTTTCTCATTTTTTTGTTGCTATTGATCTACTTGGTTGCATGCATTAGAGAAAGCGGCATGCCTTGTCTGTATTTCCACGTAACTGTAAGTAAAGAAACTGTTTTTTATTCTTCCACCTAAATATTACTCAGAGGAGTTATTGAGACTGAGAATGCCAGTAAAAGAGAAAGGGGTGGATTCTGGGAGACTCAAAGCTATTCTGTTCTTCTACTGAACAGCTAAAGGGAATTTTACCCAAAATTCAAATATCTGCAACAACTCTCAGGCAATATGCTCTATTATAATTGATTACGCTCTATTATCATTGTGAGGACACTGAGTTGCCTACCCGTGTCTGAAATGGTATATTCATTTAAATAACAAGTAAGTGAACCAGCTGTTTTTGTTTAAGAGGTCAGCAAATTTAAGAGTCAAATCATTATTTAATGGATGAAATTGGTATTTCAACTGTGCTTTGTGTATGCATACTTTTTCCACTAACAGGTAGACATCATGTCACACAGTGATTTTTTTTAATCACCTCTATGTGCCTCTTTGGTAGACTTTAGTCATTCATGAGCTCTCTGAGCTTCACCCAGAAAGCTGACATCATTTTTCTGCAGTTTATGGAAGAATAGTCTGAAATTTCAGACTGCAAAATTAGAATGGGCTTCTATTTCCCATGTATAAAGATACAGACACCCCCTCTCTTTTTAATTTTCTTTAAAAAAAAAAAGTAACATTGTCTCAACCAATCCAAAGGGCTTACAGACACATTCCATAAGTGGGTAGGTATATTTACAGATTAACCAGCTACATATCAATACAATGTTAAGTTCTCAAAAAAGGAGACTACATTGCTGTTTCAGGAACATTAGTCTTCCCTGGGTCCTCAATTTAAATGCCCATTACCAAAACAAGCATTGCTCCCTTTCCCCCATTTCTCTTGGGTTTTACCTTTTTACCATGTACTCTGTATATAAAAACTTGTGTCTTAATCATTATGCGCCAAGTGTTCAGGAAGTCGATTTTAATCCACCAAAGCTCACACCACAATAAATCTGTTAGTCTTTAAGATGCCTTTGAAGCTGTGCCAGTTTGGGGGCATGGCAGCATAGCACCACAGCTAAATCACAGCTTGGCAGGCAGATACATTTGTCCACATTTCTGCCTTGAAGAAGAAGGAAAAGGGGGGCAACATGAAGCTTCACTTGGGTGGATCACAAATCTTTACCATTTTCTCTGTCAAAGTAGCCAATATTTAACATCCTGAGCCTTGCAAAATGTAATTACCTTTTCCTTTGAAAGGATATGCATTGAATGAAACACAAACATTGTTACCATCATTAGATTATGCTGTTTTTTCTTGATATTACTGATGAATGAAGTGAAAAGGTCTGGTATACATTGAAGAGAGAAAGGAAAGGGTAAGAGGAGGACAGGCCACCTCTGTGGTCACCAGAAATTCACTTACAAGTACTGGGAAAGAATTGGCAAAGGGGAAAACTAGAAAGGTGGGGGGAATCCTCACTAATGCTGTCACAGCGTTTAACCTGGGATGAGTATGGGGGGAAATACTGAGGAAGCATGGGAAAGGGCAAGAAGAATGAAACAGACAAATTATAAATTATTTGGATCACTGAAATTAAGGTGAAATGACCCAGCTAATATGGCATTCTGTGTCATCTGCCTGGTTTCACTTTCTGACTGCAGTAATGAACTACAGTACCTGTCTCGTTCAGTCAAGTTTCATGTTCACTGTGCCAATTTTTCCCCCTGTGAGACTCATTTTATGGGTCACCTTTTAGTGGAATAACCACACCCCTCATTATTGTTTATGCAGTGTTCTCTGCAGAGATGAATGAAGACTGGTGATGTGAGGACATATAGGCCAATACATTTGGAGAGCACCAGTGGAGACTACAAGAATATGTTGATTTCTTTATGTTCTTTATGTTCCACAATTTTTGTTTGAAAAAGTGGATATCAGTCTCCATACGATGTTCCCAACACAGATCTATTTAGTTGACACTACACTTTTCTGCTCATGATATATGATACTGAAGAACAAACCAGAAAGGAAAACTCGAGGTAGTTGCTCAGCCATTACAGACACGGGAAATATAAATTAATGATACTTGGCTTTTGTGCTAACAAAACATTTGGCTAAGACAGAGATAATAATGTTATGAAACTCAGTGATTTTATTGTAACCAGATCTCCCAACTGGAGACAAAAGACTCAGTTAAATTCCAAAAACACATTCCTAATGATATGGCAAGTTTGTAGATCTCACAGGAGCAAAAAAGACTTTAGTGGACTAAGTATTCAAATACAACTGGATCTTAACTATAAATAAATGGACCAATTTCTTTTTAGTATTTAAGTAAACTATATCAAAATCAGGTACAGTACTGTATATCCTCCCCTCAGAAATTTTCCCACTCTTGTCTCAGTTGACAGTTTTCTGATACACTTCCCACAATGAAGGATCCTGTCAAGAGAAATTGTTCTGTGTAGAGGATATGACTGGTATGTGATAAGAACATCCCATTTATACTGGATCATTTAACAGATTTTTTTAACCTCACACTGAATTAATCATAGTGAAATTCACTCAACTTATTAGCTATTCCCCAAACCCAACTCACAAACATTTATATTTCAGCTTCCCAAAATTGTGGGGATTAATCTTCACAATGGAAAAGCCTCCTGTGCCAACATAATGTTTTTTTAATTATTATTTTTTATTAAAATTTTGAATCTGGAACAAAATATTCAATGCATATGTGCAGACTAACAACATGTTTATACAAATCATTCTTGCATACAAACATAAACAATACTCACATTACACCTTATTATTCAGTCACCCGTGTCACCCCCCTTCCCGTGCCAATCATATCCCAAATTGCCAATCCTTCTTTTAGCTTATTTTTCCCAAAATGTCTGTGTTTCTGGACTGGGTTTAGTCCCATCTTCTTTTGTTATGGCATATGTAACAGATGGGTTCTATTTTTCCAGAATAATTTCCGCATACCATTTGACCCTACTGAACTTGATTTTCTTATCCCATTCTCTAATACTAAGCCGTGTTACTGATATGTAATAACTCATTTTTATTTTTGCCTACTTTAATATCATCCACTTCTCCCAATATTGCTATTTTTGGATTTAAGTTCACTGTGACTCCCAGAATTTCCCCTATTTCCTTTTCCACTGCTTTCCAAAATTTATACGTATAGCTCCAAACTTATTTGGAGATGTTACTTGACTCCATTGAGGCTTCATCAGATAAAACCAAATAGTACAAGAAATTGTAGGAGATGTGAAACTGAGGAAAGATCCTACTCCAACATAATGTTTACTATGGTGCATTTTTTAAAAATGCTATTAAAAGAAGCCAAGTAGCTGCTATTTGTAGATAAGTCAGGTTTTATTATCTCATTGTCAGAACTTTATATTTATTGCATTTTTCTACTGCATATCTGGGATATTTTCTACTCTGGTCAGTGCACATATAAATAACATAATAAAACAACAACAAAATGACATAAAACAAATAAAATGCTTATAACAGCATAAGCTTCTGAATGAATCACCTCAACTAAAGAGTTAACACAGTGCCCCCTTTATCTAACTGCTGTCTATAGACCTTTTCCCAGCCAAAACATTTATGCCAAACACTGGAAATTTGCATAGGTATGTAAAAACCACAAAAAGAGAGCGAGAGAGATGGATGGACAGACAGACAGACAGCCTCAGGTACAAATGAGCTCTTCTTATACTGCTTAGAGGGTATCCATGATGAATCCAGGATAGTAAGGTTACAGTTTTTAATCTTCCATAGATTAAATGGAATAAATGTTTGCATTGGTAATAATACTGTACAAGCAAAGAGCATAATGCGTTCCATGGGATTGCTTTTTAAGTGAGTTTGCTCTTTAAGTGAAACACCATTGTAAGTGATCAATTGTGACTTCTGGTGCAGGGGATTGTGAACAGCAATTTAGTTGTTAAGCAAGTGTTTGGTTGGTTTTAGTTGTTAAACGAGGCAACCATTCAGAGAAAATTCTGCTCTTTAAGCAGATTAGTCTCTAAGTGAGGCGCTCTTTATGCGAGGTTTTACTGTATTTGTAATATCCATCCTTTCATATTTAGTAACCCTATTAATTTTTTAATGGGTCACACAGTTTGTGTTCTTTTAACACAAAAGTTAATAGAGATTTATAAGGATCGTGCAAGTTATCAAACCCCAATTTCATTTCAAGGGAATTCATATGAGGTGCTGTGAGTATCATGCATGTCCTGTAACATTTATAAGAATCTGATGTGGGAGATAATTTCCCTATTTGTGTTGACATTCACAACACACTCTCTTTTCTCCATCTTTCTGAGAAAAATGTGGAAGTGTCTAGTGGTAGTTCTTCATGCTGCTAGTTTTTGCCAGATATTTTAGAAATGAACAAACTGAAGTTTAACCTTACAAACGAGAGGGCCAAACTATATATTACAGATAGCATGTTGTTCAAGCTGAAATCATACTCATCTTTCAGAAAGTGTGATTCCAGCAGACCTTCATATCTGAGAATACAGTCCATCTTTATGTCCGTATAGCCCCTGCAGACTTTTTGGTTCAATTCAATGGGTGGAGAAAGATGGACAGCTAGAGAGGCAGCGCTGGTACAAGGATTGTACAGCCCTTACCACCTTGGTTAAATAGTACAATTTCTATATGTTTGTGCAGGAGGGGCATAAACATATTTGTATCTGAACATGTACCAATATTTCATTTCAGGATTTTAAAGATTTTACAGATGGAGCTGTGTCCTTTGTGTTGTAGAGCCCCTCCTTTGTATGATAAAAATATCAGGCACTTTTTTCCTCCCATTTCGCTTCAAAGACATATTTACATATGTACTTGATCCTCCCCCTGCAAGCTACTCTGGCACAGTTTTGTTGAATGAAACATAAGGCTGTACAATATGAAGCATCCAGTTTCGGGCTGTACTTCTTTTTTGTTATTGTTTTGTTATATGCAAAATAAAAGCATCACATTTTGTCAGGTTTGCTGTGTTTGCAACACTTATTTAAAGAAGGCAACCCCATAGAGTGAGAGTGGAACATTCACAAGGTCAATCACCAAGCAAATCAATTTGTCAGACATGTTGAGGTGGTGGCGCTATGAGCCTCAATGAGCTGAGTCTCCCAACACCGGGGAACCTCCTGGATTTGGGAAACTGCATGGACTTCGATGGGTGGCCGAACACCACCGCCTAGCTGGCCTTGGGCCCCACCCTCCTGGGCCCAGGGAAGGATCCCTTCACCCAGTGCCCAGTCGTATGGAAGTGACCATAACTGTCTGTTTGGAGGGAAGTGACTATATCTGTCTGCTTAGAGGGAAGTGATTGTTTTGAATTGTAATTTGTTTTATGATGTGTACTGATGATAGTAATGTATTTGTTACTATTCTGCTGCTTTGTAATTGTAATTGTCTGTCCGGAGGGAAGTGACTGTTTGTAATTGTTTCTATGATATATACTGATAATATTGATGTATTTGTTGTTATTATTTATTTATTTTTGCATTTATTTTTCTGTTTTGTTGTATTGTATTTTCTATTGTATTTAATTTCAAATGTACTGTGACAATCATGTGCTTGAGGAATTCACTTTGTGTGTATTCTCTGTAATGTATAGTTTGGTACAGATATATTATTTCAGAGTTCTAGTGAGAAACCTTGTTTTGAAAGTAGTGCTACTCCTGAGACAGAAATTCATAGGTTTTACTCTGTACATAGATGCCCAGGTCAAAAGTAGTTTTTTCTTCGGAGTAAACCAGGGGGAAATGCATAACAATGTTCTGTGGAACTTGACTATAGAGCTCTGTGTGACCAGAAATCCTGGTAAGTCAGGATTTCTCCTTGCATAGAGCTTTGTATCTTCTGTGCAATATTACAATCTTTGCATAGTGAATCTGAAGAACTGAAGTCATATATTACACAATATTTCAAGTAACACATGGGTTCAACCCAAGAACCATGTTCATCTCCCAGCTAAATGTATCCTAAAACTTCAGTACTTCTCTTCTCTCTAGATAATTAGACATTTTGTTATAACTCCAATATTCAGATATTCATAACCCAAACACATAATAATAGACATTTTGTCAGATAGTAAATCATGCTGCCAAGTCAATTCTGGCTTATAGTGACCCTTTCCAGAGTTTTCTAGTTATCAAATACACAGAAGTGGTTTACCATGCTCTCTTCTTTTGAGGCACCCTGGGACTGTGTTGTTTGCCCATGACTACACAGGCTGGCTGTCTTCCCAGAAGGCACACTGGGAACAATTAAAAACCCCACACTCTGGCTCTGCAGCCGGACATCTAAACCACTGAGCTATCCAGTCTACCAGCCCAACACATCAAACACTGTGTATTTGTATTTTGCAAATTATTCAGAAGTCATGAAACTAGAGGTGGGTAATTTTCCCTATATGGAAGTTTTTAAATGGAAAAATACATGTTAGATGCAACACTATTCCTAAGGATGTGATGTACAGTATTTGTATTATTTACTTGGTTTCTCTTGTAGTTACATGCTGACAAGTCACTTCTGATTTAAAGGGAGTATAGCAGAGATTTTGAAGTAAGTGGGATGTTTAAGGACCTATAACATATTTTACAACCACCTCTTAATGATACCCCACACCTAAGTCCACCAAACCTTTTAATCAGGCTCTCACGATGCCACTCCTCTTCATGCACACCCCTCTGGTTGATTCAGATTCTCTTCCTTATTGCCTCTCCCTTCCTTGTATATAGGTGACTTCAAATATTTAAGTCTATCTGCACTATTGTTTCTGAGAAAGGAAACACCAGCCAGACCAAGAGCCAGAAACAGAAATGCCACCTCATTTATTGTTGTAATAGATTTCTGGGCAACTGTCTACCACTATGTGTTCCTTTCTCTCACACAGTTATTACAACTTATTACAAACAAATAGCATGAAAATGACCATTCCTTTGAAGAACCTTTGTGTTTCTCATGACAGATTTTTCAATGTCTATTTCATGTTTCTATCCTACCCTCCTTAAATTCTGCAATCAGTCTTAGAAAGAACCACCTCCAGACCTCTGAAGGGAATTTCCAACAAGATGAACACTTCAAAGAACTTCAATACATAGAAAACCATGAAGGCCACTTAAAATTCAGACCACCAGATGGGTAGGTTTTGGTAACATACAACTCAACTATTATAAAAGCAGAGCTAAACTCGAAGAGCAAATATCTCTGTCCCCTTGTACTACTTCAAACCCTTTCCCAGAGTTTTCTCCACTAAAAATGAACTATCAGAGAGTTTGCAGATGTTTAGCAGACATCTGGGTTTATTGCCAAGGTCAGCATTTCTGTTTAGTGTCATATTCAGATCCTGAGGAAGGTGATTGCATATGTTAGATCGCAAGTGACTTATATTGAGGATGACAGAGTTTGTGAAACTGGTAAGTGTCAAGTCAAAACTTATCAAAACTGCTTTGTCCATCTCAAAAGTGCAGTTAAGCAGGGTCAGGTTTTTCTGCACAGTCTAGTAAGTTAAATCAGATGTGTCACATTTGTGGTAAAGAAGTGTACTTTCACATAAAAGAAGCTTACAGTACTTTTATTTGCAACATCTGAATTTCTTTCCCATGATGACCATTTAAGGACTAATAGGCCACAATTCTGTTTGTCTTTCTTACGTATCTAACAGAAAATATGTGCATTTTTTCCTTTTCTGTCATTTTTATAATGGTAGTGTATTCATGACTCTGCTACCCAAGCAGAAGCCCTTCTGTTGTGAATCAGGCATCTGTGAGCTGCAGATGTGGTGCAGCTATGCCCATGGAGCATTTAAGTTTCTTGACTCACAATAGGACACTGCTGCTTAGAATCTGTACATGCATGAAACTTAGTTATGATCCATGAAAGGCAAGCAATTTTAAACTGGCTGGAAATGATATAGGATTGCAATCAAAGACATCTGGAATGCACCAGGCTGGCCAAGGCTGGAAGAGCACAAGTAGATAGTTCCATTGATCAATAACAATGAAAGAACAGTTTAACTGCTGGTATTATCCATGGGTGTTCTTAACTTCTGCTATTGTTCCTGAACGGGGATTATCAGGGATTCCCCTAGCGATATGTGTGGCTAGATAGCAGAGTAGCACTTTTAAACTCTTACGCAGCGAAAGCCTTAGTGCAATAACACAGACACACATGCCTTCAGTGGAAAGGTGCGCTTTACTTACAGTGAGGGGAAGACAGACATATACAACAGTCTCTCTCTCTCTCCAAGCCCCACAGTAGGTAGACAGCTTGGAGTCCTCTGTTGAAAAATGTCCTAACAGAGATCCTGCTCAATCTCTCTAAGACACAAACACTCAAGAATAATAATAATAAACCACCCCAATTTTGGTCTGACCAAAATAATTTAAGAGCACATGAGACCTACACAGTGGCATATGTAGAAGAAGCTCATAGGCAATAGCTCACTCTTGTCGCACTGTCTTCTAATCCAGCAAAATAAATGTTTCAGCAAAGCTCTTCTACATGAAGAAATAAGGTCCATAGCTGAAACACCTTCATTTTTTAGTTGAGAGGAAGCAGAATATGAATTGATTGTCTACTTGAAAATCATATGCTGACCCTGAAAGGATTTCTGATTAGATGTTCTGTGAGTTGTTGGTTTAAAGGACCTTAGACTTACCTAGACCTTCCCATGCTATGTAGCATATTGGACAGCAAAACTGGAGGACATTAGCATCTCTTTTCAGGATATACTTTCAAAGGTCTTTGGTCCTTATTGGACAGCTCCTGGAAGCAAATCTAAGCTTCTTGCTCTTTCTCCTACTCTGATACAGGACTAAAAACCTGAACATGTGTAATTGGAGGAGGTCTTTACTGTATAGTGGGGGAGTTCAGTTTGAATCTGAAGCTCTTATCAAAAAAAGAGAAACTTCTGATGCTACATTTTTACTAGTTGTGGAATCTGAGTGATATAATGACACCCAATGTGACATAGGGATTAGAATGCAGCCAGTGTGACAGATTAGTGTTTTGGATCAGAGTTTGTGAGATCCAGATTCATGTCTTCTCTCCCAGCCAAAAAACTTTCTTAGACTCCCCTCTCTCAGTCTGAATATTCAAGGCTATTGGAGCTCCTTGGGTTTTAAAAACCTAGGGCCACCTTGGCACTCCAGATGTTCTTGGACTTCAGTTCCCAGGAATCCAAGCACCCTGTGAATCCACATGAATGGGTTTACTGCGATTCATCCAGGCCAAGCTGCCCTTGTCACTCCCGGAAGCAGAAGTAAAACATGCCCGTATGGCAATCACAGTAAACCCATTTGTGCAGATTCACAGGATGCTTGGGCTTCTGGGAATTTAAGTCCAAGAACATCTGGGGTGCCAAGGTTCGCCATCACGGATTTAGGAGAAGCCCTTCTCTCTACCACACTATGCTCACAGAAATATTTCATAAGGGCATGAGACAGGACCTTCTCAATGGCTGCTCTCAAGTTATGACAACCCCCTTCCAAAAGCTTAGCTGCCACCCTGTAATGAATTAAAATGGAGGCTTTGCTTTTAGGAGGTTTAAAATGGATGCTGTTGTTGCTTTCTTTCCTGGGATAGGAGTGAATTCCTGAGAAGCCAGGGGTTTGGAGTTTGGCCCAGGTGCAGATTCATTTCCCTTGAAGATTGTCATAACAATCTGGGATTGTGGGAATGGAGGGGAATGTTTGATGGATCCTGGAATGTGAGGCCTTATTGAGTGACAGAGAGGGAAAGGAAGAAAAAGTGATTTGGTTACCTTAGAATTTTAGAAGCGGAAAAACCATTATTATGTTGTGAAGTATGTTCAAAGCAGGGAGAGAGAGGGGTTACCTATGTTTGCTTGTGAGTAAAACAGTAGAAAGATATCACCTTACTTTTGTTAGTTGGCTAGGCCAGGAAATATAGATATGCCTTTCTTATTTTATCTAGAGAAAGGGGGAAAGTAAAAATGTTCCTTTTTATTTTTATAACATTTTTGTAATCCTGAACTTTGATCTATTTTTTTTCTTTCATATAATAAAACTGACTTGTTACAGAAGATGTTGTACTTTTCATATAGAGCATAAGCTGGTGGGAGAATTCTAGTTCGTTGTTTCATTATTGGCAATGCTACATACCGCTACATAATCCACATTGCTATTTCCAACCTGATCTGGTTGGTTTGTAAGTATAAACAGCCAGTGATTGAAACCTATCATAGATGTCTCTAGCCTGGAGCAGAACTTCATGTACTCTGAAACTGCAAAAGGTTTTATGCTGGCCTCCTGGATGGGTGCAGCTCCCTGTCAGGTGGAACAAGTCTTATGATAGTGGGATAATGGGCTTTGTTATCCTTACACACCTTTTCTGTTGTGATCTGTCACCAAGCAAAGATTTCTTTATTCTTTGGGCAACTGACCGACTGCTGAGGAAAGGACTTTAAATGTTGGATAAACTTTCCTGTGTCCCAGGCTCAGAAGAAAGGTGGGATAAAAATAAATATACAACTATTTTTAAAAATGTGATGATGATGTACAACGCTGGGACACCCCCCCCCCCATGGGCCGGCCAGGGAGAAGATTCGACCCAGCTGCATGGTCCCTGTGGGCTACAAAGGCTGCACTGCAGTCCCCCCAATGCCGCCAACAACGCCAGGATGCCCCCCAGGCCAGGCTGGCTGGGGAGAAGATTTGACCCAGCTGCATGGTTCCCACAGGTTACAAAGGCTGCACTGCACCAATGCCAACTCCTCCTCTGCACCCTCACCACCAGCCGGAGTCGGAGGGCTTTAAGAGCTGCCAGAGCCAGTGGCTGAAGCTCTGGATGCTGACCCATCTTCTGTGCCCTCACCACCGGCTGGAGTTGGAGGGCTTTAAGAGCCGCTGATGCAGTAGCGGCCTCATCAAGGATGTTTGAGTGGCAAGGACTCTTGTTACTTAATTACTGTTATTTAAGTGCTATGTGATACTGTATTGCTATGTGCCATGTGCTATTTTAGTGTGTTTTATGATATTTTTTATTGTATTGATGAATATCGTGTTGATTGACTGCTTTATATTGTGTTGAGAATATGTTTGTAAGCCACTCAGTCGCACTTTGTGAATGGAGTGGGATATAAATTGAACATGATGATGATGGTGATGGTGATGATGGTAATCAAAACCTGTCTTTGGAACTCTACGACAAATCAATGCTCAGAAATCTAGGCTGTGTATTTTCCTTTAAACAGCCTAAAATTGTACTTTCCAGAGACAAAGTACTTAATTATATTTTCCTCCAGTCATTATGATGTAATGCAAGCCACAGAATTGTCACCTATGAAGTGCTCACAGACTGAAAGGCAACAGCATACATGACATCATTATAGTAAATTAAAAGTGCCATAAACTAAACCATATCTATTTGAGGAATGAATGAATGAATGAATGACAGAGCTTTTATTTTTGTAGCTCCTGGACTCATGTCTAATTTACACTTAATTTATAAATAAGAATATTAAAATTAAATAACGTCTAGCCTTATTCAGGCACTTTCTTTCAGAGATTCAGTTGAAATTAACCAAAGAATTCAAAAACAAATTCAGTGACAGGACTAAATTTTGATTTCAGTAAAACAAAGATTTACTTTTACACAACTCTATCAGAAAATATATTAAGAAATAACTTATACAGTAATATTTTTGTGCATTTGGTGCTATAAACTGTTCAAAAGCCAGAGAAAGAATGTGTGGCCTTCCAGTTACTGTTGGGTTGAAATTCTTGTAATGGAATGATTAAATAATCTTGTTTTAAGGGGCCATGGTGGCTTACTGGTTAAGACGCTGTGCTTGTTGACTGAAAGGCCAGCAGGCCAGCAGTTTGAGACCCGAGTACTGTGCAACAGAGTGAGTTCCTGTCGTCTGTCCTAGCTCCTGCCAATCTAGCAGTTTGAAAGCAAACAATTACAAGTAGACAAATAAATACAACTTTGGTAGGAAAGATAACAGTGTTCCATGCACTCCGGCATCTAGTAATGCCTGCCACGTGACCACGCAGACAGCACAGGCTCTTGGGCTGTAATCAGAGATCAGCACCACCCCCTAGAGTTGGACACAACTGTCTTTCAAGCAAGAGACCTTTACTTTTACTAATCTTGATTTAGAACATCTATAGTCCCTAAAAGCCAGATTTCTCCGTGGGGAGAAGAGTTTGTCATGAAAGGTGGCTTTATTCAATTTTCCATGATCATGCCTCTCTTCTACACTTCAGTTTACCCCACACACCAAGGTTACCCAGACTCAGTTTAGGGCTGGAGATGCTGCTATGTAGTAAAGTGTCATGAAAGTCCCTTCCTAACAGTCCTATGTAATGGGGCTGTGGTGACTCAATAGTTAAGAAGCTTGCCTTGCTAGCTGGAAGGCCATCAATTTGGCAGTTCAAGACCTGGGTACTGCATGATGGATTGAGTGCCCATCTCTGTCCCAGCTCCTGCTAACCTAGCAGCTTGAAAGTAAGAAATTGCAAGTAGATAAATATGGACCACTTCAGTGGGAAAAGATCTTGGGGACATGAAAGGAGCCTCATTTGGGCGTCCCCTGAGCTGAGTTTCTCAAGCAAAAATCTTTTCAACCCAGAATAATTTCTGACCTGAAATTATTGTTATTAGTCCTATGTATTTCAATCTCTATTTGTTCTACTAGACCAGTGTTTCCTAACCTTTGGTTTTTGGATTTCAATTCTCAGGAGCCAAAGTAAATTCCCCAAAGCACTGGTCAGCCAATGTATTGACTTAGGGAACCACTGACTATGGGGTGGCAGCCTGTCTCCTTCAAGATGAAGTTGAACTGCAATGTTCATTAGCCATAACCAGCAAAATTAATGATGAGAACTTTGGTGAACAACATCTGAAAAGCCACAAGTTGCCATCTCTGTATTAGACACTGAAAAAGCAGATCCCTAATGAACCTAATGAAATAAGATCTCTAATGGGAATTGCAAATAAAGCTTTTGGTTATAGTTCCTTTGCACTCTGTGCAAAGCCTATTAGAAAATCAGCAAGGACAGCATTCCTCATAAAGATGCCAAGTGCCAACAGGTTTCCCTACTTATTAGTTCCTTTATTACTTTCAGACTATCTCAGTTTAATTACTCTGCCCTCTTGCCAAGTTTCCTTTCCTTGTGTCAGTTTACACTCAATAAAAATGGAGGGGAAGGGGAGGATGGTTTTGAAATGCAGCTACTGTCTATTCTGTCTTTTTAAGTAGATCTGTGCCAAAAAGATACTCACGCAGAGCCACAAAGTCTGCATGGAATCATTTATTACCCTGCAAAATATGTACCGGAGAGAAATTAAGTTCTGAACTTTCACTAGTCTGTAATGCAGCTCTCAAGGGGCAGCACTAAAAATGCAATTAATTCCAATTTATAAAATATGCTTTGATCATTATTATTACAACTTCAAATCTATCAAAGTCATTTCTTAAGGGAAGTAAGCAATCCTTTATTTTCCCCAAAGTGAAATTTAAGGTGGGCAATTTGTTGTTCCTTGGGTGGGGCTGGGCAGACAGGTAGCTTCGAAGCAGGGATGGCGTGACTTTGCATGCATGAAAACTGAAGGCCATAAATCTTCAAAAGCTCAAATCAGGCATTCCAGTACTGTATCACTGATGAAATTCAGATCTCCAAAGTGTTACAAGCCAGAAAGCTGGTTTCAATCCACCATTGTAAGATGGGTAGGAGAAGGGGGAAGGGGTGGTAGTGAACAAAAGATGATGAGATCAGCCTTTTAAATGCTTTCATCTATGCTACAGCAGAAAATATCCATTGTGGTTTTTTAAAATATAAACTCAATGTGCCTGCCATGACTTTAAAAAGAAAATAGCAGCTTGTTGCCATTCTGGCACATAAAGGCAAAATGCAAACACATCAGCAAAAGGCTGGGAGACTCATTTTACAGCCTGGACCCCTTCAATTTGGCCCTGAAATGAGTGTAATAGAGTTGAAACTCAAGGTAAGCATGTGGTTTGAGGGTGCAGTCCTATGCTTGAGATAGTTGGCGGGAGCCACTATTAGATTTGACAGTTTTGTCAGTAGAATGCCAGATCTGATGTCTCCATGACAGATATGTTGGCAGAATGCATTGGATACACCACCAGAGCCCCAGCTCCAGGGGAGCCATTCTCCCATAAAGGCACATTGAGAAAACAGCTAAAACAAAAAGATGTGGGAAACTGGAGGAAAAGCTCAATTCTTCTGAGAACATGACTTTTAAAAGTAATTTTAAACTATTAATTGCTACAATGTTGAATAAATATTTCATTGCCAGT
This sequence comes from Furcifer pardalis, assembly GCA_030440675.1. Classification (NCBI taxonomy): domain Eukaryota; kingdom Metazoa; phylum Chordata; class Lepidosauria; order Squamata; family Chamaeleonidae; genus Furcifer; species Furcifer pardalis. The sequence goes on from CP126891.1 coordinate 83,115,840, forward strand.
GTGCATTAAAGGTAAAGATAAAGGTCGCCCTTGCTCAAAAACCAGTTGTGTTGAATTCTAGGGTTCAGTGTTGATCTCCGTTTACAGCCAAAGAGCCAGTGCTGTCTTCATCTGGAGACATTTCTGTGGACATGTGGCAGGTATGACTAAACATGGAACACGTTTACTTTCCCACCAAAAGCTCTCCTCCTTTCCTTTCCTTTCTCAAAGCCCAGTCTAGGGTGAGGACCTCCGTCGCAACACAGGATTTTACTGTATTTTAAATGGACCTGAAAAATAGTGAAATCTACTTGCAATTTCTTGCTTTCGAACTGTTAGGTTGGCAGGAGCTGGGACAGAGATGGGAGTTCACTCCATCATGCAGTACTCAGGTCTTGAACTGCTGATCTGCTGGCCTTCCAGTCATCAAGTTCAGCATCTTAACCATTAAGCCATTATAGTCCCTCCCAGTGTGCATTACAATGTTTAAAAAACCTTGTTATTTATTGAACTTATTACCTTAGAATTAGTAAGAGAACAGTATAAACTTTGAAATATCTTTTATCAAAATGCCTCTTAAAAGCCTTTTATCTTTTGAAATTCTTCAGTTTATTTGCTACACTTATTTTTACTTGTGTCAGCAAACATGGAGGTGATAATCTCATCTGGTTCAATTGTTAGGCTACAATATGAGCTACCACTATGAGCTACTGTATCTACTTAGCCAGAAGTGAGGTCCCTTGGGCTTGGAGAATCTTATCTCAGAGCAAACATGTGTAAGATTGTGTAGTTTAACTTGCTCTGTTCTTTAATTCATTAGCCACACTGGATTGGGTCCACTTTGAGTAACAAATCCAAAGGCTCTGTTTAACATATCTCTTCCTAATTTTGGAAGAGAGTGCAAAAGCTGGCTTGAGACTCAATATCAAGAAAACCAAGGTAATGGCAGCAGGCCCTATCAGTCCCTGGAGAATAGATGGGGAAGAAGTAGAAGCAGTGACAGATTTTACTTTCTTAGGATCGAAGATCACAGCAGATGGGAATTGCAGCCATGAAATAAAAAGGTGACTGATTCTTGGGAGACAAGCTATGAGAAACCTGGAGAACATAGTGAAAAGTAGAGACATCACATTGCAAACAGAAATGTGTATAGTCAAAGCAATGGTATTCCTGGTGGAAATGTATGGTTGTGAGAGCTGGACCATTAGGAAAGCTGAGTGCAGAAGAATAGATGCCTTTGAAATGTTGCATTGGAGGAGAGTTTTGAGAGTCCCCTGGACAGCGAGGAGAACAAATAGGTCAATCTTAGAAGAAATTAACTCTGACTGCTCCTTAGAAGAACAAATAGTAAAGATGAAGCTAAAGTACTTTGGACATCACATGAGAAGAGAGGATTCACTTGAGAAAGCCTTGATGCTGGGAAAGGTGGAGGGCAAAAAAAGAAGGGAGCAGCCAAAGATGAGATGGCTAGATAGTATTGTAGGCACAATGGGTTGAGGAGCACGGTGGAGGACAGAGGTGCCTGGAGGACAATGGTACATAGGTCGCAAAGTGTCAGAATCGAGTGTGCAACTGAACAACAAATTTTTGGGGGGGTGGAATTCTTCCACATGCTCAGCTCACTCCATTAAGATTCCCCCCCCCCAATGAAAATTAGTACATTAAAACCCCGGGTTACAACCGCCTCAGTTTAAGTTTACAATAGCAAATCCTATGGAAATGCCATCCCAGTTACAAATTTTAATTAATTAATTTTTTTTGTTTACAACGATCAATTCAGGACCTTTTTTTTTTTATTTTTCAATGCATCCCTATGGATGTTTCAGTTTACAATTTTTTCAGGTTACAACGGACGCTGTTGGAATGCACCTCCGTCATAACCTGGGATTTTACTGTATTTTAAATGGACCAGAAGAATAATGAAATAACAGCGAATCCATTTCCACTGGTCTAGTTACATCTGCTGAAATTTTGATAATCCAACTGACAATCAGTTGGTTTCAGACCAGGTTGCCTCACAAAATATCCAGTAATATCAGTTGAATCAGGGCATCACTTTGCATTTAGTTTTTCAATTCTATGATCCAATGTGAGACAATGGCTGAAATTCAGTCATAAGGCACAACTAGAGGAAGACACCCTGAATCAATGAAAGTTACGTAAATATTGCCTCACCATATCACCACTGATTCAATGAGCCTTCTCTAGTAGTAACTTACTACTGGATTTCATCCATTGAGAATAGCATTGGTTTTACATGGAAAAGATCTGAGTTAGTAATATAGATTTTTGTTTTGCAACATAGCAACAAAAGCCTAAATCTTTCATGCCAACTGATTATTTCCAAGAAATTCAGTAAACTATTCTTTTTGCTGCAGTGCTCTCATAAACACCATTTGGTTCCAATGAAAAATTGCTGACATAGGCCATGCCTCATAAGTGTCAGATTCATGCCGCTGCTTCCTACAAGTAATTGTTTCACTGGAAAGGTACTGTATATTTGAACTTGTCCCAGGGTCTCTGTTTATTTCTCCAAAAAATCCACTGCTTTGGTCTTCTGGAGCTCACATGGGTGAGAGCTCCTCAGCCTCACTGACAGCTAGCATGTAGGAATGTGGGATGTGGGTGTAGCTATGATTGAACGCATTCCAGTACTAAGGTCCATCCATCAAGAATGTACCACAAGACTTTCCAGATACTGTATACTAAAAATGGGCAACAGAAATAAAGTGATGCTTGGAGGCCTACCTATCACAGTGGGCTGCCAGCTGGGTTTTGAACCTTCATAAATATTCTATGATGGGACTGCAGTGGCTTAGTGGTTAAGATGCTGAACTTGATGACTGGAAAGTTGGCAGGCCAGCAGTTTGATACCAGAGTGCTACATGATGGAGTGAGCTCCCATCTCTGTTCCAGCTCCTGCCAACCTAGCAATTTGAAAGCAAGAAATTGCAAGCAGATAAAAAGGTACTCCTTTGGTGGAAAGGTAACAGTGTTTTGTGCACTCCAGTGTCTAGTCATGCCTGCCACATGACCATGGAAACTTCTGCAGATGTAGACAGTGCTGGGTCCTTGGCTGTAAACAGAGATGAGCACCACAACCTAGAGTCAGATACGATTGGCTTTCGAGCAACGGAGACTTTACCTTAAGTACTCTATGACACTAATCACTAAAATTAACTCAGGTTCTTGTCTTACCAAGGCTTGTACAATAAAACCCTTCCTTCCTTACCATTCTTCTGCTCACCAACACCCCCAAAAGAGATTGCAATATTTAAAATATTTCAATTTTTTTCAAATCAAGCAGATTTAAAATACTTTTTAATGTTTTAGAGAACAAACAGTGCAGATCAATTTCAGACTCTTCCACAGTTCTATTCAATTAAATGTTAAGGAAGGAATTGCAATATCAAGTTATTACAAGAGAGGATAAAAGTGATTAAACAAGCGTAAGTGGGCACCTACTCCTGAGGACTTCACTTTCACTATTCTTTGCCCATCCTGCAATGAGTCCTGACAGGAACCAGCTGCAAAGGAAATTCACTCCTGACTATAGCAAAGTGGACAACAGTGCTGGAATGAGGAATTAATATATTGAAAATGACTGGAATTAATTCAATAAAAATGTGGAACAACCACAGATCCTCTGGTCTGGGCTAGTGTGAATTTGACTTTGCATTCTCCTATCTGGTGTGAAGACAGATTTTGGCTCCCAATGTCCCTATGGAAGCAAGTGTGTTTTCTTTTTCTCCAGCCCCACAGCCAGGGAGGAATCTTGCTTTTCACAATCAGGCAGTGGGTGGAGATATAGCTATGCAGATTTTTGGATGGCTCTGCTTTGGAAGCTGGATGTTCCACAAAAGGTCACTGGTTATTTGATTTTAAAAGTGGTCTAACTAAAAGCATCATAATATCTGACACGAAACTATTATTGTTACCTATCCTGTCATGACCTAGAAAACATTCCTTGGGAATACTCAGTGGAGGTGTGGAACAGATTTAATGGCTTGGACCAGATAGACAGAGTGCCAGAAGAATTATGGACAGAGATGCGGGACATCATGCAGGAGGCAGCAAGGAAAACCATACCAAAAGAAAAGAAGCGTAAGAAAGCTAAGTGGTTGTCCGAGGAGGCTTTTAAAATAGCGGAGGACAGAAGTAATGCAAAATGCCAAGGAGAAAGGAAAAAATACAATCACTTGAATACAGAATTTCAAAGAAAAGCAAGGAGAGATAAGGAAACCTACCTGAATGAACAGTGCAAAGAAATAGAGGAAAACAATATCAGGGGTAGGACTAGAGATCTTTTCAAAAAAATTGGGGAACTCAAGGGAACATTTAAAGCAAAAATGACCATGATAAAAGACAAAGATGGCAAGGAGTTAGCAGATGCAGAAGAGATTAATAAAAGATGGAAAGAGTACACAGAGGAGCTCTACAAAAAGGACCTCAACACCCCTGATAATCACAATGATGAGAACATTGAACATGAGCCAGACATTCTAGAGAGTGAAGTCCGAAAGGCCCTAAAAAACACTGCAAACAACAAAGCCAGTGGAGTTGATGGTATCCAAGTTGAATTGTTCAAAGCCCTACAAGATGATGGAATCAAATTATTGCATTCTATATGCCAGCAGATTTGGAAAACAAAACAATGGCCACAGGATTGGAAAAGATCTGTATACGTTCCACTCCCCAAAAAGGGTAATGCCAAAGAATGTTCAAATTATCGAACAATTGCGCTCATCCCACACGCTAGCAAGGTGATGCTCAAGATAATACAGGATAGACTGCAACAGTATGTGGAGAGAGAATTACCAGAAGTGCAAGCGGGTTTCAGAAGAGGCAGGGGGACTAGAGATCACATTGCCAACATAAGATGGATCATGGAAAAAACAAAGGAATATCAGAAACAAGTCTACTTCTGTTTCATTGATTACACGAAGGCTTTTGATTATGTTGACCACAACAAAATGTGGCAAGTAATTAAAGAGATGGGAATACCGGAACACCTTATAGCCCTCATGAGAAATCTGTACATGAATCAAGAGGCAACAGTTAGGACAGAAAATGGAATGACGGAGGGGTTTGGAATAGGAAAAGGAGTAAGACAAGGCTGCATTTTGTCACCCTGCTTATTCAATTTATACACAGAACACATAATGAGCAATGCAGGGATGGAGGAATCACAATTTGGGATCAAAATTGCTGGAAGAAACATCAACAATTTGAGATATGCAGATGATACCACCCTAATGGCAGAAAGTGAGGAGGACCTAAAGAAGCTCCTGATTAGGTTGAAAGAAGAAAGTGAAAAGGCTGGCTTGAGACTCAATATCAAGAAAACCAAGATCATGGCAACAGGCCCTGTCAGTCCCTGGAAAATAGATGGGGAAGAAGTAGAAGCAGTGACAGATTTTACTTTCTTAGGATCTAAGCTCACTGCAGATGGTGATTGCAGCCATGAAATAAAAAGGAGACTGATTCTTGGGAGGCAAGTGATGAGAAACCTGGGGAGCATAGTGAAAAGTAGAGACATCACATTGAAAACAAAAATTCGCATAGTCAAAGCAATGGTATTCCCTGTGGCAATGTATGGTTGTGAGAGTTGGACCATTAGGAAAGCTGAACGCAGAAGAATAGACGCCTTTGAGATGTGGTGTTGGAGGAGAGTTTTGAGAGTCCCCTGGACAGCGAGGAGAACAAATAGGTCAATCTTAGAAGAAATTATCCCTGACTGTTCCTTAGAAGGTCAAATAATAAAGATGAGGCTAAAGTACTTTGGACATCAAATGAGAAGAGAGGATTCACTTGAGAAAGCTTTGATGCTTGGAAGGGTCGACGGCAAAAGAAGAAGGGGACGGCCCAAGATGAGATGGCTAGATGGGATTGTAGAGACAATGGGCACAGAGCTGAGCGAGTTGAGGGGGATGGTGGAGGACAGGAGTGCCTGGCGGACAGTGGTCCATGGGGTCGCAGAGGGTCGGAATCGACTGTGCGACTGAACAACAACAAAATCCTGTCATCTCATTGCTCATAACTTTAAAACTGCTGAAATCACCATTACAGTCTGGACAGGTTATCCTACTATGGTAATAGAGTAGACCATACTGCCAGCAACTCAGTGCTGATCATCAGGTGTTGTTTAACGAACCTGACAACCCAGAGAACTAGAAGCCTTGGGTGGCAATGTCCATAGAGATGGGTGATGGTCCCTAAGTGGATTAAATCCCACTTGAATCCATCTTGAGGGAGGGCAGCAGCTCCATCAATACTGGCCTGGGACTGATGACAACTTTGTGTGCCAAAAGGGCTCAGGACCAGAAAGTGACTGGTGGGGCTGGATCAGTGGTATGAGTGTCACACTGTGATGAGAAAGGCAAATGGAAGGCCACTGCATTATATTGCTCCCAGGACAATCTTCATGGATGATCACCATGAGGATAGCTAATATTTGGAATTGGATACTGCAGTTACAGAAGAAGAAATCACCATTAGTTTTAACAATGAAAAGCAAGAGGCCAAAGTGAGAAAAACAAGAAATAAACTGAAAGCCGTTTAATCCTAGAGTGTCTGGGGTTCTCAAAATTTACATCAACCTTTATCTTGGCCCTTTTAACAAATCTTTTGGGGCCAGTAAACTTTGAAGCTGACCTCAGAAAGAATGACTTATCTGCTTGACTTTCAGATTTATTTAGACAGATTTGGCAGTCTCTTGGTACTTACTTGAACCATGACGTATAAAAACGAGAGCTCCTATTTCTAGTGAATAAAATATTACTTTTCTAAAGAGGAACAAAATACAAGCTGACCTGGTCAGGCACCTATAAACACTGTCTACTAAACTTAAGAGAAAACATACGTATATTGTGCTTCAGTTTAATTACCTATATTTCTATAGGTAGAAAAATTCCTGAATATTTAAATACCTGAAATGTATGTTACTTAGTGACATTGTTGCATCAGTTTGTCACTAGGAGACACTAGGTTTTATAATAAATAGAGAAACTAGAGAGCTTGAACCGGGTACCTGGCAGCTCCCCCCAAAGTTGTGAGGCCGATTCCCTATTATAATCATCTAGAAAAGAGGGAGCCTGTGAAACCTTTGGCAAGCTGCAGTCTCAGTCTCTTAGAAGGAGTGGTAAACTAGAAAGCTGCAAAAGGTCACTATAAGTAAGAATCAACTTAATAACACGTAATAATTATTATTACCACGGCTACATTGCCATGGAAACACGGGGTGGAATTGATAAAACCACACATTACACATCTCACATACCACAGAATCTATTAAGATTGCTACAAGTCAGAGTTGACTTGACTGCACATCACTTGTCATTTTTAAGACAGAGAATAACAGCTCTTGTTTAACTTTGTGCCTTGGGGTGTCTATGATAGCTGCAGAGAAGTTATTGTGGAAGAAGCACAAGGGAGAGGGGTGAGAGAGATAAGGAGGCTTGCTTTCATTTAGGTTTAGATGGTTGTCAGCATATAATTTTGTATCCCTAATTTTTTATTCACAAATTGTTGTCACTGTGATTAACATATAAATGTTTATATTCCTGTTTTGATCGGTGATGATTGTTCTTATTCATAGGTAAAGGTTGTCCTTGCTCAAAAAACAGTCAAATCTCACTCTAGGGTGCAGTGGTCACCTCTGTTTACAGCTAAAGAGCCAGTGCTGTCTGCACCTGCAGACATTTCCGTGGTCATGTGGCAGGCATGACTAGATGTCAGAGCACACAGAACACTGTTACCTTCCCTGTCGAAGTGGTACCTATTTATCTACTTGTAATTTCTTTCTTTCGAACTACTAGGTTGGCAGGAACTAGGATACAGACAGCAACTCACTCCATCATGCAGCACTCGCGTCTCGAACTTCTAACCTGCTGATCTTCCACTTGTCAAGTTCAGCATCTGAACCACTCAGCCACCATAGTCCCTGTTCTTACACATATACTCATGCATATATACATGAATTGATCGTTGAATTGATCGTTGTAAACCGAAAAAATACTGTACATTAAAAATTTATAAACCAGGATGGCATTTCCATAGGATCTGCTGTTGTAAACCACAGCAAACTTAAACCGAGGGGGTTGTAACCCGGGGTTTTACTCAATGGTGGGCAGCAAAAAAAAAATTGCTACCACACCGTGGGCAGAGCCTAAGTTGTGGGTGGCACCTGCGTCATGGGCAGAGCCTACATCATGGATGAGCTAGTCATGCCTGCCATATGGCCATGCATACATCTGCAAACACAGGCAGCACTGGCTCTTTGGCTGTAAACGGAGATGAGCACTCCACTCTACAGTTGGATATGACTGGCTTTTGAGCAAGGGAGACCTTGAACCACTTGCAGGGACAAAACCTGATGGGGCAGGGCAGGGAGGTGGGCATGGCCACTCAATTTCACTACCCCCCTGCCCAGAGGGCACCCAATTTTACTAATCCCCCCTCTTGGGTGTGTGTGAGCCCACCACTGGCTTTACTGTACCTAGGCCCCCTAAGGAAACACTGAGGAAGGATTTTTTTTGATGAAACTATTATTTAAGACACTATACAAACACTTCCCCCTCTTCTCTACAGTTATCCTTCAATTATTTCTCCCCCACCATGTAGCTAATGGACTGCATCCTTCTGGAATAAATTTATGGCATTAGATCTGGCATACTTTGGGGGCTAAAATATCTTAATCTAGAGTAGGCATGGCAGAACAATTTGCAACAGGAATTTATGAAGTTAGCTACAAAAACCTGATTACTTGAAAGATTTCAAATTGGTGACACATGATAATAAAATGTGGAGAATGGTCTGCTTTTGCACAAACCTGTCAAAGAATAATCACATGCTTACAATACCACAATTATGTGCCTATTTTATCCTCTAATTGCAGATAAATGCTCTCTCATAATTTCATGACAAAAATAGGGATGAGGTACAAAAACAGCATGTAAAATGCTTGGGTGTTCCTCTATAAGCTACCCCCTAACATCCTGGTTTATTCTTCCAGTACTTTCTAGCATATTTGCCAGATGTTATAGAAAAGAGCTAAGGCTCAAAAGAAAGCTATAACATTCTCATCTTCTCTCAGTTGAGAAATATGGCAATTACCATTTGGATAGTAAATTTACTCATGTACGATCTATTTTGCCATCTCATTGCTTTGCAATGGAAGAAAGTTGGAAGCATATGCATAAAAGAACTGTGTGAATTGGCTGAAAGAGTAAAAATATTTTTTATCAAAATACTGTAGGTAAATCTTCTTGAGACTTGGGAGGTATACTCTCCTATTGATATAGTAAAACCTCAGATTACGACTGCTTCAGGTAATGTTTGCTGTGGTTTACAATGGCAAAACCTATGAAAATGCTGCCCCAGGTTACACATTTTTAATGGAATTGTTTCGGGTTATGACGATCAATTTGTGACCATTATTTTCATTCTCAGTACATCCCAATGGATGCTTTGGGTGTAAAGGCTTCTGTCGTAACCCAAGGTTTTACTGTGTATTGAGGTTTCATTTACATGTAGTTTCATGTGTACAAAAAACAAGAGACTCAATTCCTCCGCTTTCTCACTTCACAAAATAAATACAGGACATATAGACCTTTGCTTTGTGATTATGCATGTGAAACAAGTTACATCACCATCCGATCTTAAAGTGAGAATGAAACTATAGCCGAGATTTGATGCCAATGTATTTCTCATGGTAGTTATATATACAATGCTCCAGGCAATTCCCTCAGCTGTTTTCAACAGCAGAGCATGAATAGGGGAAGGGGGTTTAAATTAGATTAGCTGTTTGTCCAGCTGCAGAACTGAAGACAGATAACATGCTTTGGACAACTAAAACAGCATCACTAAAGGGAATATGAAGAAGGAATGAGTCTGGAAAGGGAATAAAGGGCCTGTACCTGTTAAAACTGAAATTATGAGCACTTCAGTGTTGAATTACACACATTAACAGGGAAAGAATGATGAATGTGGGCATTTCAGGAGAGAATGTATATATCTAGCATGTATATATAAAGCTCTGAGGAACATTCTTTGGCAACATTTTGAAATCCTTTATTTGCTCCTCATATACAGAGGTGAAGAGACATTTTAAGCTTCCCATCTAATATGTGGTAGATGCACAGTTTAAAGTAAGCATATGAGAAAGTGCAGGAAATTATCATTACCATATATACTCAAGTATAAGCTGAGTTTTTGAGTCCCAAAAATGATCCCCCAAAAGGGGACATGGCTTACACTCAGGTCAATGACCATGAGGGTCCTAAGACTTTGTCGAATTGAGATGAGCCAACAATTTAATTAATTTTACTGTATTTTCATGTGTTTTGATTATTGAAACTGACTAGCAGCTGCTGCATTCCCCACCCTCAGCTTATAATCGGGTCAATCTATTTTTCTGGGTTTTCAGGTCAAAATTAGGTACCTTGGCTTATATTTGTCATTTAAGGTAATTGGTGATTTCTTTCTTTCAACTACCCATCTGGGATAGTCTCTCATTCTGGGTGTGTACAAGACCTAAAGTTTTTACAAATAACCATAACAATAAATTACAAACCAAATGCAAGAATCAAAACCTCACAACCTTAAACAATCACTATCAATATACAACATACAGTAATACCTTGGATAACGTTTACCTCGGGTAACGCTAAAATTGCATAACGTTAAGTAATCTGGGGAGGAGAATTGGATCAAATAACGTTAAGGTCCTATGGGATGGATCGGATAACAACCGCTAAAGCCTGTGCGGTTACAATGTATCTCTATGGAGCTTTAACGTTATCTGATCCATCCCATAGGATTTTAACGTGCATCGGATAACACTAAAAATCAGATAACACCAAGACTTCTGGAACCAAGTCTTAGCGTTATCCGGGGTATTACTGTACTGTATAAATCAAACAAAGTGCATTGAACTATGGCCATGATGGTGAACCTTGGTACTCCAGGTGTTGCTGGACTTCAATTACCAAAAGCCCAAGTCAGCACTCCTGCTAACCACAGCTTTTGAGAATTGAAGTTCCAGAGCACCTGGAGTGCCAAGGTTCACCATCACTGAACTATGGCAACAGTGGTGTAAAATATCATAAATTAGTTAACAAATTAAACTATTGGTCAGCTGTTAAAGGATATCTCTAAATGACACTTTGAAGAGAAAAAGATTTCAACTACTTTTTGAAAATATCCAGAGATAGGACCTGACACAGCTCCATGTATAATGTATTCTAAATGTTGGTGCCTCCACCAAGAAGGCTTTTCTTCTATGTCAAGGCATTTCTCACCATTATCAGTGTCGGCACCTGGAGCTGTGGCATTTGTGAGGAGTGGGTGATGCAGACTGATGTTCTGTGGGAGAGACTCTCCAACAGGCAAGAATGTCCTGAACTGTATTGGGGCTTTGGATGTCAAGAATAACACCTTACCTGAAATTAGGATGACCACTCATGCATTGCCCCCCCCCAAAAAAAAAGTGGGCACAGAGCTAGGCGGGCTGAAGAGGATGGTGGAGGACAGAGGTGCCTGGAGGACAATGGTCCATAGGGTCGCAAAAGATCGGGATCGAATGTGCAACTGAACAACAAATCATAAAAAATAAGGAGGGTAGAAAAGCAAACGAGGAAACAGATTTGCATAATATTTCTATAAAAGCAAATGTTGAAATAATAGCTGAAATCCAATTGTGCAGTTACTCATATGCTACAACTTTTAAAGGTATGTTTCCATAAGCTAAGAGATCGATGTTGACATTATCTGTTTCACACCAAGTTATATAATTCAATATTCAACCAGTAATCTCTATGGAAATTTCTAAATATACAGTACTGTATAGTCATTCACTTCCCAAAGTTACACCGCTTGCATAATTCAAAATGAAATTTCAGTTAATGTTTACATTTTAATCAGAAATATAACTTATACTATTATAGCAGGCAAGCCTATGGCCATTTGGCCTGGATGACTTCCCACTCTACTGCTAAAGTATGGGTAACTTCATGTTTCTTTATTTTTTAAGTGGATTTGAACTAGACAGTTCTCAAATAGAGAATGCAATCAGATACCAAGCAGAGGACTTGTTGCTATAAGAAGTAGCTAATTGTGTAGAATCTGTGGGCTATACCCATCCCATTTCCCATCTCTCCTGGACCCAAATGTGCTGCATCTTCCTTTGACAAAATAATATTAGTTATATATCCTGAAAGCTTTTGAGGTGCAACTGTCCAGCCATGGGAGAAGGAGAGGCTGTAGAAAAGTCTTTGCTTGGCTAAATGTGATCCATGGGCTGCACAGGTTCTACCTATGCTCCACAAAGTAGCACACAGAAAAATTCTGAATTTAATGCAAGCATGTTAAAATGTGCAGTTTCTTAAAATGTCCAGAAGGGGACTACAGCTATAAGAAGGAACTTGTGGCTCTTGAGAAAATTATGGATTAGGACATCCATCAACTCTGAAGACTGGAGCCTGGGATTATAACCACCTGGATTGTAACCACTTTTTGAGAGCCACAGATTCCCTTTCTTGCCTTAATGTATGCAAAAAAAAATGCAACCATGAGTATACTGTATTTTGTTCTGTTGTAGTATGCTTTTGAAAAGACCTCTCATCTAGCAATTGCACGGCTATCCTTAAATTTGCAGGGAAAGTCATTCTATGTTCTGTTACCTGCTTTGTATGTTTTAATGTTTTATCTGCTGATGATATTCAATATGTGTTGTACTGTATATTTTTTATATATTTTTATTTTGTTTCCTCCAACAAGCTCAGTTATGTCTTCCTCCTTCCTACAATCCTGTTCTCACAGTGCACTCCCGATCCAAGGTCACCACCGAGTTTAATGGATGAATGTGGATTTGAACCCACATCTCCTGACTACCTGTCTGATACTCTGAATAACATATCATGCTGTCTCTGGGTTTTTTTTTCTTTCCCTTTGCTGTAATTGTTGAAATCCAGTAAGTAAAATCTGTCAGAAAAAAATACCCAAAGTTTTATGAGTACAAATAGAAACAAATAAATCATACTCTTAAAATCTGTGATAACAAGAAACATCAGTTTTATTTCTTTAATATTCTGACAATATATATGTATTGCAACAGCAGCAGGACAATTTATTATTTAGTTATGGCTGAGAAACAGAAATCAAAGAGAAAAGAAGGCACTAAACCGAACGAAACCTGTGTTTCATACAATAGCACTACCACCCTAGGCATGTCTATTTCATAATAAGACCAGGTCATTTTCATGGTCATACATCTGGTTACATGTCTAGAGAAAGGCAGTGTAAATAATGAAGTGGATGCTGCAAATATACTCATCCTAACAGCTCCATTGAAAATTTTTCCACATATCCAGACCCAGAATAAAAAGTTCAAACTGTGTTAAAACGTGTATAAATACATACAATAAACCTTCAGTTGCTTAAACCATTTAGGACACAGATAAATAATATAATATAAAAACCAAGTAGAGTTCATTTATGCATGCTGCATTCTCAATTAGAGTTCATTTAATAGCAATCTGTTTTGTGAAAGGCTGAAGTAGAACTCCATTAAAATGTAGTAAAAAGATTATTCCTGTTGGCAATGCCTGAAGTCTGAATACACACGTGTCTGTGCACACAGAGACACAACTCATTCATTACTTTCTTTTCTCTCAGCCAATTCTGTAATGATTATGAGTGCATAGCCAACTATCTGTGATGTCTGAAATGTTACATTTACATAATGACAGATGTGGCTTAATACTTTGAATGTTTATTGATTTAAACATGGAAAAAGTTTAGAAAAATATAAGGAGTAGAAAATGTCAGTCAAGTTAAAGACATAAAATCTTTAAAGAAATGTTCTTCTTAACAGGCAAAATCTAATATATCAAATGTCAATCCAAATTGAGTGGGTCATACATTAAACAAAACTTCTGGATACCTCAGTAGTTTAGGTAACTGGCTGCAGATTCAGAGGTTTGGAGTTCAATTTCCCACTAAGCCTTCTTAACAGGGGCTGGACTTGATGATCCTTGACGTCTCTTCCAGCTCTGCTGTTCTTAGATTATTATTATTAAAATATATTATATTAGGATTATACAATACAAACTTCATGTTAACCATCTTTACCTAAGGCCACTGTACCACAGAAGTGGGGTTCAGTGCATTTTACCATTCATACATTAAAATACTCCTACTGACATTTTGTTAAATGTATAAAAATAAGCTTTTATTATACAAAACTTTCAGGTTCATGGGAAAACATTTTTCATTATTTCCTGTGGTGTTATTCACAAATCTGGAAAACATGGGGGAGAAGCATTAGATATAACATGGCACTTTAAAAGTACAAAAAAAAAAATATGTACTTGCTTAGTTCATTTTCTTGCTTTAATTGATTGTACTGAGGTGGGTAGTGTGACCCCATTGTTATGATAGGGAATAGCTGAAATTTTGGTTTGTGATGAAGCTAGCGAGACACTAGACCAGAGACTCCCAACCTCAGTATCTCTAAAATTCTGACACACACACACACACACCCCATGACATATAATTTTTATTATCAAAAAGTGAACTATTCACGTGGAGGAAGCCTAAATGTCCATTCACTGTTAATAACTCATTCTCAAACTGCCCCCCCCCAAATCAAATGCCCCCCTCCCCGTGGGATATGTGCCACGGCACTAGACATTCTGTGAGGCCACTGTCATATGTGGCAATAACAAGAAATGTATGAATGTACATGAAGTGGGAGAGTGTAATAGCTTCAGTGTTAGAGGTTCAGTGTCATACTGGGAAATGTGCATCCTCCACGTATTGTTGGACTCATGAGCCCGACCAAGCACAATCATCAATGAGGAATAATGGCTGAATTTAGAGGGCCCTGCATCAGTTTACAGCAAGGGCTTTTGTGCACATGGTGATGTTTTTAGTGCTTGATGGAAACAGAACCAAAGTACACTAAATGATGGGTAGAAGGTGGAAAGATAGGCATAACTCACTGTCTTAGTTTCATTTGTTGACTGCCAAGTTTATTTCATGTTCACCTAAAAATATGAAGTATATTAGAGAAAGATTACACAAAAATATCAAAGCAAGGAAGTACTGTATTAATGCTGCAAATTCACTTAAATACTGCACAGAAGGTAAAAAATACCTATACATATTTTAAGTTATGTTATCCCTGTTTTTGGGAACTGTGGTGGCTCAAGTGGTTAAGATGCTGAATTCGCTGACTGGAAGTCAGAGTTCAATTCCTGGGTACTGCATGACAGGGTGAGCTCCTGTCTCTGTCCAAGCTCCTGCCAACCTAGCAGTTTGAAAGCAAGAAATTGAAAGTAGATTAATAGGTACCACTTTGTTGGGAAGGTAAATAGTGTTCCAAGCATGCCTGTCACATGTCCACAGAAATGTCTACAGACAGACGCAGACAGTGCTGGCTCCTCAGCTATAAACAGAGATGAGCACTGAACCCTAGAGTTGGATATGAATGGCTTTTGAGCAAGGGTGACCTTTACCTTACCTATCTATGTTTTACTTTTTGAAGTTGAATTATGGTACCAATGACATTCACTCAAAAGAATGAAAGAGGTGCAGTTGAGTTTTCCCCAAGCTCTCCCAACATATATCCCTTGACATCTACTTATGGCTTGATCTAGTGTGAGAAATATTAAACCACTTTTTACCTTCGAAACAGAGAGGCAAAGGTTGAGCTGGATGCAACAAAGGAATCAATTACAGCATTGTTCAGCACTGACAGAACACTCTTTTAAGCAGAGGTTGTGAATTCAATTCCCCACTGTGCCTCCAGGGAGAAGAGCCAGCCTGTATAGTCATGGGTAAGCTGCACAGTTCTATGATGTCCCCAGAAAAAAAGAATGAGGGCACACTGCTATTATTATGATTACAGATATTTCAACACCTGGGGTTTGGCAACTTGTGTTATCCAGGAGGTGCCCCTCAACGTGAACGTGGCTACAAGAACTGCATTCCAGCAACAGATGGCAACTATTACCCCTTACAATTATTTTTAAAAGACTTATTCCTTCAACCAATTTGTCATTTGTAGATGTCACATGCAGTACAATATTGCTTAGATCAAGTAATTTTTGTCTTCCTTGTATAGTTAAAATAATACAGTCAAACCTCACATAAAGAGCGCCTCACTTAAAGAGTAACTTGCTTAAAGAGCAGCATTTTCTCTGAATGTTCGCTTCACTTAATAAATAAAACCAACCAAAACTTGCTTAACAAATAAATTGGGGTTTGCAATCCCTACCCCCCCCCCCAAATTGGTCATTTACAATGGTGTTTCGCTTAAAGAGCAAACTCGCTTAAAGAGCAATCCTGTGGAACACATTATGCTCTTTACGCGAGGTACAACTGTACTAAGAATGGCCTACTTTAAAAAATAAGCAGTCGATAAAAGGTGGAATATAGGTTTAAATCAAGACATGAGTCTACTACAGCCTTGGTGTCTTTGCAAGAAGGTAGCTATTATTTTAACCATGGCATTCCCCCCCCCCCCTTCTTTGTCTTTAGTATCACAGGTTCAAGCTTAAGTAGATAGGTTTATTTACATAATGCCAAGAGGTTGGTTTTGTATTTATTCAGTGGGCTAGACCCATTTTGTAGCACAAAACTAGAATACTCTACTAATGTAAATATTACATCTTAAAGTGAAGGTATTCACTTGGTCTCTCCACTTCTAGTTCAGCACAGGTAACTTGATTCCAAGATGAAGCAAATGAATATTTCAGATACTAGTAGCAAATTGAGTGTTAAGATTTGGTACTGATGCACAACGCTGCGTGACAGAGCAAGCTCTTGTCATCTGTCCTAGGTCCTGCCACCTATCACTGTCCTCCAGAAGCCCCCACCAACATGTCAGGTCCCAGACAAGGCCCTCCTGCTGCCACCACTCCAGGCCATAAGGAGTTTGGACTTCGCACCTGAACCTGAGTGTCAAAGGCAAGTTCCTGGGGCAGGTGGCAAAAGGTGTGGCTTTGAGGACATACAGAATGCCCCCGTCTCATTCCGCCGGGTGCTGAAGCATGGAAGGGTCATCATGGATCGAATCCCAGTCGTAGAAACCTCCATATACAACCTACCACCACCACCTTACCCTGACATGGTTTAAACTCAAAGTCTGCCCTGCCCCCATTTCTATTGCCTGACAGCTTCGTTATCCAATTTGTCCATCCCTCTGTTCTCTTTGTGCAACGGATTGGCTGAGCTCTCCTGTCAGTCATAAGGAAGGACCAGATGAAAAAGAAAGTGAGGGGGAGGGTGAATCCAGAGAGAGGAAAAATGGAGAAGTGTTGTTTCCCCCTTGTTCTCTCTTTCTGGCTCCTCCTCCATCTGATGACTCTGAGCCGATTTTGCTGGGTCCGGGAAGGAGGGCGGGGAGCTGCCCACTGGCACTGCAAGCAGTCACACAGACCAGTTTTGTGCTTTTCAAACGTCAACCGTGGAGGTGATGTAGGCGGGCACGACGGCTGGGCACGAGTGAAAGAGAAGGGGAGAAAAGAGGGGGAAATCTGGAACTTTGACAATATTTTTATTAAACTGGGCGGGACAATGTTCTTTACCTTAAATCCGGGACAATTCCAGTTTTCGTGGATTTATGGCAACCGTAGCATTTAATCATATATTCATCTAATTGCCCCCATAAAATACAAGAGATGGGTCAATCAGATAAGGCTTATGGCACTGAGACCAGAAGGGTATCTAGAAGTGGTTTTAGGCCACTTTCAGGCCTACCAGTCTATGGCTGGACATTCATCAATAAAACCAGCCATTTTTTATTCCTGTAAAGCAAGTTATAATTTATGTAAACAATTCCATTAGACATTATGAAAAGGGCCCCAGTGAACAACCAAATTGTTAAAATATGGTTTTATGAAAATAAGATTCTCACTTTTCAAGCTGCTGCCAACCTTTAATGAACAGGAATAATCTCTTACGTTTATCTGGCTCTGTCTCCACTACTTCACTTTCAGTATCCCTCGGCAAATTCCATGGCGGCTGAGCAAGCTGAAGTTGTTGTAGGAATTCATCCTTGTACAAAAATAAGAGATGCAGTTAAAACAAAAATTTAATCAATCAAATAGTTTCAAGACAATTACAATTACTCTAGCTTAATCAGGCATTATTTTTAAATAGCCTTTCTCTACCACCTTTTAGAAGTATTGAACCTGCCTTTCTGTGGAGCTAAGGAAGAACAACTTAGCCTTCCACAAAACCAGAAATAGTTCGATGAAACATGAAGGATAGGTTTGTATTAATTTAAGTAAAGGAGGTAGCCATCCAACCCTGAACATTTTAAACAGTGTTCACACTGTCATCTCTCTGTATTAGGTCAGAATTATATTGGAAGGCTGAAAAATATCTTGTGTGTTGAACTGTAGCTGCAAACATTTTAATTACATTCTTTAAATTGTGGAAAATAAGAATAATTTACATGCAAGCCTGGTAATCATTTTGCTGATGGTGTTTCTCAATTCTTGGAAGATCCAAAATCACAAGAGAAAAAGGATAAGTACATAGAAAAAAAATGTCATTCTGTATTGCAGTGGCTCAAGGGGTTAAGACACTGAACTTGCTGACTGGAAGGTCAGAGTTCGATTCCTGGGTACTGCATGACTGAGTGAGCTCCCATCTCTGTCCCAGCTCCTGTCAACCTAACAGTTTGAAAGCAAGAAATTGCAAGTAGATAAATAGGGACCACTTCAGTGGGAAGGTAAACAGCATTCTGTGTACTCCAGTGTTGAGGCATGTCTGCCACATATCCATGGAAATGTCTGCAGACACAGACAGTGCTGGCTGTTTGGCTATAAACAAAGATGAACATTGAACCCTAGAGTCAGAGATGACTGGCTTTTGAGCAAGGACAACCTTTACCTTACATTTAATTTGGGAATAGGCATCACCAAAGGTGGTAGAATTCCAATAGCCAAGAAGAACAAACAGTAATAGAATAATTGTTTCTATTTTCTTGTGTGTGTTGTTTGTCATTGTTGCCTCTTATATTTAATAGCAGTTCAAAAAAAATGAATTTAAAAACCATTCCTAATAGATAGAAACTTATTGGTTGCATGCATATCAATGTTTCTAAAAGTTTAATCAATCAACAAAACTCGTATACTGCATTCATCTTCATTAGTGATCTCAACATTGTGACAAATTTAACACAACCAAAACATGGAAAAGTTGACTCTTTGTAGAAAAGTAGCAAGTAAACGACTCTCAATATACATTGAACAGATGTAAGTTATAATAAAAAACAGACTTCTCATGGTAAAATAACTTAGTTTCTAAATTATTTGCAGATCAAGGAAGACATAATTTCACACAGATACAAGCACTGATATAATTTTAACTCATGATTTATATGAAGATGGTTTCCTTTGTATTTTTATTGGAAAATATATATTTGGACTCTTGCTGTTGTGCAAAACATCATGTAACCATCATAAACATAGAAATCAAGGCTCCCACTTTTTATTAAATAGGAAAATAACAATTCACTTTGCCAACAAAAAAAGGATGTTGACATTTTCGAGACCTGTAAACTTTTTGGGTTAGTAACAAGGAGAGAACAGTGTATGAGTCTCTTTTTTAAAGGCAGAAAGTTTTTGGGGAACTAACAAAAAACATCAAGCACACAGCATCATTTAGCTATATCCAGACTATGGTACAGTAATACCTCGGATAACGTTTACCTCGGATAACGCTAAAATTGCATAACATTAAGTAATCTGGGGAGGAGAATTGACTCGAATAACGTTAAGGTCCTATGGGATGGATCAGATAACAACCGCTAAAGCCTGTGCAGTTACAATGTATCTCTATGGAGCTTTAACGTTATCCGATCCATCCCATAGGATTTTAACATGCATCGGATAACACTAAAAATCGGATAACACCAAGACTTGTGGAACCAAGTCTTAGCGTTATCCGAGGTATTACTGTATTTGGTTCCCATTGAAATCAGGACAAATTCGGCTCTTTCCTAGGTCCTAATATTTTAACAGAGCAACTAGGTTGTCTTGACTCCTTCTTGTGGGGCAATCTGGGCTTACTCTTTTTTGTTGTTGTTGATTTTGGAAAGGGAAGGGGGTAAATAACATTTTGCTGCTCCACCTGTCCAAATACCCTGATGATCATTTGCCCATAGCTAGTGAATGATGAACCACTTCACCATAGCGACAACTAAAACACTTCCATTGCTCCTCGGCAGAGAAGCAGGGAAAGTGTAATTATTAACCACCACCACCCCAGCTGATTCTTGTAGCACTGCATCAGTTTGCAGGGTAAAAAAAATCTTCCATCTTTCTCTTTTATTGCCAATTTAAAAACTGCTCATATCCACATTTTTAAATGGTGTTAAAAGGAGGATTTTTTTTTATCCTCCTAACCAATGCAGTATGACAACAATCAACTAGAAGTCAGTGGAATTGTTACACTTTCTCTGTCCTTCTGCAGAGGAGCAGGGGACATTTTTCATTCAAACATCCAATATACTGAAGGGGCTCATTAGTACACCAGTCGTTTAACCTGGAAACAGTGTTTGACAGCTCCAAGCCTCCCTTATACGCTATTTCCATATCTAAAGGCAATGGAACAGCATATACTGTATCTGAATGTCATTAAAAAAGGAGAATACTTGATGGGAAATTTTAAAAGGGGAAACTGTGGCACTCCAGCATCAATGAACTCCAGAGAACTTTAAAGAGCAGACTAAGTGCCCACCTCAACATAATCTTAGTTTGGGTTCAATTCAATGTACAAACATGCTGTGCACAAAAAAACATGATTATGTTAAATACTGTGACACAGCTACACTCACAGTGGATTTGTCTGTGAGCAGGTTCTTAACCAGATCTTTAAGACAAGTGAAACAAAAAGAAAGAAATGCCTCTTGTTGCTCCTTTCTGTTTCTTCCCACTTCCAGGAGGGTTTTAAAATTAAATTAATTATGCAGCACAATTGCTGCATAAAACATATACAGAGAACATGTTTAATTTGCTAATATCCTGAAGTGGGCCTCTTCTTAAGCCACTTCACAGAATGGCAAACTGACCGCAAAATGAGCCACACCAAGTAGAGTTGCATGAAGTGTGTAATGCCCTTTGGATACACCAAAGGGTATACTAGAACTTTGGACCTTACCTCTAAAGACCCTATATAACCAAATCCAGCCCTAATGCAGCAATAGTATCACAGTTCACATTATATTTAGCAGTAATACTTTAGCTAAACAAACTTGGTAGAGATGTTCAGCTGCTATGCTAAGGACAGGGCAAGTAAAATCTTATATATCTAAATGACACTGCTGTTACAATGTTATAGTTTTTTAAATATTACCTCCTGCTTTACTCTCTTTCTTTGATCCTGTAATTAATCTGTTTATCCTAATTAAGCAAACAGTTCTTTCTGTGAGAATACTTCTACTTGTCTTTAGAAAGGACAAGTTATATTAACACAAATAAGCCAATGTCCAAACCAACAAACATCCCATTTTAGTAGCAAAGGGAAGCAAGAACGATGAAAACAAGAAATCCTAATGTTCTTGTTTTGTGTTTCTTCCCCAACAAGAAGCAATATATCATATAACAAGACATATCACAAACACCAGCAAATAATACCCTGAAGAGAAAAGGTATTATGTGGCACTCAGTCAGTACACCTGCTGATCAGGGCTTCTGGGAATTTAAGTCCAAGAACATCTGGAAAGCCAAGTTTGCTTACCCGAGATAAACAACACACAGCAGTGGTTTACCATTCCCTTCTCTTGAAAGCAACCTTAGAGTGTGCAGTTCATCCATGGCTTTGAAGACTGGCTTTCTCCCTAGAGACACAGTGGGGAACTGAACTCCCAGTCTCTAGCTCAGCAGCTAGATACCCAAACCACTGAGCTATCCTTGGTTTGAACTGAGGTGGTAATGTAATACACCTGCAAGTTCACTACTGCATTTTCCATGTCAGCAGAACTGTACGAGAACTCATATTATCAGGCAACTTATAATTCTTACAGACAGAACTGTAAAATTAAAATTTTGAACTTACAAAAAAAACTTCAAGCTGGCATAATAATATTTGCCAAATTCTTAGAGTTGGTCTCTACTCTTAAAGAAATATCTATTTATAACATATCCTCTCTAATAAGGGAGAAAAGCGCTATTAATTCGCTATTAATTATTTTTTTTTGTTTACCAGAAACAGGATGGGCAGGAGCACAACTTAAAAGCCTTTTGTCTAATGAACAACTAAGAACCAACTGGCAGCAAACATCTAAAGTTTGTTTTTCAAGTACACATTATTGTAGTGTGAAAAAAGATCTATGACTAGTTAGGAGCTCCTTCATCCACTGAACATACAATCCTAACCTAAAACAGATTAAATAAAGTACAACCACACTTCATTTTTATATAATTATACTAAGCTAGCAGAAAAGTAATGGATGGTCAGAGATCCCCTTCATGTTAAGAAAGAAGCACATGTTTAATACCTTTAGAACACCTAGAAATTTAAAGTTGTGCTGGAACACATAAAATAATCCTGTGACAAATTTGTGGTAATAAAAAAAGAAGAAAAATCAAAGAAATCACCATCTAGTTTGCTTTCCAATAGGAAATATCAATATTTTCATCTTAATATTATCATTTAAGTTTGTGTTAATAAAAAATTCTAACTTAAACAAAGTAACACATTTCTAGCAAACTCAAACACAAACAAAATTGAAAAGCTAATGGAGGTGAAAAGAGACTTTTTGCAAACAAGTAACTTTAATAAAACCAAAAGTGTGCACTATATATTCTTGAACCCCATGAACAGAGGTCCTCAGAAGAAAACTCCTCCTACCTGTAAATAATACCATGATGAACAGACTGATTTATCTGATAACATTTTAATTAATTAATTAAGGCAATGCGCAAGAAACTTTCATTCTAAAACCAAGACTGAAACAAGGATGGACATTTTATCAGTGTTACAGGATGATTATTTATTTATTTATTTTTTAAAACTTACTTCAGACAAACTGCTTCTTTGAGTGACATTTCCTAGAGTGTCTCCGCTTGTTTCAAGGAATCCTGCAGGAGTGGTGACAGTCCTCACAAGCTGTTTCTTTGATATCAAAGACCGGCTTCTTTGCATATTAATGATTCCTTCTTTGTGTCCTTGGTTGCTAGGGGAAATAGGCTTTTGTAACAAAGTATTTGGGTTTCCAGACCTGTTTGCTAGAGTTGGTAGCACAGAAGATCTGTTGGTTTGTGTATTAGGAGACTGAATTTTTATGACACTGGAGATTTGCAGTCGACTGTTACTGCATAATGGTGGTGATCTGTTTCTTTGAAGCTGAAGCTGAATATCTTTCCCAGTCAAAATTGGCACTTGAGGTCCTGAATCCTGGCTTGGTGTAACTTTAAAATTTCCTTGGTGATCTAGTGAAACTAAATTAGTTGGTTGACTACTAATATTCCTTGATAGTCTTCCTTCTTCCCACAGTGCTAGGTCTTTTGCAATGTCTGCACACAGATACAAAAATAAAGCAATATAATTGGGGAGGGGGACAAGGACATATCTCTGTTTGCCTTGAGATATAATCCATTCCAAATGGTGACATTTTCCTGCATTTTCCTGCATTAGGAAACTTGGGTTCCTACCAGCCATGCCTTACCTATTGGTCTTTACTCTAGATCATCAATGAGTTGGGATCCTTCCTCACAAATGCACAGATGTAGAGAATTATCTATAAAGCAAAGGTCTTGTATTTTGATATCCATCTAAATGAGTGGGGAATGGGACAAGATTGCAAGAAAACACACACTTGTCTTGATCCCTCTTTCTTGAGCATTACTGATTGCAATATCAATACATCCTACAGCAGTTATGGCAAATCTTTTAGAGACCAAGTGCTCAAACACACCTTCGCCACAGGGTCAACAGGTTGCCCTCCATGCTGCACCCTCATGCCACATGTGTGCCACCCACTTTACCCCATACAGGGGAGGGAGGAAGTGCTCCCATTGAGCCGCTGGGCAGAGGGACAGGGAGAATTATGTGCTATGGGGAGGGAGGAAGCACTCCCATTGGGCTGATGTGCAGAGGGGTGAGACAAACTCTGTCCTGGGTTGATGGTGTGTATGCTCACAGAGAAGGCTCTAAGTGCCTCCTCTGGTATGCGTCCCATAGGTTTGCCACCACTATCCTACAGCATCCATGAAATCACCTGAAACATCAGCATCTTCATAAAGGAACATACCTAGGATGAAAAATGATCCAAGTGTGGGAAATATTGTATGCAAATTCACTTCCTTTTACTAATCATTCAAATTGAAGTAAGCTTGCTAGAGAGTCTTATAACTTTCAATTCTTTTTTTGGGATACCTGGAGTTACACTGGAGATTTGGGTCTCCCAAACAATTTTGCAGTACATTGCAGATACTGGAAGAAATCCTAGAATAGATAGCTGCTAGAAGCTGCACTTTACATATTATTAACTTGACAACATCTGCAACTTTTCATTTAGTCTCTGCTTCTGAAGCAAGAAATTCAGTACTGCTAAAAACATATATTTAGTAAGCTCTAAGAGAACATGGTCCCTGAGCAACCTGATATTTTGTTATTGGAAAGTCCTATTATGGTAATTACAGTACATTGAGTTAATTAACTTCTTTAATTTAATAAAACTTGAGAATTATTATTTCTTTCTGGTGCTTAAAAGATTGACTTGATCAAATTAGTTATTTTCACTTTAACATTTTTATCGATCTTGTTGCATTCGATTTATTCTTTAATTGATATACATCACTTTGGAATTATTAGAATACCTGTTTAGTTTAAATCAGTGATCCTCAACCTACGGGCTGGCCAACGGGCCAGATCTAGCCCATGGCACCAAATTATCTGGCCCATAACCTCACTCCAACTGCTGCCACTGCCGCCTCGATCCTTGTCCCCTCCACTTGGCTTGGCATGTGAATGGTTATGCAGGGAATTAGTGGATAATTCCCTGCATAATTCCCTGGGAAATTTGCAGGCTATGAAGAGCATGCCCCAAAGAATTTAAATCACATATTAAAGGAACTCATGTGTGAAAGATGGCCTTGAGGTGGCAAAGTTGTAGCTGACTGGGAATGCTATCAAGGAACACCCTTCCTTTCCAGGAACCAGCCTTGGTGTTAATTGTAACAGCTAGGGATAGAATGATGGCAGACAACTTTGCATGGATGAACTAACTCTGGACTGGTCTGAATCTAGGGAGAAATTAGCACAGTGACGCTGTACCCCCAAGTTTACATTGGCTGCAGATGGGACAGGGGTATAACTTTCTCCTGGGATTAGCATGGGGATTGGTTAGGTTTGTCTTTCCTGAGCAGTTCGCTCAATGAGTCAGCCAAGCCACTGGGAAATTCCCACAAAGGTTGCAACATGGAGCACAGAAAAGTTTAGGTAACAGCATAGAAAGGGAAAGATTGATGAGCTAGCCTGGCTAAACAGCCACAAGTAAGGCCCCGATCCAACTCTTGTGATCCTTTCAATGTGGACAGATTTTCTTGTTAACTGAAAGGTCTATTCTGTCTTTTCTAGAAAGCCAGAGAGGATCCTTCTTGCTACTCTTGGATTCAATCTCCTTCACACAAGGATTCTAAATAGTTGCTGGATATTTGAATGATACCTGATAACTTGCAAGAAGCACAAATGGAGGCACAGAACACTGAGGGCTAAATCCAGGTATTAGTCTCAACCCTAGTAGACTACAAGAGTCAATGTGTTATCTAATTCCCTTTGATTCAAAGAGGGCAGTCAAGCTGGAGCTAACAAAACAATTTAGCCATTGTTAGTAAGTTCTGCCACGAAAAGTTCTGCTACAGAGAATGAGTTTCCATTGTCCCTCCCCGCTAAAAAAAACACTACTCTTTTGCCAAGGTATTTTTAAGCATCAAGTACTTTTTGTCTGAATGTTTACATGGGCAGAAGGAATAGTAGGCGTGAGATTCAGAAGATAAAATAATAAAGCAGTATTTCTCATAATGAACGGATGGAGTCTTACTATGATGGAGTTGGTAGAGAAACAAAAGTCAAGTGGGTCAAGAATGTCAAGAGCAGAACAGTCAGACATTTTTTTGCCAAAATCTTATTGAGGCAAACGGCATATTGTCACCAGGTATGCTCTCAGAGCACATGTATAAACTCTCACATGTTCAGATACACACATGTAAGTGATCATTGAACTATGGCAGTGATGGTGAACCTTTTAGAGACCGAATGCCCAAACTGCAACCCAAAAACACTTATCACAAAGTGCCAACACAGCAACAGGGGAGGAAGGAAATGCTCCCATTGGGCTGCTGGGCAGAGGGTCGAGGTGAACTCTGTGCTGGGGGAGGGAGCAAGCACTCCCATTGGGCTGCTGGACAGAGGGGTGGGGTGAACTCTGTGCTGGGGGAGGGAGGAAGTGCTCCCATTGGGCTGCTGGGCAGAGCGAACTCTGTGCTGGGGGTGACTGCATGGGTGCCCACAGAGAGGACACTGAGTGCCACCTCTGGCACACATGCCATAGGTCACCACCACCAAACTCTGGCAATAGTGCATCTTGACATAAATTGGGCTGAGTTTATCACACTCACAGAGAACAATTCACAAAAGGAATTTTACTGAACACAAAACTACTGGAATTCTAGCTGGAAAATGTGAAGGATTTCTTGGGAAAAGATTCCAAGAGAGGACAGGCTCATAGAAGTCCCAGTCTATAAAATTTAGGAGAGCAACATAGAGTAGCAGAATCTTGAATTCTGGAGTTAGGGTTTCAGCTCAGAAATGGTGTTAGAACAAAGCAGCCTGGCAGGGATTAGCAGGAGGGTCCACACAGAGATAAAGAAAGAAGATTCATCTCAGAACTTTCATCCACAACTAATGCCTCTAGGTAAAGGTTTCCCTTGCTCGAAAGCCAGTCGTATCCGACTCTAGGGTTCAGTGTTCATCTGTTTCAAAGCCGAAGAGCCAGCCCTGTCTGCTTCTGCAGATGTTTTCCGTGGTCATGTGGCAGGCATGACTGGACACCGCTACAGTATGTCTTTTATATGGTTTCTGATCAGGGTGACTAAAATGATCTGATCCCTTGTTAGTCTAGATCAGGAGTTCTCAACCTTTTAAAACAGGGGGCCAGGTCACACTCCCTCAAACAGCTTCAGGGGTCAGATGTCCATTTTCTCTTACTCCACCACATGGCACTGGTGTGGTAGAGGTGGTGGTGGGCCACATGAAATGGTGCCATGGGCCACATCTGGCCAGTGGGCTGCAGGTTGAGAAACCCTGACCTAGATCATTACCTTCCCACTTAGCTATCCAGGAACAACAGACAAAGAATGGAAAATTTGACTAAACTGGAAGAAGATGAGCAGCCTATTCTAGCATATTTGCTTTCTCCAGACAATCCTTTTAGCATAAAAACAAAAGGTGCTGATCTAATTAATCTGGCCTCTCTGCAGAAAGGCTATCTTCTAAGATGACTGTTTGGCTGCGGTAGAAAAGTAAAATAATGTGTGAATTAATATTTACGTAAGCAGTTGCATCACTGAAAATAATAAATCCATTTCTTGAAATCTCATAGTGACTATGTAAAATACCTTGATCTGATCCATTTATGTAACATGTAAGACTGAATGAGCATGAAGTAAACAAGCAAATGTCAGTGCTCACTTTGTAAAGTGATGTATACTGAACAGCCAAGGCCCATGATAATACACTGGACTCCCCATCCTCCAAACTGAATAAATAATTGCTTAGTTTTTAAAATTTGATGGTATAACCCAGTTATTCAAGCCAAAATTAGGCTTCACTTGAGAATCTATTTCAAGCTTTCTTGTTTTCTATTCTGCTTCAAGGCATCTTAATATACACATTGCCTTAAATGGCAAAGGAACTGCTCTAACTTTGCTTCCCCTGAACTCCTAACATAAATTTATTTACATGATTAATGCCATGATTCATATATCATCAGCATAATCAAGGAAGAAAATACAGTTCCCATAGTTACTAATGGTAATATATGTAACCATTCATAGGTTTTTAAGGTCTTCTCACTCAATAAAGTCATACTAGGAATCCTACTGGCAGTATAATAATTGGTTTTAAATGGTTTTTAATTTGTTTTTTTAGAGTTTTTAACTATACAGTTGTACCTCACTTAAAGAGCATAATGCATTCCACAGGATTGCTCTTTAAGTGAGTTTGCTCTTTAAGCAAAACACCATTGTAAGTGACCAATTGTGGGGGGGATTGTGAACCCCAATTTATTTGTTAAGTGAGTTTTTGGTTGGTTTTATTTGTTAAGCGAAGCAAACATTCAGAAAAAATTCTGCTCTTTAAGCGAGACGCTCTTTATGCGATGTCTGACTGTATATTGTATATTGGTTGTAATCTGCCCTGAGTCGCCTGTGTGAGTAGGGCGGAATATAAATTTAAATAAATAAATAAATAAATAAATAATATATTGACACATTTTCTCTAGTTATGATCTTTGGACACTCACAAATAGGGAATAACTGTGATAGCCAATCCAAAGCAACTGATAACCAGGAAAATAACTTTAAAAAAAATAAGAACAAGAGCAGGAAGCAACACTAGACATCTACTGGTGGAAAAGCAGTCAAGTGGGGCTGATACTCTACCACTGAAGCCCCCTTCCCTCCCAAAATAGCCTTTGCAAGGCTATATGAAATTTCTCTAGAATTGTTTTGTGGTCTACTTGGACACCTGCAGGAAAGTGAAAAGGGCCCTTATGAACAGAACACAAGGTTCAGCCCTTGATGTTCATGGTTCATAGAGACAGCCACGTACGAGCAAGAATTTAGGAGTTTTATACTGTGGTATCTGTGGCCAAGGAATTTGAATCAATTCTCTCATAAAACTTGATATGAAGGAAGCTTCAAGAAAAATGAAGTAAGCAATCATAATCTATATTGCACGGAGAAGAGTGTCTTTAAACATAGCGAAGTCAGTTTTCTTGTTACCTCAAAAACAATCTTGACAAGCTTGTGAATTTTTTTTAAATGCTGATAACTTTGCTTAAGTTATTTCTGAAAGATCAAGGACTTAAATAACTGATTTTAAGAAAGTGGAGATAAAGTGAGATGGCTTTAGAGAATAATAATTCTTTCAGATTCTGGGTTGTCTGGAGTCATTTGGGAAAATTTATGCAGCACTGCCTAACAGTAATAACAATAATTCATTGACACTGGAATGTTACTAAGCAATGTAAATGAATGTGAAAGGACATTGCTGAGATATATTTTGATTACATTACACTGTCGAGATTCAATGGACATCTTAAAAATGAATATTTCTGTCAATTCAACAAAGAACCACTGAGCTGAAGAGTTTTAAAAACCTCTCAAAACTCCTTCCTGACTCATTCTTTCAAATATTTATATTATCACAATATTATTATCAGAAACCTATTTTCTTTATCTGTTTGTTCTACAAGCCAATTTATGACAATTATGCCATGATACTTACCAGCAAGGTGTTTTTCCATAGTTTGCAGTTCTTTTGCAGCCAAAGAATCTTTCAATAAGGTCTGGCTTGAAGAGTCTCCAATTCTGGAATTCATAACATCCAATTCCCAATCTGGCTGAATCTAGCATGATTAAAGAGGAAATATATTATGTACTTTTAAAAATATGTTACGTACTTTTACATTTATTAAAAGAAGGCACTCAAAATCTCAAATGATGCATTCTTGTAATTGAATAATAAAGACTTTTCTGGCACTGCTTGTATATACAGATCTACATAAATGTGTGTGTTCATATATGTGCAGTATATATAAATGTACAGACACAAACTAAAGCAGCATATTGAGTGAAAACTTGAAATTACCGTGTATCTTATGCAATCCTACTGACTTTACTGAGAGTACATTAAGTTAAGGTCTGTATTAGGCTGACTTCCATATCTATGTAATTTACCACCACTGAGGACAAAACAGTTTTTTTCTTGATGTTGTATCAGAAGGAATAAGTCTATAATATGAATCATTGCTATAAAAGCTGCTAAAATATGTTATCTGGCATATCTCCTTACTAATGCAAAATCTGGAATAACAAATTCCAAGCGGACTTTGCAAAAACGTCATGTAGCAGAATACAGTCGAATCTGTCTAGTTTTGAAAGCTCCCAGTTTGTTCACATATCCCAATTTACTAAATTATATAAAGTTGGTGAAGAAATGACTACATTTGTATCTGGGCTGTCAAATCTGAAAATACATATTGCCATGATGATTTCAGGTTTCAGTGACACCCAGTGATGGAAAGATTAACTCACATGACTCGGTGGGCAGGAAAAGTGCTGCATATTCATGTCAGCCTCTCTGAAGATCCTGGAAACTGTGTCACCTTAACTGACCAGCTAATTTGTTTTGCATAGGAGGAGGAGGAGGAGGAGAAAAAAGAAGCAGCAGCTATTCCTGTTTCCTAGGCTGAGTATGTGCAGCTAAACCAATGGCAAGAAGATAAACAACATTTCCTTGCTCTACCAACTGGCTAGAGGAAATATGTGGTTCACCTTGGCAGGCCAAACTACGATGACAAGAAACAAAAAGAGAAATACTGAAACTGGTAGACATCTGGCACTGAGAAAGATACTGACAATTTCTAACTTTGGCTTGTTACTTCTTAAGCCCAGCATGTTTCTTAATAATCTTGTTTCAAACAACCTAACTGTGAATATCAAAACACAAGGGTAAAATTAGTGTAAAATACTTGCCTGCAACAGCAAGAATTCAAATTCCTGCAAAAAACAGGAAAGCTCTACTCATTTAGAATTGTTTTTCATTTGGTACCCATGTCATTTACAAGGTGCTGCAATGAACAATCTAGGAATTGTCTCTGTGATCAAAAACAGGTAAGGGAATGCATGGGGGAGGTTATCAGAGGGTAAAGAAAAGAGATGCTAAAGAGGAATTATTTACACTATAGCCAAGTGATGTCACAGTTTATGAGTGTGAAGCAAGCTGCTAGATCTTGGTTCTCTGTCGGAGAATTCCTCTGGCAAGCATGAATTCAACACTCCATAATCCCACCAGGCAGAAGATCTGCTCAGCCCTGGAAACCCTGCACCCTTAGGGACTAGGAGCCCAATCTTGGGACTTCAGTCCAAAGAGTACATAGGAACCTCACAAAGGGGAATGGATGACTTAGTGCCTCAATGAGTTAAAGACTCTCTTCAGGAATAACTGATTTATTCTTAATCTTTTTTTTCTTTTGGCCATGCCCCACCTAAACGTCTCTAAAATCCTGAGGGCCCTCCCCCATGACATATCATTTTTATTATTCAAAAAGTGAATTACTATTCATATGGCAGAATCAAATTGCCCCCCATGGAGCCTGTGCCCCACGTTGGAAACCACAGCCTTAGAAAGAGGTTCTTCTCTCTAGAGAGACTCATAGGCCCAAACCTGCAGGTGAGTTTTACCCCCTGTTGCCCAAACACCTATACCTGAATGTCAGGTAAAGGCTCCAGCAGACCAGCTATTTAAAAAAAAGCCTTTGGATTGGATTGCAAACTACCAGAGACAGCATACCTACTGGGTCCTGTACCTGCTTTGCATATGCCTGAATCCCTGGTTTTGATTCCCGGCCTATATCTGTCTATTAAACCCTCCTTGACTGCTGCAGATTATTGCCCTGGCTTTGATATTTAGATCTCCATGTTCAAGAGCTCCCCTGGCTGGAAGCCACAAGTGCTCTGTCCAGTGTAGATGACACTAGATACAGCTTCATGTAAGTAAAGTCAAAGTATCGGAAGATTATGGCTCTTGATTCTAAGATAATGAGTTTGGAAAAGACATTACAGAAAGCAGGAAGAAGCGCAGTAAAAGTGACACATGTTTGACTTCCATGCACCATGTGGCTCACAGACACCATTCCACATTAGAGTTTTAACTGCATCTTCTGCTGAGACACCATTGTGCCTTTCACAAGAAACAGTGAGGGCAGAAGAATGACTCACCACATCAATAATTTGTTTACTGTACTTTGTGATCTCCAAAACTCTCAGAGGTGTTGAATGTACTCTTTTTCCAGATGCTGGCTGAAAAAGATGCAAAGATATGCAGAGACCCTAGGAGGCAGATGAATATAGGCTGATGAGATGGTTTAAGCTTTTAAGCCTAAAACTCACAGCAACTGAAACTTTGGGTCCTTTTGAGTTTTTGAATTGAATTGAATTGAATTTTACACTTGTATCCCGCCTCTCTAGGGAACAATACATCCCTACTTCAAGTGGCTAACATCATAAAATCCCTCATACAACAAACAAAACTTATTAAAAACAATTACACCTCATAGAACCTACACCCCATAAAACTTACAATAATAACTTACAATCAGAGTTTACCATTATAATGGGGCAAAGTACCACGTTCAAGAACCCTGACCACACAGCCAAATTGGATGGAATATGCACCGGTCCCAATCTAAAAGCCAGGGATTGGCAGGACATTTGCAAAGGCCTCCTTGAAAAGCAATGTATTTAGTTGCTTTTTAAAGGACTGGAGCAAAGAGGTGTGGAGGAGCTCAAGTGGGATGGCATTCCACATCATTGGTGCTGCCACCAAGAAGGCCCTTCTCCTCATCCCGGACTTCCTAGCCAGTCTCAGGGTTGGTACTTGAAGCTACACTAACAAAGAGGAGCGAGTGATGTGGGCTTCAGACCTGAGGGGAAGATGTTCTGCATGGTAAGAAGGTCCCAACCCATATAGGGTTTTAAAAGTTAGCACTAACACCTTGTACCTGATATGGAAAAGGAAGGGTAGCCAGTGCAGACCTTCCAGGGCTGGGGTGATATAATCAACGTTTCTCAACTGCTGCAACTAAAAATATGGACTGCAAAAGTAAAATCTTTAGCTTTCCTTCTTTATACTGTAACTGTCTCCCTTCATGGCTGTATCTAAAGCAGATAGATTAGACAGAACACAGGCATTTGTGTCTTCTTTGCTGCCTCTTTTACCCAGTTGGGTGTCACATTTTATACACAGAGACAACAAATAATATATCCGAGAGGAAATAAAACAAAACAACAACAACAAAGACAAAGACAAAAAAGTTGTGGCACCTTAAACTTGTTTGTCTTGTTTGTTGTTTTGTTTTACTTACTCTCTGAAATGCTCCTTCAGACTAACAGAGCTATCACTTCAAAAATTTCAACAAATACAATGCGTCTAACCTCTGAAAATCTGACTGCACAGTGACACCTTGTGGCAATTTTTTTTTGGAATAGTAGCCATGTTAGTCTGTTTCAGGCACCTCGGAGAATAAACAAAACAAAAACAAAAACTATGTAGCATTTTAAAAACTGTTATATTTTGTTAGATATAACTGCTGTTGGTAATACAGGTACTGTACTACTGAAACTTTCTCTCTATCCATCCATTTAATTGTTATGGCACCCCATTAATGTATGCTGTACTCTGGGCAGTTTACACAAAGAACCAAACTTTAAAAAACCCAAACCTCAAATTAAAAATCCATTCAAAAACAATGTAGTGATACACTGTAGATAGTAAATCAATAATAATAATAATAACAAAAAATTAAGCCAGTAGCACTTAAAGATGTTAATTAGGTTTCCTTCCTCTGAAGTAGATGGCCAGTGTTGCAAAAATTAAGATTCAGAGGGCAGGAGAAGTGGTGCATATTCATGAGGTCAGCTTCATTTCTCGGGGTACTACTCA
The DNA here is from genome assembly GCA_030440675.1 of Furcifer pardalis. NCBI lineage: Eukaryota > Metazoa > Chordata > Lepidosauria > Squamata > Chamaeleonidae > Furcifer > Furcifer pardalis. Next base: position 83,149,563 of record CP126891.1, read on the forward strand.
ACTAAGGAAGATATTACTTGATGACCATTATTATTCTGTTTCTAGGCCAGACATGAAAATGCCAAAAAGAAGGCACTTTTACACAAGTTCATTCAGCCTGACCTACTACTTGATAAAAGATTTAAATAGAAAATTGTCATATCTTAATAACACATGTTAGCACTTATAGCCATTACTGCCTGGATATTTCTTAAGAGTATAGGCAGCAAACACTTCAGACCTTAATACAGAAATGAAGTATATACATGATGAACGAACAAATCAACATTAATGAGGAATATCAGTGAACATCTGTTTACTCGCATGAACAAAAATAGGCAAAAAACTCATAGGGAAGGCAGAGAAATATTGCTTTTGCAATCTCTTTTCTACATCTCTTCCTGGTTGTTCTGCTTGAGGAGATAAAGAAGGGGAGATGGCAGCTCATGTTTCATGCCTCTTAACTTTCATATCTATTTGAACCTATATCCTTAACCCCACAATCATTCTTCCTCAGTTTTATGCAATGACCCTATTCATTCATATCAATCCTTCCCAAATAAGAAAAATGGACAGAGACATTCTGGCTTCTTGAAATGTCCTTACATTTGTTATGTCTAGGATACTAACAACAAATATGTAATGAACAGAAACTGTTCTATCTTATCAGAGAGTAAACAAAACAAAAAAGCAAAAAAAGACAAAAACGTAGCTCAAGTTCATATAGCCATTTGTGATTATTTCAGTCTTCCTTAATCATGCATGTTTACAAAGCAGAGTCAAGAACAGCACCAAGTCTAATCACAGGAATACTTTTAATGGATACATAACCTGGATAGATAGATGACTACATATATTCAATGCATAAATGAATAGCATTTGCTAGCAAAGGTGGTTTTAATTTGTTTTTTAACTTTTTCAGATGAAGAAGATTATTAAAATCTCCGTGACAATGTTACTTTTGGAACTGGAGTTTGACAAGTTTTATCTAACTGTAGCAAGGCTCGGCTATCACAGAAAACCATTAAAGCAATATTTTAAAGATACATCTGCCAGCAGTGAGGTCAGCCATATGTCACTGTTCAAACCTTTTCCCTCATGTCTATATTATTTTTTCACTTACATTATACTTATTTTTTCTTTGCTCAGGTTAATAAAGACAAATTCATCCAGGCATGAACATTTACAAAAAGAAAAGCTCCAAATTCAACCCATAATCTAATTTGTTCCTTACATCTTTTTTTTTAAAAAAAATGCTTTAATTAGGATAGGGATGATAGGCACCCTGCTGTTTTATGTCAATTCCCAGTAGGTTTTTAGTATTATAGTATCATAGTTTCCTTTATTACCTGTGTCCAGACTAGTTAGAATGTGGTATTATGTTTTTGTGTGTTATGCTGGTCATGGACTATAAATAAATTGAATTGAAATTGAATTGAATAGGATAGGGATGGCATTTCTCTCAAGGGTATAACATATTAAAAGCAAAAAAAAAGGCATTTGCCTTTTTTGCAGTTGCATCAAACCATTGGCAGCTTGTGATCTACAACAATCCCAAGATCCTTATCACATGTAATATTACTGAGACAAGTAATACCCATTTTGTCTGTGAAATTGATTTTCCCCCAAGTGCAGAAATTTGAATTTATTCCTGTTAAATTCCATTCTGCTGGGGTACACAGAAAGAGCCTCCTTGAAGATTGTGGTATTACTGAACCACAATCAGGTATACCCTGTTAACAACAACCTTGTGTTGCTGGCTAATCTTTCTCGCACTAAGTAAGATGAAAGAAAGTATGGAATGTATGCACCAAAAAGTTGCTTCATGTTGGCAGTTTAAAGTCTTTTCTAGACCCAAAAGAAGAAGAAAAAGAAGGCACCCAATGCGCAAACCTATCAAGATAATTTTGGGTTTTGTTTCTGTATTCAAGGGGTATTTGCTGTTTCACCCAATTTTGTGTCATCTGCAAATCTGATATATATTCTGTGCATTTCTTCATCCAAGTCATTAATTTTTTAAAAAGTTGAAGAGCAGTGGACCCAGGAATGAGTTCGTAGTACAGTAATACCTCGGATATCGTTTACCTCGGATAACGCTAAAATCGCATAACGTTAAGTAATCTGGGGAGGAGAATTGGATCGAATAACGTTAAGGTCCTATGGGATGTATCGGATAACAACCGCTAAAGCCTGTGCGGTTACAATGTATCTCTATGGAGCTTTAACGTTATCCGATACATCCCATAGGATTTTAACATGGATCGGATAACACTAAAAATTGGATAACACCAAGACTTGTGGAACCAAGTCTTAGCGTTATCCGACCGAGGTATTACTGTACTCTACTTGTTACATCCAGTTTGAGAGCTTCTTCAGAAGTGCTTGGCATCTGTTCAACTAATAGTATAACATTTTGCCTCTTAACCAACCAACATATTTAACGGCAAACGCTGTTCTTACTTAAGCTATTTGCTGTTTGATTTTAATTACTTGATATTATTGTAGGATAATATGTATAAAGTGCTATTTGATGGGCCATATCTCCATATATTAACCTCTCTGGCTCTTAAGATCTTCAATGGAGGCACTTGTCTCAGTTTTACTGCTGCCAAAGAAACACCTAGGGAGGACATGATTGAGGCCCTTCTCAATGGCTACTCTCAGACTGAAGAAAGCTGTCCCTTAAAAGCCTTATTTAACTGCCATCCTTCAGGAGATAGGCAAATTCAATCTTTTTTAGCCAGATTTTTAACAATTGAACTGAGCAGTAAAGAATTCTATAGTAAGATTCTCACTATTGTTGCTGCTGTAATGTGTTTTTCAAGATGTTTTTAACTGTGTTAATCAAATTGTTCCAATATTATTAAACATTTAGTTGTTTTTCATATAATAACTTACTGTGTGTTTTAGGTGATTTGTTTTTGAATAATTTGTCAGCTTCATTGGGAGAACAGTGGTATGAAATAAAATTAAACAAACAAACGAATGAATGACAGATTATTGTGGCAGAGTGGCATATTCTTCATTATTTTAGAAGCCTACAATGTTGCAAATCTAGATGAATTGTTCTAGCTGACAGGAAGCAAAAAAGAGTACTTCTCTTAAACATGGGATACAAAGCTATCAAGTATCTCCTTGGCTAACAGTCATGCTGACTGTGTCTAACCTCCAGTGTCAGACAATATAATTCCACGTATCAGTTGCTGAGGATCACAAACAAGAATTATTTTCATAACCTTTGGTGGACTTTACATGGTAATTGCTGTTTCACCACTATGTGAAAATAAAGCTGGACTGGACAGGCTCCCACAGCCATAATTTTATGCTATTTGCTGTCCTCATACTGATTTTACTTGGTTTTCAAGAACAAGAGTTGGTTAGTCAAGACATCTGCACTAGAAATGCTTCCAAACCAGGACTGATCAACTGGGGTTTTTATTACTACTGAATCACTAAGGCTAGTCATTTTTAAAAACAGTACAAGTCCTGTTCTCTCTCCCAGTGAAACCAAATTCCTTATCTACTTTTTAACAAGAGTTTTGTTCTGCCTAGCATTGGAAGTACACAGAGTAGTACTGTCTCAAAACAATAAGCTGAAGTAGTAGAGGGGCTGGTCTTTGTATCTGAATCCAAAAACCCAGCACAAGAGGTTAGCAAACTTTGGGGAAACAGATCATGACCTGTTTAGGGTATTCAGATATATACAGAGAAGTCTTCTACACATTACAATACCCTTCACTAGATTTCAGCAACTCTGTATTCTTCTAAATATGAGAACAAAGAACCAGTTTTGCACAGAAGTTATGGAACAATACAATCTTTAAAAACATCTCTCATAGTAATTTATAAATGTAGCTTCACCACACCTCTGACTTTCAGTTTCCATGGCAACTGCACCATGTGGCTTGCAATTATTCATACATATCAGATTGAAAATTTTAAAAACAGGAGAAAACAACTAAACAACACTGAGATGAAAAGCATTTCAGTGAACCTGATAGAAAAAACAACAACTAGAGATTCCTGTTTAATAGTTCTTGTCACATTTTGTATTATTACAGAGAATGAGTGAACTTTTTATTTTCCATACCTTTTTGGTTTAAGTGTTACTTAAATAGAATAATTGCATAACAACAAAAATATAACTAGACCTCTAGTAGCTAGCTGAACAATTCACACCTAAATCAAATTGCTATTGAGGTATTTGACACAGATATCCCAGAATATGGTGATATATTTCTCATGATCCAGTGCATCTGTCACTTTCATTGAAAGAAGATCTAATCACTATTCAAGCAACTTACACAGGGATCTTCCTGTCATTCATTTGCAGAGTCCATGAACTGTTCAATCTTTTTGTTCTTTGACCTGTTCATGCACATGATATGAGCTACTCAACTGTTTAAAAAGGTCATCTAAAAATGATAATAATCTTCGTCAGAGTTTTGTTGCAATTTTGGGAGCTATTTTTTTTAAATTCTTATGCCCAACATTAGGGGCAGTTCTACTTGAAATGGGGTGTGATTGAAATTACATGCTCTCTGTTTTGTATGGCAAGCAACATGCCAATGCACTTTCTTTTTTCTTTTTTACCAGTGGCATACTGCTTCTTGAATCACAACACAGGCTAACTCAGATTGGGAAAGACTGCACAAATGTCTGCATGTAATAAATTAAAGGAATATTATAAAAATGTTATGCTTTCAAAAGTCTATATTTTGACAAAAAGCTCATAGGTTCAAGTACAGAGATAATTATAAAACAATTCAGTGGTAATTACCATAAAGGTTCATCTATGTACAAATAAAGTTAGGAACAGCAATACAAAGATTTACCTTAATGGGTGGCATATTCTTTTCTTTCAAAGTCTAATCTAAACCCATATGATGTACCATCAAACACCACTCTCTTTGTGTGAGGTACCATCAAATTAGAACCAATTTATAGTGACCGTAGTAGGATTTTCAAGGTAAGTGAGATATTTAAGTATTGTTTTTACCCGGTCCATCCCACTCCAGTGAGACTCCATAGCCAAGCAGGAATTTAAATCTGATCTCCTGAGTCCTAGTCCATCTTTCTATCCACTACACCAAAGTGGGTAAAAAAACTATTGAGGAAATTGCTGACATGGTTGTAAAAAACATTTTACAGAAAACAGTATCTATTTTGTGAAAATCATGTCACTGCATACTATCTCACCAACAGTTAACAATCAAACAAATTATTTCAATTAGTTCACAGTATCTAAGTGGCTATAATTGTGTCACAATGCATGTGCTGTAACACAGAATACTAGACAAAACAATCAAACATTAAGATATGAACAAGCCAGATCAGCATTGCTAAGCTAAAACTGATCTCAATTGCACAGACAAGATGCCTAACTTTCCTCTAATAAAGATATTTAATTTCCCTTTAATTCTCTCTCTCTCTCTCTTTGCACACATGCATATGTGAGTACTGTATATAATTCAGTCAAGAAAAATTTGAACACTAGCAAAACTGACAGTTATTTTTTATATGTATAGACTGATTTTATGCACACTGAATAATAGTCCAGTTAAATTTGAAACTCTGACTCTAATTCATAATGGGTTCAATATGGGATTAATATTTTAAACCAAAGGGAAGATATATGATATACAGGCCTCTAACAGACCCTTCAAATACATGCCCAAAGTAGTGCTTCACAAAGTTAATCTAGACAATCTTGGAGCCAGTTCCTAAAGAAGTATTATTTATTCCCTTTGCCCTGTAATCTTTTACAGTGCTGAATGTAGCACACATAAGGTTTTCTTTAAAAACACAGAAATTTGCAATCTTCCACAGTACTCCAAGTAGCACATATAAGGTTTCCTTTAGGAACACAGAAAGCTACTTAATTCTGAGGGAAACCTCTGGCCCATCTAGCTTAGCCTATGCAAATCTGACAGAAGCAGCTCTCCAAGGTTTCAGGTGGCATTTTTGTATTTCCTAGACATTCTTGGAACTTCCTAATGATCTCCCACCCTAGTTAGTTTGAATTATGCTTAACTTCCACATCAAGTAAGACTGGGCATGCATAGTCAGGTAGGATAGTGATTTTCTCACCTGTTCTGTTGCTTGGGGTATATTCTCCAGGTCATCACTGCTCTCCATGAAGACTTCTGCTCTATGTTCTGATACTGTTCAAAATAAGTAAACAACTAATATGTTTATACATTCAATAAAGAATTATTTTCAGCATTTTATCTAATTGTGCACTCCAAAGAGCCATGAGGAAGAGATAAGAAACGTCTGATTCCAATTATAGATTCTATTATGTTTGAACTTAACAAGCTGACATTAGCTTTGATGATTAGTAAATGAGCCAAGATCCTAAACCTTATTTTTATTCTGAATCATTCAAACTAATCAAACTTAAACCAACAGGAGTCCTGTCATATTTAGTTGTAATGAGAAACTCATTAAATATACGCTTACAAGCTCATTCACATGACACTAAACTAGGGATGGAGAACCTGTGGGAATTTAAATGGTACTGGACTCAAGCATCCAGTCATCAATAACTCTGATCATTAGCCATGATGGCTCGGATTCTTGGAACGAGCATATGTTTGCCCCGCCTCCAATTAAGCCACAGTTTTAACATTATGTCCAAAAAGGCCATTCCTTCTATGTATGAGTCAAAGTGAATATTCTGCTATACCATTACTACTAAACAGCTTAAGATGCGGAGCTTGGGAGATCAGGTCTGAAACTTAATTAGTTAGCGTTAGAAATATTTTGAATTTGCTTTATTTTGTTTTTTATTGAAAAATAAGGCTATCTCACTAGAGAACAAGAGCATCTATACTCTTGCATATCAGAAAACAAAAACAAAAAAGCAATAAAACAAAAATACTGTAGCACTTTAAAGACTAACTGCTATATTTTTATTGTTAGCTTTCATGGATCAAGTCCACTTCTTCAGACAAGGAGTAAAACATACAGGCATGGTTTATATACACCAAATGCAGGGGTTAAAAGGCAAAGGGTTTGCTCAAGCAGAATGACAGACAGCAGAAAAAAAATGCATCCATCTGTTGGACACCCATCACAGAGGCTTAAATATTAGACAAGGGTCTTTGGGACATTATCAAATTTGATACACAGATTGCTATATGCTGATAGATATTTTATATTTTTGTGTATTATACAACATTCCTGCTAATTCTCTTTTACAACTTGAGCAGAACAGTAAATGACCAGGTGGCAGTAAACAAGTGACAGGTTAAATCAGAAACCAGACAAGGCTTTACCTCATACCTTTGAGATTGAAAGGGAGACATTTAAAACTAATCTGAATAATCTATTAGTACTGGTAGCTGTAGGAAGCTGTATTGTTATGCTTGCTTGTCTGTCATTTTGCTTGAGCAAACCCTTCTCCCTTTAACCCCTGCATTTGGTGTATATAAACCATGGCTGTAAGTTTTACTCCTTGTCTGAAGAAGTGGATTTGATCCAGCAGTTAGTCTTTAAAGTGCTACAGTATTTTTGTTTTATTACTTTTTTGTTTTTGTTTTCTGATATGCCTGAACCACAGACTAACACGGCTACTATTCCAAAAAAATTCTATACTCTTGTACTCCCATTTACAGATGCAAAGGCTGAACAGCAAAGAAAGCTGACAGAAAAAAAAATATTTTAAATATGGTGCTGGAGGAGAGCATTGTAGATACTCTGAAGTCCCAGGAAGGCAAACAAGTGTGTCCTAGAGTAATTCAGGTCTGAACTACCTCCGGAGACAAAAATGAAGAAAATAAGGTTCTACTTTGGGCACATTGTGGGCAAGATTTCTGGAATAATGCTAGGAAGCAGGAAAACAGGAAGACTGAATATGAGATGGATTTACTCCCTTGAGTTTATAAGAGTTGAACAAGACTGTTGAGGAAAGATATTCTGGAGATCACCTGTTCATAGAGTCACCATAAGTTGGAGAGAACTGAATGGCATGTAACATCAACAGCCAAGGTTAGGAATCATTGGTATACATTGCTTCTTAAAGAAAGGTATATGGGTGCCTACTTTCTGCTGAGAAGGAATATTGGCATATAGTGTTAGAACAAATAATTTAACATATAGAGAAGGGATTCTCAACCTGCAGCCTGTGGGCCGGATGCAGCCCACAGCACCATTTCATGTGCCCCCCCTGTCTCCACCACACCCAGAAGTGCTATGTGGTGGAGAAAGGGCAAAATGGCCGTCCATCCCCCAAAGCTATCTGACAGAGAGTGACCCAACCCAAGACTTAAAAAGGTTGAGAACTCCTGATTTAGAGTGTGTTGCATTGCATTATATGTATACTACCTCATTGGATGAAGCTGTTTCTATTAGGTTTAAGTGTTCTTTTAAAAGCACTAGGTAAAGGAATATTTTTCTTTCATTTGATGGGAAAACAAATTTAAGAATAACACACTGATTTTAACATGCTACGTCCAAATTCTATTAGAACCACAGCTTTATATAAACTATACATGTTATGAAAACTAGTTTGCTAGCGAAAAACCTGCTAATTAAGCCTATCTGTTTCCACTCCGTAATGCCTAATTTGATCTCCTCTGTTCCCTGAGCAGCACAAATTATCAGAAAGGATTAACACTGTCTGTCTTGAAAAACAATTGCTAGTATCAGAAAAGAATTATTGTGACTCTTCTCTGATACAACAACAGCAATCTATAAATGGTAGACTGGATCACACAGTCAAGAACTAAGATTTAATTAGGCAAACAATTTTAGAAAGACACAACTGATAACCTTTTAATTTTAAAATTACAAACCTACTAGCGGCATGTGGCATCCATACAGTTACAGATTCTAGCAAACTACTTACATTACTGTATATATTTTGTAAATCTCATCTTCAAGTGGTAGTTTGGATCCCCAAATTTGATGACTGGATGTTCTTGTTTTATAATATTTTACACTGCAGCCAACTTTAGAATGTGGCAGATTATGTGATCTGTTGCAGAACCTAATTCTCATGAAATCCTTTTCCGCATTACTATCTTGTATATTCTGATTTTTTACTAATTTAAATGAATATACAGTATACTGCCACAAGACAGATATTTTGAATGTAACAACATTATGCCTGAAAACTAAGTTCTATCAAAAAACCCTTAATATTGTATGAGTTTCTTAAAAAAGAGATTCATATCAGAGTTTTCCATGCTGATCAGTTTAACTTCAGTAGAGAATGCAGTATGAATGAAAGTGAATTAAAAGAAGTAACACAAACTTAAATAATATGGAAAATGTTTGTTAAACTGAGATCCCTTCCCAATATTGTTATGATCTGATTAATAGAGTAAAGAGATAATGAATGTTCACAATGTTTTCTTAATTGATGAAAAATACATTTTGACGCAAAATAATTACTGGCAATCTCTTCTTGCTAGTGATGATAATACAGTTGTACCTTGCTTAAAGAGCATAATGTGTTCCACGGGATTGCTCTTTAAGCGAGTTTGCTCTTTAAGCGAAACACGAATATAAATGACCAATTGTGGGGGGGATTGTGAACCCCGGTTTATTTGTTAAGTGAGTTTCTGGTTGGTTTTATTTGTTAGCAAAGCGAACATTGAGAGAAAATTCTGCTCTTTAAGCGAGTTACTCTTTAAACGAGGCGCTCTTTATGCGAGGTTTGACTGTACCCTGATAGAGTGTGATATTAACCAGAGGATTTTGCCAATGTTTTTCATAAACACGATTTTTGTTAAATTTGGAACAAAAAAGTAAATAATAATAAAAAGGCAGCAAAAAAACTCTATCATACCCATTGAAGAGAAAATGTGAAATATTTTGTTCTCACTTACTAGAATAAATCAAGGAAAGATTTGAATCCCTATAAGTGAAATATGGATGTACAATACAACCTTCTCTGCTGGTCTTTAAGAAGCTTCTTATAAACTTAAATAATATGATTCTTGGCAATCCTAGAATGTGCCTAATCAATATATTGCAGTTTTTTTATTCACATTTCTTCCATGTGACATAGTACAGCTCTATCAAAAACGTACCAACAGATTCCGATACTTCTTGTTCAAGTGTCTGGGAGGCAACAGATACATCCTCTGTCCTTTCTGCCAAATTGTCCCCTTGAAGTCTAGATAATTATAATAGAAACAATATTTAATGTGTATAGAAAAATCAAGGTATTCATCATGCAAATGAAACACTGTTGCTGTTTATAGTAGCAATTCAAGAAGACAGTTAGAGGGCTGACAGTTTTTACTACTAAGAACTGCTGTACAAGGGTAGAACAAATGCCTTACCAGTATTTTGTTGTTGTTGTTGTTCTTGCTCAGTCGCACAGTGGATTCCAGCCCTTTGTGACTCCATGGACCATTGCCTGTCAGGCACTTCTGTCCTCCATCCTCCTCTTCAACAAGCCCAGCTCTGTGCCCATTGCATCTACAATACCATCTAACTATCTCATTTTTGGCCACACCCTTCTTCTTTTGCCCTCCACCTTTCCCAGCTTCAAGGCTTTTTCAAGTGAACCCTCTCTTCTCATTTGATGTCCAAAGTACTTTAGCTTCATCTTCACTATTTGATCTTCTAAGGAGCAGTCAGGGTTGATTTCTTCTAAGATTGACCTATTTGTTCTCCTCACTGTCCAGGGGTCTCTCAAAACTCTCCTCCAACACCACATCTCAAAGGCATCTATTCTTCTGTGCTCAGCTTTCTTCATGGTCCAGCTCTCACAACCATACATTACCACCAGGAATACCATTGCTTTGACTATTTGGATTTTTGTTTGCAAGGTGATGTCTTTACTCTTACTTACAATACTTATCAGTATTGCAAGCATGTAATCTGTTAGCTCTTAGATATGCAGTTGCTGTATTACCCATCCTGCTAATCTCATGGCCTGCAATGGTCACAGCTAGTTACTTACCAACTACAGAGGGTGCCAAAAATGTATATACATTAACCAAAATGTCCACTTATATTATTGCACATGCCATTTCAATTTCTTCCCAAAGTGCTGCCAATGTAGCTGGTTTTGAGCAAACGTCAAACTGCACATTGCTGCTCCATACAGCGGAACTGCTCAGCAATAGCTATTAGTCCTTCAGCAACCCCATCAAGCCATAAATAAATCTATCTTACCATACATTTATTTCAACATTTTACATACACAAATGTTTTACGTTATTTCAGACACTTTTATTAAAACCACAATTTTTACTTACCTGGAAATAAAATACAGTACATACATAATATCACATGTAAATGAGCATTTAATTTAGCAAAGCTCTTTGAGTAAGTAAAGCATCAAGACTAATAAAATAACATGAACTTTAAAGATCATTTAACAACAAGTAGGGTCGCAAAGGGTTGGAATCAACTGTGCGACTGAACAACACAGGTAGGTAGATATGCAAACATAAATATATTCAGTACAAAGATAGGAAATGTTCTTTTTCTTCTCTCTCTCTTTTGCCATCTCAATTTTTAAAAATGATGTTTCAGTCCAGACTTTCGCTCTAAAACTCAGATGTCTGCTAATATTTCCCAAGGCCAACAGCTGAGGAAGCCATTGAGGAGAGACCTCAAATATATATATTGCAGTCTGATGTTCTTCAGACTGCAGGAATCTGCACAAACAACTTTTGTATATGGTGAATATAAATGGGAGAAAAAGACAGTTTCAGACCAGGAAGACTTAGAAAATATAAAACTTCAAAGATTAAGATCAGCACATAGAATTGGAAAGGGAAACAAAAATCTAATTAAAGGATGGTGAACTTGTGGCCATCCAGCTAGGCTCTGCATGAAAAATGCAGTCCAACAGCATCTGGAAGGCCTCATATTCCCTTCTTATATGAATAATAACACAATGCCTATTCCCCTGACATAATGCTAAACTAGGAGTGAGCAACAGCTATGGAATAGGAGATATAATAGTAACTGGGTGTGAAAGAGAAGTCTGAAAGTCAATTTTGGCTGCAAAATGATTAGTGAAGTAAACTGAGATGAACAGATTTAGGGAGTAAGACTATGAAATTAATCCCCTGGAACATAGCAAGTTACTTTAATGTATAATAGTTTCACAGAGTACAGTATATTAAATTCTATATAATCTGGCTATTTCCAAGAAACACAGACAAAAGAAACTGCCATGCCAAGGTTTACTTCTCATTCTTAATTGGCTGTTTTAGCTAACAGCCAAACAAGACTGACATTATGTTTCAACAAGTCTAAAGTTGAAAGCAATAGAACGAATAGCTCCTTTCCAGAATTTAATACATGGCGCATGTATAGCAAGAAAGGACGGGCTCTGATTACACCAGAAAAAGTTTTGCTAAGAATAATTATATCTTAAAGAGAGACTTCTGTCCATTGATCTGGACCCCAAAAAGAAGTAGCCCAGCTGCTGGACCAAGAAGTACCAGTTTGAACATGGATTCGGGCCAGGCTGGAGTATTATTCCCAATGAAGTGTGCCACAAGTGGTCCAAAATGCAAGCTATATGACAGCATAATCACACCCCTTATTTACTGATTATATTACTTACTAATGCCTACATCTCATTCCAAGCTTCTTTGAACTCTGGAAAGAATACCTAGGCCGTGTGCTCTTCTTTATTTGTGTCAGAACATTACACAAATTAAAATTAGGGACATATACAAAATATAAATAAATATCAAATAGATTAAAATATTAAAATGATCAGATTATTGTTGACTAGAAGCAGGCTAATTCAATACTGCTATCTTTGGTGTTACTATATCTTTTGTACACTGAGTGGTATCTTTTTTGTACAAATGATGGGACATAAATTGCATACATATAAATGTTGCATTGTTGGAATTTCTCCAAATTCACAGAAAACATGTCCTGTATGTCTATGAAGTGATTTTCAGATGGTTCAGCAAGAATCTTACCCTCATGGGAGATATTCTATGAGATTCATGCATTCAGCAAGGTGATTTGTTTTTGCTTTCTACAGGTTTAGTCTAGCTTCATCTGATTTTATATTTAGAGCTTGAGATGTGTACAGAAAACTTTCCTTGACTTTAGCTGTTATTTAGGAGGTTGGTGTCCAATATTGTTATTTTATAGTATTTATCAATGTAGGAAATAAAAAGTAAGTGGAATAACAGGCAAATTTGGTCTTGGAACACAGAATGAAGCAGGGCTAATAGAGTTCTGCCAAGAGAACGCACTGGTCATAGCAAACACACTCTTCCAGCAACACAAAAGGAGACTTTACACATGGACATCACCAGATGGCCAACATTGAAACAAGATTGATTACATACTCTGCAGCAGAAGAGTAGCGTGCCTTGGCGGGGCCCCGTATAAAAATTTGTTTGGGGGCCCTTAGGAAGGGTAAAGATTTGTTTTGCTTACGCCCGTTGGGGGCCCCCGTGGCCCGGGGCCCCCGTATAATTGATACGGCAGATACGGCGGTAGCTACGCCTCTGCTCTGCAGCCTTTGCAGATGCCTTTGAAATGTGGTGTTGGAGGAGCGTTTTGAGAGTACCCTGGACAGCAAGAAGAACAAATAAGTTGATCCTAAAAGAAATCAACCCTGACTGCTCATTAGAAGGTCAAATAGTAAAGATGAAGCTAAAGTACTTTGGACATCAAATGAGAAGAGAGGGTTCACTTGAGAAAGCCTTGATGCTGGGAAAGGTGGAGGGCAAAAGAAGAAGGATGTGGCCAAAAATGAGATGGCTAGATGCTGGGTGGGCTGAGGAAGATGGTGGAGGACAGAGGTGACTGGCAGGCAATGGTCCATAGGGTCGCAAAGGGTCAGAATCGACTGTAAGACTGAACAACAACAAAAAATCAATGTACTTCCAGAGGGGTAAGCTAACCAAATAACAGTGGGCCAGGTTTTCAATGAGGGTAGGTTTCAGGCAGCCAATAATAATCCTGTATGAATCATGAAGAGATACATCTACTTATTTGGCATTTGCTGATTTATACCATATTGCATAATATATGCAATAAGGTATTTTGAGTATTTCTGCCTGTTATGTTATAAAGTTCAATTCTGAAGTACAGTAATACCTCATATAACATTAGTATCGAATAACACTAAAATCGCATAACATTAAGCAATCTGGGGGGAAGAATTGCATCGGATAACATTAAGATCCTATGGGATGCATCAGATAACAACTGCTAAAGCCTGTGTGGTTACAATGTATCTCTATGGCTCCCATAGGATTTTAACATGCATCAGATAACACTAAAAATCGTATAACATCAAGACTTGTGGAACCAGGTTTTAGTGTTATATGAGGTTTGACTGTACAGTAATTCATTCTTTATAGTTATTCGGGTACTCATAATTTCTCAGTTAATTACTGATTTAACCCACAAGTGTTTTCTGACATTGTTTTTATTATACATCTAAGATTATACTTTGATATTTTGTAATGATACCCCATATATATGCTTGCATTCAAAATATCAGATAAGTAGAACAATACCTGAATAGAAGATACTGTTCTGTACATTCCTATGCTGACCATTTCCTAACCAATTCTGGATTTAGCACAAATTCCAATCCTTACTTTCAAAAGTCTCCAGAACCTCACCTCTTTATTTCCACAGCTTTAAATGTTTATATATCTCAATAAATAACATCTTTGATATGCTGTTCCACCATCTAGCTTGGTCCAAACTATTCTTGCTTTCCCCCTTTTCTCCCTCAATGCCCTGTACAATTAGAAAAGCTTCTTGGAATATCTGAATGATGGCATCTCTCTGACTTTTTTCAGTTCTTCACTAGAACTTTTTCCAAGAAATCTTTGTCACAATCCTGAGGTTCTCATGACAGTCTATATCTAAGCCTATGCATTGATAACTAAAGCTATACTGTATCCTGCTTGCTATATTACCACTTGACCCACTTCCCTCTGCTTGCTCTGCTGTTTCCCTATGCCCAATTTTATTCCCACTTTGCTCTCCTGGAGGCAAAGACCTTTTCTCTCATATGCTACAAGAAGAAATGCCATGCACAGTCTATTGTTCATATTATGATGCAAAATGCATCCCTTTGCGCCCTGTAAAGGATCTTGTCTGCTGATGAAAAGCAGACTTCTGTAAGGCAGAGGCAGAAGGGATAAGAGAGAGGGTGCTTTCTGGAAATCATACCAGTGGGGTATGGGGATTACAGTTTAAAAAATTCACAAACCCTTGGGAAAAGCCATAAACTAAATCCTTTATTTACTGAAAGTTAGAATGAAACCCTCTTACTTGCTAACACGTAACCTTTAAATAGCAATAAAGCTATATGAGGTAATTATTGACATGTGTTTCATTTTTGCCCATCTCCTCATACATTCGTTGGCAATATAAAATAGTTTTGCCAAGCTTTGATTTACTAGGTATGATACTCTTAAACTGCTACAATTATTAGGATCAAAGTTCAAAAGAAAAGAAAAGCATTGCCTTCTAGCATTTATACAAGGAGAGAACGCCTCCCCATTTTTGGCTGCTAGAAATGGGCTGCACTGGGCAGCAGCTGTCACTGAATTGTACAGAGCTGCTCATGCTGCATCTGTGAGAATTTATGAGGTGTAAGAAAGCAAGCAAGGGGGAAGCACCAAAGCACCAGGCCATTTTTAAGAGCAACCACAACAGAAGCATCTTCAAAGCATTAACACAAGTTGTGACAAGGGTGCATGAAGAGTTGGGCACTGGGAACGTTTAAAAAGTCCCATTCAAGGAACTGGTTGAAAAGAAAGAATAGATGTAAAAACATTGATATGTTTCATTTCACACGTCTGCAACATTTATTTATCTATTCCTCACATTTCTACCACCCACCCACCCTAGCTGAGACAACTCCAGGTGGCTCACAACAAACAAAAACTCACAAAAACATCAAGACAGTGTTAAAATTGAACTATTACAATTAAGAAATTTTGAAAAATTTTAAAATATTTTAAAAATGCCCTCCCAATACCACATAGTAAAGTGACAGCCAGAGCAACAGTTAAACAAGGCAAACCAGGGTGGTTGTTTCCCCAGCCGCCCCACAAACCCACTGTGCCAGCCAGGTCTTAAGACTCTTCCAAAAGGATAAAACAATGGATAAATAAAACAATGGGTAAAGGTAAAGGTCACCCTTGCTCAAATGCCAGTATCAGTCTCTAAGGTTCAGTGCTCGCCTCCATTTACAGCTAAAGAACCAGCACTGTCTGCATCTGAAGATGTTTCCATGATCATGTGGCAGGCATGACTAGATGCCAGAGTGCATGGAACCCTCCCTCCAAAGCAGTACCTATTTATCTATTTGCATAGGTTGGCAGGAGCTGGGACAGAGACAGGAGCTCACTCCGTCATGCAGCACACAAGTCTCGAATTGCTGACCTTCCAGTTGTCGAGTTCAGTGTCTTAACTCTTAACCACTAAGCCACTGCAGTCCCTTTAAAACAATGGAAAACTGCTTTAATAGAAAAAAGGGTACAAGGACTGAAGTCCACCAACATCAAAACCGTTGCTTTGTCATCCAACACCCTCTAAGTACCTTTCACCACTCCTGACTCCCTTCTACTATCCAAAATGGAATACCATCCTAAGCACGCTAGAAAAAGGAGATGAGGCCATAAGAAAAGAAGCATAATAAAAGAAATTAAAGCTATGTTCTCCCACGAAACAGGAAGAACTGTTTAGTGCAATTAACTAAATATTGTACATTTCCTGCTTTCTAACAGAACTCATAAATTTTACTCTTTTGATGGAGTTTAATATAATTAAGACTTGTTGGGAAAAGTAAGAGATTCATTATAGCCTCTCATTATACTTTCACAATATATGAGAATGTTTATTTAAAACAGCCTTCCTCAAATCTGATGCTTTCCAGTAGTTTGAAATAATAAATGATGAGCCACTTCTGAAAAACGTACCACTGGCTAGATTAATTTAGGCCGATAGGTCATGCCGACCAAAATATCTAAAAAGCACTGGGGTGTATGGCAGTGATTTACAACAACTCTACAGGGCTTTATAAACCAAAGGGGGGAAATGCACAGAATGCCTATATATCTCCTTTTATTTGTAACTGAGATCCATGAAAGATTAATGTGTTACTTATTAGTTTATACTGTCATATTTCCAAACTATAAATATGTTATGTGATCTGAATTTTATCATACACTTCACAAACCAAGGCCTAAAGCTATATTCCTGTAAAAGTACAATAATTACTACAACTTTTAGAAGCTACTCTTTTCCCATAAATAAAACTGCACACACAGTATAAGTGAGACACGTAAATGTCACAAAAATTATGACTTAGTAGACAAACTTCTATGATCTATAAATCCCATCTTTAATATGAGAAAAACACTATAATCTGCATCTGGCTCAGATTCTAATCTGAATGAGAAGGAAGAAAATAACTCAATGAAATAGATTTGCTCATTGTTTTACAACAGCTAAAACATTTCAGAGTCATATTCTCCTTCTCACTAGCTGAGATGTTTAAAACTTCAGCACCCCAAATATTAAACTTTCTTGGTTTCTGTTTTACACAAATCAGCATGCACAAAACTGGCTATTATAAATGAAATTGCTTACTTTGTGTTGTTTCATACAATACATTTGTTGCTGGAAAGAATCCTCTCCCACCCCTTCTTATCCTAATATACTATTAATAACCCAAGTATCAAGAGCCTTGACACATGGATGTTTCATAGAGTAACAATTAAAGAATGGCTGTCAGGTAGGTGAGCAAAATTATGTCTCCTGACTCTTTTCATTGCAAACTGTACTGAACAGAAATCCAGTACAGTTCTGGTTAGGAATGCCAATCAGCCTGAGTTAACATACCCTCATGAGTACTACTGGCTTTGGTTGGTTGGTTACATGTCTAAACATGCCTAACTTCCATGCATCCAATGAGGAATGTTTCTCAGTTATAAGAATTGGCCTTTTCAATGGCATGAAGAATCCAGGTGCTTATTACATGCCTACACTCATAGGAAAAGGCTTTTCCCAGTTCTTACTTAGGAACTAGGGGCTGTGCTGCCTCAGTGATTAGAAAGCTCACCTCTTTATCTGGAAGGCCAGCATGTCAGCAGTTTGAGACCTGGGTACTGCATGACAGATTGAGCACCCGTCTCTGTCCCAGCTCTTGAGGATATTAAAGGACCCTCATTTGGGTATCCTCCTAGCACTCTCCAGCAAAAAACCTTTCAACCCAGAATAATTTCTGACATAAAATTATTACCTAGGAACTCAGCAGACTCGTTCTACAGAAAGAGGAAAACATTATTTTCTCCTTTATAAGCTTGCCCTAATACCTCCAAAGCACCATATCCACACCTTAGCACAGTGGCATGGAGCACAAAGAAGAGAGACGTAAAGTACCTCTTAATCCACAATTCATTCCTTAAACAACATAAGAAACAATTGACAAAAGTCTGAAAAAGTGGAGTTGAGAAGAGGGAGTTGGGATTGGATGAAGGGTAGTGAGCTTTATCTGTTTCATATCGTAAAGAATGCAAAAAAAATGCAGGATGGAGGCAATACCTTTATTGGATCACTAAAAAAAAAAATTGAGCGAGCTTTCATGATTCAAGATCACTTATTCAGGCATGCAGCATGCCAAGAACATTTTATTGCATGCCTGAAGAAGTAATCGTGAAACATGAAAACTCACACAACAATTTTTTTTCTTAGGGATCCAATAAAGGTATCGGCCTCCATCCATCTTTTTTTGTTTGTTTTGCATTCTTAAAATTTCAATATGGATCACATGGCTAATCTCCCTTGTTTATCTGTTTCATAAACTCCATCTCTACTTTTTCATCCAATCAATTTTCCTCTGAGGAGCCATGAACACTCACTTTGTTGTACAACCACACAGGGTGCAATTAGCTGCTAGCTCCTCATGGAGCAGTACTGCAGACAGCACTCTACTGGTTTCCTTTAATAGCATCTGGCTGGACAACCGGCTACTACAGGGTGCCGTCCAGGTTCTGACCATGTGCAGCCTATCCTGAACTTTTGATGTGCATAAGACCCTTACCAATTCCAGCCGGTAAAACATTCACACACAAAAACACATCCAGAAAAGTCAGGGAATCTGATACACATAACTCAGGGCATGTTAGATATACAATTGTATAAATTCCTGATATTGAAAGAATTCATTTCTACAAAAGATTAATAAATGTGAGAGCATGTTATTCATCATTTGACATTGAAGTTTTAAACATGAACTTTTCACTAGTTCACAAAACCACTTAAAAAACCACTCATTTAAAAAATCTCTTGTCCATGATTTAGAAATCACTGTTGTGACTAAAATCTGACAGCAACCCATTAAATATTGAGACTCACATGTTAGCTGAGCATGACTAGCTCTAAAATGGCAAGATTAAATTAAATGTTTCCTGATTTAGTACCAAGAGCTCCACTGAATTATAAAATGATTTTCCTCTTCTTCAGTCTCTCCTTGTATCACTATTCATCTAACAAAATTTAATACAGTACTCCAAAGTACTATCTAACATCATTTCACCTACTATTGGTATTGAACAAATACACGGAGATACGTTAATGGCTGTTTGTGGTGTAAGACAAAGTGTAACTGTCAATTTGTTTCTCCCTGATAAATTAAGGGCTACTGCCATGATCTTTAAGAGAATATTGTGCAGGCTTGGTGAATGTATATATCTACCCCTAAGAATAGCAGCGAAGGTCCTTTGCTTACCAGACAGGAACAGAAAACTGTAATTTGGATTATGCCAGGGGTTCCCAACCTATGGTCCGTGGGCCGGGCAGCATTTCATGTGGCCTACTGCCACCACAGCACCTGGAAGTGGAAGCGGACTTGTTTACGACGGCCATAAAACATACCCGTGCTGGTTACATCAGCTGTAAATGTGCCCATGGCTGTCATAAAAGCGGAAGAGGGCACATTTACTTCCAATTCCACGGGCATGGTCTGGCCCAATCAGCTGTCCAGGGTGTGTGTTCTGGCCCACGGCATAAAAAGATTGGGAATTCCAGGTTTACGCTACTGGATTTGAGTCAGTATGTATTTAATAGTCTTTTAACAATATAGCTGGCATTCTAGATCTATGTTTATCTCTGCAGTGGCTCAAGTGGTTAAGATGCTGAACTTGAGGACAGGAGAGTCAGAGTTCGATACTCGAGGACTGCATGACAGAATGAGCTCCTGTCTCTGTCCCAGCTCCCACCAACCTAGCAGTTCGAAAGCAAGAAATTGCAAGTAGATTAATAGGCAAACTTTCAGTGGGAAGCAGTGGAGAGCATCAGCAGGTTTGCATCACTTCGCCAGAACCGATAGCAGAAATTCTGGTTGGCCTCGCCTACCCAAGTTTTTTTTTTTTTTTTTGGGGGGGGGGGAATAGTCCTAATGCAGGGCTTTTCCCCTGGCCATGCCCAACATACCGTGCCCACAGGGTGGTAGTAAAAAAAATTGAAGCCCACCAATGGTGGGATGGTAAACAGTGTTGCACGTACTCCAGTGTCTAGGCATGCCTGCCACATGTACATGGAAACATCTGCAGACGCAGACAGTGCTGGATCTTTGGCTATAAACTGAGATGAGCACTGAACCCTCGAGTCAGATACGACTGGCTTTCAAGCTCGTCTTTCTTTCCAAACTAACTTAAACACGTCTTTTTTGTGGCAGAAATCCTTTCGTGCAATGACGCACACAGTGTAACTTTTGGAATTATATGGCATAAGATAAGAAATTGCCATATACTGTACATTATATTTTGAACACTGAGTCATAACTGCGACAGAAAAGGTCTCTGTAGCTTTCTTAACTTACAGCAATTTGCTTCTATAAGGATACCATTTACATAATTGTACAACAGATAAGCCAATTTGTCTACTGTGGCTGAAATACTCTTCACGTTATACTTTCATAAATGTGTAAGGTATTATGCCCAGGCAACAAAGACTGCACAATTCAACTACACAATTGGTCACATGATTCTTGTGACAATCATTGCACTGTACACCTGCAAAAGTATTTTGTAAATAACATATTGCCATTTTGCCAGTTTCAGATTCAGCTCCACAGCTTCATGTTGCATGCAGAGCCACACAATAGCCTCAAACTGAGACTAGCAATTGAATTTAAGCTCTCTCAAAGCAAACATGGAACATTTGCAGACATTTGCCTTATAAAGGACTAAAACAAGTGTAAGGCAAACTCAGGAGGGATATGTAATATACGTTCCAATCCCCAAAAAAGGGCAATGGGAAAGAATGCTCAAATTATCGAACAATTGCGTTCATCCCATATGCTAGCAAGGTCATGCTCAAGATAATACAGGACAGGTTTCAGCAGCACGTGGAGAGAGAACTACCAGAAGTGCAGGCTGGGTTCAGAAGATGCAGGGGAACTAGAGACCAAATTGCCAACATCCGTTGGATCATGGAGAAAACAAAAGAATATCAGAAACAAGTCTACTTCGGTTTCATTGACTACACCAAGTCATTTGATTGTGTGGAACACAATAAAATGTGGCAAGAAATTAAAGAGATGGGAATACCAGAACACCTTATACGCCTCATGAGAAATCTGTACATGAGTCAAGAAGCAACAGTTAGGACAGGATATGGATTGACGGAGTGTTTGGAATAGGAAAAGAAGTAAGACAAGGCTGCATTTTGTCACCTTCCTATTTAACTTATACACAGAGAACATAATGTGCAACGCATGGCTGGATGAAAAAAAAGTTGGAATTAAAATCACTGGGAGAAACATCTACAGTTTGAGATATGCAGCACTACCATAATGGCAGAAAATGAAGAAGACCCAAAGAAGCTCTTGCTTAGGTTGAAGGAGAGTGCAAAATCTGGCTTGAGACTTAATATCAGGAAAACCAAGATAATGGCGACAGCTCCTATCACTCCCTGATAAATAAAAGGGGAAGAAGTAGAAGCAGTGACAGATTTTACATTCTTAGGATCAAAGATCACTGCAGATGGTGACTGCAGCCATAAAATTAAAAAGGTGACTAATTCTTGGGAGGCAAGCTATGAGAAACCTGGGAAACATAGTGAAAAGTAGAGACATCACCTTGTAAACAAAAATTTGCATAGTCAAGGCAATGGTATCCCAGGTGGTAATGTACAGTTGTGAGAGCTGGACCATGAAAGCTAAGTCCAGAAGAATAGGCACCTTTGAAATGTGGTGTCGGAGGAGAGTTTTGAGAGTCCCCTAGACAGCGAGGAGAACAAATAGGTCGATCTTAGAAGAAATCAACCCTGACTGCTCCTTAGAAGGACAAATATTCATTCATTCATTCATTCATTCATTCATATTTATGTTGCCGCCAACTCACCGAGTGTAAAATAGTAAAGATGAAGCTAAAGGACTTTGGACATGAAATGAGAAAAGAGGATTCACTTGAGAAAACCTTGATGCTGGGAAAGGTGAAGGGAAAAAGAAAAAGGGGTGGCCCAAAATGAGATGGCTAGATGGTATTGTAGATGCAGTGCGCACAGAGCTGGGCATGTTGAGGAAGATGGTGGAGGACAGAGGTGCCTGGTGGGCAATGGTCCATAGGGTCGCAAAGTGTCGGAATCGAATGTGTGACTGAACAACAACAAAAAGGCAAACTCAGGAGGAATATGTAATTTCTAGATAGATTATACAGTAGAAAGACAATTAAGATTGTAGTTTTTCCTCCTTCACCCTACACACAGATCAGTTCTTTCTGACAGACTCTATATAGCTCTTTATGAAAGGGAATGTTTTCATTATCACATCAGCTTTTTTCCAAGTGTTGTTTCTGGATTTACTCAGTGGGAAAATGCGGTCAACTAGGGAAATTTTATGCCCCATGGGATTTTGGTTAAACTGTAACATAAATCTCCTGTCTTATGTTGTTTGTTTCCCATGACAGAGCTAGGATTTTGAAAATTATGAGGCTTAGCCATTTCTCTCTAAAGGGGAAATTCACATGGAGTTTTCCATGAAATTGATTTAGCAGCATGGGATTCTAAGCGACAGTTCTTCTTGCTTGATAGTACACATTTCTCATCTAGATAAAGTTCAACAAATAGCTATAATAAAACCAATAGAGCTCATATTCTACAGCAGCTTTATAATCAGCTCTAACCTTATTTTCTTAGAAGTGTGTCCACCAGATCTGATGGGACTCATTTCCAGTCTGTACAACACTTAAGACTCAGACCATGCAGATAAATTCTATGCTTGTTACTCCAAGCAAGTTCAATGTACTTTTTTAAACAGGGAAGGAGCTTCCTTCCTTCCTTCCTTCCATAATTTGTTTAATTCACAACTCTCCACATTTTCTGCCACTAAGAAGCTTCTAATAAAGTAAGGATGAGGAACACATGACCCTACATCTACCAGCCAATACGTCCAATGATGAGGGATTAAGGGAAGTAAAGTCCAAAACTATTGTGAAGGCTAAACAATATCTATGAATAAAGATTTATGTGACATATTACTTTTGCTTCAAAGCTAAGGTGCAGCTTCTCACTGTTATTATAAAAACTGGGATAAAAAGAATAGCACATGTAACTCATCGTTATAATTTTATAAAGAATTTTTATGTTTCATTTCTGTAACAAATACTGTACAATACTATTTGTTTTATGCAAGCAGCGGCCTACAAGCAGCATTTATTTGAAATTTTTAAGATCAAACAATCTGTGACATGGTGTGATTTAATAGATCTTAGGTCTTGAACTGTTTATTTTATACCAGTCTGTGAATCTAATGATATATTTTTATTTTATAATAATAAAAGTTAGCAATACCTAAACAACTCCCTAGAAATTTGGAAATTTTAGATTTATTGGACTTAAATATCTTAAAGTTGAAAAAGCAACTTTACAGGGGACTGCCTGTATCCTTAGATACAGCTCCTTGGTTATGACTTGAACCCTGGGACTATGCAGCTTGCCAAAGGCCACACAGGCTGGCTCTTCTCCCACGAGGCAAAGTGGGGAATCAAATTCTCAACCTCCGGCTCCACAACCAGATGCCTTAAGCCACTGAGCTGTCCACTCAGCTGTTATTCAAATAGCATCCCCCAAAAGGCAGTGTTCAAGAAGCAGCAGCAGCTTCAAAACAAGGAAGAAGAAATGTAATATCAAAGTGGAGGTTTCCCTAATTTTAGCTTGATGCCAGAATTTGGTTGCAACTGAAATATGCTTCTTTGGAGCAATATGCTGGGAAAGGGGAATAAGAGAATACAATTGTATATTTTGTACGTATGTTTCTTGAAATAAGGTTTTGGCAAATTGGTATCCCCTACAGAAAGAAAAAGCTAAAGTCTCTGTGAATCTGCATGAATGGGTTTACTGCACATATGCACAGTAAACCAATTCGTGCAGAATCACAGGGACTTGGGCTCCTAGGAATTGAAGTACAAAAACACCTAGAGTGCCAAGGTTTGCCATTATGGGGATAGGATTATGAAGTGTTGCAAGGTAATTAGATGAAATTCTAGAACAGGGGCGCCCAAACTACGGCCTGTGGTACCAATTAGGCCCACGCATACAGTAAAACACCGGATAACGCTAAGACTTGGTTCCACAAGTCTTGGTGTTATCCAATTTTTAGTGTTATCCGATCCATGTTAAAATCCTATGGGATGGATAGGATAATGTTAAAGCTCCATAGAGATACATTGTAACCGCACAGGCTTTAGCAGTTGTTATCCGATCCATCCCATAGGACCTTAACGTTATTCGATCCAATTCTCCTCCCCAGATTACTTAACGTTATGCGATTTTAGCGTTATCCGATCCAATCATTATCCAGTGTTTTACTGTATCATTAACCTGGCCTGGGCCCTCTCTGGACCGCCCCCAACCCATCGCCTCCAACTGACGTAGCAATGCATCACTTACAGCAGCAGCAATCGGGCTTTGCTCCTGCTGGTCCAAGAAGCCTCTGCCTGGTACCGGCACCAAAGCTGACGTCAGCACAGCATGCCAGGTTTACCCTTCCAGCACCACGGATTTTGAAATGGAGAAGGCTCGGAAAATTTCTTCAATGCAGCAATCCAAAGACTTCTGAAGCTCTGGGACCAAACGGAAGCTGGTTGGACCAGCAGGAGCAAAACCAGATCACCACCACCACTGCTGATGATGAAACAGTCAGCAGTGGAAGCAGCCCATCTCCAGCCCCCAAAGCTGCATGTCGGGGGGCGGGACTGGCCTGTGGGAAAAAGGTTTGGGCACCACTGTTCTAGAAGATATCCATGTTCGCCAAACCTTCATTTACATAAGCGCATTTCTTAGCCATTTATATAAAGGATCATCTTGTAAAAGCCACAAAAATGCAGGTTACTAACAAGATTGAGAGGTAAAAAGAAAGTGATATAAAACGTATACTGTAATGATAGGGAAAACTGTTAGTGAGATGGGGGTATTAACTTCATCAAACACGTTCCATTTCCAGATCAAATCTGAGAGAAGGCAAGAAAATCTATATCAAGTACATGATTGCCAAAGACTGCATTAAGCTCAGTTTTCCTGAAGCTCCTTTTGGATTTGATTCATTTTAATACTTGATGAAGGCACTAAGATTTAATTTAAATGAAGACAAAAAACCAGCCCACCCATCCCCCCCCAAAAAAAATATATCACTATTTCTCATAGCTGAAGACAGCAGCAGTGGTATTTATGTGTCTAGAAAGTGGGTTACTTAATTTCTAACAAATAACAATACATGCCAGAGGTGAAACAAAAACAGTTTGGGGCAAGAACAATTCAATTTTATGATCATTCAATTTTATCATGCACACAATTTATTTCAAAGATTTTAAAATGATAAACCTTTAAAATAATAATTGACATTTTTTTACCTGGCACATCTTGCACAAATGTTTAATGTGACCTTGGCTTGTGGTTCAGCTGTATGAGTAGTTCGAGTTTGGTTGAATTTGCTCCCAGAAGAAATGGCACTGGTTACCCCTTCCATTCTTAAATCATCAAGGTCCTCTGCAAATAAAAAAGGCAGATGTACCACTAAGCAAATATTTACATTGAACCACAACTTCTTAGAACCATTAGGAATATTCTAGTAGCAAATGACAGAATCTGAAAAACAAGCAAAATGGCTTGAATAAACAAATGAGTCCAAATATCATTTACATAGGGATGCATGGCACAGTCCCTGTTTATATGTCAAATTATTTACTTATACAAAAGGTATATATGATACAGCATATGACTGTGCCAAGAGTAAATATCTCTGTGTAAATGATATGTGGACTCATTCTCCGTGTGTGTGTGTGTGTGTGTGTGTGTGTGTGTGTGTGTGTGCGCGCGCGCGCGCGCGTGCGCGCGTGCGCGTGTGCGTGTGTGTTAAGGGCAGGTAGAAATCTTCAAAAGATACTGAGCTCTCACAGTGCGAGGGATTTTTACCCACTAAAACCAGCTCCCATTACGCCCTGCCACCTGCAAGACCGCCATCAGGCATTACTTCGCGGGGGGGGGGGCAGGCTGGCTGTTAAAAACCCTCCTCCAAATGGCTCCTCGCTTCCTTCTCTATGCCTCTGGCTGCCCTCTTCACAGTCTCTCCACACGTCTAAGTTACAAAATGACTCTGGTCACATAATTGGTCATTGTGACCCAGGTAGTCTCCCTGCTCATCATCTCGCCAATGATGTCTTCCGCAGGAAGCGCGCGCGCGCGCGTGTGTATGTGTGTGTGTGCACGCGCACACGCACACACACACGTGCGTGCACATGCATGCATGTGTGTGTGCTTTTCAGGGAGTAGTGCAATTAATATACAGTACTGGATAGAAATGGGTGGTATTTTCCACACTGATCTAAACATTGGTTTCTCCTCTAGAATTATAAAAAAATACATGTCACACTGTCTCATGTACAAATCTGAGAACCAAAGGGTTCATTCCCCTTATTGCCTTCTTCAGTGATTTACCTTCTTTTTTCTGCATGACTAAAATGGGTCATCTTTTTAACCGCATGTGGGTACAACTACCTAACTTCTCAATTTCAAAGGCCAAACAAATATATTGAAAAACACAAAAAAGTGTCTAGACTGTGGCAGAGACAACAGCAAGAAAATAAGCCAAGAATGCCAGTGTAGCTAAAGGTCACCCTTGTTCGAAAGCCAGTTGTATCCGACTCTAGGGTTCAGTGCTCATCTTTGTTTATAGCAGAAGAGCCAGCACTGTCTGCATTTGCAGATGTTTTCATGGATATCCATACAGGATTCAGGATGACATTTATTAGTGTCATACCTCCTTTTACTAACCAAATTTGGGGGGCGGGGATAAGTTTATATTTCCATGTTTACAGCACTAATAATAAATCACAAAAAATAAATATTATCTGATACTTGGTCTAACCCATGTATCCTATACTAAAAGTGCACTGAATCCAAATCTGAAGTTCGATTCTGCCTAGGATGTCAGGATCTTAAGCTAGCAAAACTTACCGCATGGGAAATATTTACCACAAATGTAGTAAAAAAAATTCTGATTTACTAACACAAAGCTGCACCTACTCATCTTTAGCTACTAGTTTAGGTTTCTTACATGCATTTTTATTGAAAGAATTTTAGCCTTTTTCACATCTCTAAAATGTGCTCATCTGTGCGTTATTCAACCCATAAAGAAAATGCATTAGTGCCCTCAAGTGGCAACTACCTGATGTTGGAAATCATGCTTCTGTAATATTATCAATTTACTAGATTTAGTCTAAAAGTTCTTACAACAAAAATAATGAACCAAAGCTAAAGGAACTCAATGAACAAGTCCCTAAATTTCCATAGCCCAATATTTGTTGGATTCCTCTAAGACTTATATTATACAGGGAGATACATTGCTGTTCTACCCCACCACCAACCATGAATGTTAAGTGCATACAACTGTCCCAGATCATGGTTCAAACATACCACAATCTTTGAGGAGGCTCTTTCACTGCAGTATTATGAGAAATTAATTTCTTTTGTCATGTTTTGTCCCAAAAGCTGCCTTCATAAGTATTGTAAAAAGGGACTGACTTGGAAATGTAAACATATGAAAACTAAGTAAAGCCAAAAGTACCATTAAAGTAACTGAAAACTCTTGTTTCCAGCTCTATTGCAAAGTCTGCTTTATTAAAACACTGATACTCAAAGTGAAAACTGGCACAGACCTTACACATTTCAATAAAACTTCTACTGTAAGATTTTTCAGAATTGATAGTAAATTATCTGATGAGATTTACAGCTGCCAAGTCTTAAGCACTCATTGTGAAATGAGAGAAACATCTGCAATATGTTGAATTTGGGGATGGGGTGGACTGGGAGGAAATGAAGATAATTTTCTGCTTGGAGAAAAATTACCAAATTGTTGTCCATTCTATTTCATGGTTGAGGGATGAATGGAACCCAGATCTCTGTAGCTACTACATCCTGCAATCATATGCCCCACCAGCTTCATTTCAGGGAAAGATGCTGTTCCACTTTTTGGAACAAATAATGAATTATCAGCTACATGCATTACTGGAAAATACTGAAGTCCAAAATCCATACTAGCCTGGCTTTTGGTTGGCAACACTCCTGTTTCTGTAAGACATGTCAGTAGCTTCGCTAAATAAATTTAACTACATTTAGAATTCTATCCTCCATGTGATGATGTGTCTCCAGAAGAAGGAAAGAATAACTACTTTTGAGTACTCTATTCCTAGAAAACCCTGAGATGTCTTACTGAAGTCAGAATTGACTTGATGACACATGATTATTATTTTGTACACAACATAGTATGTTATACAGAATAATACAGAATTTCATGTATGAGTTCATGTCTGATATGTCTTGTGGATGCTTCAAACTGTGGAAAACAGAGAACCCTGTATTTTAGCATACATATTGTAGTCATAGAAGTGGAGTAATGGTGTAAATGCCTCCACCAATCTTCATATATGATCATGAATTGACTCCCCTAGAAACATTGTTATTAGAAAATAGCTGTTCTCAACATTATATTGTATACTATATAGTATCCTCTAATGGCCAGTTCTGGCAATGTGCCTTGAAAAAAATACACATACAGTAAATCCTCACTGAACGAGCAGCTCATAGAGCAACTAATTCACTTAATGACTGGAAATTGTTAGGAAATAGCACCCTTGTGTGGCGATTAAAAATCACACAGTGACTGGAACTTCTCTCTCCCATGCTGCATTGTGTCTGGGAGGGGAGTTTGTGGGTTGCACGCAGCACAGAGTGTGGAAAAGGAGCTTTTTTAAAAAGTAATTTTTGGAGTTCCATTACTGAATTTTTGAAGCAGTTTTGGATTTCTCAAACAGTGCAAAGGTAGGGAGTATTTGATTTGATTTGATTGATTTGATTTGATTTATTCGATTTATATGCCGCCCTACTTGGTGAAACCAACTCAGGGCGGCTCACAACATACAATCGAATACAATACAACAGTTCAATACAATACAGTATCATAAAATACAACAAAATAAATATAAACACAGTATAATCAAACAATACTCATTACAGAATAGACAATACTATATAATCACAATATATATTTGATTTGTCATTTGTGGAGATTTGAGGTGGGGTTGGGTGTTTTTTTTAAAATGGAGTTTGGGGTATTACTCTATTAAAATGGAGTGTGGAAGCCATTTTCTGTTTGTTCTTGGAGCATTTTTTGTTTGAAATTTTGGAGGGGCATTTGTATAGCATGCATTTTTGTATGGCTTTTAATCACCATTATGTTTTGGAGGGAGGGGTTCTATGTTGGGTTCTACATGACCTTGGCATGCATTTTACTGTGTGTTTGGCTGTTTGGTACATGTACATCTGTGCATGCTATGTGTTTTCTGCCTGGTGTGTACAGATTTTACTGTGTGTACAGATTTTTGGGATTTTCATTAGCTTGTGTGGATAGACTTGGTACTCTTAGAATGAAGAGCCATGGTATGGTTGTTAAGCATTTTTATGCAGTTAAAATGCACTTTATAAATAATTTTAAACATAAAAATATGGTTTTGAGGCTTTTTTCTGAGATCTGAAAGAATATTTGGTTTTCAATGCATTCCTGTGGGAAATTGCATTTTGCTTAAAGAGCAACACACTTAAAGAGCAATCCCATGGAACCGCATTATACTTGTGAAACGTGGGTTTACTGTACATGATATACAAGTATTTTTTCACTGAATATTTTTAATCTGTAGATAAGTGAACCTGTGAAAATCAAATCTGCAGATACAGAGGTGCAACCTATAGTATTAATACAGAATAATTTAAGAACAAGTCTTCATTCAGTAAATAAGAAAGCAGATTATCGTATTTTAGTCATAATTTGTTTACCTAGACTTAAAGTACATTATTTCAATTGCAAAGGTATGTTAGCAAAACAAAAGCAAAGCAATCACATTTATGTACTGCCCCATAGTGCTGTGTGCACTCTCTGAGGAGTTCACAAGTTAATTAGCATTTTGTCCCCCAACATGCTAACCTTACTGACCTTGGCAGGATGGAAGGCTGAGTCAACCTTGAGTCCTGATCAGGATGAATTCACAACCTTTTGGTTGCAGTACAGCAGTTTAACCACTGCACCACCAGGCTAATCAATTAATTTAAATATTAGAGGTACAGTAATACCTCGGATAACATTAGTATCGAATAACACTAAAATCGCATAAGATTAAACAATCTGGGGGGAACAATCTGGGGGGAAGAACATTAAGATCCTATGGGATGCATCGGATAACAACCGCTAAAGCCTGTGTGGTTACAATGTATCTCTATGGATCCCATAGGATTTTAACATGCATCGGATAACACTAAAAATCGGATAACACCAAGACTTGTGGAACCAGGTTTTAGTGTTATCCGAGGTTTTACTGTACTAGTTTAAGACTCATATTTACATGGAACCTTGAAACCAGATTCTGCGCTTTAGTTTTCTCTTCTCTTGAGCCACTTGTTTTTTTAGCATAATAGTCTTTCTCTAATTAGTATTATCTCCATGAATTCTGCGTCAGGACGAATCAGCAGATAATAGGCAGCACTGTCCTAAGCATTTTTACCTGGAAGTTAGGTCCTGAGGAGTTAAATGAGATTTAATTATTTACTTGATCTTCTTCTGGGAATCAGTGTGTGGCTCATTTAATTCACTGATCTAACCAGCCCAAACCAAGGTTGAGAGCTTGATTCTCAACTGTACCTTCTTGAGAAGAGCCAGCATGCATAGTCAAGGGAGAGCTGCACAGTTCCCCAGCAGCTCTGAAGAATAGAATGACAAACTACTTCTGAATATTCTCTACATAAAAAAACTGTGGAAATAAATCCACATTTCATATGAAGATAGGTAAAGGTCGCCCTTGCTCAAAAGCCACTCATATCAGACCTAGGGTTCAGTGCTTATCTACGTTTTCAGCCAAATAGCCAGCACTATCTACAGGTACTTGCAATTTCTTGCTTTTGAACTGCTAGGTTGGTAGGAGCTGGGACAGAGACAGGAGCTCATTCTGTCATGCAGTACTCAGGTCTCAAACTGCTGACCTACCGACCTACCAGTCATCAAGTTCAGCGTCTTAACTACTTGAGCCACCACAGTCTCCCATATGAAGATACACATGTCTATTTCCACATAAAGTATGAGAACAGACTTCTGATCTTCAGTGCTGTATATCTATGCTTCCAACAGGTAAATAAAGGAGAATGTAAAACATTACATGAATTAAAGTTTTTAATTACCCAGCAATTCCATTGCATCATCTTCATTGTCAATATCTTCTTCAGTTACTGAAGGTGCTGTGCTTTGTACAGAATCAAATGAATCTTGAGAAAGCATAGCTGCTAATAGTTTCTTATGTTGCTGCTGCTGGTGTTTCAGTCCTTTGGTCTTTGGTTCCATCTTCAAACTAAAAGAGAAAAAATTTGCCCCCTTGATTTGTCAGTCTCACTATAAATGAAGCTCAGTCCTCTTAAAAATCAAGCTCAGTCCCCTTAAAAGGGGAAACATTCTTGCAAATGTAATTCAACCAAAGAAGATAGTTATAAACAGCTTTCTTTTCAAGAACTCAAATTTAAAAGCTGGATGCATACAATCCCCCTGTTTATTTGAAATTTAGCAAACTCTGTTCATTCTGTAGAGTGGGGTGCCCAAACTTTTTGGGCTGCAAACCAGTCATGTGGTTCCTCTCACCCAGAAGCAGAAGTAAAATATGTCTATGCCGTGAATGCGCAAATGCATTTATGTCAGCCATGGGTGCATTTATGGCAGTGTTTTGTGCTTGCACAGGCACATTTTACTTCTGCTTCTGGGAGTGACATGGGTGTCATGGGCCAGATAATCTGGCACAATGGGCCAAATCCAGCCCATGGGATATAATTTTGGCAACCCTGCTGTAGAGGTTACTAAGCCTCAACACTTATTTCAATACTGTCAAAATGTAAAGATAAGTGGAGAGTTACAAAATCTCTGTTCTCCAAAGTAAGGTTCTGATTGAGTCTCAAAGTGAGACCAAGTGGTTTCTCAAGTGGTCCAAGCCAGCTTCTGAAATGCCAAAGCAGAATCTGAAATCAAATTTCATCTCTAATAAACAGTGTCATTCCAACCACAACATTCAAACTTGCACATAATATAGGGAGGACTTAACATATTCAAAATATTGCAAACTATATTCTTGGCAAGTTAATAAAAAAAAATTCACATTTTTATTTCATTTCCATTCACCAACCATCCTCTGACAAGACATCAAATTGCCTTTAAATGCCTCTTAATCCTGTATTAAATCTTATAAAATTCTTAATTAAACTAAGAATTTAAAATTATCTTGCAAATATTTAGAAATTAGTGCTCCAAAGATATACTTGAATGGAAAAATATTTTGAAGTGGTAGAGTTGTCAGCTCACTCAAGTATAAATAATCAAGCTCAATTATATAACATCCTAATCAGAGAATATTAAATTTCAGAGTCACAAGTAATTAATAATTTAATAATTGAATAACTGAAATTAATTCTGTAAACAGCTGCATTACTATTATAAGGACAGCCCTTAATCAGTTCTATATAGGACACCTAGGAATGTCTAGCTAACCTGAATTCTAGAACCAGCATCATCTCTAGTGAGAAGCCTTCT
This sequence comes from Furcifer pardalis, assembly GCA_030440675.1. Lineage (NCBI taxonomy): Eukaryota > Metazoa > Chordata > Lepidosauria > Squamata > Chamaeleonidae > Furcifer > Furcifer pardalis. The sequence goes on from CP126891.1 coordinate 83,182,633, forward strand.
CTCTTGTCAAATGGTACCTGGAAGCACCAACCGCAATTTTCAGGTTGAAGTTAGAGGGAGAACAACAAATAAAAGTAGACATCACCATAGATGAGAGAACAGCAACAACAAGCTCATCTCTTTGAACTGTTAATAGCTTCTGTCCAGTCCAGTCAGTCTTATAAGAATTTTGTAAAACTAAAACCTGAAGTTTGGTGTATTTTTCTTCCTCTCTGCCAATCCATTAGATCAGAGTTTCTCAAACTATGTTCCGTGGAACACTGGTGGACTTCAATTCCCAGAATTGGGAATTATATTGGGAATTGACTTAGTCTTCTGGAAATTGAAGTCCAAAATCCAAAGATTGGGAAACACTGCACTAGATTGAGGGTGGACACAATTTTAGTAGTCAGGCACATTACTTTAATTTTTGAGCCACCAGTGTTCTGAGCCAGCAGTGCTAGCCTCTCTGATAAGTGCCAGCTAATCCTAAGGATCAATCATTATCTAAGTGTTAAAACATTTATTTCTTGGTATGTGTAACTTGTGTCTAGTATAAAATATCTACTTAGCTTCTGCACCCTTAAATCTTGTGTCATGCCTGCCTTTGGCTTATAGCCTTACTGATCTACTCCAAATCTCAGCTACCACTTGATCTTGATTGTTTTTGCTCCTCTATTCTTTCCTTGTTGCTCTGAAATTTAACCCCTTGGCTGGAAGGCACACACACCTTGAACCAAATCTTGAAAATCAGCACCTAGAGTCTAACTCTGGTGAAACTTGACATCGTAAGAGTCTTATTTTCTGCTTCTGCCTACACATAACCATGGGTAACTCAGGTAATAGGGTGTTAAGTGGAATGACAGATTTATGTAAAACTTCTTTACCCCCTCCTTTTTCTGGCTAAAACCAAATGATCATGTTGGGAGAACTTCAGCCACTGACATAGTTATATCAGACAAAATGGATTGCTGTGACAAGATACCAAATAAAGGAACAACTTTTTTAAACAGCAGATTTTTTTTTAAATAGCAGTGACATCTACCTTCCCCCAGGACTGCCACTATCTTCACTATCCCATTGTTCAATTTTGCTTCTTGGTACTGGGGGTTGTAGCATTTCATCTGCCAGTGGATCTGCATCAGTTTCATCACGGCCAACCCATTCTCCAACAACTCGAGGTCTCAGAGGAGGAGAATTAAAAACTGCTGCATCCTGAAAGGGGGAAACGATTCAACAATATTGATGTATATCATTATCTATAAAGTACTGACTTCTATGCAAAAGGCACAAGAAAAATCATTAAAAAGTTTTCTTGAAGAAAACAACATACATAAGGGCAATCATTTAAGCAGTTTTTCCATCTCTCACTTACTAATTGCCACACATTTGAGGACAGAAAAACTGTCAGAACCACAGAATTGAGGGATTGCAACAGTCAGCCACTACAAAGGCTTCTCAAGTCAATATTTACTCCCCGGTAGTGAGAGGGCTAAGGCAACATTTAGACACAGAGTCCTCGACATTAACAGTCAAACTGATGTTGAGTCACTCACAAATATTAGATCCTTGAAATGATTAGCTGAAAACAAAAAGTATTTTCAAATCAAGAAATACTTGACAATGGGTCTGACAGTATCATAGAACAGCATTTACAAGAGCAAGATTTGAGCAGTTAGTCTCTATGGCTAAATACAGTCAAACCTCACATAAAGAGCGTTTCGCTTAAAGAGTAACTCGCTTAAAGAGCAGAATTTTCTCTGAACATTCGCTTCGCTTAACAAATAAAACCAAACAAAAACTTGCTTAACAAATAAATTGGTCACTTACAATGGTGTTTCGCTTAAAGAGCAATCCTGTGGAACGCATTATGCTCTTTAAGCGAGGTACCACTGAATGGGCAATTTAACCATTTCCCCTACTCCAAGAGAACATGTGTCTGTGGAACACCAGAAATAGAAAATAGTGCACATGTTCTGTTTAGATGTCAATTATATGCCACAATAAGAGCCCAGTATTTACAGACATTACTAAACAGAATGAAATACTGGGAGCCTAATAAAAGATTAACTTACTTCTGTCAGGGCACAAATAAAAATGTAAATATTAGAACTGTTAAGTTTATAGTTGGGGCTGTTCAAAAGAGAAGATATTTTATTGGCCAGATAGGGGTTGCAGGCAAACGTGATGAATTTATTGAATAAATTTTATATCTCATTTTATTGTGATTATATCATTCTATTTTATTTTGATTTTATTCTGTTTTTGCAATCCTATTTTGTTTAATTATTTTATCATATTTTAACATGATATGGTGAGATGACTAATCAGTTAATAAACGATGTCTGGATGCACTAAACAGGTAGAACTACTTATGTGAATCCCATTTATCCTGCACATTTACAACAGGAATCTGAGCAGAAGTTGCTAATGCAGTATGATTTCTAGTTTACAAATCAGACAAACTGTATTACTCACAGAGGAACTGCCTTTCTGAATCCCCTGTTACAGCAATTGTGGGCAGAATGCTGTTATACTGCAACCACATTTACCACTACAGTAATACCCCAGATAACAATTGCATCGGATAACGCTAGAATCGTTATCTCCAAGGATCTATAGACAGCAGGATCAAGAAATATTATTCCTGTTTGAGACATTGAAGAGAACCACTTGGACTCTAATTTACTATAGGCAGTTCCCTATCTAGATACAGCTACAGAACATTATCTAACAGACCTATAAAGTATGTTGGAAACATATGAATGTTAAATCATTAAGAAAAAATCATTATCCTGTTAGTTTTAAACTGCTGAGAAAATATTATAGAACTAATCCACTCACTGAACCACTAAATTACATTATTAGACTTATTAAGTGATAATTAAATGTACTAACATTTGCTAATAACCAATTAAAATAATGATTTTAAAAATAACTGTTGTTGAACGTTTTAATGAATTAAGGGTAATGGGTTATTTCCAAGTTAATAAAATTATTCCTCTCACATCAAGATACTTAATTTGAACACAAGTGGTTTTGTCTATGCTTAAAATGAATTTTCAAAGTACCACAGCTTAATGGTATATATTCAATTTAATATATAGGCCCTCTAGATGTTTTGGAATACAATTTCTATAAGTCTACTTCATGAGGTAGCTGATAGTCAAGGGTTTTGGGAGTTGTAGTCCAAAATATCTGGAGGATAGAAATTTGCTTAAATCCTGCTCCAGAAGTTTGTGTTTCAGCACAGCTTTGTACTGATGACACTTCAGCAAGAGAAAAGAAATTCAATCTATTATAGGTAAATTCAAGTGAAGATTTGTTATGTGTGAGTGAGAGAGAATTGCAGGAAACATTTCAGAACATTACTATTTGACTATGTTAAGTCATTATAGATTAAATATGCATACTTTGGTATGACACTGTGTTAGTTTCGTAGACATAGTTCTTACCTTATCAAGCTCATCAGAAATCGCAATGCCTACAAATAGAGCAAGAAGATTATGATGCATTTAAAAGTAATTTTAAAAGTTCTAGCAATATGGCAATCTATTTTGTTTGCAAAATTGGTGAGACTGTGTGACAAGAATAGTGAATATACATGCACCAAGTCATTCTTATAACCCCAAAAGCACCTGCCAGTTTCAGAAATGAGCTGCCAACTTTTGACAGAATGATGATAGTAAAAACAACAACTTGATTTCTCGCTAAGACAAGGTGTATTGGGAATATACACTTTGCTTTAGTGCGGCACAGCATTCTCAGAGGCCTCTTGAAAGTATGGGTTTAGTCTACAGCAAAATGTGTGCCTTCTGCGCATCTTATTTTAAGAAGAAAAAAGACACTTCTCTGCACCCAGAAGGCAGCTTCCTCATTTAAAGTTTTAAAAGTGCCTCAATGCAATCAGGAAGACAAAGAAACTGATGCAATTTGGCCCAAAGTTCCACTGCATTCTCTCCCCCCTGCATTTTGGTTTAAAATTACGTACATAAGCTTCAGGATTTGCATGCTATACCCCTCCCAACTCCTTTTATAGTTCCAGACAGCTGTGAGTCAGAAAGCAAACACTTCTGCTTCTATTTTCAACCAGCTTTGGTTAACAATGATTGATATTAGATGTCATAGTAACCCAGGATCCTAACTTACTGTGGTATGCACACAAAACTATTATGTCGGAGTCCCTGCCCTTTGTACATAACAAAACAAACTAATGGCTAATTCTTAATTTTGGTTCTGTAAAGCAGGTCAATTTCAAACTATTATTTTCAATCCTGTCTTGTTGCTCTAAACCATATTTAAAAGTGGCCAAAGTTCTCTACTCAAATAATATCAATAACTTACTTAGACGGCAAACAGAAAGACTAAGCTAATCTTATATGTCAAGCTCTGTACAGAAGACCACCCAAACAGATTGGGAGGAACACATTGATTTGCAATACAAAAGTATGAATATTGCCTCTCTTCCTTCCTATGTATGGGAGCCTTTCTCAGATTGAAAATTATTTTTGAAATAAAAAGAGCTCCATTGGATTCACCACATCTTCAAAACACAATGAGTAAATGCATATCAACATGGAATGTGTTTGTTAAAATATACTAGAAAGATATCTAGTTTCTACTGTATTTTCTTAAAAGCTTTTCAAACTGCCAACCACTGATCAATTTTTCAACCCAGATTACTTCCTTTTATTGATTTTTGTACTGAAAAAGACATACTGCAGTATCAAGTACAGTAATTAACATTTTATGACCAGATCAATATGTGAAAAAAATACAAGACATTAATGGAGTTTTTTTCACTCTCCATTTACAACATATGCACATATTGAACAGAATACACTTTGCTTCCAGCAGTTAATTTGTTTTTAATCCCGTATGGATTAATTTAGCAATAAAAGAATATTTCCCCATATCCATTTGTGCAGGGGTTTGCAGGAGCTTGAAAACAGAACCCGGTTATTCAAACTCCTGAATACTGGTAAAACAGAATGTGAGTACTGTATTTAAACATATAGTTTATGTATGCATACATTTTTAGAAGATTGGTTTGTTGTTCAGTCACACAGTTGATTCCGACCCTTTGCGACCCCATGGACCACTGTCTGCCAGGCACATCTGTCCTCCACTATCCTCCTCAACTCGCTCAGCTTTGTGCCCATTGTGTCTACAATACCATCTAGCCATCTCATTTTGCCCCCCCCCTTCTTCTTTTGCCCTCCACCCTACCCAGCATCAAGGCTTTCTCAAGCAAATACTCTCTTCTCATTTGATGTCCAAAGTACTTTAGCTTTATCTTCACTATTTGACCTTCTAAGGAGCAGTCAGGTTTGATTTCTTGTAAGATTGACCTATTTGTTCTCCTTGCTGTCCAGGGGACCCTCAAAACTCTTCTCCAACACCACATTTCAAAGGCATCTATTCTTCTGCGTTCAGCTTTCCTTATGGTGCCTTTTAAAAATTATGTTGATTTTAAATTTTAGTCCTTCAGACTTGGATAAATAAATAAAATAAATCATGTCACTCTGTGATCTTCTTTTCAGCTACTGACATTGGGTTCACACTGATCATATTCTGGTTTTTGCTAAGCTCTACATTCTTGATTTCATACACCAATGCCAGACAACATGCCCAGTGATTATACCAGCACTCATTTTGAATAGTCCATCTTGTTATAACCACTCCAGCTTTACCCAAACATACACTGAAAACCCAAATTATCAGAGGATGTCCTGTCCATACCTGCAACAATGTGACAAAGGCATCTTCACATACATACATGCAAACATATGCACACAAATATAATTTATTCGCTAGCCAGGCCTGTTTATTGTTGTGTATGCAAATTATTTCCCCTTTTTATATTCATTCAACCTGACCATTTACATCAATTATATATAAGAGACTGCATTAATTTAAACAGGATGCAAACCCTTATGCAATGATAGGATGGATTCCTGCCTGCTAGCCTGGCTAATTTTCAACTTCAACTTTCCATTCAAATTGTATACACATGAATACATATTTCATTTTTGTCCAGTTAATTAGAACACTGCATTAGTATCTACAGCATCTTTGCCACAGTACATTATCTGGCTTTTTATGTGCCCAAGATCAGCACAATTCAGAATGTATCCAGTTTGTTACAGCAATGAACATCAAGCTGTTCAGCATTTTCTCAGCTATACTATAACCATTATTTTCTGCATAAAGTCAGAAGAATCCTTAAGTGCTCAAAGCCATTGTTACTTTTTGGGAAAACAGCAATTCTCAATTTATGATGGACATCTTTAGGATTACGCTAGTCTGAGAAACAGGATAATATATACAGATAGATTTTCCCATCTGGTAACCTCCTTTGTAGGAGCATTTTAATCATTATAAAAGATAAGATTTTGATTTCATTATGGTTCATCACTCTTATTCATAAGATTAATACAGATGCAGTAAAAGAAGTGAAGAACCCTGGAGTTCTGCCAAGGACTGTATAATTCTTGTCCAGAGTGGATTTCATTGAAATGTGCAGGAAAGTTCTTGGCACCATTTTAGGAAGATTCTTGCCATCATTTTGAGTTGATTAGGTCTGTTATAGCACTGTCTTGGAAGTGAACACATTGCAGTCTTTGTCAGATTCTTTTTGTCCTTTCTGTTGAATTACAGTATTACATGATAGAGAACAAAACATTATTATGACTTCCCATAACATGTGTCAGGGGGATGATGGGTCTCGGAGTCCCTCAACTGCCAACCTGTCGGAAATGGGACCAACTGTAACCCCACCCTCACCCAGTTTCTTTTTTAAAAATCTAAACCTAAGATGTAAACAACAATGAATCTCATTTTATTAATTCAGGAATCAGTTTTACTAAAACCAAGAGATACTATAACCATAATATTTCCACAACCACCTAAACTGTATGACATAATTTGTGTAACCAGCTGTATGCTTTAAGTATTTTCTTTTTGTATCAATTAATTATCCCTGCCACTGCTGCCAGTCAGCTGTTTGGCAGCCAGGCTCCATTCCTAATTGTGGGCAGGGTGTCTGCTGTCATAACAATTTCCACCTCTACCTCCACCTCTGCTGCAAAGATGTTTCTGGCTGCAGTATCCTTGGGCACAGTCTGTCGCCACTATTCCGTGCCCATCACCTGGTACCAATTATTAATTTTTAAAATTATATTTAACTGGTTTAGCATTGCAACAGTTCTTTGGCACGACAACAAATGAACCGCCAAACTGCAAATGTATCGTGACTTTCAGTTTGCAAAGAATCCTGCAAAGTTTATGGGTCAAACCAAAAGTCACAATGTGTGCTGACATGCACATACACACATAAGAATACAGCAGTTCTGTAACAAGTGCAAAGTGAATGGCCCTTGGCAGATAGTTCAAAATAACTCACATTTTGGCAGGTTAATTCATGCCTCAGCTATGTGCCATCTATTCCTTGGTCTTTGAATTGATTTCAAAGCCGGCAAAACAGATGCAAATATGGTACTTTTTTTTCCTAACAAGATAAATCTTCTGTATTGTTTATTGGCACTGACTTGGGACCTTCTGTGCTCTACCACTAAGCCATTGCTTAGAACAGAATACATTCCCTGAGGGTCCTCCAGCTACTGAGACCTTACTTTGCTTACTTTTGAAAATCAGACAAGATCAAGAATGCTCAGGATAATATGATGGATGAGCGCAACTAATGGCAGGATTGCACTGGCATTACATCCTGCTAGTACACCACTCTCCTACTCCACCTGTAATGAAGTAGTTTCAAGACTCGATTCACTGATTCATCCTACAGTTTTCCAACTAGTATGGATATAGTATAGCACTACATACATTTCAGAATAAGTACAGTAGTAAGATTTACTTGCAAATAAATATGCTTAGGATTAGAGTTTCCATTTTGGATGTTTGAGTTCCCCCTTATTATATTATATAATTGAACAAAAATTAAAGGTATTATTGGAGAAAAAACAGAACTGCTTAGCAGCTACCAACATTTTAGTAAATCTAGCCTACCTTAAAAATATGAAAATATAAGTTAAAAAAATCCCTTGGAGGCATATGTTTATGATAGTGACACAGACTGATATAGAAACATGAATAAGAGAAATTATAAAGAATGCCCTGGCTGACTGTAATTTAATGTACTAGGGTGCTGCTCCTGTCCTGTCATTCAGCAAATTAATTTAACTAGCTATCATGTTTTCAAAAAACTATGCTAGTATGGAAAATCCTATTACATTTTCCTGGCATGTAATCAGTAGAAAATTACTGATAAGACACTTAGCTTGGTACTAGAATAATGAAAATGTACATTTTATTATTAAAATTATTTTGTTTTTAAGTACACAGTCTAATGGATGCTGCATTTTCTGACAATTCTTACAGCTTGCAATTTAAAATGAAGACAAGGACACAATACCAATTTGAACATTCTCAATAATAATACAAGCTGTTGTAGAGACAAATGTTGGGAGTGCCTCGAAAACCCTGAAAAGGGTCACCGTATGTCAAAACTGATTTTATGGCACATTTATTATTATTATTATTATTATTATTATTATTATTATTATTATTATTATTATTATTATTATTATTATTATTATTATTATTATTATTATTATTATTATTATTATTATGCACACCATTTTGTATTAATCAACTTACTTCGAGATAGGTTTTCCAGGGCTTTACCAAGCTTCTGACTTTCTTGAAGAATATGATTCAATTCGTTAAAATCATGATGCTCTGATTTTGACCTCCAGTCCCATTTAGGGTGTTCTATAGATCTTGGCACTAGATAAAATAAAGCACGATTTTTATTCCATGTTATAGATTTTTGTAACAATGATCTATTTCAAAGATATTAAAATCCCCAGCACTATAGAAGTCCTCCTACCCTCCCTCCTCAAAATTTAGCTTATTTTAGGATTAAAAAAAAATCAAATTCACAGTTTAATTTGCATAAAATCAGTTTGGCCATAATAGTTGAAGACAAGCTTCCTTTGACACATGCTTTCAATGCCACTGAAAATTCAGATGAACAAAACTCAACGCTACCAAAGAACTCCTAATTCACCAGAGAAAAGCTTTGTGGATATTAAGGAGGGAACTCTTTATGAGAACTGCAATCTATATCACAGCAGGAACTGCAATAAAACCACATAAGTCAGCTGTCTGACTGTGCCTTAAATTGGGAAACTTCACTAAAGGCCCTCTCTCCCTCATTTTTTCACTTCCTCCCCAATAATAGACACTCAAAACATTTTTAGCCTTCACTGGCCCTTTGGGTGAATTGTCTGGTTTTGTGTTTCTCTTTTAGGGACATGAAACACCACTAAGGCACCATACATGCACTGGACGACTCAGAATTTTGTTAAATTAGCACTTATGTAAGTACTGCATGATGGAGTGAGCTCCCGTCTCTGTCTCAGCTCCTGCCAACCTAGCAGTTTGAAAGCAAGAAATTAGAAGTAGATAAATAGAGACCACTTCAGTGGGAAAAGATCTTGGGGACACGAAACGTTTGGATAACGTTTACCTCAGATAACCTTTACCTCGCATAATGTTAAAATATCTGGGGAGGAGAATTGCATTGAATAACATTAAGGTCCTATGGGATGGATCAGATAACAACTTTTAATATCAGATGACGAACAGGAGTTAGAAGGCTTTTAAAGGGAAACTGTCACGCCAGCAAACTTGCTAGGGACTTGCCTGGCACTTGCTCTCTCCCTCTATTTGTTATCTTCCTTCTATCATTGACAGTTCCAGTTTGGTTAACAGATTAGAAAACAAACAGCATGGCAGCTCCCATAAGATTATTGTTCCATTCAGCTTTAGTGAATTGTCTTTGGTAAATTACATTTAATAAACTTGCACTGCTTTATGTTTACTGTACATGTCTGATAACATACAGCCTTGTGACAGTTTTTCTGTATGTCATAAGCATTTGAATATAAATTAACATGTTGAAATCAAATCTGATGTTCTTTTATGTTTTATTTGGTGTGTGGAAGGTGTGCAGAAGAGGGGGTAGTCTTATACAGCGAGTATATAACAAACTCTATATTTTGAGTGGAAATGTTGGGGGGTCGTCTTATACGCCCAGTCATCTTGTACGCCAGCAAATACGGTATTTATGTTATACATATTCATACATATATAGAAAGTATAGGAACGGGGGGGGGGAGCAGAATGTCAAGATTCTAAACCAGTGGTTCCCAAACATTTTTTTGGCCACACCCCACCTAAGCATCAATAAAATCTCGATACCCAACCTCCCATGACATATTATTTTTATTATTCAAAAAGTGAACCCTTATTCATGTGGAGGAAGCCTAAAAGGGCATTCACTGTTAATAACTCATTCTCAAATCCCTCCCCCCATTAAATTGCACCCACATTGGGAACCACAATTCTAAACTAATTCACAGTTTAACCACAACAGAATAAGCTATCCTTTCAGTTGCCTTAAAAAGGCATTAAAGATAAAGGTCACCTTTGCAAGAAAGTCAGCTGTATCCAACTCTAGGGTGCTCATCTCTGTTTACAGCCAAAGAGCACTATCTGCTTTTGCAGAACATATACACAAACTAACAAGTTCTGCCCAGTGGTGGGATTCAGCAGGTTCACTACAGTCTGCCAGAACCCAAAGCAGAAATTCCGGCTGGCCCCGCCCATCCAAGTTTTGAAATAAAGTAGTCCTAATTTGGGTGCAATGCAGGACTTTTCCCCTGGCCACGCCCACCATACCATGCCCACAGAGTAGATAGTAAAAAAATTGACTCCCACCACTGGTTCTGCCCATGTAAGCTATCTCCAATTGCACAATAGCTAACATTCTCATTGTTTACCCCAAACATTATAGCCTACCACACTATAACCCAGGGCCTTCCTGGGGTCTCTGGAGCCCTCAGGAAGGACTGGGTAGGTAGCAATGAAAGAAAAAGAAAAAAAGAAACCTTAAAACAACACTGGAATCATCATATTGTGGCTTATTGTAACAGCAGTTCAGCAGGCATTCAACCCAGCACAGCAAAATAAAAGGACTAAAATTATCTTGAAAAAATTGAAACTCATTACATAGTCTCTCTTTTTTTACATATATACTGTATTTCCAACTGCTTAATATTGTTAAAGTCCCTGCAACATAATTTCTTTCTAAAGGTACTCGATTCCAATGTTACATACAATGAATTTATCTACTTGTAAATAAAGCAACACTTTTTAAATTAAATCATAATTCAGACATCTAAGCACACAGGAAATATAAATAACAAAGAATATTAATTTTCTTGTTTATGTATGTATGAAACCACATTATCAAAACCAAAGATCTAGTACTCTAGATTTGAATAAGAGTTATTCAGATTCACACATTTTAAAGTTAAAAGAATAATTTCTACTTTGCATTTATTTCGATCTTTAAAGAAACCACTAGAGTTACTCCCTTACATGATTTGGACTCTGGTGAGGGAGGAGAAATGTTGGACACAGCAAGGTCACTCTTTGATTTTTTAGGTTTCTTTGCGTTTGTCTGCCATGGTTTATCATAACTTCTAAAGTCCCTTCTCGTTCCTTTGTTTTCTGTTGAAAGAAAAATATTGTATTACCTTGGTCTTAGTTGCATGTACTGTATTTTACTTTTTTCAACATACATTTACAGACACTTTATATGCAAAAAAACAAAGTAGCTAGTAAGAATGTGGTGCATGAATTGCAGATTATGAGCAACTGATCAATAATGAGATGAGTCATGTAATGTTTCTCACTCTCATGTGTCATGAAACTCTTGGTAGTAAACAAGGGGTTAAATTCCAAGAACATATCATTTTCTATTGTTCTGAGGAGATTATTTTTGGAAACTAGATATCTAATCATAAAACGATGCTAAATGCTAAGAATAATTATGTATCGACTCTTTAGAAATGGTCACACCATTTCTATATAGGAAATAAAACCTATACAACATTTATGAACAAATAAGACATTATACAGAAGATACATTAGCAGTGTTTTAGCCATTCCATTCTATGGTTTTTGCTAAAAATCAGCCATGGGTGACTGTATAGAAAAGAAAAACTTAACACTTTCCCTCCCTGCTTCTCAAAATCTTCTTCTGCAGACTTTTCTTTTCACCTTATAAGAGAGCAAGGAGATCCCATAGATATCCAACAAATTCAGGAGAGTCATTTGGGAGAGAACAGACAAAAGGCAGCAAAGATGAAAATTTGTGTAGACCTTATCTGTCAAATTCTGCCATATGATTTTTAATTATAAACAATACCGTAATACATCACATAACGAGCATCTCGTTAAGCGAGTAACTTGCCTAACGAGCAGACCTTTCATCAAAAAGTCTGCTTCGTTGAACAAGCAAAAACTCGCTTAATGGGATGCTTTGTGTTGGCAGTGCATTTGGCAACAAGGCTGAGGACTCCCCATCCTCCTTCCCAAATGCCCTGCCGATACGTAGTGAATGATGCGAGGGAGTCCCCTGTCCTCATTCCAAAACACCCCACTGACACGCACCATGGGAGATCCGTGGCTGGGAGTTTGGGAACGAGGTGGGGGAGTGAAACATAAGCATCCAGGTAACAAACAACTGACCAAACATGCCATTATACAATCTTGACTCATTTAATGACTTTAAAAAAATATTATATAAATAAAATTATCATGAAAAGAATAAGATGAAATAATGGTAGTGGGATATACCCAATGCTGCCCTTCTACCACTGAGACAGACACTCAGATGGTTCAAATATATCCTCCCTCTGCAACCTGCCCTAAAACTTCCAGGGATAGGAACAGATTTCTTATATTCAGCAGCCTGAGAAGAAAGAAAGAGAAAGAAAACTCCTATTGTACAAGTGAAAATCTGCTTGTTTAACACTGGATTTAGTCCAGGATTGAATAAATACTCAGGAGCATTAGCCTTGAAACTTATGTAGAAATCCAAACTAAACCAAGAAATTAACAAGATGACATGAGCACACAAGTCATGGTTAGCCAAGTCTCTCTTGAAGGATTACGATGAGAAAAATCTGGCAAGCAAAGCCTTCAGGTCTTGGCAAGGGGTGTTAAAATGTAATAAAAGCACAAACATTCTTCTACCCAACATGAGCTGGTTTGTACAATTTCTCTCTACAATTTCTCTCTACAATTTCTCTCTACAATTTTCTAATACATAATTATTGTTCTGCATACCTGAAGTTTCACCTTCTGCCCAGAGAGCAGCAGATCCAGACAATGCCCTTTGAAGATGACTACGGACCCCCTGTTTGGATTGGAGGTGGTCAATGAGAAATGGAATTGGGTGGTCAGGGGTCTCTGTTATCAGCTTGGTCATCAGTTCCTTAAAAACATAAAATCAAGGACGAATTAACTACACATTTCAGAACTTACCTTGTATTAGTGGAAGATAGAAACGTAATTACTCGTACTTAATAATCAGACAGGATATTTATTTTCCCAATCTTCTTTGCTCATTAAACACTCTCAAATCTTTTTGATCAAACTCAAGATTACAAACAGTATCTTCAATGGAAAATATGCCTATGAAGAGATTATCAAAGAAAAACTGGAAAAACAACAACACCACCTAAGTGTATGTATGGACTAAGTGCATGTTACAAGGTTGGAACTTTCTGGGTTGGAGCTAAGTTCCATTCAAAATACAAGTAGCAATATTAGGCACACTCTTTAAAAGGCATGATTAACGTAACAATGGGTTTGGTCCTTATGCTGGAATCCTCTATGAACTTACCTAGTAAAAGGTCCCCTTGGAATTCAGTGAGGCCTATGTTTGTGTAGAAACACATAAGACTGTAATATTAGGCAAGCTAACTTCTGTATCTTGCTGTCATGATAATAAAGGAACATTTACATATTATTTTTAGCAAGAAAATGTTGCCACAAATTATGAAATTTTCTATATATTGTCATGTATCAAAATCACATCCTATAAGAAGCCACAGGCAAGATATGTTTGCAATAACTCTTTCACACCATGGTTTCCCATTCTGGCTCTTACACTAGAAAAACTGTAAAGTCACCATAACTAATAACCAGTGCTTTTTTAAAATTCCCTTTCAAATTATCCAAATTGTCAATGAATTCCATTGTTTAACTAGGCATCTTTAAAGATATATTATTTTATACTTAATTTCATGAGACAACCCTAGATTTTAGTATTATAACAGAAGAGATCTCACCCTATCCACTTTCTTCACACTGCGTAGTCATATACATTATCCTTTCTAAAGTGTAATAGTTAGAACTGTATACAATATTTCAAAAGTTTTTGTATCATTGGCAATTGTGTTTCTGATTTCTTTCCTTTTTCTGATTCATCTGCCAGCTATATTTCTGATCCCTAATGCTTCCCAGTCCCAAAGTAGAAACTGCCTTCTCCAAAGCTGCCACAATCTTTAAAGAAAAAAATTCTCTAGCCTAGATTTCTAGGGTCAGGTGGTAACTAGAAAGCGTTTGATTAATGTTTCTTGCCAGCTGGTGATTGTATTTGCAAACCACTGCATTCTTTTCTAATTAAAAACACTTGAGCCATTTCTTTAGGAAAATTCATTAATTTTATACTGAGCATTTGATATTTCATAAACACACAGAGGTGAACAACTGCTTCCACTGAAAAGCCCTGCATTTGGAATAAACTGTACTGAAGAGAATATTATCTAGAAATGTGGTTTAAAATAATTTTAAACAGAGTAAAATATAGGAAAAACTTAGTCACAGTATTGATTCTGTAATACCTTTTCCACTTGTGCAACCTTTATTTATATGTGAAATATTTACAGCTCGCCTTTCCAATTAAATACTCAGTGTGGCTTGTTGTTGTTGTTGTTGCATCACACAGTCAAGTCTGACCCTTTGCAACCCCATGGACTATTGCAAACCAGGTTTCCAACACAATTTTCAAGTACAGTACAATCAAAGACAGTACCAATGATAAGAAAATATTTCTTTTAAAAGGACATAAACAAAATAGCTTGCAATCAAGGATTGCTAGACTACCAGGACTACCTAATGAAGTTGTCTCCACTGAAGGATGAAAGGGAAATTATATTTTATTTATACATAATAAAGATCTGACAAATGATTCTGCCATAAATGATTTTTTTAGCTCTAGGTTATACATGAAGTGGTCTTATCAGGTGTTCAATGAAAGCTTGTGATTGATTTTGGGTAAACACAGGTGAAACTTTATCTGCCTATTAATAATCCCTCCCAAAAGAGACATGATTTGCACCTATCAATATCCCTGTCAATGTTAATTAAGAATTGCTCTATCTTTCATTGTAAAATGATAAAAGGTAACTATGGAACAACCATTATTCCTATGCCCCTTCACAGACTTGCTATATCTTGCAAGGATTGAAAATCTGTTAGGTGACATTTTCTAAGGGACCGCAGTGGCTCAAGTGGCTAAGATGATGACTGGGAGGTGGAAGGTAAGCAGTTTGTTTCCGAGTACTGCAGGACGGAATGAACTCCCATCTTTGTCCCTGTTCCTGCCAACCAAGCAGTCCGAAAGCAAGAAATTGCGAATAGATAAATAGGGACCACTTTGGTGGGAAGATAACAGTGTTCTGTGCACTCCGGTGTCTACTCATGCATGCCACATTACCACAGAAATGTCTGCAGAAGCAGGCAGTGCTGGCTCTTCAGCTTTGAAACAGAGATGAGCACTGAACCCTATAGTCGGATATGACTGGCTTTCGAGCAACAGAAACCTTTACCTTTACTAACATTTCATATACTTTCAATCATTGGAGTTATAATATTGCCTTTTGTGGCTTGACTTTGACAACTAATATAACAATAAGCTATCGTTGGCAGGGCAGGGAAAGGAAAGCTTCATGACTTTTTCTAATTCCATCACTGCTGCCATTTTAAGTCTCAATCTTCTTCTGATTTCTTGGCTACCCTCCCCATTTTGATTGATGTTGAACCTAGATACAGTATATAAAACCTTTCACTATCTTCGTTTCTTCATTGTTAATTTTCTTCTTAATATTCAACTGCAGTCCTGTTTTCCACTCTCTTCTTTCATGTTCCTTAAAAGTTCTCAAATCATTGCTTTTTCTGCAGTAAAATGGTGTCATCTGCATATCTTACATTACTGATGTTTCTTTTATCAAATATCACTCTTCCTTCATTTGAATCTAGTCTAGATTAGCATGTGATATGTTCCACATTCAGACTGAACAGATAAGGGGATAAAATGCACCCATCTCACACTTTCACCTATGGGAAACCGTTCAATATCTCCACTTTCTGTCTTAACAACAGCCTCTTGTCTACAATATAGTTCATTAATAAAGACAATCAAGTGTTGAGGCCACTACCCACATCTTTTTTTAAAAACTAAATTGCTTTGCATAGTAGAAATTTTTGAAGTGGTAGCCATGTTAGTCTGTGCAAGCATTTAAGAGAACAAAACAAAAGAGAAAAAATATTGTGACACCTTAAATACTAACTCTTGGATTTTAATGTTAGCCCTTTTGTGATAAGTGCAGAATATCAATTCAGCCCTCCCAGGAGCCCCACATAATACAAAACTTACAATAACCATACAAACAAATATGTTTGGTTTAACTATTTAGCTGCTATATGGCTGAATTGTTCAGTGGGTTGAATGCCTCACTGTAAAGCCAGAGATCAGAAGTTAATGCCTTCTGGGAGAAGAGCCAGCCTATGTGATTGTGGCCAAAATGCATAATTCCAATGCACCCCTCCAAAAAAGGGAATGACAAGCCACTTCTGCATATTCTTAACCTAGATAACTCTGGGAAGAGTCACCATAAATTGGAATTGACTTGACAGTACTGTATGCAGTTAGTATCATCATGTATTTCTATTCATATGTAAGTCCTTTCTTATTCTCTGAGTCATGTTCATAGGAGATGTCTCAAATATGTAGCTGCATTGGTTTATATAATTTTGATGAATTATGTTAGATTACTGAATATTACATTTTCATAATGACTGGTATTAAACATTCGTACGAATGTTTAAGGCAAAAAATGGTTCAGTCAGCAGTAGGCACCATGAAATCCCCTGCAAGTAGATTAGGAAATATAGTAGAAAGAGGCAGGAAAGCTATATGCTATGCCACACAATACATGTTTTCCTCTGTTACTCCCACCAACTTCAGTAACTTTAATCAAAACAGTAAGAAACCTGTAGACATCATGTTATACAAAGATGTCAGTTTTATTATAGCTGCAGAAACTAATCTGGAGTTTCTCTACATATGCACAAAGTATGCCATCTGACTATTCTTCCTGCAAAAACTCTGCAGCTGAAACTATGGTAACTGCCAGCTTATCATATTTTCTCAACTTCAGTCTGGAGAAGACTGTACCATATGGTTATCCTGAGCAGCATAAATTGTTTAATATTCCCCATACTCCAGGTTGCCTGACAGCCCAAAAATGACAAAACAATTTATTTATTTATTTATTTATTTAAATTTCTATACCGCCTTTCCCTGAAATGGGAAACCAGTCTAAATGCCATTATCTACATTTACATTATATTCCATGTTTTTGATATAAGTGTCGATACAGTGTATGGAAAACTATGATAGTCCTACTCAAATGCGTTCCACAGGATTGCTCTTTAAGCAAGTTTGCTCTTTAAGCGAAACACCATTGTGATTAATTATTACTTCGGGGGGGGGATTGTTAAGCGATTTAGTTGTTAAGCGAGTTTTTGGTTGGTTTTAGTTGTTAAGTGAGGCAACCAGTCAGAGAAAATTCTGCTCTTTAAGTTAGTCTCTAAGCGAGGCACTCTTTATGCAAGGTTTTACTGTAACACAAAAGGTAAAACAGATGCAATATAGGCTTTTATGTAAAGACTGTGATGTCTACCCCACAAAATTATAATTTTGCTAATCTTTTGCTGATCCTTCCCAATAGACTGCCTCAAAATTGTAAATTTTTTATTGCAAGGGTTATATACATGTCTTCATGTAGCATCTCATACATACCTGAGAAGATTGGAAAAGATTAATACCTTGTTGCACTGCTGGATGAAAACATTAAGAAAATCTGACAGGAGTAATGACACCCTGGACCTCTCAGCAGCCTCTGATGCCATCAGCCATTATATTCTCCTGGACAGGACGTCAGAATTTGGGATTGAAGTCGTAGCCTTGACTTAGTTCTGGTCCTTTCTCATGATGCCGGATGCTTGGGCCCAACAATAAAGAGTCCCACAGTGTTCCGCTATCTCCACTATGTATTTAATGTCTAATATGAGACTGTTGGGGGGGGGGGGATCACCCAGAGATTGGGATTCATTATCATCAGTATATTGATGATATGAAGCTCTATTTCTCCAATGCAGCAGTGGAACTGTCCAAGTCCAGGACCAGTGCCGGGAGGCAACTGGGCCTTGGATGAGGGAAAATAAACTGAGGTTGAATCCTATAAGATGGAGGTCCTGTTGGTGAAGGTGAATAACCACTAGTCAGATAGAAACCTCTCTAGGCTGAATAATATCCTTCTGCTTAGGAATAAGACATGAAATCTGGGTGTCCTTCTTGGTCCAGCTCTTACTATGGAGCCTCAGATCTCTGTTGTGGTCAGGGCTGCTTTTCCCCAACTGTAACAGATTGCCCACATCTGGATGGGAGAGGCCTGACTACCTTGGTCCATGCAATGGTATGCTCTAAGATCAATTACTGCAATGCTCTCTACATTGGGCTACCCTCCAACAGGTCCAAAATGCAGCCATCAGGCTTATCACAGGAACATGTAGACCAGTGGTCTGCAACATGGGGCACAAGTCGTACAGAGGGACTTTAATTCCCAAATGCCTAAGTCAGTACACTGGCTGATTAGTGCCTTGGGGAATTGACTTAGGCTTCTGGGAATTGAAGTCCAAAAACCAAAGGTTGGGAAACACTTAAGAATACAAACAAATGGGTCATGGAGCAAATCAATCCTCAATCATCTCCAGTCACATATGAGCATTCAACTGATATAGAACAATTATTTCTTCACCAGAGTCTACTATGATTCCTTCAAATCAGTACCTGGAGCAATACAGCCAAATGGTAACTGAGCAGACTAGATGCTCTTATCTTCCATGCAACAGGCCAGGTACTATGGAATATTTCTAAAAGCACTGTTTGTGTTGCAATCTGGAATATTTATTATGATTGCAGGACCCATGGTTGCTCATCAGCTGTTTAGAAAAGATTCAGGCAAGAAATGGTTCTAGTTAAAATAGTCTGTTCTTAACATCTTCTCTTTATTAGTAATTTGCCTACTTACAGGCAACAACTTCTGTTGTTGGTGCTTGAAAGATTGACTGTCACCTTACTATTTCTCTTTGTATGTGGTTGCCTGCCTGTATATAGTATTATAGCTGTAATGGGAACACAGGCAAATGCAGAAACCCTGCCCTTAGATATTCCCACATAACATGGTAGCATAAAAGGCGTTCACACTTTGAACATAAAAATATGAAAAGGTCTTTGTATGTATGGTCAGTTAAACGAACCTAAAGACATCCAGTGAGAAGGGATCTTGATAAAGCTGGGTTCCAGTCACAGAAAAACTGTAAGTATGTTCAACTGACTGCTATTACAGATTCCTCACTCAAACCTTAGTGCACATGTCAACACACTTCCCTGCATTACGAGGCTTACATCCCTATTCCATCACCTTCTTTAATTTAGTCCTACATGTGAGCTGGAAAAAGTTTCTCTATTAAAGTGTCTTTCTAATTACAGTAAAACACTGGATAACATTTGGACCGGATAACGCTAGAATCGGATAACGATGCAAGATTTTTGAAAAAACCTTGCAACGGATAACGATCTTTTTAGCGTTATCCGAGCCAATCGTGGGAGGGGGGGTTGGATTGGGTAGAACATCTACCCAATCCACACACACCCCAGCGATGGATCGCTGCTACTGAACTAGGGTCGGGGGAAAGGCACACGGGTGCCTGCCTTTCCCCAGACCCTAGTTCAGCCTGCAGTCTTCCCTCCCTGTATTTAAACTATAGGGAAGGGGGAAAGAGAGAGAGGTGATTGGTTCTCTAGAGAACCAATCACATCTCTCTTTCCTCCTCCCTTTAGTTTACATACAGGGAGGGAAAGAAGGAGCACTTCTCTCTTTCCCTGTAGTTTAAATACAGGGATGGAAATAAAAAGAGAAAGAGACTTTGACTGCAGTAGGTTCGGGGGGGGGGAGGGGGGAAGGCGCTTTCCCCGAGCTTACTGCAGTCGCAGTGGCTTTAAAGGCAGGGAGGTCTCTTTCTTTCCCTGCCTGCCTTTAAAGCAGTTTGTCCCTGAAGTCAGGGCTTTTTTTTTTTTTTTAGCGTTGCTCGATGCATGCATCGGACGCTAAAAATCGGATAACGTCATGACTTGTGGAACCAAGTCATAATGTTATCCGGTGTATTACTGTACATTGCTTTTCCATAATACTACACTATGTTCTCCCCACACCCACAGCTTTTATTCATACTGTCTTTCTCCATATCAGACAATGCAATGAGATTAGAGAAGGTTATTTGCAGTGTGCCATTATTTATTTCCATTCTAGGAGTTAAGCAATATGATGGATGATTCATATGTTAAAACACAGGCCAGCCTTCTGGTGTGATTTAAATCCCCTTTCCAAACCCCACTGTCAAGTAGAATGTGACCCTATCCAGTTCAAGCCAATATCCAATACTGGATAAAAATAGCAGTGGGAAAGCATAAAACAGTAAGCACTTTAAAATGCTTTGTCGCTACTTTTCACACTAATAGAAACGCTCTTATTTGAATATATAGAAGTGGCTTAGGCTCCTGCATTCAGGATCTATGAAGAGCAGATAACAATGCAGAAATTAAAAAGGCCTCTGTGATTAAAAGAGAACAAGCTCACTGTGTAAGGACTATCAAAGGCAACAGCCATACTTCACCAAATGCATGAGTAGGCAATGTTCCATGTGAAAGAAATTAGATGTCAATAGAAAACATGCAGTTTTATTTTCTGGTTACAAGTATTTTGTTACTTTTTAAGAACACATAACAGGAACTACTCTAACAGCAGAGGAAATGTTAATAGGACAAAATGTATTATTAAATGCAAATAGAGAACAGTTTCATAAACTTCTCAGTGCTTTTGTTGTTCAATCTCACAGTTGATTCTGACCCTTTGTGACCCCATGGACCACCATCCACCATCCTCCTCAACCCACCCAGTGCTGTGCCCATTGTGTCCACAATACCACCTAGCCATCTCATTCTAGGACCCCCTCTTCCTCTTTTGCCCTCGACCCTTCCAAGCATCAACGTTTTCTCAAGTGAATCTTCTCTTCTCATTTGATGTCCAAAGTACGTTAGCTTCATCTTTACTATTTGACCTTCTAAGGAGCAGTCAGGGTTGATTTCTTCCAGGATTGACCTATTTGTTCTCCTCACTGTCCAGGGGACTCTCAAAACTGTGCTGTGCTCAAAACTCTCACTGCTGGCCTGCTTCAAATGTGAAATGTTAATGTTTTTGACACTGTATCTTGTAAAGTATGTCTGAAATAACAGCAACAACAAGTAACGTATAAACATACATTTGATTTAATGTTTATATCCTAAGTTAACTAACACAAAGGTTATTTAAATCTCTATTATTTTTTAATGATGAGACTTTTTAGAGGTCATTAATTCATAGGGTCTCTATAAATTGAAGCTGTCTAGTACCATGTAGGGGCCACAGTGGCTTAGTGGTTAAGATGCTGAGTTTGACAACTGGAAGGCCGGCAGGTCTGCACTTCAAGACTTGAGTGCCGTGTGACAGGCTGAGCTCCCATCTCTTGCCCCAGTTCATGCCAACCTAGCAGTTTGAAAGCAAGAAATAGCAGGTAGATAAATAGGTACCATTTATGTGGAAAAGGTAACAGTGTACTGTGTGCTTCAGCATCTAGTCATGTCTCCTACATGACCACAGAAACATCTACAGATGCTGACAGCACTGGCCCTTTGGATGAAAATGGAGATGATCACCACCCCCGTTAGCCAGACACACCTGGCTTTTGAGCAAGGGAGACCTTTACCTAGTACCATATAACAACATTGTATTTTATAAAACACATGGCTTCAAATAAAAATGTTCACTTCCACATAAACTGCTCAAGGTTTGGCCAAACATAGTTTTAAAAATAAAGGGGTAAGGTACATATATTTATAAGGATGGACGCATGCAAACAAAAACATTGTATAGTATGTTGTGGCATCTATCACAACTATAGTCATTCACTCATAAAAGGTAGTTTGGGGATCAAAATTTAGAATCATACGTACTTACAATAGGGTCTACCATTGTTATCCAGCTATTTAAAATATGTAATCCTTAAAAAATTAATTTTAGCATCTTATTAATACAGGCTGAATTCATTTAGCTACTAGGTAATATCTTGAAAATTTTGGGAGAGAAATTAAGCTTAAATTCTATTTCTTTACCTTTTCTAAATTGTGTCTGTATCAGCAGGTGGCTGGATTATCCAAAGTAGAACATCAGTATAGCTCAAATTGGATTTTCCTTCTAGCACGCACAGTTCAATATATCTTGTTTGCCATTCACTATGTACTTTAATTAAAAGTAGGGAAAGCATTATTAATATGGTTCACTGCCATGAACATTTTGAATAAATTAATGGTCATTAATGAACCAGCTGGCAAACATCCTTGTTCTGGTACACTTCCTAATGAAGAAAGGACAAAAGGTTTTCAGTGCAATTAACAGAACAGGGGTGGGGAGCGAGCAATCTGGATACAATAAACACTGAAATACCTTGTCTCTTGGCTTTATAGTATAGCGTTGTTTACCTTTGTCATAATTGTTATTTTAGGTAAGCAAGTGTTACTTTCCTAGCTTTGAACTCTGCGGACAGCTAAACAAATTCTGAACTACAGTATCACTGGCTTAGGAACTGAAGTAGCTCTTGATGCTGATGCCAAGAGGATCTAAGGTTAGTGGTTCAGACTCTGCAGAACCCAAAACAGAACTTCATAGATGCCTCTCTCAAAGCAACTTGCTGAAAGAAGAAGGTGCCTTCCAAACAAATATTTGCCCAATGACCAGTACTCACTTGGAGAGAATGTCTTGGAATTCCAAGACATTCTATTCTGAGAACATTCTATTCTGAGAACAAAGTGATCTGCATTCATCTAGGTTTTAAAAAGTTAAAGCAATATCTTCACAACTAATGCTGATGACAGACTGGTTTCCACAGAAGGGCAACACTTGTGTAAAGTTGGAGCTCTTAAGAGAATTACTGTTTGTGTCAATATGGGAATTAATAAAGAAAAGAGTTTTCATTATTAAACCATCCTGAAAAAAAAAAAACCAAAACCACCCCATCTTCTTACTCTGCCTGCTGCATGTAACACTTTGAAACATCACACTCACTACCAATAGAAGTACTGTACAGTAAAACCACGGGTTACAACTGCCTCGGTTTTAGTTTGCTGCGGTTGACAATGGCAAATCCTATGGAAATGCCATCCCAGCTTACAAATTTTTAATGTATTTTTTTAATTTACAATGATTAATTCAGGACTGTTTTTTTTATTTTTCAATGCATCCCTATGGATGTTTCAGTTTACAATTTTTTTCGAGTTACAATGGAGGCTGTTGGAATGGATCTCCATCGTAACCTGGGGTTTTACTCTATTACAAGCTACAGAGACTGAATCAGTTAAAATCTTAACAAGAATATGCCAATTAATCTGGAAAATAAAACAGTGGCTCCCAGACCAAAAATCTTCAATATACAATCCAATCTCCAAGAAAAAAATGCCAAGCAGTGGAGTATCTACATGACCATTGCTCTGACTTCCCATACAAGTAGGATGATGTTCAACGTGCTGCAATAAAGACTAACAGCTTATATGGAGTGAGAAATGCCTGGTGTTCAACCTGGATTCTGAAAAGGAAGAGACAATCTTCCATTAACATTAAATGAATCCTGCAAGGTACAAAAGAATTTCAGAACAAGACCAGTCTGTGTCTTATAGACTACCACAAAGCCTTTGACTGTGTGGATCATGAATGGTTCTGGGAGTGACTCAACACTTGAATGTCCTATATGTAACCTACCATTAGGAGTGCACATAGAGACAGAATGGTTTCCCATGAGCAAAGGTACATTTTATTGCCCTGTCTGTTCAGTCTGTCTATGGAACATATCAAACAGAAAGCCAGATTCAGATGAAGATGAGGAAACTGGTGGAAGAAATGTCAATAGTTTAAGATATGCAGATGATACCATTTTACCAGAATAATTTCTGACACTAAATTATTATTATTACCATTTTACTGGAAGAAAACAACAATTACTTGAAACATTAAGAATAACAAAGTAATCACTACAGAAGAGCTATACAACTTTAATGTTGACAATGAAGAAACTGAGATAGTGAAAAAGGACTAATAGCCTTGGGTGCCAAAGTCCACAGGGAAAGGTGATGGTCCCCAAGTGGATTAAATCCCACTTGAATCCATCCTGATGGAGGGCAGCAGCTTCATCAATACTGGCCTGGGGTTGATGAGGACTTTGCATGCCAAAAGGGCTCAGGACCAGAAAGTGACTCGCAGAACTGGATACTACGAGTGTCATGCTGCGATGTAGAAGGCAGATGAAAGGCCACTGCACTATATTCGCCTATATTCGGATTCAGATACGACAGAAGAAGAAAAAGAAGGTTCAATCCAAGTGAGGACTGCGGCCAAGAAATTATAAGACTGAAGCACCAAAAGGCAACAAAGAAGGAATTATAAAAGATCATCAAGTATAAGGATGTGTCACTGGCAACCAAGACAACAATCATCCAGTAAAGAAAGGTGACCAGAAAATATTTGTTTCAAATATGATGCTGGCTAAGATTGTCCCATATACCATAGACTGCCCAAAAGACAAAGAAATAGGTTTTAGATCAAGTTAAGCCTGAACTGTCTCTGGAGGCAAAAGTGATGCAATACAGGCTGTCCCACTTTGGGCATATCATGAGATGGCAAGATTATCAGGAAAAGACAATGCTT
Source organism: Furcifer pardalis (assembly GCA_030440675.1). Classification (NCBI taxonomy): domain Eukaryota; kingdom Metazoa; phylum Chordata; class Lepidosauria; order Squamata; family Chamaeleonidae; genus Furcifer; species Furcifer pardalis. The sequence continues at coordinate 83,207,688 of CP126891.1, forward strand.
GGAAAGGTAGTAGGCAGCAGGAAAAGAGGAAGGCCTAATGCGAGATGAAATGACTCCCTAAGCCAGGGGTTATCAATGTTTCCAAGCCATAGGCCGGACCACGCCTGCTCAGACAGGTGAGTGGGCCAGGCTGGTTGATGGTCTGTAAATGCTGCTGTAAAATGCATCCGCAGCGGTCATAAACACATTTATGACAGCCACGGGCGCATTTACGGCTGTCATAAACGCATCCACTTCCAGTGGCAGCAGCAGCAACAGTGACATGGGCCACATGAAATGGTGCCGCGGGCTGGGTCTGGCCTGCAGACCGTAGGTTGCGAACCCCTGCCCTAAGGGAAGCCACAGACTATATCTTGTAGGAGTTGAGCAGAAGGAAGGACAAGACATTTTAGAGATATTTTGACAGCAGATAGTAACAACAAGGGCAATAGAATAACAATGATCAGTCATTAATTAACAAGTTTTCAGCTGAATTCCCAGTCATGTGTCGAGTCATACAGTTGCAGCAATCTTAGAATATTGAATAATTTGAATTGATATACTAGACCAGGAGTTCTCCACTTTTTAAAGCCAGGTGCCAGGTCATGCTCTCTCAGACAGCTTTGGGGACCGGAAAGCCATTTTGCCCTTCCTCCACCACATGGCCCCCACATGAAATGGCACATGGGCTGCAGGTTGAGAATCCCTGTACTAGACAAACATCTATTTATATGTGCACCCAACTTTTTATTTTCTTGATCAATAAAAACTAAGCTGCTTTTGCCAAAACCTCCGATTCAGACCTTTTTATTGGCAAACACTGGTCTGGATAGAAGATACTCCAAGAATACAACTAGTGGACTATTAGGAATTCAATACTGACTGGGAATCTGATCATAACATGTGTAAAAATAATAAACAAACAATATTGACTACTCTTACTGAAAAGATACAAGGCTGATCTAAATCTTGTCCACACAAAAAATTAGCTATGCTAAATCAGAATCTTCAAGTCTCACACATATTTTTCATAGTACCTGAGGTTATATGTGGCTCAGGAATATATTTAAACTTTATTCAGGTAGTAGCAAATATGTAGTTATTTATTTTTACATCTTTGGGGGACTATATTCCGAAAAATGGTACTGTTTTAAATAAATACTTTTTTTCATAGACACTGTTGTGGCATCAATTCCTAATGGCTAATAGGTACACCACATTTTAAAAAACAGATTAATGGCTTAACAATAGAATTCCACATAAGACAGTTCATAAAGCCTGAATTACTACAGTCTTCAGTAACCGAATCACTTTATTTCAGAGCACACTTTATGTTAAAAAAAAACAATGTGCTTTTCACAGATGTTTGACAACAGTCCCAGAATAGCTTCTGTGAAGAAGAAAATTAAACTCTACTCCAGAAATAAGACCAGTATTACAGGGCCATAGCCAGGATTCTAGAGGGGGGGGGGGCCTTAGCCAAAAAAAAAAAAATCAGGATGGGCAACAATGTCACACTCACATATATAACATTGGTACCACGGGGGGGGGGGGCTGTTACCTCAGGAGGGTTTTCGCTCCCCCTTGGGCCGTCTGGCTACAGGCCTGCAATATTAGCTTTTCAAATCCTCACTGCATAGTTTTTTAAAAAAATAAGACAGAGTCTTGAGAGAATCCCAATGGAAGCAAATGAATAAAGTACTAGAAGCATGATTCCTTTTTAAAAAAATTTCAGAGATATATTATGGGAAAATTGGATCAGCCTAATGACATTTTTTTCCATGTAATAATTGATAAAATGTACCTTGCAACATCACTGAAAACAATAAAGTGACTAGAGCATTTTAAGCTTTTATACGGTTATTAAAATTTAAGCTCTGCATATACAGAGAAGTGTTGTAACCTGTCATAGATATAATTATAAATATAAATCAGAAAAAGATAATGCCTTTCAGTGGAATGGACCACTTTTATAAGACTTTTCTTTCTCTTTAATCTGCCTTGTGCTTCCAGTAATCCTGAATTAATCGCTTGCATGGTATTTTTGCTTCAGATCAAGGAAAAGAAGATAATAGGTCTGGTGTCATCTACACCAGCATGTATGGCATGCTTAAGTTTTCAGCTATCATCTGGTCTTCTCTCAAAGCACAGTAATGCTGCTTTCACATTATACCCTGAAGCAAACACTCCCATGTGCTGAGTCGGCATGTGCCTCTCTCGTCATTCTCCCATCCAGTGAGCCTCTAGAACACGCTCCATCCCTCGCACTGAAAGGACAGGGAGGGTGAAACTCAAAACCTCAGGGTGTCTTCTATGGTAGAGCATTACAAAGTCACTTTCTGACCCTGGAAACACAGGGAATGCTTCCCTCTCTCTCAATTTGCATGCACAGGAAACTGGCAGCAGGTTTTTACACAAAAGGTGACAGATATAACTCTAGATTGCAGGTACTTCCAACAAAATGCACTTTTCCTGACTTTGCACGTCACAATAGAAAAAAGAATGTGTTTAAAGGAGGCAGGCACGTGTGCACATGTTTACATGTTAAAAGTAAAGGTTTCCTTTGCTCGAAAGCCAGTCGTATCCAACTCTTGGGTTCAGTGCTCATCTCTGTTTCAAAGCCGAAGAGCCAGCGCTGTCTGCTTCTGCAGACGTTTCCATGGTCTTGTGGCAGGCAAGACTAGACACAAGTTACTGCTCTACATATTGTTTTAAAAAAACAAGAGCAAGAGGGATACACCGAGTGAATATGCGCATGGCCCACATGGAAATGAAAGAATATTTTATGAGGCAAATAGAACATATAAACAAGAAAAAGAGTTCAGTAAAGACACAGTTCTAACCTGTCTTCATTTGACAGAGAACTTTAGTTATCAGACAGTGTAAAAGCATTTTTAAAAATTAAACATGTCAAATCATATCAGAAAAGAAAAAATAGTCCATGGAAACACAACGAGCAAGTGACAACAGAGAACAGCTATGTTATAGTAAAGGAGGAATATATGTTCTTGTGCAAAGCATTACTGGACCTTTGCTTCTAATGAGAAGGCTTGCTGAAATTTATTCCCACACCAAAGTCATTTGACCAGGATGGGCTACTCTACACTGGACGGCCAGGGAAACGGTCTGCTTTAGGGACAGCTCTGGTAACCTATGAAGGAAAAGCAGAAGCAAAAGGCATGCCTTGGAAGGAAGGAGACAAAAAGAGAAGATGGAGATGGAAACCCGAGCGAGGAGCTGATATGTCGTGTCCCAAAAAAGCAGCAGGGAGGACAGGGAAGGGAGAACGCCTGCAGGTGCCCTTCCGCACTACCGAGGGAGAAGAGGCGTTGGGAGCCAAAGTAGACTAAAGGTGGATGCCAAAAAAAAAAAAAACCAAAAAGGCAAGGGAGACTGCAGAAAGGCAAAGCAGGTAAGAAGCCTGCCTGGGTGCAATGAAGGCGAGGTACCGAGATGTTAGTAGAGCAGGAGGGGGGGGGGGCTTCCTTCCTTCCTCCCTCCCAAACGCCGCCAGCGGCAATTCAGAAGAGCACAAAGTTCCTCGGGCCGGACCTCAGGCGCCCCATGCCCGGGCGGACCTCTCGCCTCTCGCCCTTCGCCACGGAAGCGCGCAGGCTCGACGAGGCTTACCTCGAAGAGGGGCCCGATCTTGTTCTTCTCCAGGTAAGCTTGGATCCTGTTTTGCTGCTGAGACGCCATCCGTTGGGGTCGCCACGCAGGCGAGGCGAGGGCGTCCAACACCCCCACCCCACCCCACCCCACCCCACGCTCTGCTGCTGCTTTCCCAGCCGCAAATCCACTGGCCCCTTCCCTCGGCAAGGGACCGGGAGGGGGAAGGAATAGGACGGAAAGTGAGGAATAATAATAATAATAATAATAATAATAATAATAATAATAATAATAATAATAATAATAATAATAATAATAATAATACAGTTCTTAGGTCCTTGGTTAGGGCTCGAACTGTTAATTTTATTCCAGTCCTCGACTGAACCAAAGGGTTGATTTGTATATAATAATAATAATAATAATAATAATAATAATAATAATAATAATAATAATAATAATATAAAAAACCACTCGAGCTTTGTTTAGTGCCCTTAATCCAGGCACTTGGTCCTTGCTGGCGGCGACGGCGCCGCCTCGCCCTCCCGCGTCCCCGGGCTGCCCAGCAGGGGGGGTGCCGGGCGGGCGCGCTCTTTCCGAGGAGGGGGCCGGCGGAGGGCTCTGCGCTGGGTGCCTCTGCTCTGGCAGCCGCGCACGCCTTGGTTACGGGGACTGGAGCTCCGCGCCTCCTCCCCAACCCGCCGCCGCCGCCGCCTCCAGCTACGCGCCTAGCGACAGCGCCACCCGCCAAGCCAATGGCGACGGGGCTGCTCTTACCCTGCGCGGCCAGGAGGCGGAGCTGCTGCTCCCCTCGAGCAGGGAAACGGGGGCGGCAGGTGCCGCGTGGCGAGTGGGACTGGGAGTCAGAGGGGCGGGGAACTTGGGACCCCGGTGAATGGGGGACGTCGGCCGGCATGCGTGACGACGCCTTCTGAGAGCCCAGGGAAGGCGACCACCCAGGCTCTGTCTGGAGCACGCTTTCCGGCTCGTGGCCTCAGCCCCGTCTTGGAAGGGAAGGGGCAAAGGCTTCGCCCTTTTCTCTCAACCTGGTTGTTATTGTTGGGGGGGGGGGCTTCTTTCCTTTAGCCCTGACCCAAAAATAACTCTGGAGAAGGGAACATCCCAGTACGAAAGAGGGTGTCGCAACTTGACAAAAGTGTGCGAGGGCGCTAACAAGCCTGGCAGCCAAACTGTAGTTAACATCTGCTCGTGTGTTGAATGCTAATGTGACTCAGACCAATGAAATTTGCTTCTCCATAAATTATATTGTCGTTAACAATGCCCATAGCTATGTCAGATCAGCTTCATTGCCTTCCTTCTTTTTCAAGTGCTGTGTCTATATGGGCTATATCATGATATCCTCATGGCAAACAACCATGAAGATTGTCTTGGGAACAATATAATCAGAGGCGTAGCTACCGCCGTATCTGCCGTATCAATTATACGGGGGCCCCGGGTCACGGGGGCCCCCAACGTGCGTAAACAAAACAAATCTTTACCCTTCCTAAGGGCCCCCAAAAGATTTTTATACGGGGCCCCGCCAAGGCACGCTACTCTTCTGAATATAATGCAGTGGCCTTCCATTTCCTTCTGCATGTCACTGATCCAGTTTGAGTCACTTTCTGGTCCTGAGCCCTTTTGGCTCACAAACGTCCTCTCAACCCCAGGACAGTACTGTATTGATGAAGCTGCTGCCCTCCATCAAGATGGATTCTTCAAGCGGGATTTCATCCACTCAGGGACCATCACCCTTTCCTTTGGGCCTCACCACCCAAGGCCGTTAGTCTCTCGGATTGTCAGGTTAATTAACAATCTGTTTTGAGTCACTGGCAGTAAAGTATTGCCTTCCTAGATCCATTAATTTCAAGAGGAAGGGCAACATTTCTCAGCTCAGTGAAAATGTCCTTAGGAATGTATCCACAAAGTCATCTAATTAGTCATTAAGAGTTAATCTGAATAATCTATTTTTGCTAATGGCTGTGTTAAGCTGTATTGTTGTGCTTGCTTGTCTGTCATCTTGCTTGACCACACCCTTCTCCCTTTGACCCCTTGAATTTGGTGTATAAAAAACATGCCTGTAAGTTTCACTCATTGTCTGAAGAAGTGAACTTGATCCATGAAAACTAACAACAAAAATATAGCAGTTAGTCTTTAAAGTGCTACAGTGTTTTTTTACTGTATTTTGTTTATTTTATTTTGTTTTCTGATATATCTAATTAGTATGCACCTATAAAACTTAGTTGGTGTTTGTTCATTGAATTTGTTTTTTTAAAAAAATCAGGATTCCACCCTTGATTTCTTTGCAATAGTTTTTGTCTCCTCAAAGTGGCTGATAAAGAAGGAGATAGGTAATTTACAAATTGTGTATCCAGGAGTAAGGGCAGAGCATAGGACAAAGATGGGGTGGGTAGAGAGAGAGAGACATCATCCAGGACACTGTAAGGAAAGCATTTTTGTCAGCAGAATTGGATGGTGGATTCTGCCAAAAGCATGCAGTTGTAGATTCCTGAGCATGGCCTCTTTACCAGATTCTTTGGTATTATTGAATGCTGCAGAACAGAGGAAAGAAGAAGAAAGTCAAGGTGAATAACATGTTATTGAAGCTACAACAATCCTTTCAGGAGGCTACACTCCATTGCAAGCCTGAACTTCTGGATTCCCCCAAGGCGAAATTGCATCAATGAGATACCAAACTAAATCAGGTCTGCTCTCTGGGGATGGTATATATGTCCTGTGGATGCTGAAAACAGCATATATGGGGCCCTTGCAGCTGTAAAAGCTGCTCCCAGGGTCAACTTCAGGTTTGTCCAAGTGGCTTATGAGCCACTTCAGTATACTGGAAATTAAACATTTCCCTTGACAAACAGTCCAAAGAAGTGAAACACTTTAAAAATGTATTCTAGAGCATTGTTGATGTGATGAATCGCTTTGCTTAAATTATTTTTTAAAAAAATTCTGCTCTCATGTATTGCTAATTGAAACTATGACTGCAAATAATTTCTCAATCAGCAGTACACACAAGTAAGCAAAGAGGGTGGGGTGGTTTGTTTGTTTGGGTTTTTTTGTACATTTTAACAAAGTGATGTGTTGCATCAGTGACAATCTAAGGGCATAACAAAAATTATGTCACTTCCCTTGACTGTTCAATTAGACTGAAAGGAATGGTTCTTGTTCATGAGGTAGGAACACACAAAACAGAGGCGTAGCTACCGCCGTATCTGCCGTATCAATTATACGGGGCCCCAGGGCCACGGGGGCCCCCAACGTGCGTAAGCAAAACAAATCTTTACCCTTCCTAAGGGCCCCCAAACAAATTTTTATACGGGGCCCCGCCAAGGCACGCTACTCTTCTGACACAAAATGATGCATTGCTCCTCTGCCAAATAGGAACCAATGCTTTTCCAGCCAATCCAAGCACACAAGTCCCTAAGATGGACCCATCCTCTTAAAGGTATCAGCCACATCAGCACAAGAGAACAGATAGTTCCAGTGGTGATGGATGCAGCAGCTACTGGGTAACAGCAGTAGCTGAAGGTGAAGAAGACAGTAGTGACAAAAGTGGCAATGCTAAACCACTGCTGAACTATTCTTTCCTTGAAAGCAGGAGGTACTGCTTGTTGAAGAGAGGACTCACTAGAGAAGGCCTTGATGCTGGGAAAGATTGAAGGAAAAAGGGGGCACCAGAGGTTGAGGTGGATAGATGGCATTGTAGATGCAATGGGCATAGATTTGAGTGGGCTGAGGAAGATGGTGGAAGATAGAGGAGCCTGGCGCTTGATGGTCCATGGGGTCGCAAACGGTCAGACTCGACTGTGCAACTGAACAAAAAATTGCTAGAAGATGAGATTCCTAGATCAGAAGGAAATCAGCTGCTGGAAAAGAACAAAAAAGCAAATAAGGTTATCACTAATGCTGAAACTAGATTAAAGCTGAAAATGCCTAGTGTCTGACTTACACAGAGATAAAAGGAAATTTGGTGCTGTGCAACATTTACATTTGGAACATGGAACACTTGGCATGTCAATCAAGGCAAACTGGAAACAATGAAACAAGAAATAGAATATACTGTATAAACATCATAGATCTGGCTCCCAACAACAATTCATCCGGTCCACAAAGCCCTCGTCACTCCTGGAAGCGGAAGTAAAATGCACTCATATGGGCATGTTTTACTTCCACTTCCAGGAGTGACAAGGGCTTCATGGGCCAGATGAATTGGCATGGGGGGGCTGGATCCAGCCCCCAGGCCAGAGTTTGAGCACCCCTGATGTAAGGCCTGACCAAATAATATATCACTCAGAGAAATGATGAAGCAAGGAGAAAGATAGATCCAAAACAGACTTGATCTTAAAGTCTGTTCCCATTGTGTCCCATCCCTACCCATCAACCTCCACACCCTTTCAAACATTCTGTCAGATGAAAGGAATCACATGATTTACAAAGTTTGGTATGAAATTCTGAAATACAGGGTCTGTTTTCTTACCAGGAGAAAGGACTGAAAACCTAGTGTTTTGCAATATCTCTTACAAATAAGTAATATTCCATATGGAAAGAAGAAAGCTAATCACATACTATAGAAAATACTGTGACTTACTGTAAAAGAAAACAAAACAAAAATGCAAAATTACAATCTTATCTGATTTGCAAAGTATATTCTTTAATGCTTCAATTTTCCTTGTGTACACCACAATATCTTTCATTTACATTGTCTCAATCAAGGTTTTTTGTAAAAGGTATTCCAGATGGGTAAATATAAATCCTCCACTAGTAAAACACCTTACCCAGTCACAACCATCACAATTCTGCCAATACTGCTTGAGACTCCAGCTGGCCACAAAGAAGCCATTAACAGAAATGTTGTACACCTCTTCTGGAAGATGTTGAGGTCAGTCCTTGTAATTGAGGGGACAACCTTCATATTATCTCTCTATATGCTGAGGTTATGGCTGTAAAGGAATAAGAGCCATTTATGTGAAAAGATACTGTATAACCTTTTCAGGACATGAGCTTTGATACTGTTTATATTATAAATTCTGCAAGACTTTTTACCATGCAACCCAAGTCTGTAAGGTGATTATGATTAAGCACAAACCTCTTCTACCTGCAGACATTTCCTTCTGCCAGCAGAGACCTCCTGCCAGCTGATCTCAGAGAGCTGCCAAGAGAGCACTCTTCCTACAAAACTGCTCTTCCAGAAGGCTGTAGAAACAGAACAAAATAGGAGAAGGAGTGGAGTGAGGAGGAAACTTTAGTTATGCCAAATCCAAACCTCTTCTTCAGAGACAGAGGCACAAAGAAAGAAAAAATATCAGGCCAGGACATACATAGGCAACCTTAAGTAATTTTCAATATCCCTGAACTGCGAAGTATTGCAATTCAGTATACAGTTGTACCTCGCTTAAAGAGCACAATGCGTTCCACAGGATTGCTCTTTAACCAAGTTTGCTCTTTAAGCGAAACACCATTGTAAATGACCGGGGGGGGGGGGGACTGCAAACCCCAATTTATTTGTTAAGCGAGTTTTTGGTTGGTTTTATTTATTAAGCAAAGCGAACATGCAGAGAAAATTCTGCTCTTTAAGTGACTTACTCTTTAAGCGAAGCGCTCTTTATGCGAGCTTTGACTGTACTTTCAACTGGATTGATCTGTACTCAGCCAGCCTACTTAGGATTGCACTTATATTAACTGATTTGCTATTTTTATTGTACTACATGAGCTTTCCCAAAACACAATATTCTTTTCCCTGTGTTATGAACAGACAGCTATCATCTGCAGCAGTATCAAGACATCATGAGGAAATCAAGGACTAGACTTTGAACATTGAAATACCCTCTGATTTTGGCACACCATAGAATGAATTGATTTTATGAACTCTACAAGAAAAAAAATGAATTGATAATTTGGGTGCCTTTGCAAAGACCTCCCTGTAGGACGGTCACAACTATGAAATTTTAAACCACTCTCTCAGATGGGTACAAACTGATTGATATACTAGGGATTGTATTTCTGTTTGAGATTCAATTGGATAGATGTCACCATAACAGTGTATATTTACAGTTTTGTGCAAGTGCAAGTAAGGATTGCAGTGGGTTAGTGGTTAAGACACTGAACTTGATGACTAGAAGGTTGGCAGATCAGCAGTTCAAGACCTGAGTGCTAGATGACAGAGTGAGCTCCCATCTCTGTCCCAGCTCCTGGCAACCTAGCAGTTTGAAAGCAATATATTGCAAGTAGATAAATAGGTACTGCTTCAGTGGGAAAGTAATACTGTTCCATGAACTCCAGTGACTAATCATGCCTGCCACATGGCCACAAAAATGTCTGCAGATGCAGACAGTACTGTCTCTTTGGCTTTAAATGGAGAGGAAGACCAAACATATGACTGGCTTTTGAGCGAGGACAACCTTTACAAGTACAAAAGTATTGTTTTGATTATTGTTGTTAAAAAGCATTATTTATTTATTTTTAGGATTTGTATTGCTGCCTAATTCCAAAGACTCTGGGCGGCGTACCAATATTAAAACCATCACCATTTTGAAATCACAATTAAAACCCCATTAAAAACTACCACAAAACATTCCCTACCATCCCACCAGTTTAAAAAGAGGGAGAGAGTGTTTTTAAACCTTTCCTGAAGGGCAGCAACTCCATCTGGAGACACAACTTGGTTGGCAAGAGGTTCCATAGGGCCGGAGCGGACACTAAAAAGGCCCTCCTCTCTGGCCCGCTCTGGTGGGATGGACATATGTTCTTAGGGTAATGCAGTCTCCTAAGTATCCTGACCCACTAACATATCATAGCATATCAGTAGCTGATAATATATGCAAATCATTTCCAAAGTCTTCTCTTTTAAGCTTACAAATAATAGACACATACAGGATTTAAATGCACTTTACAGAATTTTGCCTACCTATTGGAAAAGTCAGCTTCATGTTGAAAAATGTTTAATGAAGTTTAGCTGAACAGTAATTATAGCGCTCATGTATTTTTCATACTGTTTCTTGAGCTTCACTAGGGGACTTATTCTTAGATGAGTATACATGGGATTTCATCCAAAACATATATTCAGAAGGTTATCTCTCATGAACATATTAGGCAAATTTATGCTTAGATAATGGAAATTTTATAAATCTTCATTGTAAATTGCTACTTATTAATTTGCCGTTTGCATTCATAGGTGCATGCTTACTCAGTTTTCCTTATGCAAGTGTAAATCAGCAATAGGATTCTAACATGGTGTCACTTTCTTCCTAAAAAAAGGAATAGTGTCATTTTGCATGTATATGTCATACTGACATATTTTGTCCACCCTCTGAGACATTTTTAATTCCTGTAAAAATCATTTTGATAATGTCTCTCATATGACACAACAGAATACAGTACCGAATTGCTCTGAAGAACTTTGAATAATAGGGACCTAACAGTTTCTCTCTGACTTGGAAGGTTGTTCTATAGTTTCTCATTAATATTCTTTTAACAATAGATGCCTTGGGTGTATTCTTTATCTTGAAAATAAATTAAACTTCCTATATTCACTTGCTAATTCTCCTTGAATTCACTCTCCAATTCACCCATTATTATCTCTAAAGATGAATGTTAAAAATTCTGTTGTAATATTTCCTTAATTAATCTAATGTGTGCATTGGAGCATAATTGCTGCATCTTGTTCCCATTTATGTATGAAATTAGTTTAAGAGTATTTGGTTCTATTTCGGTATAGTGCAGGAGAAAAAAGCCCTCAACTTTGTACATAGAATGAGGAAGAAGGAAGCAAACTCAAGGAGAAGAGGTGGAAGAAAGGTACCAGTCTAGATGTAAATCTAGAAAAAGGTAAAAATGGAACTCACATCTGGTGTATCTGTGTATAGCCCTTGTCAGTAGCATTGCCTGCTATATGCTTTAATAGTCTTTTCCGATATTTAAAAAGATAGAAAAACACCTGAACATTTGGAAATTGCTCCACTGGCTTGCACCATCAATAGAATAGATGCACACACCGCTCATTAAATTCAGAATTATTGACAGGGAGTTGTTATCTCAAAACACTAGGTTATAGGTATGCATGGATTTGAGAAGGGTATTTGTCTGCTTTACCTTACTTAAGATGTGGAAATAGTTTGAGAGAGATGTGAAAGTAATAATAGTGTAGTATAGTAAATGATATTTCTTGGAATCAGTAGTACTGTGCTGTACATTTGTTGCATAATTCTACTGAAGGTGGCTAGAGCAAATGTCTAACAACCTATATTGAATCACTAGAGGGGGCAAGAACCCCATTCTGTGGATAGTGACAGAATATTCCTCTATGCCAAATATTAGCAACCTCCAATGGTCAATTACTGTCCTGACTGGTTATTTCTCTTTCTGTTTCTTATAGGTAGCCATTATTCTGAACTCCAGCATGTAGTTGGGACCTTGTAAATATCAACCCCTTTTTTGTTCTTTGCTTTAGGGCAGGGGTTCTCAGCCTATGGCCTATGGGCCAGACATGGCCCATGGCAGCATTTCATGTGGCCTGCTCCACCACCGGCATAAGCATTTACAACAGCCGTAAATGCTCCCACGGCTGTCGTAAATGCATTTACAACAGCCCCAGACAAGTTTTACGGCAGCATTTTTGGCTGGGGAAACAACAGTCGGCCCACTCAGCTGCCTGAGTGGGCATGGTCCGGCCCACTGCTTAAGAAGGTTGAGCACCCCTGCTTTAGGGAGAAGAGAAAATTCACCATGTCAGCACAATCCAAGATGTCTGCAAACAGCAATATTGCTCATTGTAGCAGAGAATGGAAAGATATGCATACAAATTATTTGTTAGCATTCCCCTCTTGTACAGCACCTACTATTTACTTGCAGCACTTTCATCATAAAACTACTAGCAGTGTTGGACAGCAGTGTTGCTTAGTGGTACAAATACTGCATACTCCTATCTAGTGGATATCTTTTAGCATAATTATGGTAGAAACGACTGCTGAGCTTGGAAATTAGTAGAAATTTTAGATCATTTATTCCATCAATGTGTGTTTTCTCTATGAGAAGTGAAATCCTGTAAGTGTAAATGTACAAGCTAGATGATGTCATTATCCATTAACAGAGATCTTTTGTTACATTAAAATTGCTCTTTTCTTTAGCCAATGTTCCAAGAATACATTTTTTATTATGAACATAGTTGATTTTTACAAGTGTAGCAAAAACAAGGTTTGTGGCACATTAAAGACTATCATTTTTTTATTTAGAATAAGCTTTCATGGACTATAACTCACTTCATCCCTTCAGCTGCACCTGTTGGTAATGTCCTGGGAAAGGTGCCTAGAGAGGTACATATTTCTCATTGTTGTTTGCCTACAGGGCAAGAAGAACATCATGGTGGATGAACTAAACAGACAAGACTTGGACAGCCACAAGTGGAAACTCCCAAATCGTGTTTCACCATCTTTGTGATCTATGGGCCAGCTCCTTTATGGATGAAAACTTTGGATGAAAACAGGAAATGCCACCTTTACGGTTCTCAGATGGGTCAAGGTCAACATTCTTGGGGGGATGCGTTCATGATTTCCTGGTCCCAAGGCCTCCTATATCTGTTTCTTGTGATACTCCTCTTCCAGAAGACAATTCTGAAACTTATAAAGGACAGAGCAGGAACAATTCTCATCGATCCATGGTGGTTGGGACAGCCTTGGTTCCCGCTGCTTCAAGGGACTGAGTCACAGGTTGTCCACCAGCCATTGACTCCATATCTTCTCAGCCAACGTGGTGGAAAAGTTCTCCATCCCAACATAAATAGTTTACATCTGACAGTCTAGAGCCAACCTTTTTTCGCTGCAGCATGTACGGCTGATGTAAACGCACTCGCTTCCACTTGCGAGCCCTCATTTCTTCATCCCCCCAAGAATGTTGACCTTGACCCAGCTGAGAACTGAAAAGGTGGCATTTCCTGTTTTCATCCAAAGTTTTCATCCATAAAGGAGCTGGCCCATAGATCACAAAGATGGTAATTATGTAATAATTATGTAAAAATGAGATATCTGGGAAAAGCAAGGTCATGCTTTTCCCAGATATCTCATCTTTACCAAACAGGGCTTTTGATATCCATGTATCACAATTCATTACTTTGCCCACCTTTCCCTTCCTCTCCTTCCTTGCAATGGAATGCTCTCTCTATGAACCTTAGAAAGGTGCTTCTTTTTTACACATCTCAAACTACTGGCTTCTGTTCAACTCAGAGACTCTTTGTCTGTGCTGTGGCTTCCCAGTAAATATCAAAATGGGTGTTTAGCATGATCCAACTTGCCTACAACACAAATGCAGGTATATTCCACAAGAGCTGTGGCTGCATTCACAGTCTTCCTTCATGGCATCCCTCTCAACATCTGCTGGGTGGCTACATGGGCTAGAGAATCTACCTATGTCACCCATTATAGACTATATGTGAGGAGCAAATCTGATGCCTGTTTCAGCAGAGCAATTTTGGGGTCATCCTTGACATGACAGCTATCATCCCTATGATTATCTCCTGCCTCCTAGTAAGTGAGCTTGCTAGTCACCCGTGTGATTCACAGAGACCAAGAAGAAGAAGGAGAAGGAAGAAGGAAAGAAGAGGAGGAGGTGTTACTTACCTGTAACTATGTTTCTTTGAGTGGTCATCTGTGAATTCACACATCCCACCCTACCTCCCCTGAGTTATGTAGGGATATTAATTACTTTCTCTGCCAGCTTTTTACTAAGGGTGGTGGGGAGAAGCCATTAGGTGTGTGTGCACATGCACTGTAGGGTGGAACCAGCTATTCTCTAGCAACTTCTTTCCAGCTGTAGAATGTTCCCAGACAGCTTACCAGACATGTGCAAGGCCCATGTGTGTGATTCACAGAGACCACGAAGAAGAAAAAATAAATTAGAACAAAAATAAAAGACATTGCTACACTCTACAAATATAGGCACCAAAAGAAGATGCTTTCCTTAACTAATTGCAAGTAGCAAATAACAAAACTGAACAAAACTGTTATACGGTGCAAGAATGGCATTTCAAATTGATGTGTTAGATCTTGTGTATTGTGTTCAACATGCCAGAAAGGGGGGGGGGAATAAACTCTTGCTTTGAAATGATGTAATATTGATGTTTGCGAATATTGTTGTTATCTTTCAATGCCTTAGAAGGGTTAAATTTTGTTTTGCAAAATTTGAGGGCTTAGCACACAGAGCATAGGCCTCTACTGCTATATTCTTCACTTTGAAAGACACACATTTAATATATACACAGAATTTAAACAGGCAATTATAAGATAAAAGCTGGGTGGCTTGTTTTGTGGAAAGGATAGTGTATCATACTAAACAAGTATTTTTGAAATTGAATGAGTGCTAATTTTTGAAATCCTGATCAAACTAGAAAAATTGCTAGGTATACCCATAAAGGTATACGCACTTATAGTCAGTGATCCAAAAATGCACAAGCTGCCAAAAACTTGACAAGAAAGAGAGGAAAAACAACATAAATTACTGGTTTAACTATAAAGCAAAAAATGGGAGTAATGATGTGTAAGAATTATACAGAGCAAAACCGATCTGTCTACTTCACTGATGTGTAGAACATATTGGAAAAAGAATAGAGTTTATTATAAGAGTATCATCAGAACCTCTATGATGTGGTGCTGTCAATCAAGACAGCAGGGGACAGAGATAATAGATTTGGTCAGTGAGCCATGATTATGAATAAAAAGATGAGGTGACAGCATGACAGTGTAGGCATTTGTGATTTTATGCTGTAGGTCTAATAATTCTTTTTGAAATAAAGAGAACAAGCAAAGGCTGATTAGCACTGCCTGGGGTTTTCAGGTGAGATTCAGAGAAAGAATAAACTCTTTTTTAAAATTGAAGAGGAAATTGGAACCCTTTTTTTTTTTGACATTGTATAATGGAAGATGATAGAACTAAGTTCTGGTATGGTTATTTTTAATTTTATCTCCTCCTCCTCCTCCTCCTCCATGTCTAGGCCAGACATGAAACTAACAAAATGAAGGCACCTTTTGGTAAGTTCATTCTGCAGTTCCTTTTGCCTGACCTAGTGTGAAAAAGATTAGCTGACAACACAAGGTTGCCATTACTAGGGTACGCCCGATTGTGGTTCAAAAATACCACAGTCTTTGAGGGTGCTCTTTTTGTGTACCCCCTAATACCTACTGAAAACCAGCAAACCTGGCAATTACCTTTAAAGGCCTACATGGTAGTGGTCCAGGATACTTAAGAGACTGCATCGCCCCAAGAACATCTGTCTTTCTCACCAGAGCAGACCAGAGAGGCTCTCTGGTTGTGCCATCAGCTAAAGAGGCGCTTCTCTCTAGCACCAGAAAGAGGGCCTTCTCTGTGTCCACCCTGGCCCTATGGAGCCTCCTGCCAACTGAGCTGCGCCTCCAGACAGAGCTGCTGCCCTTTTGGAAGCATGTAAAAACATGGCTGGCAGGGCAGGTTTGGGGCACTGGCAATGCTGTGTCCCCGGCCTTTTGGTTGATCTAATATCTCCCTCTCGTTCTTAACTCTTTTAACTTTTAACATGTACATTTTTTGATTAATTTTAATTGATTTTTAATTTTTTAAAATAATTTTAAATTTGAACTTTTATGGTGTTCTCTGATTTTGTTAGCAGCCCTGGGCCGCTGTTGCGAGAAGGGCGGCATATAAATCTAAGAAATAAATAAAAAAAACCAAATAAAGGCAGTGAGAACATTTGGCTGTGAGGAATGTTGGGTCCCATGAGGTGACACACCTGATTTGAGGCAGGGCAGTTATGAGACTGGACTCCTCACTACCAGACATTTTCAGTGCACTCTACATTTGGTTTACTGGGGTATAGTAGGTACAGTGCATCAACTGACAACTTCATGTACCTCAGTACATGTCCTAAAGTGGGCACTCCTTGTGGGCATCCAGAAGAAATCTGCCCTTCACAATGGCAGCCTCGTTCTGAATAAGGATTCTTATAAGCTGCTACCCTGGTGGCTTAGTGGTTAAGACGCTGAGCTGGAGACTGGAAGGTTGGATTTTAGTACCCAAGGGCTGCACTTGGGGACATGAAAGGAGCCTCCCTTGGACATACCCTGAGTGGAGTTTCTCCAACAAAAATCCTTTCAACCCAGAGTAATCTCTGACACAAAATTATTATTATAGGATTCCTGTGGAATCACTATCAATTGAGTATGGGTATGGAAAATGATCTGCCACACCCAAATAAACCATTTTTACTATTTTAGATACAGTCAAACCTTGCTTAATGAGTGACTCGCTTAGCAAAAAATTCACATAGCAAGCGGGTTTTTCGTTAACTGGTCCGACTTGTATAACAAAAATTTTCGCTATGCAAGTCAGACTTTCCCTATGGAAAAGTCGCATAACAAGCATTTCTTTTTTTTTTAAATTAGGGTTTTTAAAATATTAAAAAAAATAACAAAACAATCTACAAAACATAAAAGAAACAATTACATACAAAAAAAAGTAGTTCCCACGTACATCCTACAACGTTAAAAAAAGAGAAGAGGAAGAGAGAAAGTAAAAAAATACGTCAATATAATATAATGTAATCAAACGTTATTTTCTATACTTTTGCTATACTGTATATTTTCATCTTTATATCCACTCTCCTCTTTAACCACCATATTACAACTTTAATATTTTGTACATGGTTCCTACCACCCAGTGCACTACAGTCCTTGAGTCTACCAGCCACTCCTTTTACAACTCATTCATTCTGCCAAAAATACATTGTATTCGGAGCAGGTTTTTCTCCTTTATTATCTATCAATGTGTGTTGCAGAAAAGGCTTCCAAATGTCCCAAAATCTATTTTGTTTTATTAACCCCCTTTTTATATTTAATTCCCATGTAAGTTTTTCATTTAATGCCATATCCCAAACATCAACATACCATTTACCAATTTCTAAATTCATATCACCTTTCCAATTTCTGGCTACTTGTTGTCTCGCCAATGTCAAAAAAATAGACAATAACTCTTTTATATTTTCCTCTAAATTCAAATCCTCTAAGTCCGTTAATAAAACTATTTTTTCATTCAACTTTAAACGGATATTTTAAAAATTTTCTAATTCTTGTTCCGTTTTATGCCAGAAATTGGAAATAATTTTGCAATCCCACCACATATGTTTGTATGTCCCAATTTCCTGATGACACCTCCAACATTTTTTTGAATTGCTACTATTTATTTGATTTAACCGAACTGGCGCCAGTTCGGATAACAAGCATTTCTATGGGGAAAACTCGCATAACAAAAATTTTTTGCTATGTGAGTTTTACCCCTAAAAAATCTCGTCATGCGAGTTTTTCCATAGGAATTTTCACTATGCGAGTTTGTTTCGCATAGCAAAACACTCACATAATGAACAGCCTCACAGAACGAATTAAATTTGTTATGCGAGGTATGACTACAGTACTTTAATAAAACACTAATTTCATTTTTTATTTGAACCCATGCAGAGAAATTTATATTTATTTTTGTATGGTCCACAGTAGTACATTTTCCAAATTACAAGTAATGGGATTGCTTTTTACTTGTTTTATCCTTGCAGCAGTTATGTAAACTAGGCATATATCAGGATCAGGAAAAGTGCTTCCTTTTACATGTTACTGAACTTCATTTACTCTCTTCCTTCACCACTGGCTATACTGGCTATAACTGAAAGGAACTTGTCAAACTGCAGAACAACAAATAAATATAAATCTTAGCAGTAATAATTGGGACACACAGAAAGAGTCTCCTCATAGATTGTGTTATTTTTGAACCACAATCGGGCATACCCTGGAAACGGTAACCTTGTATTGTCAGCTAATCTTTCTCACACTAGCTCAGGCAAAATGACCTGCAGAATGAACTCACCATTTTGGCAGTTTGACTAATGGCCTAGACCAGTGGTGCCCAAACTAAGGCCAGGGGGCCAGGTGCAGTCCCCGATGCCAATTCAACCACCCCATGAAGTCCCCATACGGGCGTGTTTTACTTCCACTTCCAGGAGCGATGAGGGCTTCGCGGGGTGGATGAATTGGCGTCGGGGGCCACACCCGGCCCCCGGGCCTTAGTGATCAGCGTCCTGAACCACATGATCGGCCCACAGCACAAAAAGTTTGGGCACCCCTGGCCTAGACACAGAAGAAGAAAAAGAAACAATAATAATTTTAAAGATCACCGTACCAGAACTTAGTTCTATCACCTTCCATTATACAATGTTTTAAAAAAAGGTTCCAATTTCCCCCGTTTGTATACATTTCTGAGAGGAAAATTAGTTCCTGCCATGTCGCCAGTTCCATAATGTATTTTCAGAAATGCTGAGCACATTTTCCACATGTGACTACGAAAAGCTCTTGCTAATCTCTAGGCAAAACATTCTGTTTGAAGATGGTAAAAGACTTTAGCACTTTCATCTTCAAGGATTTCAATTAGTGCATATATAAATATTGGGCCACGGGAAGGAATATATCAGTGATGGAATATCAGATTTTTCTGAGGGATAAGTAGTCATGCCAGACATACTGAAACACAGTTCGGTAATGGCTGATTTGGATGTTAATACATGAGGATTAAATTCAAAAGATAAGTCATGCTATTTCTTCAGAAAAATATTATCTGTCAAAATGTTTATATGTGGCAAAAACATCTGCTTAAAACAGACCCAGAAAGCTTTCAAACTAACCGCCTGATGGTCTTAAATTTCCATTTTCTTTGCTCACTCCGTTTCATCTGCCTCACTTGCTTCCATTGACTGATAAGTGCAATAGTCTGTGCTGGCAGATGGTAACAGACATGGGGAATGCCTTTTTACCAGAGTGTAACCTCAGAGGGTTTAGCGTTTTATTTTAGTTCTTTATCTTTTATTTAATTTATATACCATCTTTCTCTCTGTGCAGAACTTAAGGCATCTCACAGCATAGATTAAAGCAGATATAGCTAAAACACCATCAATTATCATGCTAAAAGCAATGGAAATACCTAAGTTATTAAACTAAAACTAAGCATTAAATTGGAACAATTTAAAAGCATCATGAAAGAAAAAATATACAATTCCCACCATTAAAATAGACTGGTGCAGCAGCCAGTTACTGGCCAGAAGCCTGTCTAAATAAGAAGGCTTTCGACTGTTGGCTAAACAAGAGCCAACTAGCCATGAAATTCTTTTCTGTAATGAATAGTGAATTACTGCCTGATGCGTAATGAAGTACTCCTTCATCTGTGGGTCTCGACTACTCTTGAGTGATTCCTCTGTGCCTGTGTAATAATAGTAACGTCCTGTTGAGTCAATTCCAATGTATGGCAGTTCTTTTCAGGGCCTCCTATGTATAAAGTACCCAGGAGTGGTGTACTGTTCTCTTCTTCTGTTGACACTCTGTGACTGCACAACCTGCCCAACACTACACAGGCTGGAAGGTACAATGGAGAAGTTCCTGAACCCTGGCTGTGCACTGGATACTCTAATCCAGGAGTTCTCAACCTTTTTAAACCAGCGGCTAGGTCACACTCCGTCAGACAGCTTCAGGGGTTGGACGGCCATTTTGCCCTTCCTCCACCATATGGCACTTCCAGGTGTGTTGGAGACAATGGAGGAGGGGCACATGAAATGGTGCCATGGGTCACATCCAGCCCACAGGCTGCAGGTTGAGAATCCCTGCTCTAATCCATTGAGATCTTCATCCTATACCAACCCATTTTTAATTCTATCTTGGTTCGCATAGTGTTTAAATATAATTCATTTCCTGACAAAAATGAGAAATCTAGTGATTGATGATAATATTTACTGCTAAAGGATTATTAGTGATGAAAATGAAAGGCATGGAGAGAGGAATTCACACCAGAGGGTTGGGGAGAATCTGCTCTCAACTTCTTAAACATGAAATGTTGGCACCATCACATTTAAGCCAATTTAGGATTTGTCACCAAACACCTCCTCCGTAGTTGATATTCATGAACCAATTCTTCTTGCATGCTTTGTTTTATAATTAGATGAGGTTTTAATGGTGAAAGACTAATCAGGCATATTTTCAGAAAATGGCTGTGTGGCGTTTCAGTAGAGTGATCATTTTGTATGCAGAAGAAAGTGGAACAAAGAAAAAACAAGAAGCATAGACAAATATTAGCCATAAAAGAAATTTAAGACTGTTATAAAGATACATATTAAGAATATGGTAAGTCTCAAAAATGTATACATAGATAACTTCAAGGACAAATAGAAGTATTATGCCAGGAAATAAGACAAATGGAAGAAAATGCTGCAACACAGTAATGATGACACAATCCCGTAACAATAAGACTGTATTCTGGGACAGTAATCATCACAGATCATTTATTGCACATATATCAGGGAAATCTTAAACAGAGAAGGACTAAAAAAGCCTGCAGTAAAATATTGAATTGGGGAACGTTCCTTCTCAGTGTTCCAGTGAGTCAGTGGGGACTTTTGGGTAGGTGAGGGAGCATTGTTATTTCTCTTTTTAAAAAAGGTACTTCTGGAATTTTACTCCAAGTCTGCTGATCGCTTCCACTTGTGGGTGGTGCTATTTTGATACTATGGAATAAACATCCACATTTATTCCTTAACTTTGAAAACACAAGATTGTTCATAGGTTCATTTGAAATTGTGTCACCTCATCCTATTATGAAAGTAGACACAATGCTGCAGATTAATTTCAGTTTTATTAACTATGGCTATACATATAAACCATTATACTAATACTGTACATTAGCTCTGATAGACTATCTCTGCAGGCCAAAAATAACCTGCACAACCTTTTTTATATATCCTTCCAACAAAAGAGATTTAGTTAGTGAGAATGTGAAATTGGGTCTTTTCTGTAGTAGCTGTCCAGTTACAAAATTCCCACCCAAAAGAAGTTAAGTCTCTGTGGATTTTATGGGTTTTAAAGTGCATGACAAAAGATTTTAACTCTGGTTAGTTTGATTTCCAAGTCTAGCTTTTGTTTTAGGCCTGTTCTGTTAGTAGCTACAATTGAAGAAGAGTTTTGCCTTTACAAACACATCACTTTTAATGTGCAGATACCAAAGACAGAGCAGATAGGGGCTAGGGACTCCTCTCTAAACACACAACACAATCTCTGTGATGATGTTTTATTCAGTTTCATTATTTCATTACCCAGAGTAATCGTTGACATGAAAACACACACATTATTTTACAAATTGCTTTGGAGAATGGGTGGGATTGAAAAAAGTATAAAAATATATTTCAAAATAAATGAATAAATGAGTATGCTTGAATTTTTTGGAGTAGTAGCCGTGTTAGTCTTTGTTCCAATCATATCAGAAAATAAACAAAGATGCTGTAGCACTTTGAAGACTAACTGTTATATATTAATGTTAGCTTT
This sequence comes from Furcifer pardalis, assembly GCA_030440675.1. NCBI lineage: Eukaryota > Metazoa > Chordata > Lepidosauria > Squamata > Chamaeleonidae > Furcifer > Furcifer pardalis. The sequence continues at coordinate 83,229,638 of CP126891.1, forward strand.
CGTGGATCAAGTCCACTTCATCAGACATGGGAGTGAGGCTGCATGGCACCTGATGTGTACAAATTGATGCCATGAAGCCTTACTCTCATGTCTGAAAAAGTGAACTTGATCCATGAAAGCTAACATTAAAATATAATAGCTAGTCTTCAAGGAGCTACAGCGTTTTTGTTTATTTTCTAACGTGCATGCTTGAATATTTTTATAACCACATGCTTTGTATCTTTCCTATCTGTAATCAAACATCAGTTGATTTCAAAAGGAACTTGACATAACAGCCACAGCCAAAGAGAAATTTTATGAACAGTTTTCATCCCTGCCTAGCACTACAACAAGCTGCTTGGGCAGTTTAGAAAGCAGCTTGCAATGCATAATTGATAGATATAATGGGAGATAATATAAAGTCCCCATTGCATACACAGAGGCTTTTGCATAAATGGATTCTCTGGATAATAGCCAGTGTGTTTCAGTCTGAAGTGTTAGCACCTTTGATTAATGGTGCATCCTTTTCCTTATGTAACAAAGGGTCTAAGGACTCTGGTAGATTGTAAAACAGCATTACCATTTCATCATCCCTTAACATTTTTTTAAAAAAGTAACCCACACTGCACATGAATAAAATTAAACAAGTTATTGCCTATGGGATTACAGCCTAGTAACACTTCAGTGTATTCATTTCACCAAGTGATCTTCCAAAGTGTTCTTTGATGACCCCAATCCCAAAATATGACTCATGTTGCAGCAACATCATAGATAAATGACACAACAATCCCATACACAAATTATGCCTCTGACGGTGAGGAAATGTGCCACCACTATGCTAACAAACAAGGCACCACATCCAATAGGTACTCCCATCTATCAAGAGAGGGGGAAGAGTCTCCAAGTAAGTGAGTAAAATGGGAGACGTTACTAGTTTTGTAATAAAGTAATAACAAGCTACACTTTACAACTCAATTGGTAGTAGGAAGAAAGCCAAAATTCTAACTACACTTATTGAAGGCAAACTTGTGGGTTTTCACTGAACGTTAATGACTCCCCATTTGAATTTTGGAGTACACACCAACTCACTGCACTATTGTGCACTGGAAATTCAAGTAGAGTCACATTAATTATCAGCAGGAATCTGTTGTGTGTTATCCTGTTTGTTTTCCCCTATCATAATTATGTAATAGGATATTAGCCAAAGGAGCTTGGTTTGTGTAGCATTTTCATGTGTGTGTGCTTTTTAAATTACTTCCAAAGAGCATTTTTAGAGCCATTTTTATTTATGTCATTTTGTATCAATCCCTCAACCTTTCCCTGTACTGCACAGATAAGCAGTTGTGGCTCTCCAGATGTGATTGGAATGAATGTCCCAAGTCTCGTTCCATTAGCTATGCTGGCAGATAGGACTTATAGGTTGGTTCATCACATGGGTCAGCACCCCTACTCTTCTTTACTGGCTTCTTTACTGTTGTGAGTTCAATCCTGATGGGGATCAAGGATGACTCAGCGTTCAATCATTCTGAGGTCGGTAAAATGAGTACCAAGCATGCTGGGGACAAATTCTAATTAACTTGTGAACTACTCGGAGAGTATATAAAGCGCTATGGAGCAGTATAGAAGTGTAATTGCTATTGCTCTGGGAAGCAGCTTATTTAAAAAACTAACATAATCCAACAGGACCATTTGTATATTTAATGCATTGTATGAATGACACTAGTAGCACTAGTGGCGAACAGTGGTCCATAGGGTCGCAAAGGTTTGGAATCAACTGTGCGACTGAACAACAACAATAACCCTATTCAAATGGAATCATTACATTAGGTCCTTTGCCAGAACACATTCATGATCTGGATTGGGGCCCTTTGCCAGTCTCTCACAAAAATGTGTCCTCCAAACATGTTTGCTGGTGCTTTTTTTAAAGTGTCATTTTGTCTTTGCTGTCAAAAAGATTGAACATTTAAGGAAGTTACCTCTCTCTTTATATTACTCTAAAAATGTCACGTATCTTGATGGAGCAACAGTGAAAACACAGCAAAACAGATGTGAATCTTTTTATTACAGTTCAGTGTTATTCCATACTTTTATATATAAACATCAACAAATTAATTTCTAATAAAAAATATAATGTATTGGATTAAACCAGGGGTTTTCAACCTACAGCATGCAGACTGGATCTGACCCTTGGTGCCAAATAATCTGGCCTCTTACCTTGCTGCAGCCCACCCCCTTGCCAGAATCTGTGCCATGTGTGGTTCCTTTTTACTGTAAACAGCATTTCAAAGCTGTGAGAAGATTTAGACATGTTGTACTGAATTGTATGTACTGTATTGTATTACTGTGTTTTTGTTGTATTTGGTTGTTTAAATTGTGATGATCTGTGTACAATGTTATCATGATTGTGTAACTGTGTATTTTGCATTTCTGTAAGCCACCCAGAGTCGCTGTTGCAAGTGGGGCGGGGTATAAATCTAAAAATGAAATGAAATTAATTAAATTAACATTAAAAAGGAACTACACATGGCACAGCTTCCGGTGGTGGTAGCAGGAACAAGGGTAGCAAGCCACATGAAATGGTGCTGTGGGGTAGGGGTGGGGAACTGTTGGGCTCCTGGCCTTGTCTCACCCACACACACCCCAAGCCCCAAGCCCCAAGGATAGCCTCCAACCCCACAAGGAAAGACTAGCCTCATTAAAAAGCCCCACTCACCCTTTCCCCAAGCAGGCAATCAGTATCATTAATCAGGGAGGGGAGGGGGTCCGAACCCTTCGCTGATGGTTGGTGTCTCCCTCCCACCTTCCAGGGATAAACAAAATGGCCTCCCCTTTGAAGCTGTTGGAACAAAATGGCCACCTCAAAATTGCCACCCCCATACAGGAAGGCCCGATCAGCTATCTGAGGGAGTGTGACCGGCCCGCGGCTTGAAAAAGTTGAGAACCCCTGGATTAAACTATAAGTAGTCACCATGAAATGGGCATAAAGATATACTACATAGAAAAATATTTTTATTCAAATTCATACTTCAAGGTTTCATTTTTACTTATCAATTTTTATTTGTAACATTGTATATCTACAAGGATGGAAGATTTAAAGAAAGTACTGACATGCTTCATAGAAATCTTTACATATTATGTTCACACCTTTAAAAAAGCAGGAATGTTCTAGTTGTCTTACTGTGCAGTTACAAAAATATACTCTCCCTCTGCAATATCTAATAATGCTAAATTGGAAGTGGGGAGAAAAAAAGAAAACTTTTTGAGGGCAACAAGAGACACATAAGATCACTAGATTTCTTACACTATATACATGATACTTCAGACAAAATAGTGCTGCTATAATGTTTTAAAATTGGTCAGTGAACCACATATGAGTGGCAAAAATACAGTACAATACGGTAGTCATAGACATAGCCAACAATTTTGAAGTAAAAATTTGTTCCCGACACTATTGAGCTACACTAAGTTGTGCTTTTGAACTGTAGCAGGATTTCATGATCTCAAGAAAGCAGGATTTCATTTCTAATCAAACCTTTCCAGCATTAAAAATAATATTTCTCAGACAAGTTTAAGAAAGAACATTTTAAATTATTTTAAGTGAAGAATCTGAAATAAGTTTCAAACTTTAGAAACATGCTGCAATAGATACATTCAACTATAACCAAACTTCAATATTTTGAAAGGACCACATACAAGGAATAATTGTAGTTCAATAAATGAGGTGTGCAGTCTATATAGAAATGAAGAATGAGTCCCTTGCTGTATACAGTACAGCAACAGAATCCAGCATAGGAGATATGCTTGTCAAGCACACAGATTATGTAGTGGTATAGCTGGGTGAGGTTTCATATTTCCATATTGATCATTAACATTCAAATATCCTATTCTAACACACAAATCTTGAAATACCATTCATTAGAAGTTATATTTCTGAGAAACCACAACATAACAAAAATATGATAATGTATTCATTGTAGCACAGAAATCATCCTGCTGCTTTTCAACTGTAAATATGCATGCAATTTCCCCCCCTGTATGACTCACTGCTTGAGAATTGCATACAGTCCTATCTGTTTAGTAGCAGAATGAAATCCACTAGTACAATGGATTTCTTCTCCCCACCTGCTCTAAAAGGTTTAGGGGACTGCCCTGTCAACTTAATATCATATCTCCAACAATAGTTTAGCAAGATTTTTTGTTGTTGTTGTAGAGCTATTGATATATTTTGTATTAATTATCTGCCAAACTGTTAGTGCACAAATTGTATCAAAATTGTTATTAATGCATTGTTTTACATTTAAAATAATGTTTTCCTGATAAGTTGTCTTTTTTTTTTTGTTATCATTCTATTTGTATCATAAATTCAGTATCATTTTTCTGGCCTATAATGAGTAAATACTTTAATTTTTAAGACCTTGATACAATATAAATCTTTACGTTTCTGGCCAGGTTATCCTGCTATGGTAATAGAGTAGATCTTACTGCTAGTGGCTCAACACGGATCCTCAGGCAGTAGTTAACTAACCTGACAACCCTGAGGACTAATGGCTTGATGCCAAAGTCCACAGGGAAGGATGATGATCCCCAAGTGGAGTAAATCCCACTCAAATCCATCTTGGAGGGCAGCAGCTTCATCAATATTGGCCTGGGGCAGATGAGTACTTTGTGTGCCAAAAGGGCTCAGGGTTAGAAAGCTGATTGCCATGAGGATCTCCACTATTCAGGTTCAGATACAGCAGAGCAACAAGAAGAAGGCGGCATTCTAACAAGAGACTCCAGATCTTTGATACACACCTTACCCATGTTGAGGGGGTTTGAATGTGTCAGAGAAGCTGAGAGCAATGCATTAAGGGGACTACTCTCCATTATAAGCCTAAAGCCCCAAGACAGGATGTTTTCAGCTAAGACACCAAACAAAGGTGTGTCTACATTCTTCATTCACCCTCTTCAGGTCACATCAGTACAAGAGGATCAACAGCTCCAATCGTAATGGTGATGGAAAAACTTCCAGGACAGCTACTGGACAGAAGCAGTAGCTAAAGGTGGTAGTGGCAAAGGATGTTTTACAGACGATGGCAATGATAGTCAAACTAATTTTATTAGTACAGCACAAAAGGTGGCAGTGATAAATCACTGCTCAACCTTTCTTATCTTGAAAACCTATGATGAGAAAATCCAAAGTAAAACAAAAAATAGATGAGACTCCCTGTTTGGAAGACACGTTATCAGTTATTGGGGGAAAACAAAGGAAAAGTACAAATAGTGCTGTCACTAAGGACACAACTAGTTTAAAGTCTAAAGGACATCTTGTGACTGATGTACACTGAAGTGAAAGGAAAGTCAGATGCTACCCAACATATACAGTTCGAAAATGGCATGTGAGAAGAATGAATCAAGGTAAACTGGATACCATAAAGTAAGAAACAGAATGTTTAATCAAGCATCCAGGATAGAATTGATCACACCCTAAAACAAGACATACAGGTCATGCCTGCATATCCATGGGAGATATGTTCCAAGATTTATAGAAATCAGTGATCCCCATATTACAACATACATAGCTGAGTCATTTGCTGCTGCAAATATCTCTATCGAGCTTTCAGGTCCACTCAGGAAATTATTCTCCTAGAAATATACCGGTAAGCTGTTCTTTCTCAAATTTACATTAATAGTTGTCTTTACTGACCAGCTTTGGTAATGTATCTACAGTGGAACCCTGATAAACAAATGGTTCAATTTACAAACAATTCAACATACAAATAGAAATCCTGGCTATAAAAAATTGACATACAAATTTTAATAGGAAAAATTCAACATACAAAAAAATACTGTGACATAAAGTGGCCTCATCTGGTAATGCAATGTGTTTTCAACACAATTTTTGACATACAAATAACCTTGTGGAATGGAAAAAAATTAATATGTAGAGGTTTTACTGTATTTTTCCCCAGGGATTTTCGACGACTATTTTGGCACCTATGGATAACTGAAACTACAAATACTGAACTCACAAATACAATGGGAAATCTGTATTTATAGTCATAGATGATTGGAATGCAAATGTAGAAAACAAAAGCAGAACCAAATGTTGTTGGAAATTTTGATACAGAGGTCAAAAAGAAAGCAGGAGAATAAGTCACAGTTCTGTGAAGCCATCAATCTGTTTAAGTAGGATTAATGACAAATATAAAATTCATATAAATAACATATCTATATTACTAAACTCAGGTGACTGTGAACCAGAACTGTGGATTGAAACCAGATATGTTATAAGGGAAGAATGCAAAAATGCAAATCAAAATAAAAAAGAAAGAAAAATATTGATGGATTATGAAAGAAACAATTGTTAAGGACACATCAGAAGCCAAAGTAAATTTGACAGAAGTAGGAGCAGAATACTGAATGTAGCTTTTCAGTGACTCTCACGCAAAGAAAGAGAACTATTATAATGGTCAGTACAAATAAATAGAAAAGAACAATGGGAGAGAAAAGAGATCTCTTCCAAAATATCCAAGAAATCAAAGGGAAATTTAAGCCTAGATTAGGAATACATAAAGATCAAGGAAAGCATACTATCTGATCTGAATAAAATAAAGAGAAGGTGAAAATAGTATATTGAAGACTTATACAGAAGAGAAAAAACAATGATAGATTCCTCTGAAGGAATCCTATGATGAACCTGCAATTCTAGAAACTGAAGTGAAAGCTCTTCTGAAAGCATTGGAAAGAAATAAATCACCAGGAGTAGAAGGAATTCTAGTATTACTACTGCAAGCCTCAGAAACCGAATCTGTCAGAATCCTTAAATGAATATACCAACAAATATGAAATGGAAAACAACAACAATGAAAGATTCTTCCAACTACAATTAATGTTCTTGGGTAAGACTTTTCCATAGTAAAAAAAAAGATCTATATTTTCATATAAATGTATCTCAGAACTTCTGAAATAAAAAATATATACAAATGTATGTTCTCTATTACATTTTCTGCTATCTAACTGAGCATATTCTGAAACCTCTTGTGCCAACAAATAATTCTCAGTCACACACAAGCACACTGATGGTAGTTCCAAAACCACCACTCAAGACCAATGAATAGAATTTTAACTCTTCAGAATCTACGGTACTTGTTATTTCCATTCTCTCATCTGCATAGCGTATGCTAACTGTCACTAGTGCTGCACCAAACACTAATGCTTCATCAAACAAAACAATTATATAACTGTTACCCCCAAATTAGGACTAGACTCTGCTTTGATTAATTGAGTCCTCACCAAAATGTCAAATTCAAATATAGTTCCAATTTAGAAATGCAAATGTTTGAACAGGGATTTTAATTCTATTTTGTTTTTAGATGTGTTAATTTTAGCTTTGTATGTTATTATATGCTGGTGGTGCATCTAACACAAATATATAAAAAGGGGGGTTAAGTTCTACTGACTCTACCATAATAACATTAATTTGTTTATTCTTTTATTTCCCACTGAATTAAGATACCATTTTCTGAAAGAGTTTAAGGTCATTTTTTTTACTCCCCAAGTTGTATCATTTTTGTATTCATCCTGTTACTAGTGTACAGTATCACTTAAAATGTTCTCTATGTAAATTTACTGCAAATCCAGATAAAAATTTCTCAGAAAGACTTGATCATCATTATGACAGCCATTTTTAACAAGAGAGATTGCTATATCTGAAGCTACTTGCTACAGTTCATCAGTACTCAAAGCACATTTTATCAAAGATTAGTGTCTTTCATGTCTATTTCAGTGTCATGGAAACTGGCATTTTGATTATTCCTCAAACTAGGGTCTTCATTCCTCTCCAACAGGCGGTGGTGGCTGACAGAGCTTGTACAACCTGCCAAAAGAAAGTTTACAGTTAAACACTTTCAGCATTTTGTAGTTATTTTTCATTGATTATAACTTGTTTGAGTCATAAGACACCTGTTGATTGCAAAAATAGGATAAAGTACCTATAGTACTTCATGCATCCTTCTTTCATAAAAGGTATAGATAGAAAAATAGTTTTTTGTCCACATAAAATGGAGGAGTAGATAACACACTTTCAAAGGCTCACTGACATGAAGTAGGCTTTTTTAATATATATATATGTTTTCTCCCTCCATTAAGGAAGTTTTATATATACCCCAAAGACTGAGAAGTAATTATACTTTTTTTCCCTGTGCTCACTTTGCTGTGCATTTGAACATAATGGCTGAAATGGAATATCTTTGGCAAGCAAATGAATTGCATGACTTGGCATGTAATGGATAATGCCTACAGAGTTTTCTTAACTCATAGCAATTTGCATCTAAAAGTTATGCCATTTGCATAACTGCACAACAGGACTTCAGCAATTATTGAAAAAGTGCTGCCAGTTTTTGGATAACCCACAGGCTTAAATAACACCTACTGACATTTTTTGAGGGCCATGTTAACCTAATCGACTCTCAGCCAAGCTACCTTACTGTGATGTCAATTCCAAGTATAGGCACCTCCAACTTGTAAGTTAAATGTTAAAACACCACTACTGAATTTCATGTGTCATTTTGGATAATTCTGTCCTTAATATCTATATATAGTCCATGGCTCAGATCCTCCCCCTCCCCCCAATTTATAAATGAAGAAAGAGTTTAACTCATAGAAGAAAAGTCCAGCTCATTACATATACAACCTCCATTTGTGAGTGGAGGGGAAAATGATTATCTATTGGTAAACCAGGGATTCTCAACCTACAGCCAGTGGGCCAGATTTGGCCCGTGGCACCAAGAAATGCGCATTTCAGGCAACCCACACCCTAATTCCAGCCCCCCTTCCACTACCGCCACCTCAATCCTTGTCTCCTTCGCTTGGCTTGGCTTGTTCCTAACAGCACTCTGTAGCAGGGCAGATGTTGTCAGCCAAGCCAAGTGGAGGAAACAAGGATTGAGGTGGCGGTGGAAGTGGAAGCAGCTGCAGGCGCATTTCTGGTGGCCACAGATGTGTTTTCTTCACCCACGTAACACAGCTCCTCCAGGCCGGTAAGCAGGGGACCAGAGGGAGGGGGGAGCTTTGGGTGTGTGTGGTGGGCACAGGGTGGTGTGATGGACCACCAGTCTGGCCCCTCAACAATCTGAGGAAGCATCACCCAGCCCCTAGCTTTAAAAAGTTGAGGACCCCGATCTAAATCTTTAAAATAAATTTGAAATGTGAATTTATGACTGGGTGTGATTAAGATAGGAAAATATGCTTAGTCATTCAGTGATAGTTTAAGACAAGAATAATATTCATTAATCTTGCTAAAGATATTTCATTACCTCATTAGTTAGGATGGACAGACATCTCATTATGGTACTGCACAAATAATATGAATTCTAGCTGCTATTTTTGCTAGGAAAATGTACATAGTTCACAATATTTACAACATAAGGGGGAAATGAATTCATCATAGGAATTACTTTTAGTTGGGGCCTAGAGAATTCTGCCATTTAAAGCCCCTGTAAGGACTTTTCCATGCAGTCAAAAATTTGGACATCTGAAATTTCAACAAATCAAGATACAGTATATATACTGTTAAAATCTACACTACTTTTACAGTGTTTTCTCCACAAAACATTTATGTTTTCAATAGTCATCAAACAGTGACCTCAGCTCAATTTGACTTTACAACTGATTCAGAAGGTATGATTAAAACTGGATATTCAAAACTTTCTCCCCCCCCCAGAAATATATCACAGAGTAAACAAAACAGAACAGCAAAAAAGACAGCAGAGATTAAGTAAATGTTCGTATGTTTTGCAATAGAGTCAGGCTTTGCAGCAGGTTTGAATAATAACTGGGGATTTTTCATTACTGTCAGCTATAAAAAGCTACAGTATTACTATTCTGTTAGGCTAGCCAATTATTGTGTGCCTGTGAACCTGATGTGTGTATAAATTGATGCCTCACTCTTTCTTCTTCGTTTGATGAAATGGACTTCATCCATGAAAGCTCACATATAACATTTAAGTACAGGAGTTAGTCTTTAAGGTGCCACAACATTCTTTGTCTTGTTAGTCTATGCAAGCATGAGTGATGTTGAAGCTAATATACAAATAAGCTAGCTAGTAAAGTCTGAAGTGGGAGTAAGTCTCACTGAACTCAATGGGGCTTATTTTTAACATGTATAGATTGCACTGTTATTATAACCATGAATTAATATTACATTCACCTTTAGACCACTGTAAACGGACATGTAATCAAAAACAAAAAAAAAATTGGCAAAATAAAGAATAAGAGTAGTATAAAGCAAAATACAGGGGAGAAAATATTAAGCAGACCTTGGAATTCTTACATTTACCATCATTAAGCTCTTTACTTCTTAGAGATTTGATATGCAATTTCTCTGAATGAAAGAAATTCTCATAAGCCATGGCCAATCATATTTTTCATTCTACATGGTTTTTTAAAAGTGAGCAAAGTGAGTGCATACATTCTTAAGAATCAATACTGATGCAGCAGGGACAAACCCAGGTAGTGAGGAGATGGGCAGAGAAGAAGATGGGCACTTATCTTTCACTCAGATGGTGATCCAAGCCAGAGATATCTTTCAGTGTTCCTAAAGTTTAATTGTCATTGGAAGGTTTAAAAATATCCATGAAGTCTATTTTTGAACCCAGCCCTGAAGACTCTTTGCCAGCCTCTTTGTTTACCCTCTTAACTATAGCAACATATTATATTATATATAGGATGTAATTAGATAGTTGGAGTTCCTGTGTTAGCTATAGCCCTAGTGCCAGTGGTGGGCAGCAACAGGTTCACACACACACGGGAGCAGGGGTAGAAAAATTGGGTGGTCTCTGGGCAGGGGGGTGGTGAAATTGGGTGGTCTTCAGGCAAGGAGGATAGCAAAATTGGGTGGCCATGCCCACCTCCCTGCCCTGCCCCATCAGGTTTTGTCCCTGCAAGTGGTTCACGGTCTCTTTTGCTCAAAAACCAGTCATATCCGACTCTAGGGTGCAGTGCTCATCTCCATTTACAGCCAAAAAGCCAGTGCTGCCTCTGTTTGCAAATGTAGACATGGCCATATGGCAGGCATGACTAGATCACCCTGAGCAATGATGTGTATTTTCCAAAAGGAAAATAAAATAATGGAAGATTTTTTTAAAAAAACAACCCTCTGATCTTCAGTAATAGCTAAAGTTGCAGTCTAAATCTGGATGAAGAATCTGACAAAAAAGTGAAAAAAAGAAGGTCTTGGTCACACATAGTCAACTGTAATGTTTAGTTACCTTGGAACCGATGGTGGTGTTCGGTCCCTAACTCCTAAATTCTTTGCAGTATTCTGCACTCTTGCTCCCTGCAAGACAGAAAAATATCTGTGGTTTGTTTATAGCTATTTTAAGCACCTTCACCATGTCAATTACAGGCCTAGGTCAACACATATAAAAAGAAATGGTCAGATACAGGATTGGAAAGAGTGATAAGGAGGCAAAAGAAGAAGACTGAGATAGTCACTCATCTCCACTTTTTAATCAAATGACTAATTACATGAGAATTCAATAATGCTTATATGTATTGGGGAAAGGGCAATAAAATAGTACTTCTACACAGGAATCATAGTTGGGAGGGAAGGTATAGTTACAAATACCGTATATACCGGTGTACAAGACGACTGGGTGTATAAGACGATCCCCCAACATTTCCACTCAAAATATAGAGTTTGTTATATACTCACTGTATAAGACTACCCCCTCTTCCACACACCTTCCACACACCAAATAAAACGTAATTTATATTCAAATGCTTATGACATGCAGAAAAACTGTCACAAGGCTGTATGTTATCAAACATGTACAGTAAACATAAAACAGTGCAAGTTTATTAAACGTAATTCACCAAAGACAATTCACTAAAGCTGAATGGAACAATAAACCTATGGGAACTGCCATGCTGTTTGTTTTCTAATCTGTTAACCAAACTGGAACTGTCAATGATAGAAGGAAGGTAACAAATAGAGGGAGAAAACAAGTGCCAGGCAAGTCCCTAGCAAGTTTGCTGGCGTGACAGTTTCCCTTTAAAAGCCTTCAAACTCCTGTTCGTCATCTGATATTAAAAGTTATCCGATCCATCCCATAGGACCTTAATGTTATTTGATGAAATTCTCCCCAGATTGCTTAACATTATGCGATTTAAGCGTTATTTGAGGTAAACGTTATCCGAAGTAAATGTTATCCAAGGTATTACTGTATTTTATTCAACTGAAGTGCACCCGGTGTATAAGACGCCCCCCCCCCTTGGAGGCATGTTTTTCAGGTGTAAAAAGTCGTCTTATACACCAGCATATATGGTAAGTGTCCATTTATAATTTGACACAGAAAACTACAAGACTATCCATCTTCTTCACTAGTCTGTCAAAGCCTTGGTTGCATGAAAGCCTTTAAAAACATAGACATGGAAGAATCAAAGGACAAACTGTATAGTACACCCACTCAAGTAAACAAAACATCTTTCTCTATATAGTGGTGTGCCATCAAGTCAGGTCTAACTTATGGCAACCCTTGCTACAGGCAACACTACTCTTCCAATACTGCTGACAACAGCCCTGGAAACAACATGTTGATATATGATACATAGCATGTTTAGGAAATCTGCAACTGTAAGGAATGAATGTACTTAGGGTACATGGATGTATGAGAGCATGTGCAGTGTTGAACGGATAGAAAGTTGTCTTTGTAAAATAAAATAAAAGTAAAAAACAGCAACAACTGCCAGCAGGGGGCAGCAACAGAGTGTTAGAGAATGGACTATCATTAGCATATATGACTGGGATTGGTGGAGAATGGATGATTGATGGGGAAGGTTCTGGAAACTCTGAGAAGAAAAAGACAAGGAAATGGAGGGGTTTTGAAAATGGCTGTCATCCTGGAATCATCCAGCTGAGTAAAAAGGCTCTCCTAGAATAGGAAGATAGGTCTATTATTTTGCCAGTGTGTACTTAAAGGTTTTTCCTTTGGATTTCTCCACACAAAGGGTCATCATATTATAACACTCATCTTAGAACAGTGGTGCCCAAACTAAGTGCCAGGGGCCGGATGTGGCCCCCGATGCCAATTCATCCGGCCTGCGAAGCCCTAGTTGCTCCTGGAAGCGGAAGTAAAACACGCCCGTACCGGCACGTTTTACTTCCGCTTCCAGGAGCAACGAGGGCTTCGCAGGCAGGATTTTGCGTCGGGGCCGCACCCAGCCCCCGGGCCTTAGCTCCTTGAACCACATGATCGGCCCACGGGCCAAAAAGTTTGGGCACCCCATCTTAGAACAATGAATCAGAGCCATGGATTCGCAGTATTCTCTTTCAAATGACCACAGATCTTGTTCGCCAACACATTTTGACTTAAATTGCAGACTTCCTAAGCATGCTGGGTATCAAATATCAGCTAAAAGGCTGAATTGGAGCCACTTTATTATTGGAAGAAATAACAAGACCCACTTTCCTTGAGAGAGGGTGGATTATAAATGGCATACCTCTCCTGTATGTGGTTACTCTATTCTGAATATGCGGTAATTGTAATATTTCCTTTTCTCATTATTTATTTATTTTGTAAAAATTTCCCTCATTTTAATAAGCAAATATTGTACTATAATAATGGCAGTTTCTACATAGTCAGCTCTTATTTGCTTTAAACAAAAGCTACATCACTGGCCTAGAATAATGCTTTCTTAACTGATGCACCCATAAACGACTCCTCTTTTGATGTATGCTGTTGACTTTTTTTTTTTAACTAGACTCTTGGAAAGGAAATCATTGCTTACTTGTTTGCGCATTACATCTGTAGCTTGCAGAATGTAGCGAGGAGGTAGACCATGACTCCGAGCGAGAATTAAAGCCTGTTCCAGAGTGACACTTAGAGTACAACTGCAATACAAAATCAGACCAATCTAATAAAGACCCAATTTAATTTATCAAATACAATACTTGTTATGTTGTAATCCAGTGATGGCAAACCTTTTAGAGACCAAGTGCCCAAACAGAGGGTCGTAGTAAACTCTGTGCTGGGGGGAGGGAGGAAGCATTCCCATTGGGCTGCAGGGAGAGCTCTGTGCTGGGGCGATGGCGCATGTACCCACAGAGAGGGCTGTGAGTGCCGCCTCTGGCAAGTGTGCCATAGGTTCACCACCGCTGTTCTAATCTAAGATAATGCTGTTATCTCCTGGGCAACACATACTCTGCATGTTCGAAATGAGACCAGTTTGAATTCTGTTGTAAATTATGAGCTACGGAGGGGTTACATTTTGTCTTTCCTTTCTTTCAGGATTATGTTAATTTTAATCTGTGCAATTGATTTGCATTAATTACAGTAAATGTGCTTAGTGAAGGCTAAAATAGAATTTTCTTTTCTTTCTGGTGTCTTCTTGTTCAGATCATATATCTTCTACATATATCTGTCTGGAACAGATATAAAACTAGTCACTTTAATATAAAATTGGAAAACTCATTTTAGTAAAAATCAAAGTGCTATAACTGCTAGCTATTCAATATTAGCTTGGACATTTGAATGCAAATAAAATTCTTTAGTGATATTAAGTAGAAGTCAATTAAAGTCACATTGAAAGGTTTTTTTTTTAAAAAAAGGCAAATACACCAAACATTATGTAGTTCCATCTCTTTCTGTAACAAGGTTTAATATGCTGGAACATGAATTTATATTTAACTAAAATGGAAACCTGATTACCTATTTTGCATAATTCATTACTTCTCATTCCCTTCAGGGATGTCATGGGAATGCAGATTACCTGAGAGAACACAGACTGGCTCTACTTTGATTCAGATTCCTGTACTGAGCAGGGACTTGGACTCAATGGTCTAAAAGGCCTCTTCCAGCTCAGCAATTCTATGATTCTATCATACTCTGCGAAGACACCATGAAGAATCAAACTCCCAACACTGGCTTTGCAATCATCTACCCAACTCACTGAGATATCCAATTATTAAGCTTATTTTGATATTTCCACATTATCTGACAAAACATACTCAAACATATAACCTATCTATGATGTTTCTCAAACTAAGGCCCGGGCGCCGGGTACAGCCCCCGACGCTAATTAATCCGGTGCATGAAGCCCTTGTCGCTCCTGGAAGCGGAAGTAAAACGTGCCCATATGGGTGTGTTTTACTTCCTCTTCCAGGAGCGACGAGGATTTCGCGGGCCAGATGAATTGACGTCAGGAGCCACACCCAGCCCCCGGGTCTTAGTGACCAGCTCCCTGAACCACATGATTGGTCAATGGCCCAAAATGTTCGGGCACCCCTGCTCTAGTCCTCATAATACTATTCACTTAAGATAGAGCAGAAGGTAATACCTTTATCAAACTATTTTTAAAAAATCAGTTAATGAGCAAGCTTTTGTAGTTGAAATACCACTTCTTCAGGGTAGGCACCGATATTGTACAATGCAGAAAAATTACTGATCATTTTGGAACTTTGTTATTAAAAGGGCATGAATTTGTTTCAATTTGTTATCCAGCATTCAGTAGGCAGGGGAACATGAATTTAGAAGGCATTTAAAAATACCAAATGCTTTCTCAAGTAAAAGAGAACAAACTGCAAAATAGGAGAAATATTATTCATTGTGTTATGTAATGTAATATTTTGTGAAACAGGGAGTACTTTTTTAAAAAAATACATTGTTATTGAGAATCCAAAGCTATTCATCTTCAGTCCCATTTACTGCAGCTGTGAGAAAAGAAGTCCATGTTGAACACTCATACAGAAATCAATGTAACTTAAAGTAATTAACTTCAAGAGGTCTTGCTTCATGGAAATTTCAATAGATTGTAATCAATTCATTATTTCTGTAAGACTGCCACAATTACTCTAAAAATAAAATCTGTTAATATTTAATTTGGGGGTAATTTCCTCAATTATAATGATCATCCTACCAGCCTATCCATCTGCCATTTAGACATTCTGTTCTTTTTGGTTGTATTTTGCTCATTAATGAAACCAGTTATTTATTCATAAAACAATCAACACTACTCAAAGCTTCCAAGAACTTGTGGGGTTTTTTTGTTTTGTTTTTTGCTTGCTAAAATCCTTCTATTTCTTCTTATACATGATAAAAACTATTTTTTTCTTATCAGTCCATTTTCTCCCAGGGTCTTTCCCTGCTCTGCATCAGGGATATATTTCAGTGAAATAATGGCTGCATAAAAGTTTGAAGTAAACAAACATATTTGAGGGTTTTATAATTTTTGAAACTATCCATACATACATCCGCCACCTTTCTCCCAATGTAGGAACCCGACATAGCTCGCAAGCAATTAAAACAATATAAACACAATGAAAAACACAATTAAAATATGTCAAAAATTAAATAGACAACAATGTTAAAAGTAACCATTAAAACACTTTAAAACATCCCAAATTTCCTATGAAGCAGAGATCACCATTTATTTATTTTTCAGAAAATGTGTAAATTATCATACCGGTGTACTCCACTACTGCACATGATGATATGACAAGCTCCAAGACGGCTACAAAGTTCTGAAGACACTGACAGTAGTCCAACTCCAGATGCACTGCAAGCTGTGTAAGCACAGGCTGCTGTGCGCTTAGATCTTATGAAAGATGCCATCAACCGATAAAGTTCATCCAAAAAATTGATGGGTCGCATCAGCTGCAAGGAAATGACAAATATATTGATATGAGAACTGCTTCTATTCATGGCAGTGAATATAATGAAGTATGAGTTTATAGCAGGCATGCCCAAACTACGGCCCGCGGGCCGCATCCGGCCCGCCAGGCCATTTCATCCGGCCCCCAACATGGTATAAGAACTCTTATAATTTTATTTTATTTTTAAAAAAATTTTTTTGGGCGAACTTTTTTTTTGGGCGGAGGGATCACAAGTCAGTGAAAGAGTGATTTGCCTAGTTCCTTCCTCCTCCTGCTTAGTACTAGGAGTTCAGCCGGATCTACTTTAGAATGGCTGAATCAATACGCCAGAGTGGAGAGAGGGACTTCAGTCGGAGCTAAAAGTAAGTCGTTTGGGCATGCCTGATTTAAAGCAATTAAAAAAGAAAGCCAGGAGCAGGGGGGAGGGGGAGGGAAGCGAGGTTTAGAGTTCTTCACATCTCTTTGTCAGGCTGCTTATATTGCAAACTTAAGATATCAGAAGAGAAGCAAAAAAAGTTCACAACTTATCAGGTGCCACAATGCATAATAATGCATCCACCCATCCATTGGCTGGGCAAAAGAAGTTTGTTTTGCAGCCCTTTGTAGGAGGTTTGAATAAGACCCCCGGGATCTTCCCTTACTGTCAGAAGCAACAAATTTTGCTTTTCAGCTCACTTGTGCAAAGAAGTTTGCTCTGCAATCTTTTGCAATTGCAAAGGTTTAAATAACCCGGGATTTTTCGTCAGTTGCAAAAAGAGACGTTACTTTATCTTTAGGCTTGCCCCGTCATTGTGTGCCTGTGGAGTTGATGTGCTCTTACAAATTCAACCCACGAAGCTTTGCTCTTCTGCCTGATGTGTTGGATTTGATCTCAAATCCACCTCAAATTTAAATACAGCTCAAATTTAAATACAGGAGTTAGTCTACAAAAGGCCCTGGAGAATGCATTAAATTTGGTAAAGGTTTCTCTTGCTCGAAAGCCAGTCATATCTGACTCTAGGGGTCAGTGCTCATCTCTCTTTCAAATACAAAGAGCTAGTGCTGTCTGCTTCTGCAGGCATTTCTGTGGTCATGTGGCAGGCATGACTAGACACTGCAGCCCACAGAACACTTGTTACCTTCCCACCGAACTGGTCCCTATTTATCTACTTGCAATCGTAAAGGTAAAGGTTTCCCTTGCTCGAAAGCCAGTCGTATCTGACTCTAGGGGTCAGTGCTCATCTGTTTCAAATCCAAAGAGCTAGTGCTGTCTGCTTCTGCAGGCATTTCTATGGTCTTATGGCAGGCATGACTAGACACTGCAGCCCACAGAACACTTGTTACCTTCCCACCGAACTGGTCCCTATTTATCTACTTGCAATCGTAAAGGTAAAGGTTTCCCTTGCTCGAAAGCCAGTCGTATCCGACTCTAGGGGTCAGTGCTCATCTTTGTTTCAAATCCAAAGAGCTAGCACTGTCCGGTTCTGCAGGCATTTCTGTGGTCTTATGGCAGGCATGACTAGACACTGCAGCCCACAGAACACTTGTTACCTTCCCACCGAACTGGTCCCTATTTATCTACTTGCAATCATAAAGGTAAAGGTTTCCCTTGCTCGAAAGCCAGTCGTATCCGACTCTAGGGGTCAGTGCTCATCTCTGTTTCAAATCCAAAGAGCTAGCGCTGTCTGCTTCTGCAGGCATTTCTGTGGTCTTATGGCAGGCATGACTAGACTGCAGCCCACAGAACACTTGTTACCTTCCCACCGAACTGGTCCCTATTTATCTACTTGCAATCGTAAAGGTAAAGGTTTCCCTTGCTCGAAAGCCAGTCGTATCCGACTCTAGGGGTCAGCGCTCATCTCTGTTTCAAATCCAAAGAGCTAGCGCTGTCTGCTTCTGCAGACATTTCCATGGTCATGTGGCAGGCATGACTAGACACTGCAGCCCACAGAACACTTGTTACCTTCCCACCGAACTGGTCCCTATTTATCTACTTGCAATTTCTTGGTTTTGAACTGCTAGGTTGGCAGGAGCTGGGACAGAGATGAGAGCTCATTCCGTCCTGCAGTACTCGGGAATCGAACTGCTGACCTTCCGCCTCCCAGTCAGCGTCTTAGTGACTTGAGCCACTGCAGTCTCATATGTATATATGCAGTACTGTAAAGCTATTTAGGTACACTGTATGTCTATAGTGGCTGCACTCTACTCTGGCAGCAGAGGTAGCTCCAGTTGATGGGGCAAACTGTCCCCAGCTAATCAGTGGCATCTCCGCTGCCGCCATGAGATTTCCCATTGATCAGCTGACTGGCGGTATAGAGATGTCCCAGGTAAGCCGATTGGCAGTCACGATGGCATCAGAGATGCTGTGGACCAAATGGTTATGTTCTCCTTCATCAGCTGGAAATCTGTCTGCACTACCAGGGCAGATCAAACCCACTGATCAGGGAAAACAGACTCCAGCTGATCAAGGGAGACCATTCCTAGCTATCTCAGAAAACAAAACAAATAAAATAAAATACACAGTAGCACTTTAAAGACTAACTGCTATTCCCACCAGTAATCCTTTTTTTAAAAAAATGTTTATTTGAAGAGTCCTAGTGCTATGACACTTTGAATAAATATTTTTTTAAAAAACAATGCACCATAGCAGCAGAGGGGCTCCCACTGATTGGTAGTAACTAGTGTCAGCTGATCTGCAGCTGCAGAGAGATGCAGCAGATCTGTTAATGCTGCCTCTGCCAATCAGCTGTAATCTATGTCACCTCCTGCTGCAAGTTTATCTGGGCTTTCCCAGGTAAACATTAACAGGAGTGGGCACAAAGTCTAAACAAGTGATGGCAAACCTTGGTAGTTCAGGTGTTATGGAACTTCAATTCTCAGATGTCCTGATCACCAGAAGTGCTGATTTAGGCTTCTGGTAATTGAAGTCCAAGAACACCTGGAGTGCCAAGGTTCACCATCACTGGTCTGAAGTGATTTATTTTACACTGATTCAAGTATTAGTATAAGTTGGAAGTCGAAACTGATTTACAGTATTATGGCTGTGCATTGTGTAATTCCTGATTTTAAATTGATTGGCAGACCCAATGTGCGCTAATTTTGAAGTTCCCCCACCCTCTGAGGCTGCAGCAAGCCAGGCAGGACATGATGTCAGGAAGCAGATCTTTTCATTGCTAATTAAAATCCAAAGTTCCAGGTACGTGGGGTTTTAATTGGCAATGAAAAGTCATTAGCCTTATAAAAGATCTGCTTCCTGACATCATGTCAGGAAGCGGATCTTTTCTAAGGCTAATGACTTTTCATTGCTAATTAAAATCCAAAGTTCCAGGTAGGTGGGGTTTTAATTAGCAATGAAAAGTCACTAGCCTTATAAAAGATCTGCTTCCTGACATCATGTCAGGAAGCGGATCTTTTCTAAGGCTAATGACTTTTCATTGCTAATTAAAATCCAAAGTTCCAGGTAGGTGGGGTTTTAATTAGCAATGAAAAGTCACTAGCCTTATAAAAGATCTGCTTCCTGACATGATGTCAGGAAGCAGATCTTTTCTAAGGCTAATGACTTTTCATTGCTAATTAAAATCCCACCTACCTGAAGCTTTGGAACACAACAACAGCTCCTTGGATGCCACAATGACCAAGCTGGATGTGAGTTTCTAGGATCTGTCATATTTTTTTAAAAGGACACTTTTAAAGGACAACGCGAAGGCGGCGAAGGAGGAGCCGGCGAAAGAGGAGCCGGCGGCAAAGGCGTTAGTGGTGGCGGGGGCGGGGGCGGGGGCAAGGCTGGGTGGATGTATGTACCATGGAGAAATAGTTCGGCCCTCGGAGCATCTGATAAAATGTTATCCGGCCCCCGGGCCGAAAAGTTTGGGCACCCTTGGTTTATAGTAACCAAATTGTAGTTATCTTTTAATGCATTCAGAATACAGATTTCCTTTAGACAACCTTTCTGTATTTATGTATGGAAAAAGTAGCAGCCAAACTGGTCGATTGGATCCTTAGAAATTATGGAACAAAAGACTAAGGCTGTCATCTTTAGAACTACCGTAAACTGAACAATTGAAGAGAATTAACAGCAAGATTCATGTCTGAATTGGAAGATTAGACAACTGTTGAACTAAAGGAAAACAGTGAATTAGCTGATACAGTATCCTAAATGTATATTCTAGTTTCTAGCCCTGGTGGCATTGTGTTTAACCTGCTGTACTCTAACCAAAAGGTTGTGAGTTCGATCCTGACCAGGTATCAAGGTTGACTCACCCTTCCATCCTTCCAAGGTTGATAAAATGAGTATCCAGCATGTTGGGGCAAAATGCTAATCAACTTGTGCACTAAGCGCTATGGGACATATATAAGTGTGATTGCTTTTTGCTTTGCTATATTGAGGAATCTTCCAGTGCAATCGTTTCCTTGGCAATGACATAATCTGGGGAAATGTGGTCCAGCTCTACCCTAATCCATCTCATGGGCTAGAGACTAGAGCAATTTTCTGGTAAATTGAAGGTTAGGTTTAAAAGAGGTTGCGGTCATTGAAGCATTTCTTTCTTCTGCGATCAGGCTCATGCCCCTGCAGCTATATGATCACATCCCTTGTAGTTGTATTAAAGAAATCCCAGTATACAAGTACAGTATACGGTATTTAGTTCTACAGTCCCAATGTTACTGCAAACTATTTACATGTTTAATTAAACCCTTTAAATGTCCACAACATTTATTGTAGACAGCACACACTAAGGTAGAGCCACTGCAGATGCTGAAATCATGCACAAAACAGTGGGTTTACCTTATCACTATCAAGTTTATAGTTGGGGCCATTCAAAAGAGAATATGTTTTATTGATCAGATGGGGTTGCATACAAAGGTAATGAATATTATTGATAATTTATTTGGAACAAATTGTATATCTCATTTTATTGTGATTGTATCATCCTACTTTTAACCTGTTTTTATTCTGTGCTGTGTCGCCATATTTTATCTAATGTATTTTATTACATTTTGATCTGATATGGTCAGATGACTAATCAATTAATAAAGGATAAAAAAGGAAAGGATTTACCTTATCTATGTAAGCAGCTTTGGATGTTGAATTAGGGGGAAGGTTTGACTTGTCCAGGTAAAACGCCCTAGAAAAAAAGACCAAATATTCCTAAAATGTTAAAGTGAATCTATCATGTATATGTCTATGTTTTTAAAAATTCAAGACATAAAGATACTGTAATCCTGTGTGTAAAGGGCACCATCTAATTCATGGTATTTAGGGGATCAGTTTTGTGCCTTTGAGCCCCAGGATCCAAGGGCTGCACTTCTTCCAAAACAAAATGGAAAGTGACCAAAAGGCCAGTTTTGGTCCAAATGTTTACAAAATGCAGATTTTTGTCAGATAACTATATGATTTCAATCATCTGACAAAACAAGTTCTATACTAAGGAATGGGACCCACCAGTGTGCTGAGTCAAATTTGTCTGACCAGAACAGCTTATTTAGACCATGTGATTATAAGCATCTTCCCCCTACTTTCTCAGAGCCCTGTAGAAAGACAGCAAGTGAATTGTGGGTTCAACCTCCATTATCGTCATTCCTTAATCTCTCTCTCTCTCTCTCACTCACTCACTCACTCACTCACTCACTCACTCACTCACTCACTCACTCACACACACACACACACACACACACACACACACACACACACACACACACACACAGAGACATAGAAGAGTAAGGAAGCCAAAACTAGCTGCAAGTTCAGCTGCAGCCTCAAGAGTGTTTTAAGACTGCATGACTGAATAAATTTTGCACCTCCTTCAGCATCTTTAATTTGGAAAAACACTGAAAGAATAAGGTCAGCTGAGGACTCACTGGCCACCTTGAATGGCCAATCCTACACTTTCTGGAATGAGAAATAATGGTCTTTATAGATGAAGGAAGAAGCACAACATTCCATAATTCTCTTTTTCTCTCTAAATCTCTTCATCTGCAAGGAACTTTAAGTGCTCATTTATTGTTCATTTTTAGTTAAATCTTAGTAGTTATACACATTAATGCAAGATAAGAGTTAACAGAGTGGGCAAACGGTACCATCTTTGTGATAAGCTCACAGTGGTGGGAAATCGTCCATATCATTACATATATGGTGTCCTCAATTGTGTTTTCCCACTACTGTGAGCCCATCAGATCTTTCCTTTTGTCGGTAGCATGTGGGCATTCCCAGAATAGTCCCTGATCGTATATCTAGTGATGGTGAGTGCATGTGTGTCATTTTGCCATTTTGCTGACATCGTCTAGTTTTTTCTTCCTGCTGGGACCAACATCTCATGCAGAGGTGTCCAAACTTTTCAGGCCATGGCCCAGTCACATGATTCAGGGAGGGAGTCACTATGGCCCAGAGGTCAGATGCAGCCCCCAATGCCAATTCATTTGGCCCACGAAGCCCTCGTTGCTCCTGTAAACGGAAGTAAAACGCAGGAGCAACAAGGGCTTCGTGGGACAAATGAATTGGCATTGGGGGCCGCATCCAGACCCCGGGCTGTAGTTTGGGCACCACTGATTTAATGGGTACAGCACATATTGTGCCAGTGCTGCAGCAGTATATATTCGGATCCCAACATAATGCTGGGATAGAATTGCTTTGCCAAAAAACTAATGTAATTTTCAGAATATTATTTACCTGAATGTGTAACTACTTTCTCCACTAATTAGCTGACACTTTCAGAGTACTTGGAAGTGCAACACTTGCATACTTTTCTATGAAATTATACTTGATATAGCTGAGAACATAGCAGACTAAGGATAGCATACAAATTTCCAAAGCACTTCACTTTATTACTAAATGCTTGTTTAGGACTTTAATAAAATGTTATGAGGAGAGTTAATGGAAAACTTGGCCTAATGCCCATACTAAGGCAATGTTTTGTAATCTACTCAAAGTGACAAGCATGAAATCTTAACACTTATCCCATGTGTATAATATATTAGCTGTAGAATTTTTAAAATGCAGCAGACCTTTTATTTTATAAAACCAGAAGGCACGTATATTAAGGAGAAAAGCAACACAGCCAGCCTGAGTAAAGAAAGAAAGCTTAAAGCTGCCATTTGATTTCCTTTACACTTGAATGTAGTTAATTATAATAGACAAGGACCAAACTATGATTGGGCCTAATATTGGCAAAAAAACAACAACCCAGCAACAACACATATGGGGATGTGGAGAATGATATATTTTAGAAAGGAAGGACAGGTAAGTAAACTTTTAAAATTAGCTTATCAAATTTTTCAATTCTGAGTTACAGTGACCTTCCTGATGCTTTTCTAAGTACTGAACAGAGTACTCAAGTGGCTTAGCATTCCTTTCTTCTGGGACTGTGCAACTTGCCCAAGTCTACACAAGGAGGCTTCTCCTTCCAGGAGGCACAGTGGGGAATCAAATTCCCAGCCTGTGTCTCCACAGCCAGAAATGCAATTCTCTGAGCTATCCAAATAGGCACAAGAAGCTAGAACCACTGCCAGATGGCTAGAACTAAGCGTTCTGTGGAGCAACACAATAATCTGTCCTCTGAATGGGAGGGAGAATAGACTAGTAAGGTTCACCATATGGAAGTGACAAGGGTAATGCTACAGAGAGTCAAGATGCAATGGAAGGGGGGGGGGGAGAGAAAAGGCTGTGAGTTTCCAATAACACTGTTTTATTAGAACTGAACCAAATGCAATGTACAGTACTTGGGCAAGAATGTAGCATTTCCACAGGAAGTCTCCTTTCCCCAACACCTTTCTGAAGACTAACTGTGAATCATTTTTGTGTCCCCTGGACCGCAGTTGTGGTATACTGTACTTATTAACACCATCCCGGACCCACCACCAACCACAACAGATGGAGTAGCAACTATGAAGAATCATTTCCATGCTTTTGAAAGATATTTTTTAAAGTTTCTCTGAATTTCATGCAACTTTCTGGTGTGATAAGAGAGCAGTGGGGGAGAAAATCATAAGTACAGCTTCACTAAACCACCACAGCCTAAAAAAAGAAAGGAAATTAGAAGGCTGAATAGTGTCTAACATAATAGTTTTTTAGCATTGATTAATAGTAATATGTTACAACTATATTTGATTTCTTTCCTTTGCTTACCTTTGTATGGTTCTAAATAAATTAACTTTTCTAATTAATATTGCATTATGTAGTGGCAAATCAATTCTCCCTTATTTGGTTCCCTAGGTATAAGGTACTTAGCTGCAGTTCAACAATCCTTACTTTTTGTGGTGCTCTTGGTACCATGCAATTTGCCCATGGCTGCAGAGACAGCATCCCTATCATCTGGTAGCATGGCTTGTGCTCTAAAGCAGGGGTGCCCAAACAATGGTCTGCTTCCAGGAGTGACAAGGGTGGTGCAGGCTGGATGAATTGGCATCAGGGGCCATATCTGGGCCATGGGCCATAGTTTGGACACTCCTGGCTTATGCAAAGAAAATGGCAGCTTAAAATTTATCTCATCCTGTTGCAAAACAGATTGTAAGGCACATTTTACTTCTGCTTCTGGTGGGAGGAACCACATGACTGATCCACTGAACCACTTGACTGGCCCACAGCCTGAAAAGTTTGGGCAGCCCCTGCTCTAAAGGAACCAGGTCACAGTTACTGTATGTTTGGAAGAATGTCCAGACTTATCTGGCTGTACATGCTGTGATCTATGAAGCAGAGGATAAGTTTGAGGCTCATATGCCTTTCCCTTGTTGGTTACTCACTTGAGTTTCTGGTTATACTGTTTTACTTTTTCCAGTGAAGCTGCATTAATCTGGGCTTGAAATTCTTCTACTGACACATTGTCCCTGTAATAATAGCCCTCCATGCTTTCCAGGGCTGGCAAAGAATGAAAAGGGAAAGAAATCCATATTAAAAACTCAGCATCGATGCTTCCCTTCCACCCATTCAAATATATATATATATATTATATACAGTCAAACCTCGCATAAAGAGCACCTCGCTTAAAGAGCAGAATTTTCTCTGAATGTTCGCTTCACTTAACAAATAAAACCAACCAAAAACTCGCTTAACAAATAAATCAGGGTTCGCAATCCCCCCCCCCCCCACAATTGGTCACTTACAATGGTGATTCGCTTAAAGAGCAAAGTCGCTTAAAGAGCAATCTTGTGGAACGCATTATGCTCTTTAAGTGAGGTATAACTGTATACGTATGTCACATTAAGGAAGCATAATTTTATTTGCTCTTTTCACCCTCAATGTCCTATGATACTTTTCAGTAAACAAAATATGTCCAGTAGGTCTCTTCAGTCCATTAACTGATTGTGACTAGCACTTCAGTAGAATTCTATATTGAGTCTAGATACAGTACTTCATTGGGCACTAAAATTATGGCTGTAACTGTTGTCAGCACTTGCCACATTCCTAATGGACAGAGCAATAGCATGTGGGACTAGAGAGAAACTGACAGCAAGCTATGCCACGTCAAGAATGGCAAAATGTGTGTAACGGCAGGGAGTGGCTTTGCTAGACAGTTTAATATTTATAATCCTCCTCAACCCCATTTGAGAGCAATGGGTAGCAGATTACCTTTCAGTTCCATAACCAACATAGTCTGCATGAATCTGTATCAGACACCTCTAAAGCAGCCAAGTTATTTTACCTGACTTCTCTGTACAAATTCATCCCATCTCTTCCCCCATACACAAACAATCTGCATTTGGGGCTCTTCCATAAGGGATAATTTCCCTACCTGGACAGCCATAGCAGAGGCATCTACTCTCGTAGAGTTCCTACTTCCTACTAAGGGTGCCAGTGGAACACAAACAATACACAACTGCAACACTTCAGCAATAATGTGGCAAGGACATAATTGTGCTAGAATTGTGTATAAAATTGCAGTTTTTACCAATAATTTAACAAGGATTTATGCAAAGCTTGTGCTGAAAAAATGAGAATATATTAAATGAGTAATATCATTATTACATTGAAATGGGAACATGGGAACTGACACTAGAGGAATAGAGCATATTAATAAAAGATATTTCAATTAGGAACAGTGCTACTTTATTAATAAATACAACTCATAAAAGTTCAGAATCCCTAGGGAATCATTTAAAATGTACCTAATAAGCAAGATTTTGTTGAAATCAGCTTATGGACTCACAGCTATGATGTAGGCTGAGTATTAATTATGGTAAAACTTCTTTAAATGACCAGTCTATGAATAATGCATTCATTGCACAACCCACTTGAGTATCCCCAGAAGCCTTAGTTTTGCTTCTGCGTAAAGGCAATTATGAGTAGACAAATTATCAGTCCAAATGCTTGTGTTAACCAATAAATGGTGCATGACTGAATGAATTACAAAGGTGAGTAAAGTCATACCCACAAGAAACACCTGCCCAAGGATCAGTACAAATAGTTTTTGTTATTTATATTAAAATAAGATTAAAAATAAATAATAATAATGGCTCCAAATCTCACTGTAGTCACAGTTAGACAGGAATGTATACCCTTCTGCAGCTAGTTTAGTGGACTTGGATAAACATCACACTGACTCAGATTGTTTTGTGTAGCTATGTAGGAAGGTTGCCTTTGCTTGAAAGCCAGTCATAAATATTTAAGTAAATAAATAAAATGACCTACTGGAACAGGTTGTGGGGAAAGGTTATGTACGAGAAATCTGGCCAACAGCTTTCCATTATCATATTATAGGTTACCCTTGCTCAAAAGGCAGTCATATCCGACTCTAGGGTTTGGTGCTCATCTCCATTTATAGCGAAAGAGCCAGCACTGTCTGTGCTTGCAAACATTTCCATGGACATGTGGCAGGCATGATTAGACACCAGTAGCTGGGACAGAGGAGCTCATTCCATCATGAAGCAGCTGGGCCTCAAACTGTTGACCTGTCAACCTTCCAGTCATCATGTTCAGAATCTTAACCACTAAGCCACCACAGGGTGTAGCTATGCAGGCAGAGGTAAATGGCATATTATTTATTTATTTATTTATTTATTTATTTATTTACTCATATTTACTATCCTGCCCCAATCGAGTAGACCCGACTCTGAGTGGCTTACATCATAGATTAAAATCACAGGTTAAAACCTTAAAAATTCATAAGAAAAATTACAACAATGTAACAGATAAAAACAAGAGCAGAAAGGGGTGGCTGTCCCTTAAATCCCTTAAATCAGCCAACCTGCATGGATCTCATGTTCCTGGGTCCCCACACTTGCTCCGCCAGCCAGGTCTTTAAGCCTCTTCGGAAAGGCAGGAGCTCTGCCTGTAGGCGCAGCTCAGTTGGGAGAAGGTTCCAAAGGGCCGGGGCGAACACAGAGAAGGCCCTCTTCCTAGTGCTAGAGAGGGGAGCTTCCCTAGTTGATGGAATAACAAGAGAGCCCCTCCGGTCCACCCTAGTGGGACGGACAGACGTTCTTAGGGTGACGCGATCTCTTAGGTTATTATCTACTCATTTCAGGCTAGCAATTAGATGCCCCTGCAATTCTTGTGGTGGTCTGCACCTATTAGCTTGGTGCATCCTGAAGAACTGGAGTGCCAGCAGGAAGCAAGTGAATGTTATGTCATTTGCCTTCCATCTACACAAAAAACCAACAGAATTTCAGCAATATGCACAACTGCACAGACAAAGATTTGGATATTCATCCATATCAATTACTGGATTTGAACTTTTTTAAATTTAATTTTTCTTTTAAGTGTTGGGCTTTCCGTCAGTGTTTGCAAATGATGAATTTGCAAGATAGTGGTCAAAATCTTATTAAATTGTTAACTTAAATTTAACAGCTATTAAAATTAAACACAAATCATTAAATTCACATCAAATTTTCAAAACATTTCCCCTGTAACTTGTATAGGCAAACAGAACATCAAGTACAGTACAGTATGTTTACATCATCAGTACATGAGCTTCACATATATTTCAGAAGTCAGACTATTTTACCTTGTGAAAACAGAACTGGATAAATTTTAAAACCTCCACCATTCTGCAGCCTTTGAGGAAGTTGTTCAAAATTGTAACTATCAAGATAAAAATAAACTCTCAAGGCTTGCCGGCTTCCTTCTGCTTGATACGTAATTGGCATATCTAAAAATAATAATAGAAATGATGACTGTTTTTGCAATGAGTACCACAAATAAATAAAGGAGAAAACGGGGAAGATTTATAAGACCCAGTATGGTCTTCTATTTAGAAGACTGAATGAACTCTGTGGTGCAAGATAATGCATTAGTACCCTTCTGCACTACAGACTGCAGATACAGGTGCTCTTAAATTCTTTTAGCAACTGTAGCAGGAAAAGCATTGCTTTGCGACTATCTAATGTGGCCCACTATTCTCTGGACGTTACCATCTTGGGGATGAGATTGTTTAATTTAAACTGGGGATTGTATGATTTTAATCATACCTATTTTCAAGAGTAACTATCTCACAGGATTGATGTGAAGATAAAAACTGAATATGTATGCTGCCTTTCCTCTTGGAGGAAAAGCAAGACAGAAATACATTAGGTAAAGGTACAGGTCACCCTTATGCAAAAGCTAGTCGTATCTGACTCTAGGGTTCAGTGCTCATCTCTGTTTATAGCTAAAGAGCCTACAGAACTTTCCCTGGACATGGGGCAGGCATGACGGGACACTAGAGTGCATTGAATGCTGTTACCTTTCCACCAAAGTGGTACCTATTTATCTACTTGCAATTTCTTGCTTTCAAACTACTAGGTTGGCAGGAGCTGGCAGGAGCTGCCGACCTGCCAACCTGCCCATGAAGTTCAGCATCTTAACCACTAAGCTACCATAAATACATTAAAAGTGAACAAAGAAACACAATAATAAAATATTGTTTTGTAGGCAGCTATTAATCCCAGTATGATTTAGGCTGGAAATATCAGCTATATTCTCCATGGGAATCCTACAAAATAAAAAAGGATCACTGTGTCACAGCCTCCATTTGATCTCTGTAATATGTTGAATTACTATTACTATGTATAGTGTTACTACATAATGAATTTTCTCACTTTCACTTCCTCTCACTGATTGCAGCTGAGTGCCTACAACCACTACCCACAATGTGAAGGTCTACTATAGCCTACAAACCAATAGCTCCACTTGACCACACACACACCCGTTCACAGCAATGGCCATATAATATCAGAGACTTCTGATAGATCAGGTTATAATTACTCTAGAGCAGGAGTTCTCAACCTTTTAAAGCTAGGGGCTGGGTCACTCTCCCTCAGACTCTCCCTCAGACAGGGGGCTGGGTGGCCATTTTGCCCTTCCTCCACCACATGGCACTTCCTGGTATGGTGGAGGTGGTTGGGGGCCACATGAAATGGTGCCGTGAGTCACATCCAGCCTCTGAGCTGCAGGTTGAGAATCTCTGCTCTATAGGATAGATCAGTCTAGTCTCACTATTTAGGTACAAATCAGGTTGGGGAATTATTGATAAATAATTCATGCCTCAGACCTGCTTTAAATTAAATCAGGGGACAGCTAATTCACTGGACAATAAAAATCTGCTACCGTGAAAGTAATAATGGCTTGTTCAACAATGCACATGCACAGAGAATATTGTCCAGAATACTAAAAATTTACTTTATATTTATGAACCTTTTATTCATGTTCAATCAAAAGATAACATTCCCAGTCAAAAGAAACCTCTCTCATTCTCCTTTACAGACCAGCACTATTTTTGTACTGATGCTAATACTAATAGGTCTTCAGATGAGAGAGGCTTTTAAATAGCACTTTATAAATTGGAGAAACTGAGAATTGAAACAGGACATTCTATATGCAAAGGGCATAATCTACCACTGACCTATGGCCCATAATCTGCATTGTCTCATCAACCTGTGATTGAGGCGTGGCATCCACTGCCTTGTTTGCTTAATTCTCCTAAAACCCTGATGTCAGGGACTCATGCCTTCTCCCTTCCATCCTTCAGCTTACATTCATCATATATAACATTAATAATGGTTTGCAGATAATATCACCAAATGATGGAAAGAATGGGAAACTTTACTCATTAGAAGAATTGATGGCCTGAGGTCAGCACTCCAACATGCTTCTAATCAATGATTAATAAACTGGAAATGGTTTACCTGCACTAAGCCTTATGGTTGCAACAATAATTTATTCAAGAAATACAAAATTCCTACTGGTTCCTTATACAGTAGTTTGTTATATAACCTGTCAAACTCCATACACAGTATACAAATTAAAAAATAAGAAGCTAGAAAACTGAAGTACACTTCAGTACACTTAACAGTACTCACTTGCAAGCAGAGGCTCTTGTTCAGATTGTTTAAAATAAAACGTAACTTTCTCCAGGTCAAATAATGCAACCAATGTATCTTCTAGCATAGCTTGTTCATCCATCTGAAAAGATATACAGTAGAGTACAGTAATACCTCATATATTAGTATCGAATAACACTAAAATCGCATAACATTAAGGAATCTGGGAGGAAGAATTGCATCAGATAACATTAAGATCCTATGGGATGCTTCAGATAACAACCGCTAAAGCCTGTGTGGTTACAATGTATCTCTATGGATCCCATAGGATTTTAACATGCATCAGATAACACTAAAAATCATATAACACCAAGACTTGTGGAACCAGGTTTTAGTGTTATATGAGGTTTTACTGGTATATACTATACACTGATTTGCTTTAGACTAAAGTATATAATTATTAGTAATAAACATAAGTAGTCACATCTTGTTTCACTTGAAGTAGTAGTCCCATTTAAGTAATTAGCAACTGAAATTATTTTGTTTCTATCGAATTTCATTTCCACCTCCAGTCCAAAGAAGATTATTAGCAATGGTGAAATACATTGAACACAGCCAGTTAATGTACTGTTTCCCGTGTTGACTTTAATCTCACGGAGCTGTAGTCGTGCATGCTAATGAATACACTTTGAAATGCCATAAAACAAACTAAGCTTGAATGCTTAGAACAATATTTAGAACATTGACATCTGTATATTATTGTGTCTTATATCTGAGCACATTTTATTTCATCTTTCTTTTAAAAATGGAAATGTTTACTTGAAACCATACAAAGATAAAAATGTACAGCAGGTACAATAGAAATCAAAGCATCTGATTCTGAGTAATTACAGTCCGAAATATTGGAACAAGAGTAACTTTTTGGGCATGTGGCCTCTGCACTACATGATGGTGAAAATGAACAGAAACACTTTAGATCTGAGCAAAGTCAGGACGGTCAGCATTAATGCAAGCAGCTTGATAAAAGTGGGGCATTAACCAGTCAGAAATTACAGGCATTGGCAGACAAACATCCCCATTTTGGGTGGCTCATAAGTAATGGAACAAACTAATGTCAGCACAAACAGAAGGACTGCCTTCAATACTTGGTTGAAAAGCTTTTGCAGTCCATGACTGCCTGAAGTCTGGATCAAATGGAGATGGCTAAATGCTTAGTATCCTCCCTCAAGATTCTTTGCCAGGATTTTATTGCAGGTGCCTTCAGCTGATGCGTGTTCGTGGGTCTTTCTGCCTTCAGTCTTGTCCTCAGTAAGTGAAAAGCATGCTCCATTGAGCTGAGATCCAGTTTGATTTAGCCATTGAATAATATCCCACTTCTTTTCCCTGAGAAACCCTTGGGTAGCTTTTGCTGTATGTTTTGGGTCATTATCCATCTGCCATACGAGGTGGTGTCCTATCAGTTTTGCAGCATTTGGGAGAATCTGAGCAGAATCTGAGCATTTGGGAGAATCTGGGCCCTATACACTTCAGAATTCATCTCGCTTCTTCAGTCAGCAGTAAGGTCATCAATAAACACCAAGGATTCAGTTCTATTGGCAGCCATACATGCCCATGACATAACACTGCCTCCACCTTGTCTAACAAATACAGTAATGTGGTTTGCTTTGGATCATGAGCTGTTTCTTCCCTTCTCTATACTTTTATCTTTCCATCATTATAGTACAAATTAATATTGGCCTCATCAGTCCAAAAAAGTCTTATTCTAGAACTGGGCAGGATCTTTTAGGTACTGTATTTATTGACTGGTTAATGCCCCAGTTTTGTCAAGCCACTTGCATCAAAGCTGATTTCACTGACATCTTAATGGTTTCCTTTCATCTTCACTGAGGTGGGGTGCAGAGGTCACATGCCCCCAAAATTTTACCCTTATTCCAATATTTCTGGGCCTCACTGTATGTATCTGATACCTTCCCTTGCTTATATAAAGCAGCATATTGAATAGAAATGATATGAAATAACACAGACCAAATCCCAGAAGAACAGCCTCTCTGAAAATGAAGACCTGGTTATTATTTTATCTTCTCCTTATAAAATTTAAATGTATTTTTGGTAATATAACTGATAAATAGAATCCCAACTACTGATAAAGCTGCACTATATCATTTTAAATGACACTTTCATTTTTTAAATTAACTCTTTAAACTTTCAATATCCTCTGGACCAAAGAACTTGAATCCGCATTGATCTCCTTAAATGTTCCAGAGAAACTAATAACTCTCAGGTCTCAATTAGTTTTCAGTACAGTGATCAAGAATCAATGTCATGAATAGCAGACACAAAATATTAGCATATGTATCTGATATAGTCTTCCAAACTTCCAGGCTGTGTACTTGAATTTTCAAGATATTAGACAACTAGCCTTGTGAAGCTGATATTTCAGCATTCAGATTTTTCAGTTTGTTCATATGGGAACTTATAACTAATCTTTCTTTCCTATTTGTCCTTCAATGCTATACTCTAATATTGTCTTTATACTTGGAAGTCCCATCCCGCCTATCACTGGCTCCTAATGTACTCAGATAAGATGTATTAAAGTTAATGGAATGTTTTGAAGAATAGAAGTTTCAAGTTATTTCTGAAGTCATTACCAGCAGTTTCTTTCTCCAGAAAGTATCTATTTGAAAAGTTTAACCATAAGAACTGACAGCACACTTGTCTGACTCGTCATTTGGGGTCTGGGGGCAAAGTATCTATTTGAAAAGTTTAACCATAAGAACTGATAGACTTCTCTTATTCCTGAAATTGATGAGGGATCATCTGTTCTGCCACAAAATTGCCCTTTTTACACTAGTCCTCCATGTGATGATAAAGCTCTTGTAATTCTAAACTGCCTCCACCTCTGTGATTCAGCTCAGCTATCATTCCAGTATGTAATTTAGTTCATCAAGAATCTCCTCCTGTGCTGTGGAGCTGAGTCAGAATTTAATCAAGCAAAGATATATTTCAATCAGGTCCATTCAACTTTTTGCAACAGGTCAGTTGTCACTGTTCTAACTGTAGCCCATTCACATTTCTCTTTCTTTAAATAATTATGCTCCTGATTATATGACTGCAATATTTTCAGCCTAAATATTAGCACCAAAATGTCACAGCCCAATCCCAGTAGACAAGCTTCTCAAAAAAAAAAAAAAAAGAGAAGGTTTTCCTTTTATCTGTTTTTGAATTAATTTAAGCAGTCTAATTTTCTACTGATACAACTGACTGAGCAAGAAGGTCTAACTAATGGGGAAAGGAGCACTGCTTCATTTTATATTTTCACACATACTCTTTCTTTTTTAAATGCATCTCAAAAATTTTGGCGGTGGGCTAGAAAAACTTGTGCCATACCCAATTGTCTGGGGTGCTGCAAAGCTCTTTGCTGTTTCTACTGCAACATACTAACACTACTAAATCATTGTATTTAAATGCATCTGTCAGAAGTATGACACTTCACTGTCAGAAGTATGAAAAATGAACAAAGAAACATTTTGTCATTGATACATATTACAGTCAAACCTTGCATAAAGAGCGTTTTGCTTAGCGAAAAACTTGCATAACGAGCACGTTTTTTGCTAAGCAGTCTGACCCGCATAATGAATTTTTCGCTATGTGAGTCGGACTTTTCCCTATGGAAAAACTCGCATAACGAGCGTTTCTATGGGGGAAACTCGCATAGCGAAAAATTTTCGCTATGCGAGTTTTCCCCATAGAAACGCACGTTATGCAAGTTTTTCCATAGGGAAAAGTCCGACTCGCATAGCGAAAAATTTGATATGCGAGTCAGACTCGCATAGTGAATTTTTCGCATAGCGAGCAGCCTCGCAGAACGCATTAAATTCGTTATGCGAGGTATGACTGTACATACATAAAGGGGTTCTCAACCTCTTTAAGCAGAGGGCTGGGTCACGCTCCCTCAGACAGTTTTGGGGGCTGGACAGTCATTTTGCTCTGCCTGCCACACAAGGCACTTCTGGTGAAATGGTGCTGCTGAAATGGTGGCGTGGCCTGCATCCAGCCCCTGGGCTGTAGGTTGAGAACCCCTGATGTAATTAGTCCACAGTCTGCTTTCAATGAATGGGAGAGCTCCAGATGCATGAGATCTTCCAAGGATTATTTCCCAAATTTAAAGCTGCTCTCTGAATCCCTAACAGAACAGTACATGAATTCATAACAGAGATGTTTTGTATGAGGTGGGAAGAAGAGGAAAGAAGGCTGTGGCTATATCTGTTGTCCTGGGCCTGATTGTTGTTCAGCTGCTTGGAGGTAGCTCTTTGTACGATTGCAACTATGTGATCTACTCCAAACACATGATGATGGAAGGGCTACAGCTTTCTTCTCCTTTGCTTCTTCTTTTACTTCATCAGGTGCCAAGGAAGATGCAAGGTTCTTGTTCTGGCACTTCTAATGGCCTTCACCAGCGTTATTTGGTGTTCTTGTTATCCCTCCACCATCCTCTGGGTCTGCCTCATGGTCTTTGTCCTTCTCCTCTTTCCATGTATGCCTTTGCATGGTATGGAATTCCAAGATATTCCCTCCAAATGGATAAACAACTTTTTTTGTTGTCTCTGTGTGTAGTTTAACTGGAAATGAATACTGATAATAAACGAGTCACTGACTTCAGAAGGAGGAAAAGGCAGCTGGACTTCTGTAGCTATACTTATGAGCAAGATCTTATGACCAACTTCTTAACAGTTAGAGCAGTATGTCAATCAAAGCATATGTCTTGAGAAGTGGTGAGCGCTCCAACACTGGAAGCATTCAAGAGAGAATTGGACAACCATCTGTCCTATCTACAGATGGTTCAGGATTCAGGCCCGGATATGGTATCAAGACTGCATTGGTTGTGCTGGTAGATGATCTCTGGCATGAGCAGGTAGATGATCTCTGGCATGAGCAGGTAGATGATCTCTGGCATGAGCATCGTCCCAAGGACATCTGTCCGTCCCACCAGGGCGGATCAGAGAGGCTCTCTTATCATTCCATCAGCTAGAGAGGCGCATCTCTCTAGCACCAGAAGGAGGGCCTTCTCCGTGGCCGCCCCGGCCCTTTGGAACCTCCTGCCAACTGAGTTACATCTACAGAGAGAGCTCCTGCACTTTCGGAAGGGCCTAAAAACCTGGCTGGTAGGGCAGGTGTGGGGCTCCAGGAACATGGGGTCCCATGTTGGGTGGCTGATCTGATGGGACAGCCACCCCTCCCTCACTCTTTTAAACTTTTTAAATCTTTTTAAACCTTTTAACCTTTTTAAATCTTTTAAATTTTTGTAAATTCATGGTTTAATTCTTTTTTAATTGACTTTTAAGTAATTTTGAACCTCAAGGTTTTAATTTATGAATTTTCTGTAAGCCTGTCCTGGCTCTTCTTAACCTCTCAGCGGCCTTCGATACCATCGACCACAGCATCCTTCTGGGGTAGTTCTGAGGAGTGGGGATCCAGGGCATAGTTTTGTCCTGGATTTCCACATTTCTGAAGGGCCGGACCCTGTCAGTGTGGCTGGAGGGCAAGAGGTCCAATCTGAGGCCCCTCAAATATGGGGTGCCCCAGGGCTCGGTATTCTCGCCTCTCCTATTTAATATCTACATGAAGCCTCTGGGTGAGATCATCCATTCCCACAGGGTGAGGTATCATAAAAACACAGATGATACCCAGCTATACATCTCGCCCGGAGATCCAAGTGATGCAATCAAAGTCCTATCCAGTTGTCTGGAGGCTGTTGGGGTCTGGATGGGGGACAACAGGCTACAGCTGAATCCTGGCAAGACTGAATGGCTGTGGGTCAGAGGTCCTGTGTTATCTCGGGAGCTATTTTGCCCCAAACAGACCCGGTGCTTAATCTGGGGGTCCTCCTGGACTCCCAATTCCTGCTCTATGACCAGGAGGGATTTTGCACAACTTCGTGTAATACCGGTACGCCAATTAAGCCCACTCCTTGTTCAGGACTCCTTGCTCATGATCACACACGCTGTAGTCAGACTTGATTATTGTAATGCACTCTACATGGGGCTGCCCTTGATGACCATTCGGAGGCTGGAACTGGTCTAGAATGCAGCTGCTCAGGTGGTGTTGGGGTGTGGGCATTATACCCATGCCTCACCACTCCTTTGGGAACTGCACTGGTTGCCAGTATGCCTCCAGGTGTAATTCTATATGCTGGTTATTACCTTTAAATTCCTACATGGTAGTGGGCCAGGATACTTAAGAGACTGCATCACCCCAAGGATATCTGTCCGTCCCACCAGAGCGGACTGGAGAGAATCTCTAATTGTGCCATCAGCTAGAGAGGCACATCTTTCTAGCACCAGAAGGAGGGCCTTTTCTGTGTCCGCTCTGGCCCTGTGGAACCTCCTGCCAACTGAGTTGTGTCTCCAGACAGAGCTGCTGCCCTTTAGGAAAGGTGTAAAGATTTGGCTGGTGGGACAGGAGTGGGGCACTAATAGTTCTGTGACACTACCCCATTGTCTCATTTAACAAGCATCTCCCAGTTGAATCTTTTAATCTTTTAACCTTATTGCTTTTAGATTTTTTAATTCATTTTTTTTAAATAAATGTTAAATAATTGAATATGTTTTAGGGTCAGATGTGGGATGTAACAGGGCTGTGGCACCTGTCTGTTTTATTATCATTTTAGCTGCCTGAGTCTCTTGCCAAGTAAAGCGGCATATAAATATGAAGAAATAAATAAATATCTGCTTTGGTTCAGGCTCCTGTATTGAGCAGAGGAGCAGAGTAGACTCACCTAAAAAGACCCTTCCAACTCAGTTATTCTATGATTCTATGTGTAAACAGAGAGTCCTGAATAGGTGTTTAAAAGGTGAGTTCCATGGTGCTGTGTCACTGTTTGCATAGAAAAAGGGACATAGCAGATCTATTTGTATTTTTCCCTCTGTGTAGTCACCCTCTGAATCTACTTTCCTGGAAGAGCAAAAGAGGAGACATGCCTTTGAGAGGAGAGAAAAAAGAAAGGAAGATGCACAAATATGATGAAAAGAAGACAGACTATCAGGAAGCATGCTGAGTCTTTGAAGCTATAAAATAGAGTATGTGGAGAATACATGATTTTATACATGGCTATGAACTAACAAGCCAATCTTAGCTTCCAGTACACCACAACCTTTGCATTGTTTGACAACAGGTTAAATTGGTCAACTTCCCAGATCAACTGTAATATGGAATATCTGCAGTGAATTCAACAGCCTTTTAGACATTTTAAGAAAACTTTTGTCTTTTTTAACAGAGATTGATTCCATCTACTTTTGATCACGACAATAAGAACATTGCACAGAGTGATAAAGGCATGCACTGAAATTCTCACCAGGTTTGGTGACAAGAGGGACTGGAAATAAAGGAGGACACCTGCATCGGATATCTGTTCCAACCATCTTCTGCTAGCCTCCTGTGTCTCCATTTCACACTCCTTACTGTTGTCAAACACCTGATTTAAGGCAGCCATTAGCTGCTCTGAAAAAGCACAAACTGTAGCGACTAGACTCTGGCAGAAGACCATGTCTCGCCTGAGCTGTATCTCACTATCTGTGAAGGGCATAACAAAGGAGAGAAACAGATAAGAACAATTAGCTTGACTGTAAACCAACTACACACAGATCAATGGCCTCCTTACACTTCTGTATTAACTTTTACTTGTTCATACAATTTGCATTGCAATCTGTGATGTATCAAAAGAAATAATTTCTGGAGTTTAAAAAGATGTACTCAGAGATGTCTGGTCAGACATCCCGCTACAGTAATGGAGTAGCTCGTACAGCCAGCAACTCAACACCGGGTGTTGGGCAGTGGTAAATAACCTGACTCCCTAAAGAGGCCAACGGCTACAGGTGGATGAGCCCCTTTAGGTGGGTTGATTGTCCCCCTCAGTGGAGGAAATGCCACTAGAAACCAACAGATTGGGCCCAACAGCAAAATGAATGGAGGAGGAACCACTTCACTATTCTGATTCCCAACGGTCATGGAGGTGGAAGAGGCCATGCCAGATGGACTGGCTGTGAAGGCACACCTTATTAATATTCTCAAGGCTGCGGAAGTCCATTGCAGTCCCGGTGTTAAATCCTGCATGTTTCATTTCATACATGCTGCAAGAAATGGTTCCATGATCACAATGTGTGGGGTCATTTCATGGCAAGCTGCGATCCACCTTAAATAAATTCACACCAGTGGCATTATGTATACTCGGATATGAGTAACAGCTGATGACAACTCCGAGATACAAGATGACGTATTGGCTGACCGTGCATTTCATATATCTATGTTACAAAGCTGACCCAATATTCTATTTTATATAAGTTCTTTCAGGATTAGTTCCTCCATCCACGCTATTCCTTGACACTCCTTCATATTAAACAGGTAGGGAGAATTATATTCAATGACTTCAGTTCATTAGAATTTAACCAGTCAATTCTTATGCTCCATTTGTTTCTACACTCCATGAAGATTTCTTACCCTCATAATAATATAGGTGGAAGAATTTATGGAACAGTCAGTCTACTCCTTTAAATAAAAATAACAAAGTTGGTAATTACCTGTATATTCAAGAAGTGATAGAAGAATCCTTGCTTTCACCTCTGGAAAAAAAAATACATCTAGCTGAAGAAACAAAATTATCTTGGGGATTCAGATTTGGTTTTTATTTCTGCATCTTTCAGCCAAGTAAACAGTAATTTTCTAATCAATTGGGAACATCAGTCATGATTCATACTATTTGTGAAGATTCATGCTCACTTAAATCTTCAATTTCCATATTGAATAACAGAGAAACAATATGCACCATGTGTTGATTAATCAACCATTACAGCTTTAGTACATTTTAAAACATGTGAATTCATAATCAAGTGTGCAGTCACCAAGAGGCATCAAAGATATCCATATCTGTCCTACATGTTACCCTCTACTTCCAGAGATACCCCATTATTACACATTTGGGGCAGGCTTCCAAAGTCTTTGCACAGAGTAGTTGGTAGTAAGACAAGATTTGTTTCAATCCCACCACTGCATTCAGCAAGAGCAGTGACTCTGTACTACTAACATAAGCTTTCTAATATTTCTAATAGATCCACATCAATATAAAATAATAAAGTAATTATCTAAGTTTTGTATACTTACTGTCCAATGGCTAACATTATAACTACCGGTATATAATATCACAAAATATAATCTAAGCAAATCAAGACAGTGAATCTCGTTATTTTCAAGACCAATATTTTGAAATATGTACCAAGATCAATTTCAGTTAAATTTAATCCCCACACAGATACATCTTCTTGTATCATTGTACAGAACTTCATCTTTTTAGACTTCTTCATTTACTACTGGCTTGTTCTAGTTTCCATTTTAAAAATATGCATAGAGTTCAGTAGAGAGAATCAGAGACCAAGTAGGGGGTTACAGAAACCCAATGACTGATATATTTACAATAAATACAGTAGGAGATTTTCAGGAGTAGCTTTATTTTCTTTTAAAAAAATAAAATTCCATTGACTTAGCACTATGACTTGTAAGGAATATGCAGTATTTTCAAAATCTTAACTTTTGTTGTTTAGTTGCACAGTCAATTCCAACCCTTTGCGACCTCATGGACCACTGTCCAACAGGCACTTCTGACCTCCACCATCCTCCTCAACTTGCTCAGCTTTGTGCCCATTCTGTCTACAATACCATCTAGCCATCTCATTTTTGGCCGCCCCTTCTTCTTTTGCCCTCCACCCTTCCCAGCATCAAGGCTTTCTCAAGCAAATCCTCTCTTCTCATTTGATGTCCAAAGTACTTTAGTTTCATCTTTACTATTTGACCTTCTAAGGAGCAGGCAGGGTTAATTTCTTCTAAGATTGACCTATTTGTTCTCCTTGCTGTCCAGGGGACTCTCAAAACTCTCCTCCAACACCACATCTCAAAGGCATCTATTCTTCTGCGCTCAGCTTTTCTAATGGTCCAGCTCTCACAACCATACATTGCCACTGGTCTGCACAAATATCTTTTCATTCTGCAAACTCTTTCTCAGAAGGATAACAAGGGCTACTTATAATAGAGGTGTTACTGACCTTCAACAAATTTTCTGATGTTTTGGGAAAGGTTTTGAACACTATTGGGAAGATTCCAAGGGTCCTGTTTGATGTGAAGTCTCAGTCGCTTTGGACAGCTGAGTTTAAGTTCAACTTCTTGCTGAAATTCTAATCAAAAACAAAATTACTTAGCTAATTTATAACATACTTTATTCTGTGAGTTTTAGACATTTTACATTGCATTCCTAACCCCATGTCCAATGACTGAAAGATAGGACCCAGTGTAAAGGATTTTTTTAATCTGCTGAGTAAAGAGGGACTTCTTCTCTTTTCTTACCTTTCCAACATGTCCTGCCTTTATGATGGCCAACATGTCCTGGCTTTGTGCATAACCGAAGATCTACAACTTCATTTCTTCACTTTGAACTTACTTAAGAATGCTCCATCCACATTAAAGAGAGCCTTTATTTTCATCATAACAGCCAGAATCCTACCACTTGCATATGCCAGTGTAACTTGCACAAAACAATTTTAATTGAAAAATTATCACTATTTAGTGAACTAACATTTTTATAGGGCGTCCCAAAAGATGCCATAAATAGGGAGAATTGTGTAACAGGTATCTTAGAACATGTTCACCATGAGTGGGGGAGAAGACTTTGTGTTTATGTGTAGAAAGAGGTGGAAGGACCAGCCACTCCTCTCTAAGCACTTTGATAA
Source organism: Furcifer pardalis (assembly GCA_030440675.1). Classification (NCBI taxonomy): domain Eukaryota; kingdom Metazoa; phylum Chordata; class Lepidosauria; order Squamata; family Chamaeleonidae; genus Furcifer; species Furcifer pardalis. The sequence goes on from CP126891.1 coordinate 83,271,224, forward strand.
CAACCAAGTAAATGATGACATGTAAAGTCTACAATTTCTCTCTAATTCATAACTGAAAGCAACATTTTGAACTGTTTTCCTACATCTAGACATCTAGCTTGGAAGCAAATTATGGATTGCTTGCACAAACCATATTTTTGCTGATATGGACATATTATACACATGTCAACTTGCATTATTATTGATACTATATTCTACTTTTTATAAACCTATAATGGTTTATGCTATAAAATTATAGTAGGATGTCATTATTAACAATTTTAAAATAACTGTATCAACACAATCTCAATAAAGCAAATAGAGCTCCAAGATAAATTGAATCTAAATGGCTTTCTTACACAGAGTTTGGAATAAACTACATGGTGTCAGGCAAGCCTCATGGGCAAGAGACTCCTCAAACCAAGGTATCAAAATAGAGAGGATCCAGTTCCAAATAATTTGTAAGATGGGTTCTACCAAGATGATCTTAAAAACTACGCAGGTTCATGAGGCAAAATTTTGCCTTTCCATATGCTCTGTTCCAGAGGCGTAGCAAGGGGGCAAGGGGGGACAGCCTGCCCGATCGCTACTTTGAGGAGGGCAGCAATGCCACTGCCCCAGACTTCCTGGCGGCCGGGCAGGTGCCGGGACCCTCTGCCACCACTGGCACCCTGGGCCCCGCCCCGAAGGCGCGGGCCCAACGGCACAGTGGAGGCCAAGGGGCGCCACTCCCCCTCCTCCCCAGGAGGGGGCTCCTGGGGAGGAGGGGGAGTGGCGCCCCTTGGCCTCCCCCAGTGGAGAGCCCATGGTCGGGTTCCCAGGCGCGTGGCCGCCCCGCCTCCTAGCCCAGCGAAGCCCGAAGGTAGGACTTTCCTACTGGGGGGGGCGAGCCAGGGAGGGGGTTGGCGAGTCTGGCCTGTGGCCCTGGGTGACTGAAACTAACCCTACACTACTGCTCTGTTCAAACTACAAAGAAGGAAATTGGAATATGGGGTGGAGTGAGAGTAAACAGAGGAAGACACACAAAACCCAAAGCAGGAACTAGTAAAGCTGTAACAAATTACAGGGGGGAAATGAACCAACTTTCTTTTAATTTAGATGTATTTGTCTGCTAAATACACAGAGACAACCATGGCAGTATCATTAGTCAGAAACAAAGAAAGACAACACAGGTACTCAGTAAAATTCATTTTGCAGTACATAAAATGCCTAGTATTGTTTAGCTAAATGTATCTTCAATAGAGCAATAAATTCTAATGCATTGCTTAATTATTTTTTTAAAAGTTCTCAAAACCATTTTGCAGCAATTAGTCTAGATGTTGCAGGAGACAATTAAGAACATTATTTTAGTAATAATAATAATAATAATAATAATAATAATAATAATAATAATAATAATAATAATAATAATAATAATAATAATAATAATAATAATAATAATAATAATAATAATGTCAGAAATTGTTCTGAGTTGAAAGGATTTTTTGCGGAAGAAACTCCACTCAGAGAATGCCCAAATGAGGCTCCTTTCATGTCCCCAAGAGCTGGGACAGAGACGGGTGCTCAACCCATCATGCAGTACCCAGGTCTCGAATGCTGACTTGCCAGGCTTCCAGCTAACAAGGGAAGCTTCTTAACCATTGAGCCATTGCAGCCTTAGCAGTAATCCACAGATTCTTCAAATGTAACATAAGATTACACAATTCTCCTTTTAAATATTTGAAATATATGTTCTACAGCATTTATGCACTGAAATTGACATGTTATATTAGTAAGTATAATAATTTTCTGTTTCCTCTCAATCCATGCTGACTGCCACAGTTAATTTCACAAAATACCTTGCAAGCTTCGACCTGGTGTGAAGAACATGGTCTGTTCAAAAGCTGTTGCTACTGCTGGTCCTTTCAGAAGACTGACAATTGAATCTACCTGTTGGATTAAAAAGTGTATGAGTAATGTACCTTTGAAAGAAATGTAATCTTGTATTTGAATTGTATCTTAAAATATTTTAGTATATGTTTAATCCAGACATGCATAGAAGCAGCTAGGCAACTATAGAATAAAATAAATATGCAAAGAACAGGCACAGAAGATCAATCTCCTTGTGCTTATTGTGTTTACAGTAGTTGTATTTGTCTAGCTCAGAGGTGCCCAAGCTATGGCTCATGAGCCGGATCTGGCCCCCGATTCCAATTCATCCGTCCTACACCACCTTCATTGCTCCCAGAAGCAGAGGTAAAATGGGAGTGACATGGTTGATGTGGGTCAGATGAATTGGCATCAAGGTCTAGATCCTGCCCACAGGCCGTAGTTTGGGCACTCCTGCTTTAAGCAGAGGAAATGGCAGGCTAAAATCTATCTCATCCTGTTTTAAAACAGATTGCAAGGCGTGTTTTACCTTCACTTCCAGTGGGAGGAACCACATGACTGGCCCACTGAACCACGTGACCAGCTCACAGCCCAAAAGGTTTCTGCACACCTGGTCTAACTAGTTAGCTGGTTGCACAGCAATACAACTAGATTAATCGATAAGTAAGTGATGTGTGATAGAATTATGATTGTTGTTGGGGAGGGGGGAAATGAATCAACCTTACTGGAATGTGGATATGATTGCTTGCTTTGCCCCGTCAGTGTGGGGTGGAGTGGAGAGGGAGCTTTTAAGAGTGACTGAGTGTTTAAACTGAAAACAGATAGGAATGAGAGAGAGTTAAGATCTTAGGGAGTTAGGATCTTTAATAAGACAGAAATGGAAAAGGAAATAGTAAAGATTAGAAATGTCAGATAAAGCAAAACAAAAAAATGTGGTGGCACCTTGAAGACTGTCTTATTTTCATGTGAGCTTTCAAAAATCAAGTCTATTTCTATAGGCACATGACTGAACTTGATCTATAATTGTATAGCAGTTAGCCTAACTTAAAATGTTACTATGTTTTTGTTTTTTGTTTTCTTTTGTCTGATAAAAGCTTCACAGATTAACACAGCTACCGTATATGCTGGGGTACAAGATGACTTTTTATCCCTGAAAAACATGCCTCCAAGGGGGGGGGGGTCTTGTACGCCGGGTGCACTTCAGTTGAATAAAATACAATAATACCTCAGGTAACGTTTATCTCGGATAACATTTATCTCGGATAACGTTTACCTTGCATAGCATTAAGCAATCTGGGGAGGAGAATTGCATTGAATAACGTTAAGGTCCTATGGGATGGATCAGATAACAACTTTTAATATCAGATGACGAACAGGAGTTTGAAGGCTTTCAAAGGGAAACTGTCACGCCAGCAAACTTGCTAGGGACTTGCCTGGCACTTGCTCTCTCCCTCTATTTGTTATCTTCCTTCTATCATTGACAGTTCCAGTTTGGTGAACAGATTAGAAAACCAACAGCATGGCAGCTCCCATAGGTTTATTGTTCCATTCAGCTTTAGTGAATTGTCTTTGGTGAATTACGTTGAATAAACTTGCACTGTTTTATGTTTACTGTACATGTTTGATAACATACAGCCGTGTGACAGTTTTTCTGCATGTCATAAGCATTTGAATATAAATTAACATATTGAAATCAAATGTGATGTTCTTTTACTTTTTATTTGGTGTATGGAAGGTGTGGGGAAGAGGGGGTAGTCTTATACAGCGAGTATATAACAAACTATATTTTGAGTGGAAATGTTGGGGGTTGTCTTATACGCCCATTCGTCTTGTACACCGGCATATATGGTACTGTACTTTTCTTAAGAGCTTTTAAACAAAATAATTAGAACTGGAAATTAGGAACAGACCAAGTTTAGCAATGAATGATATATATATCACTCACTCACTCACTTACACACTCACTTACACACACACACACACACACACACACACACACACACACACACACACACACACACACACACACACACACACACACACACGTACGTACGTCTAAAGAGGTAAGGATTCACTGAGATGTAAAGGAAGGGACTGTGGTGGCTTAGTGGTTAAGACGCTGAACTTGATGACTGGAAATGACAGTTCAAGACCTGAGTGCTGCATGATGGAGTGAGCTCACATCTCTGTCTTAGCTTCTGCCAACCTAGCATCTGCAGGTGTTTCTGTGGTCATGTGGCAGGCATGACTAGACACCGGAATGCTGTTTAAACTTTCCAGCAAAGTGGTACCTATTTATCTACTTGCAATTTCTTGCTTTCAAACTGCTAGGTTGGCAGGAGCTGGGACAGAGACGAGAGTTCACTCTATCATGCAGCACTCAGGACTTGAACTGCTGACCTGCCAATTTTCAGTGGCAGATTACCAAAGAGTCAAAGTCATAATAGAAGGCTGAAATAAAACCCTTTCATTGTGTGAAGTGACAGGTATATAGACATCAATGTAAAGTAGTGCACTGGATGTCTAAGCAGCAGCATAAGAAGATCCATTGACAGATGCTCAGTTTATTAATTAATGTGGCAACCTAGCTTACAGAGACTTGGGGGTGTCACAGCTGTCATGAACCCCAAACCTTGCACAGCACTGCCTGGTTTCCTCTAGATAAGGATAAAGTTTATTCATGAAATGATAAAAAACAACACCTTATTATTGGTCCTCCCAGCCAAAGGAGATAGCCATGCCACCATACTAGAACTCAGAGGATGGTTCTTTTGTAGAAACTCCATCTCCTCTGCCTTGCAGGAAAATTGTGATGTGCACTGAATCCTATAGTCAGATATGACTGACTTTTGAGCAAGAGTGACCTTTACCTTTACTAGTTGCTATAGGGAGTTACAGCCAACAAAAGAGATATATCAGGATAAAAAAATTACAATCTTGAAAATTTAAATGTTTATAGTTGGGATCTTGGGATGATGGGATTGTATTATGTTGTGTTGTTTTTTTAATGGTATTGTAGACCGCCCTGGGTTGCCCAGGCGAGGAGGGTGGTATAGAAGTATGAAAAATAAATAAATAAATAAAAATAAGCCTTCAGCTGATTTCAAGCCTTTGTTTGCCCAACATCTTCCTATAGCTATATATGTAGAAGAAATCTTTAACTGACAGGGTTCACTTAAAGTCATCCAAGATTCTGTTTTTGCCTACTTTCTGTGCAGAAGAGGGTTTTTTAAATTATTTTGTTTGTTTTATCTGATCTTGTATTCGGTGGCTTATGTTTGCCTATCTTGACTCCACCTACCTAGATATGATTCCTTTAGACATGACTGGGTTCTCCTGGGAAAGATTTGCTGTTTTTGTCTCAGACTGATAGCAGAGAAAGAAGTCTGAATTTAACTGGGACTAAAGCACGGGGGGGGGGAGGTGTTTGTAAAACTCTCTCCTTTTCATATAGGGGAACTGTGTGTGTTTTCCCCACAAGGCAAGTAAAAATGTTAGGCTAAGGACAAATTTAAACCAAGACAATTGGGTAAGAGAAAAATATTCCCTAAATTCTCTCATCCCTTTTTCTTAAGTATATTTGAATACAACACTGCAATCAGGAAAGAATAGGGAGATGCACAGAAAAGCCCTAACGGGCAGCTGGAGTCATTTGTCATAACAGTACAGTATTACCTCAGATAACACTAAGACTTGGTTCTACAAGTCTTGGTGTTATCCGATTTTTAGTGTTATCCGATCCATGTTAAAATCCTATGGGATGGATCGGATAACATTAAAGCTACACAGAGATACACTGTAACCGCACAGGCTTTACCAGTTGTTATCCGATCCATCCCACAGGACCTTAACGTTATTCGATCCAATTCTCCTCCCCAGATTACTTAACGTTATGCAATTTTAGCATTATCTGAGGTAAACGTTATCTGAGGTATTACTGTATGCAGAAAGCAATGCATTAATTTCAACATATGTGAGATTGTAATTAACTGAATAGGCTTGGGACAACAAAACACTGTACTTCTTACCTGGCCAAAAAGATGTTCTAGACAGCCATGAAGTTTGTCCTGCTTGTCATGGGAGATGCGTATACTTAAAGGAAGTTCATCACCTATTAAAATAGTATTTGAAATGTTTTTTAACATGAGCTTCGGGGGTGACTGACTACACAGTCATTTAGCCCAGCGTTCAGTCCACTGTTGAGATAGGCTGGTTTGCTCTTTTTGCCAGCTATCAGGCAATATATTTGCTAGAACACACCAACCTACTTCCAGAGTGTTTCAACCAGCAGTTTTCTTGATCTTTGTGAAGGATTACTGGTTTTTTAGGTGTGGGTAGGATTGCTCCATTTTGGTTCATTTCTAGCACATGTAATCGAGGCACGAGCATAACGCCCACACCCCATCACGATCTGGGCAGCTGCATTCTGGACCAGTTCCAGCCTCCAAATGGTCACCAAGGGCAGCCCCATGTAGAGCGTATTACAGTAATCAAGTCTGGAGGTGACCAAAGCATGTGTGTTCATAGTGATATTGTTGTTGTTCAGTCGCACAGTTGATTCCGACCCTTTGTGACCCCATGGACCACTGTCCGCCAGGCACTTCTATCCTCCACCATCCTCCTCAACTCGCTCAGCTTTGTGCCCATTGTGTCTACAATACCATCTAGCCATCTCATTTTGGGCCGCCCCCTTCTTTTTTTGCCCTCCACCCTTCCTAGCATAAGGCTTTCTCAAGCAAATCCTCTCTTCTCATTTGATGTCCAAAGTACTTTAGCTTCACCTCTACTATTTGACCTTCTAAGGAGCAGTCAGGGTTGATTTATTCTAAGATTGACCTATTTGTTCTCCTCGCTGTCCAGGGGACTCTCAAAACTCTCCTCCAACACCACATCTCAAAGGCATCTATTCTTCTGCACTCAGCTTTCCTAATGGTCCAGCTCTCACAACCATACATTGCCACCAGAAATACCATTGCTTTGACTATACAATTTTTTGTTTGCAATGTGATGTCTCTACTTTTCACTATGCTCCCCAGGTTTCTCATAGCTTGCCTCCCAAGAATTAGTTGCCTTTTTATTTCATGGTTGCAATCACCATCTGCAGCGATATAGTGATATAGCAGCCACAATTCAATATCTGCCAGTCTCATAAATAGCACAGCCTGCACAAGTGCAAAAGTTTTACTTTAGTTTAGTTTACTTAAAACTGTGAAATGACCAGATGTTTTGGAAATACGGTCATCATGCAATGATGGTTTGAGCTCATGACAGCATGACAGCTCAGCAATTAACTCTCTTCTTTTAAAAAAAACCCTTATCTTCAGCATAGTTTAGATTAAGATGGGCAAAGTGACCCCTCCCTATTTCCCTGTCATCATCCTTGTCTGAAGTGCATCCATGTGCAATTTTTCAATCAGCATTATACACAAGGCAAACATTTTTCTTTAAAAATCTAAGTGATGAGCACACTAGAGATAGTGGCTCAAGTGGCTATGACACTGACTGGAAGACAGAAGGTCAGCAGTTCGATTCCCAAGTACTGCAGGATGGAATAAGCTCCCGTCTTTGTCCCAGCTCCTGCCAACCTAGCAGTTTGAAAGCAAGAAATTGCAAGTAGATAAATAGGGACCACTTTTGTGGGGAGGTAAACAGTGTTCCGTGTGCTCCAGTGTCTAGTCATGCCTTCCACATGACCACAGAAACGTTTGCAGAAACAGACATGCTGGCTCTTTGGCTTTGAAACAGAGATGAGCACTGAACCCTAGAGTCGGATATGATTGGCTTTCAAGCAAGGGAAACCTTTACCTCTACCAGAGTATTAATAATAATAATTTTACTTCCATGGCCCCTTGCTAGAGGAGCAGGGGAAGTATTCAACACTATATATATAGCATATTGCTGCTCTCTTAACCTCAAGCGACCCTATTGAGACCACACAAATATGCACCAAAAGGGCCAGTGCAGTCACATCTTAACTCTGGGTTCTTGTTCTCTCTCCACGTGGAACTGATAATCAGAAAAAAGATGACTCTTATAATCCACCTTAATTTTCAAGCATGAATTATGAAAGATCACAGAAGAAAGTTAGCTATATTTTTTTACAGATTTGCATCATTTGTATTACATATAGAAACATTAGCAAAAAAAAAAACCCACGTAGGGGAAGCACATAAACAAAGAAAAAAGTCACTTATGCCATTGATTTCAATAAAGAAGTGAGCAAACCCTTCTAGTCAATTAATGTCAAATAAATTCATATATGTGTGTATATTTAAATTACCAGAATCCATTTCATCACTGTGGAAGTAAGAACTGCACTGACTGCTGCAAATACTGGTAAAAGAGGCAATAGAATTCCTGTTGCTGTTACAATCACTAAATAGAAAAAACAAAAACACAGAAGTATAAATCCTTTCAGAACACATTCAACTATGACTATTTGTCCTTTTATCTTTTTTTTTACCCAGAAACCTGTTTACATTATTTTACCAAAATTATTTGTGTCATTAAAAACTGCATTTTAAATTTTCTTTGTATTGCTGTAAAAACTAAATACTGTACTAGTATAATTTTACGCTGAACAAAATAACATGCAAGATAATCACAGCAGGGTTAAGTGTGCTTGGACCACTGAAATAAATCAATAAAATGTGCCTGGTTCTAATATATGAATGAATCATATATTAGAAGTGTCAGTTTATTTCAGTTTTCCATTGGTCCATGTTAAATCCATTCTATTTTTACATCGGTTTGTATGCTACAAAAAGGTTTGCATGACAATTCATATGTATTTGCATATCTACTCTACGATACACATGTCTACACATTTTTTGCTTGGAAAACTGTTACCACAAAATTTTGAGAAGCATCAATAGCTAAGCATAACCATGTTCAAAGTCCCATATTGATTCATGAAGTGCAAATTTGGTAAGTTACTATAAAAGATTAATCAAATTAAAATATACACTCTTCCTTTACTAATTTCTCTGCTTGAATGTGGCACAGATTAAAAGATCAAAGAGAATAAAACTATTTCAAAAATACAAAAAAATTATATCTTACATATTATATTTTATTTACATGATTCATTTCAATAGCAGACATGTGCAACCTGAGACCCAAATATTCAATCAATATTAAATGCTTTACACATTGAGCAGATGATTCATTCAAAGTCTTCTTATTACCAATAGACGTAAAAGAAAGTTACCTATATGAGTCCCGGTTGCTAATAGTGTCATGGCCAGAATCTTCTTGTTCATCACCTGTCACACTGAAGCAGACCTTTTTTCCATTGTGTTCTCCCTTTTCATTATCACTGTCTGTTGGTGTTAAAGGTTCGCGAATGTTATGTTCTGATCTTGGAGAATATGTTACTGAAGAGAGAAGTCTGAAATGGGATGTATTCAGCAAGAATTACTGTTTGATGTTCCAGTGGTGCATGTTACTTATAATAATAATAATAATAATTGGTGGTGTTAAGTTGATTCTGACTTATGTTACCCTTTCCAGGGTTTTCTGGTAGTGGTTTTCCATTCCTTTCTTCTGGAGGCACTCTGGAATTGTGTAGCTTGCCCATAACTTTATAGAAGGAACTATATAGGTTGGTTCTTCTCCCAGGAAATACAGTAGGGATTCAAAGTTCCAACCTCTGGTTCATAGCCAGATATATAAACTATTGAACTATCCATCCAACTATGTTACTAATACACTATTGGGGGGAGGACAAATACTAAAATAGACATTATACATTCCTGAATATTTTCTACCTATATTCTACCCTGGAAAGGCTTGCATAAGTCTGAATTGACTTAATGGTGGTGATGATGAAAAAACACAAATGTCTTGAAATTATGTTATGAAATACATTGAAACAGATACACACCAGTGGCTGAAATCCTATGACAAAGGCATTATTATTATTATTATTATTAAATTCAAATTTATATGCCGCTCTTCTTGCCGAAGAAGTTACAAAATTTATGTAAATACTCTGTTATGTTTATAGAAATTTCTTAACTTCAAACAACTTGCCTCCAAAGTTTATGCCTTTGCCCAGCAGTACAATAGGACTTCAGCCAATATTTTTCATGTAGGCATTTCATCACTATACACAACTGTGTTATGAGTCATCAAGTTAAAATTGACTTATAAACTTTTTAAGGTAATTAAGATATTTAAGGTGTGATTTTGCAAGTTCCATCACTCTCCTCAGAAAGTATTCATGACTGATTGGGAATTCAAAGTGAGGTCCCCTGAACCCTAATCCATCACCTGGGGAAACCTCATAAAATCTGGCCAGAAAAAAATATGCACCTATGACAGTGTAAGTGAACTTATGCCATGTGTGCAATAGGTGGCATGCACAGGCCTTTCTGTTGGCATGCACGCCATCACAGGCAAACCCTGCCACACGCCACCAATAGCAGCGCTGCTTCCCCACCCAATCCTCTCCCTCCACCGATAGGAGGGGAGAGGGGAGGCTGAAGTTGTGCCTGGGAGGTGGCGGAAGGGACAAGGTGAGGTGACCAGACACCCCCACCCACCCACTCCTCCTAGGAAGAGGAGGAGATGCACCCATGGGTGTGTGCATTTTTGTTTTTGATGTCACATGGGTGTGTGGGCACACACAGTGCCTGCCCATGGAGCTGCTTCCTCCTCCTTGAACACTCGGTTTCTAAAAGGTTTGCCATCACTGATCTATGATGAATGGAAGAAACATGGTTTTGTGTTTATTTAAAGCATGCTTTCAGTAATGGAAGTTTCCATATTATAATTCACTCTGTAAATCAGAAATTTAAATCTGTATCAATTGTTATTCCAAGGGAATTTACAAGATTATATCTCTGAACATAAATCTTCCACTCCTAAAATAATTTCCCCCCCACAATTAATGATTCCAATAAAATTATATTTTGCTTTTCAGCTTTATATTACTCATTGCTTCAAATGATAATATCCAAACATTTGAAAGTTGGCTGACGATACTATCCATTCTGTTAGTAGCACTGCCATATTTGAACTAACAATTTGCTCTAATTTTATTGTATCTCACATACTTATTCTGTTGCTTCAAGAGATTATAATACTAAGTACCGGTATATAATGCAAACATGCACTCTGCCACTGAGATACATATGTCCCCAAACAGTCCAGTTCATAAACTTCAGTGCTAGAAATGTTTTCTCTTAAAATAAATTTAAAATCACTAAAGATCTGTTCCATAGAATTACTTACTCTTCTATTTGAGAAACACAGTTTTCCACCTCTTTTAGTGCAGCTTGCAGTTTGGACAACAATTTCTGATACACATCTTGGGTTTCTAGATCCTCTTCTTTTAGCAGGGATCTCAGACCGTGGCCATCCTGTTGACCTAAGGAGTGTCCTGAGGGAGCTGCCATAGTGGTAATTGTATGCTGTACATAAACCATAGGACTCAGCTTTCCTAGACATGAGGGAAATATTATATGTACATTTTATGTTTTATATTTATTTATTTATCCCAGGTATCAGAAATAGTGAATTGCTGAACATAGTTTCTACATATATACTCATATTTAATTTATTGCTATTTTACTGGGATGTGATTGGACGCTCTGCAAAATAATATTGGACTAAACACACCTCTGTTATAAGCCAGTAGAACACTTTTTACATTTTAAAAGGATACACTTCTCTTGTTTCGAGTTGTTTCAGTTTATGAAAAGAATTCACTTATATAAGAACAAAAATGAAGAAATTGGGTAGAACGAGGCTTTAGTTGTTCCACTTGCTCTACCCGCTAAAGGTACACTTTGCACTATCATTTGACAACTGCGATAAGCTGCCATACTTCCTCCCAGCTTTGAAACTGGCAATTATGGAAGGATCCCTGTCAACTTCACAGGTGCCAGAAAGGTTAAAGGTTTCACAACCATATAACAAAAGAGGACTATATAGCCATGCAGGATCAAAATGCCAATTCCCAAACACATAGTAAGCTTTTCCTACCCAGGAGAGGAAAAGGCTAGCAGATGGATTGTGCTGAATACTGTCAGCTGAAATCTTGGGAGCCAAACAGCCATTTCCCCACCTTGTTCTTGAAACATGAAAGATGGACATCATCAGTTCAAGTTGTTTGGACCCAGCACAACATGCTCTGCTTCTCATCCCTATTTGGACTGTCAGAAAGGCCATGGAAATTGAGAGTGTTGTTTAGAGAAATATAAGGGGAAGGTCTGAAGGCTGACAATATAGAACCTTAACTTTTTCCTGGTCCTTGATAATTGCAACAATTAAAAGCCAAACATGTTCCTATCTATTCCTCTGCATACATCTGCATGTTCCCTTCCTTTGTGGGATCCAATATAGTGTTGTTGTTTTTTCAGATACAAAACAGCAAATGAAAAGACAAGCAAGCATAAAAACTTACCTTGGTCACTATGTTTGTTTTCTTTTTCATGTGCGGGATGTTTTCTGCTATCTAGCTGCACACCAAAGGCACTGCCAAGTGATGTTGAAGTTTTAGGATATGAGACTTCCATAACGTTGATATGGCAGTTTGTTGGACAGAAATCACTGCTGTGCAATGGTGAAATTTTTGACTTGGCTTGCTTGAAGGTAGGCCAAGCTCGGTTTTTTAAAACCCGTGAAAACTATGAGTAGAAAGGAAAATAAGCTGATGATGAATTATCATTAATTTTAATAACAAACCAGCAACAGCTGTGTTTTTTTCAGTATAACATTTGCAGCAGTAATTTGTATATGTAAGCATAGTTTCAGGCTCTGTTTAGTGGAATGATCCACAGCTTCCACTTTCAGAAATTAGAACAGAAGTGATAGTGATATGAAAAACAGCTGCTACATTAGTTATGTTATCAGACCTAAATATTTCTCATACTGTATAGCATTCATAGGTATAAAGGGCATTTTCTAAACAGTCTTAAACAGAGCAGTCTAGAATAGTCATTTTTTGGTAGTAAGTGTAACAATCGCCATCCCATTTTCCTAAGAAAATCTTGGTCTGGGATCGTACCAGGCCAGGATGCTTTTAACTGTGAAGTCTGGCCTGGATTTTTCTTAACACCATACAAGCCTTAGAATCTTCATTAGCTTAGTCCCGACCTGTCTTGACAAATTACAGCCTGCCCTCTTCCCAGGGTTAGCTAATAACCAGTGTTTCAGCCTATTCTTGGTAGTGTGTAACTAAAAAGAAACAAACTTCCTTTACAGGGGTGAGGAAAGACAAGGGCTTGAGATTTTAGAAAGGTTTATTTAACAACACTGATGTATTTGCAAAAATCAAGTTAGAGTCCAAAAAAGGGGAAAACAAAAGACAGATTCATTAAATACTATAAAACACTTCAGGCAACAGATCAGCACTTGATCCACTCCTAGGCCAAACTAATAAACATCAGTTACTACTATAGGGTAACCTTCTTACTCCTCATCAGTTAGATGATTCTATCATGATAACTATCTCAGAACCCCTCCATTTTCTTTTCTTAATTCTCCTCGGGGTTGTCCAGAACCTTCTCCAGCAATCATTCACTCTCAACCAATCCCAATCAATTATGCAAATTAGCTCTTCTCAACAGTCTGCTTCTACCCATTGCTGGTAATCTTCCCTGTCTTCGCCTGCACTATTTTTACCAAGGCTACTTTCTATCCATTCGTACCCAATGCTTTGCACATGCTCTCATTCATCCATATACTCTAAATGTGTTCATTCCTTACAGTAAGAAAGTTATATGATGCTGAGAAGTAAAAAAAACAGTAAAAAAAATCTTTCCAACTTGGAGATTTGGAAAAATTGAGTGAGAAAAGAAGAAATATGACAGATGCAAGATGCAACAATGGAGCAAAACAACCCATTCCTATAGGGTACTAAATATTGGCTAAATGGTCAGCAGATGACTCCATTGTTATTTTTGTTGTTGTTGTTGTTCAGTCGCACAGTCGATTCCGACCCTCTGCGACCCCATGGACCACTGTCTGCCAGGCACTCCTGTCCTCCACCATCCCCCTCAACTCGCTCAGCTCTGTGCCCATTGTCTCTACAATACCATCTAGCCATCTCATCTTGGGCCGTCCCCTTCTTCTTTTGCCCTCGACCCTTCCAAGCATCAAAGCTTTCTCAAGTGAATCCTCTCTTCTCATTTGATGTCCAAAGTACTTTAGCCTCATCTTTATTATTTGACCTTCTAAGGAACAGTCAGGGATGATTTCTTCTAAGATTGACCTATTTGTTCTCCTCGCTGTCCATGGGACTCTCAAAACTCTCCTCCAACACCACATCTCAAAGGCATCTATTCTTCTGCGTTCAGCTTTTGTTATACTATGTAGGATTTCAGCCAATATATGTCTGCTAAGCAAGTGAAATTAGTGCAAAAAAAAGTACCAAGGATGTTTAAATTGGAAAGACAGAAGTATATACAAGTGGTACCTCGCTTAAAGAGCATAACGTGTTCCATGGGATTGCTCTTTAAGCGAGTTTGCTCTTTAAGCGAAACACCATTATAAGTGACCAATTGTGACTTCTGGGGGGGGGACTGTGAACCCCGATTTAGTTGTTAAACAAGCTTTTGGTTGGTTTTAGTTGTTAAGTGAGGCAACCGTTCAGAGAAAATTCTGCTCTTTAAGCGAGTTAGTCTCTAAGTGAGGCGCTCTTTGTGTGAGGTTTTACTGTACTGCCTACACATTGTCTGCCATGGAAACCAAATGTGTGGTCATTAGTAGGAATCGGATGTCATTTTATGCACTAATAGAAAAAGAAATCTGGGGTCTATTATGCTGGATTTGTTTAGAAATAATGGAATAGTAAGAAGAGCTGTACGAAACGGCTAGGTTTCTATTTACAGATTTCAAACTTTCACATTGAAGCTAACAGCACAGACAAACATTTTCAGTTTCTTGTTACTATGGCTACATTTACCTCTGTAAATGAAAGGTATAGCTATTCTTGGAACGAAACATGCTACTAATAGCTGTCAAGAACAGTAAAGCTTCAACTGGTCCAGAATGTGACAGCTAGGTTGATTGTGAGAGCTCATAAATTCAATCATATCTGTCCAATCCAGGCTCGCTACACTGGTTGCCTGCAATTTTCTGTATCAGATTCAAGGTTTTAGTACAGTACTGGTGTTCAAAGCCCTATATAATTTGGGACCTTGGTACTTATGAAAACTTTATGCCTTTTCTTCTATAGCCGGGTAGAAGGACACTGCAACATCCTCTCTGTCATTCTTTTACTCCACATAGCAAAATACCAAAATTTAAAGGAGAAATATAGAAGCCCAATGAATACATTGTTCTTATGACATTCAAAAAACATAAAATATTTGTATGGATTAGCAACTCAAAACTGACAAAACTGGCAAAAACAGATTTTCTTTAGACATATCCAAGGACAATTGGGTGTATCCAAGTTGACATTTTGAAAAAGGGACATCTATGATTCCTTTTAAGATTGCTTATCAAGTATACTTAAATAGGCCATGTAACTAGCCAGTTATATGTTTTTGTCATTGTTGTTCTCATTTTTGATCCAGGTAATGATAATTCAACAACTATACCTCCAATATAATATAATATAATATACTTTTTTTTACTTTTTCCACACAAATTCCATACATTTCCAAAACATGTCTTACCTTTTTGTAACTAGCGATTCTTCTGCAGATGTGTTCTATTTTGTCATTGCAAATAGTGCTGAATTTAACTTGAAGGTCAGGGGAGATTAGTTCATTTAAAATGTTCAGGCTATTACAATTTTGCACAAATTGCTCATCACTTTTTGCTAGTGCTTCAAGAATCTAAATGAAAACAAACCAAACTGTGTCAATTTTAAAAGAATTGCTCTTAGGCCTTGCCCAAAAAGGAGGCGGGGGAAAAGGATCTCTGCACCTTTCCTTAATTAGGCAGAAAGGAAAATTTCAGCAGTCTATATCTGTCAAAATGTCCTCTGGGACACAAGTATTAAAGATGTAGGAGCACTGTTATCTTTTACAATTAGTCAACCTACAAAAACCTAGAGCATGAAGCAAAATCTACAAAATCTATTGGCTTTAGCTGAGTCCTGTCTTTCTTTCATAAGCACTTTGCTTTGTTTTCTGCAGAAGCACTGCCTGAAATTCTTGTGTGTAAAACCCAGGTACCACAACTGAAAATGCATAAAAAGAAAATATAAGAAAGTTTTATCTAAAATGGGACATAATTGGATTTAAAATGTATTAATGACACAAAAAACATTTGTTGCTAAATACAGTATTCATTTTTCTATTTGGATTATGGGGTAGTGTCAAAGTATACAGGACATTTTAATTTTTTAACATATCAAATTATACCTGGTATAAAATCAAATGAGTCTTTTACATAGTACATGCAAGGATAGGCAAGACTATTTTAATTTTCTTAATCAGCCATCTTAATTAAATATTTCTAATTTCTTATAAAAGTTTATCTTTCTGCAGGCTTAATTAATAATATGAGACATTTCAGTAATATCTTCCCTTGGCTATAGCTACAAAAATTGCTGAATTCATAGCAAGAGCAGTTACACTTACCAGGGGTTCCCAACCTGTGGCACCATTTCATGTGGCCCGCCACTGCTGCTGCCACTGCCACCACACGCAGAAGTGAAAGCAAGCGCATTTACGACTTCCATAAAACACACCCATTCATGCATAAATGCAGTTATGTCAGCCGTAAATGCACCACGTTTACTTCTGCTTCTGGGGGCATGGTCTGACCCACTCAGCTTTCTCGGAACATGGCCAGGCCTGCATTGTATAAAGGTTTGGAACCCCTCTACTAGACCATGGGACTTAAAACACTCTCCAGGTGGCTCACAGGTAATTAGCATTTTTGTCCCCAACATTCTGGGTACTCATTTGGTTGACCTTGGAAGGATGGAAGGCTGAGTCAATCTGGAACTCTGTCAGAATTTGGCCATAGTACTACAATTTAACCACTGTACCATGAGGGCTCTATCAGTACCATCTGGAGTCTTTTTTAAATAATCACATATTTTAGCAACGCAAACAACTTTCATGGCTAAATGATGTACAACCTTTAAAAATTTCTATTCTTTATTAATTAGCCTGTATAGTTCTGATGAAAAAGAAAACAATAAAATTATTACAGCTAACACTCAAACATAAGTAGCTTAATTTTGTTCACTGTATTTCATTTAAAATGATTTGGAATATAATAATGATTTAGACTGTAATCCCAACTAGAATGGATTTGGAATGGGCAGATTTTTTTGGCGGCAGAACTACTGGTCTTTGCACCTGCATTAGTTAAGCTCAATCAGCAGAGATTTCCCCAAAATAGAACAGAATCGACTTTGTGAGGAAGGAATTAAGTTACACCAAATCTAAACCTCCTCCAGCCCAGAAACCCAGCAGCTACTAACACAAAGTTAGGCCAATGTTAGGGTGCTGTTGTTATGTGCAGTCAAGTATGTGACCATATGAATTGTTGATCTCCAAAAATTTCCTATAATTAACAACCTTGGGAATGAAAGGCATTATTTTCTTAGTGGTTAAGACACTGAACTTGATGACTGGAAGGTCGGCAGGTCAGCAACTCAAGATCCAAGTGCTGCATGATGGAGTGAGCTTCTGTCTCTGTCCTAGCTCCTGGAAAACTAGCAGTTCAAACGCAAGAAATTGCAAGTAGATAAATAGGTACCACTTCGGTGGGAAGGTAAATGGTGTTCCATGCCTGCCACATGTCCATGGAAATGTCTGCAGACAAGACAGTGCTGGCTCTTTGACTATAAACAGAGATAAACACTGAACCCTAGAGTCAGATATGACTGGCTTTCAAGCAAGGGCAACCTATGGCACTTCCATAGATCCATAAAGCTCCTCTCCAACACCACTGTTGAAATAAACCAATTTTTTCCTCCATTTTCTTCCCTGGAACACAACAGTATAGATTATTTTAGTTTGACGTCATGACACTTTCTTACTCTTAAGGATATTTTCTAGTTTTCACCCATCCTCTGACATCTAAGTTGCAGAACCCATTTGCATTGATGATTCAATACGATACAAATTTTTTAGCAACTTCATGGTGTTTTTTTCCCATTTAAGTTGTATAATTTGTCTGTAGTCATTGTTGTCTTCCTAACATTCAACTGCAATCTTGCCTTAGCACATTTCTCTTCAGTTTTCCTCCATACTTCACTTTTCCAGAGAAGGCCCTGATGCTAGGAAAGTTCAAAGGCAAAAGGAGAAAGGGGCAGCAGAGGATGAGATGGCTAGACAGCATCATTGACACAGTGGGCGTGGAGCTAGGCAGACTCTGGAGAACGACAGAGGATCCTGGTACACTGTGGTTCATGGGGTTGTGAAGGGTTGGACTCGACTCTGCAACTGAACAACAACATGACTAGACACACAAGAGGTCAAAAATGCTGCACTTTTATTAGTTACAGTTATACCTCGCTTAAAGAGCATAATGCGTTCCACAGGATTGCTCTTTAAGCAAGTTTGCTCTTTAAGTGAAACACCATTGTAAATGACCAATTGGGGGGAGGATTGTGAACCCCGATTTATTTGTTAAGCGAGTTTTTGGTTGGTTTTATTTGTTAAGTGAAGCGAACATTCAGAGAAAATTCTGCTCTTTAAGCGAGTTACTCTTTAAGCGAGACGCTCTTTATGCGAGGTTTGACTGTACATAACAAGCAAAAATTTTGCATGCTATGTCTGTTAAAATGTCTTTTATACATACCCTTCAAGTTTCAATGTCTTCATTATCAACATTAAAGTATGTAGTTCTTATGTAGTCATGACCTTTATCTTACTATGTTGTTTGAAAATCCTGATGTTACTTAATGCCCCCTCACCATAGTCTAATTTAGCACTATTATATAGAATCATCTCAGGTCAAATACCATCTGGACACAGTCTAAATTAAAGTATCTGTATTGCATTTCATCTGAAGCCTAAGTAAGCATATTTCCTACATTTTATGCAGATAGATTTTGCAGTTTCTGATAGGCCAGTTTTGCATCTTAATGCTGACAGGAATGTATTATGTTACATAGTTTCTTGAAAATACTTTGGGCAGAAATTTAGACAATCCAGTATAATTTTGCTTAATATGTTGATGCTGACAGAAATAAAATACAAACTCATCATCATCATCATCATCATCATCAGGTCCTGTGTGAAACACATTGGTCAGCAAATATTCTCCCTTGATTTTGCATCATCCCAACTGGCATTAAGATCTTTCTTAAGCATTTGACACTAGGTTTTTGAGGCCATCCTCTTTTCCTGCTTCCTCTCGGAGCTACCCATTATAGTACAATTTTTGGATGCTGATCTTTGAGCATATGTAGGATGTGGCCAACAAGTTACATCTGACATTCATTCACAGTTCTTGGCAGGTGTTCTGAGTCTGACCTTTGTAGTGTCTCTTCATTAATGATGTGACTGTGATGTGAGATGTGGATGATTCTTCTAAGGCAGTGTTTCCAAAATGCTGGTTTTTGGACTTAAATTCCCAGAAGCCTAAGTCATTTCCCCAAAGCACTGATCAGCCAATGTACTGACTGAGGCTTCTGGGAATTGAAGTCCACTAGTGGGGTGTGTACCCCTTGTTGGGAACCACTGTTCTAAGGCAATGTTGTTGGACAACATTTCACTGTTTTGTTTGTGTATTTCCATGTTTCACAGACATGTATTGCAGTTGGCATTGCAATACTCTTGAAGAGTTTTATCTTTTTGGCAATACAGTAATACCTCATATAACATTAGTATCGAATAACACTAAAATCGCATAACATTAAGGAATCTGGGGGGAAGAATTGCATCAGATAACATTAAGATCCTATGGGATGCTTCAGATAACAACCGCTAAAGCCTGTGTGGTTACAATGTATCTCTATGGATCCCATAGAGGATCAGATAACACTAAAAATCATATAACACCAAGACTTGTGGAACCAGGTTTTAGTGTTACATGAGGTTTTACTGTACTTATGGTTGCCATAGACAGAATTGGGTGCACATGCTGAAACACAGCTGACACCATTCCATTTCAGCAACTGATGTCTTTGTCTGTGCATCCATCCATAGACATAATACTTCCAAGATAGATAAATTATTAACTTTTCTCTATAGCCTGTCCATGAACTGTTATAGATGAACTATCCTGGATACTTCTGACCTGCATGAACCTGATCTTCTCAATGTTTATATGTAAGCCACTCTTGCTGGTTTCATTATCTAAACTGGTGATCAGTTCTCACAAGCATTCCTTTGTTTCACTAAGTAGTGCATCATCATCCACATAGTCATCTGAAATGCAGACAGTCATCTTTAAGTCTTATCAAATCAAATGAAAAAATGTCTTCATTTTTGTCATTCTGCTCTTAGACATATTGGAATTCTGTCTCTAAACATTATTCTTCCCTTTCCTATCACCCAGCCCTTCCCTTCTTCACCTTGCTTTAGGACCCCCGACATGTACAGAATTCATCCCAACATGATGTCACACTGCTAAATCATTCACTAAAAATATGAGCTTTCATTAATTTCTTAAAGGTCTGAAGGGAAGGAGCTTAAATGTACAACGTGAGGCAAGGAATTCCATAGGGTGATGGCTACTGTTGAGAAGGCCCAATTCGTAGTCTTCTGGGCTTCCCTTGGAGTGAGGACCTGAAACTCTAATACAGTGATGGTAAACCTTTTAGAGATCGAGTGCCCAAGGAGGAGGAGACAACACATGGACAGGCACTGCAAGTGCACACACATCCATGTGATGTTGCCAGCACATCTCTGGTAAAGTCCCATGGGTGCATGCACACAGATGTGGCTTCAGGCACACTAGCAACATCACGTGTGCACCCCCTGGTGGAAGTTCCCACCCACCCACCCTGACTCTGGTTAAGCAACAATACTGTAGCCAAAACTCTGCTTACGAGCTCAGTTCAATCCATACAGGGTAGACTCATCTTTCCATCCTTCCATGGTCAGAGAAGAATTGAGGAGAGAGCAAAAATGAAATAGTGGGTGTTTATCTTGTTGCTTAGTAGCTTAATTTATGATTCCTTGCAGTTTAATTTCCTTTCTGTCTGAATAGCCATGATATATAACCATAACAATTAATAATAATCAGCAGTACACTGATCAGTAATGAAGAACAGAACAGAAATGAAATAACTAGAATTTTACTCATCCATAATAAATATGCTGTTTTCATGACAAAAGGAAGAAGGAAAAATTAAAGGGGGAAAATTGTGCCTCATACCTTTGCAGTCAAGCTGAAAAAGCCCTTTGGTTCAACCATCTTCTCCAAAACATGACATTTTATTCCAGCTGTACTGTCATATTCATAAACAACACCATATTCCAGATGAACATTATCAACAGTCAGACTGACATGGTCCTTCCGTCCATCAATTATCGCCATAGTATTAAATTTGTCAATTACTTCTAGAAATAAAATTTAAAAGTCAACTTGTTTTGCTTTCTACTTATTTATACTAAAGTAATTAATGTACTTAAATGAACTAATTATCAATATTCAATCCTTTACAAAAAAATCTCATCAATTAAATAGAAAACTGAACTGAATGGGTAAATTAGAGGAAACAAATTATACTGCACTCAATACAGTATATAATTGAAACACAACTTATTTTTGTAAAGTTATTAGAGAGAGAGAAATTGAGATGAACAGACAGGGGGAGGGGCAAATCAGAAAAGCAATTATTCAAATGGAAATAAAATATGAGTATCTTTAGCACAGTTCAACACAAAATACCGTAAGCACACTTAAAATTATTTATTTCAGTAACCTTTAGTAAAGCAGTACTGAAATGTTTATCTCAGTATTTCACATACAAGAAAGTTCATCTTTTTTGATTTCATAGTCTTAAAACTGTTTCTGTATCATTGGTCATAGGTCATAAACATATTGATTTAGAAAAATATGATATAAAACATCTAAAGACTTCAGAAAAAATTGTAAATGCTTCAGCTTCTCACTTATTGTAACTGGGACAGTAACTGCGAAATACCAGCAGCAACACCCACTCAGTTAAATAAGTGCTACCTAATATGAGTAACACCTGAGTTTTCTATCATTTGTTTTCAAATTGGTGTTATTTTCCTCTAATTTCCCTCAAAGATTCAGAAATTACAAGCAACTGAAACAACTAAGAATAGGAAAGAGGCATAGTTGCTCATCCAGTTTTTCTTGTATCTCACATAGCTGTGAGAGGTATCAATGAAAGCAGCCTACATAAGGAACTGGATTTATGAAATTCTGACTGAAATCTTTATGGTTTGTTAAGTAGACATAAGGCAAATGGTATAACTTTCATTTGTGCCTAGATGCAATTATAGAATAGTTGCTGAAACTCTCAAAGGAGCCAACACTTGGGTTGGCATGCACTTAAGAATCTCCGCAGGGACTTATTAATTGTCATCTAGAAGTGAGTGCAAGTTACATCATTTGCCTTCCACCTGCACAGCAAAACAATAGGATTTCAGACTCTGTATTTATGCAGTAGTCATTCTGAGATCTACTGGAGACTGAGAACCAAGCAGGATGTTAAGGAGTAACATGTATACATAGCTCCTCCCCAACAACTTTTGTATATTTTGTTGTATTTCAAAAGTACTGTAATCGGTTCAAGCAATATAGTTAAAAGACAGAATGTCTGTAATCCAAATACTGTAAATTAATATTCTCCACAACTGAAGCTTTTTCTTTACACAATGGCAGATCAAATAATGACTGATATACAATAACATGTAGCTCATAGATGTGGCTACATATTATTCTCAACATCTCTGAGAATAACAAGACTAATTCAGAGAGAGCAATGCTTCCTAAACACAAATAATCCAAGCTCATCATAAAAGTGGGGGCATATGATGTCTTTCGGTGTCCACCCTGGCCCTATGGAACCTCCTCCCAACGGAGTTACGTCTCCAGATGGAGTTGCTGCCCTTTAGGAAAATTTTAAAAACATGGGTGGCAGGACAGGTATGGGGTGCGGGAGGGACTATGACCCCAGCCCGGTGGTTGATTTAAGCCCCGTTTGCCCTCAATTAGTTTTTAGATTTTGATTTTAAAGTTTTAAATTGAGGGTTTTTTTAAGGAATGCTTTTAAGAATGTTTTATTGTGTTTTTTTATGAATTGTGAGCCGCCCTGGGTCACCTCGGCGAGGAGGGCGGTTGATAAGTATGAATAATAAATAAATAATAAATAAATAAAGATAATGCTTCCTAAACATGTGACTCTCTGTGATCAATAATACAAACTTATCGGCAACAAAAGTTTTTACTAATATAAGGATCACCATGAGGATCAACAATATTCGCTCTTTTTCAAGGAGGCCTTTCAGGGTGTCGATGAATTAGCCAGTTAGGTTTAGTCTCAATGTCCTCTGACACCAATTATTTTTAGTTTAGTTTAGTTTAGTCTATGATGTATTTTTTGGTGGTGTGTTTTGATTTGTTGTGGATATCGTTGTTATTTATTTTCTTTTTGTTCACTGCCCAGAGTGGGATAACACACAGATGGGAGGTATAGAAATCAAATAAATAAATAAATCTCATATAGAACCAAACTAAAAGCAGTATAGCATGGAAATGTGCTAAATTGTTTCTTAAAAAGACTGAAAACTAAAGGCTTAAAAGGAAAAGTTACCGGTAAGTGTATCTTTATTTCTATCCTCAATGAAAGCAAGATGCTCTTAACTTTCTCTGAGTTCCACACAATTATCTATCAACTATCACATATATTAGGTTCTTTTAAAGGGTCAGATTTCTTTCTAGCAATCAATACAGCATTTAAAAGATGAATAAGTATTGGGATAGCAGATAATCAACAAAGAAACCCATTTCATCTTGTAATTCATGTTATATCTTGTGACAGTCTTGCCTCATATTTTACAATATGTATATTGTATCAATCTACAAGAGTCCCCTGTTCTTTGAACACACAGCCCTTTAAGTTATGCAAAGCTTTTTATCAAGCTCAGTATGCCAGATAAATTGCAAAACAGTTGTTGATAAATATCTATTTTTAAAAGTTAATAATCCATCAGATTCCTATACATCTGTATCATTTTTTGATATTGCACTGATAGTAAAGAAACCAGACTTACATATATTATTTTCATACTTCATGTATACTGTGTAATAACTACTGCTGCAACATGACACATACCAGGTGTCATGTTATTAATTTCAAATTATGAGTTATTTGCACATTGCAGAAGTGAGATCAGTCATGGTGAACCTTGGCACTCCAGCTGTTCTTAGACTACAATTCCCAGAAGCCCAAGTCTCTGTGAATCCACATAAATGGGTTTACTGATGGCTAAGGTTCACCATAATGGGGCTAGATACATTTCCTTCTCACTAATAGAGAAAATATTCCCACCTTCTACTTTGCAGTCAAATGCATCTTCTCCATCATCACCTAAAGGCTTAGAGCTGGTTTTCTGAAGATCTTCCTGGGCACTCTCACTGCTATTATATACCCATTGTATAGAATCTTGCTGGAAGACAGTAATAAGAATGATAAAGGGGTGATGATCCTGGGTTGTTTTTTTAAATTGTAAAACATACCAGTTTTGCAAGAGAAAACAACTGAAAGGTTATGGGACATGGCTCAGCCTGGAACTTTAATAGTCCCACTCAGCTGATAGCATCACAGATTTTCATGTTTTCCATGCAAAAGTTTAAGGAGGATCCTGTAATTACTTTTGGCTGAGTACACAAAACTTCCATAGCAAACATACTAGGCTTAGAAAGCCTACTGATCATGAGAGCTCTGTAATCATAGCAGGTAACAGATTGCAGATCACTATAGCTGAGTTACCTAATTTTTCCTTGATTAATTATGCAGAACTGGTGCTGGAAAGTTTGACAATAAAAAGTACATCTTCAAATTACTTAATAAAGTACAAAAAACAATAACACATTGAAGATAGGCAAGAATATCAAGAATTAGAGCTTTTGTATTTTACTACAATATGAAATGTTAAAGTACTATTAAAAAACTCCAAACTTTTACCTATGAAAAGAAGAGGCTGAAATAGAGCTATCATAGCGATGCTAGAATGGGATTTTACAAATCCCCAACTTTCAGCTCATATTACTTCCTTTTGCCAAAAATGTACACACAGACATCTTAGTAATTTGTGTGTAATCATTTAAAAAAACCCAATAAGGATGGTCTCAGTTCTAAATTGTCAGGATATTCAGTCTCAATGTTGTTTATTTGCCTATATGTTGAACCTGGTAGTAAGGTACATTCATCAATGCAAGACATAATTTTTGTCATTTGTTGTTGTTCAGTTGCACAGTTTATTCTGACCCTTTGTGACCCTTCTAAGGAGCAGTCAGGGTTGATTTCTTCTAAGACTGACCTATTTGTTCTCCTCACTGTCAAGGGTACTCTCAAAACTCTCCTCCAACATCACATCTCAAAGGCGTCTATTCTTCTGCACTCAGCTTTCCTAATGGTCCAGCTCTCACAACCATACATTACTACCAGGAATACCATTGCTTTGACCATGCGAATTTGGGTTTGCAAGGTGATGTCTCTGCTTTTAACTATGTTCCCCAGGTTCCTCATAGCTTGCCTCCCAAGAGTCAGTCGCCTTTTTATTTCATGGCTGCAACCACCATCTGCAGTGATCTTCAATCTCAAGAGCTCCGTCACTGCCTCTACTTCTTCCCCATCTATTTTCCAGGGACTGATAGGGCCTGTTGCCATTATCTTGGTTTTCTTGATGTTGAGTCTCAAGCCAATTTTTCAACTCTCCTCTTTCAACCTGATCAGGAGCTTCTTTAGGTCTAGCTCACTTTCTGCCATTAGGGTGGTATCATCTGCGTATCTCAAATTGTTGATGTTTCTCCCAGCAATTTTGATCCCAAATTGTGATTCCCCCATCCCTGCATTGCGTATTATGTGCTCTGTGTATAAGTTGAACAAGCAGGGTGATAAAATGCAGCCTTGTCTTACTCCTTTTCCTATTCCAAACCACTCCGTCATTCCATCTTCTGTCCTAACTGTTACCTCTTGACTCATGTACAGAATTCTCATGAGGCATATAAGGTGTTCTGGTATTCCCATCTCTTTAATTACTTGCCACATTTTGTTGTGGTCCACACAGTCAAAGACCTTGTTTCTGATATTCTTTTGTTTTCTCATGATCCAATGTATGTTGGCAATATGGTCTCTAGTTTCCCTGCCTCTTCAGAACCCAGTCTGCACTTCTGATAATTCTCTTTCCACGTGCTGCAGCAGTCTATCCTGTATTATCTTGAGCATCACCTTGCTAGTGTATGGGATGAGCACAACTGTTCGATAATTTGAACATTATTTGGCATTACCCATATTAGGGATTGGAATGTATACCGAACTTCTCAAATCCTGTGGCCACAGTTTTGTTTTCCAAATCTGCTGGCATATAGAATGCAATAATTTGATTCCGTCATATTTTAGGGCTTTGAATAATTCAACTGGGATACCATCATCTCCACTAGCTTTGTTGTTTGCAGTGCTTTTTAGGGCCTTTCTGACTTCACTCTCTAGGATGTCTGGCTCAAGTTCAATTTCTCATTATTGTGATTATCAGGGGTGTTGAGGTCCTTTTTGTAGAGTTCCTCTGTGTACACTTGCCATCTTTTCTTTATCTCTTCTGCTTCAGTTAACTCCTTGCCATTTTTGTCCCTTATCATGGTCATTTTTGCTTTAAACGTTCCCTTGATTTCCCCAATTATTGTTGAAAAGATCTCTAGTCCTACCCCTTATGTTGTTTTCCTCTATTTCTTTGCACTGTTCATTTAAGTAGCTTTCCTTAGCTCTCCTTGCTTTTCTTTGAAATTCTGTATTCAATTGATTGGATTTTTTCCTTTCTCCTTTGCCTTTTGCATTCCTTCTTTCCTTTGCTATTTTAAGAGCCTCATCAGACAACCACTTTGCTTTCTTACGCTTCTTTTCTTTTGGTATGGTTTTCCTTCCAGAATTTAAAATTATTTCAAAGCCATTCTGCACCAATAAAAATCTTTACAGCGTGTAAAGCTTTGCTTTAATCTAACTAAAGTCCTTCAACGGAAGCTTTCTGTACAACTTTCCCCTTGTCTCCAAAAATTCCACATAGGAAAGGTTATTCGAAGTTCTTTTCAGCTCATTTACTATCCTCTATCTCAGAGACCCTGCTGGTTCCTTTAACAGAAATGGGCAAAACATTCTGATTACTATTCATACATCTGATTATTATTTTTTATTTGTATGCACTTCTCTTCTATTTCAGAAGAATTTAATTTCAATATGATTTAAATTACGTTGCATAGCATTGTCTGACATCTTTGCCTATGAATTGTTACATTAGCTATATTGTATGCATTTCATTTCCCAGAGCAAAGCGCAGAAATGAACATTTTCTTCTTCTTTTTTTCATAAACATGATAACACTTAAAATATACAAGTAGCATTTTTACATACATGCATTGGACGTCTGTATTTCCTGCAGGCTGTGACATGGGCAATAACACTTGCATGGGTTTCTTTGCTGACATTAATTCCATTCACTTTGATTATGCATTGTCCAGGGTGAAGGCCAGCTGCAGCTGCCACTGTGCCTTTAAAACAGTTTGGAAAATTGACCATTTAAATAAATCAGTTTAGACAAGTTGAAAGGAAAGGAAAGCAACCACATGTTTAATTATGTAGTTTAATTCCTGATCAATGAAGAAGAATCTTATATATCCTAATGTAGTAGTGAATGTCCTAAAACAGCCTTCTGAATGTTACAGTATTCTGTTGACAAATGATCTTTTCCTTGATTTGTAGTAGTAGCAACAGCAATATTATACCTCACTTTTTTCACAAATATAACTTAAGGAGAGTCATAATAAAACATATATAGGTAGAAACACAAAGGATTGAAAATAATAATATAAAATACAGCAATTTAAGAAGAAAAGCAGCTACCCAAACTGACTCGGAAGGACAATTGGGAAATAGCCACCTGAATAAATGAATACAGTAATTCCCTGATAACGAAAATACATCTTGGAGGAACCCATCCTTGTTTCCCCTCTAAAAAGAGTTCCAAAATCGAGGAGTGGCTAAAGAGAAAGTCAACTTTTACTTCCCCATCAAATATACCTCTAAACTAAAGTGATGGGACTGGGACAAAGGCTGGTAAATGGTGCTTTCATGTTTGATAAGGCTATAACAGATACTACTTTATAACACTGTCCATACAATAGTGGCAAATTCACATAAAAGTGCAGTACTTCTATATCCTAATTGCTGAAAAATTTCCCATGCAGAAAACCTTTTAAATTAGCTATCAACTGAAGAACTACCTTCATTAAATAAATAGCTGCTACCTGATTATAGCGTGCACATTTTGCATGCACATAGAATTGTTATACAGTAGTTCTGAACTAAACAATCTTAAATAGTATATTTGATATAAAATTACAAGTTGTATCTCGCTTAAAGAGCATAATGTGTTCCACAGGATTGCTCTTTAAGCAAGTTTGCTCTTTAAGCAAAACACCATTGTAAATGACCAATGAGGGGGGAATGTGAACCCCGATTTATTTGTTAAGCGAGTTTTTGGTTGGTTTTATTTGTTAAGCGAAGCGAACATTCAGAGAAAATTCTGCTGTTTAAGCGAGTTACTCTTTAACCGAAGCGCTCTTTATGCGAGGTTTGACTATATAATTCCAATTTTATATTTGAGAGGTTACTTTAAATACAAAATTTAAAGATAATACTTTTAATAAAATTAGTAGTTTGGCTTTCCCCCCATTGTTCTCCTCCCCTGATTTATGTTTCCTAATACTAAACAGATAATTCAGAAATAGGAATAAACCGGATGTTTCTTACAAAATGTAAACACATCAAGACATTGATATGAATTCATATTTTTGTTTTCTTGAACTCGTCATCTGTAAGAGAAAATCTACTCTTAAAAGGAACGATGCTGTATAAGCCTTGGCTAATAAAAACATGTAACAATCCTTGAAGAGAGAGCATGTATGTGATTTCAGGCAGATGCAAGAATTTGATATTCTCTCTCTCTCTCTCTCTCATTCACACACAGAGAGAGAGAGAGAGAGAGAGGAATGAAGAACTTTCACTTCAAAACAAAAAGTGATGTTTGAAGTAATTTATTAAGAAAGCAAAGAAATTTGAATAACTGCAATTTAAGCAAATTCTGATTCTTACCTCTTCCAACAGCATGGACAACTGATGGACCGAATCCTCTTATTTGGAATCCAAGACCTTCCACAGAATCAGGTATCTTCACTGTCCTGAGAACAAGAGAAACTACGAGATGAAAGATTCAATACCAAGATCCATTACATTTAAATTTTTGACACAGATGACATATAATTAATTGATTTTTTAATAGTAGCCATGTTAGTCAGTGTTTCGAACATCAAAACAAAACAAAAATGCAGTAGAACTTTTAAGACTGTTATGTTTTAATGTGAGCTTTCATGAATCAAGTCCACTTCGTCAGAACTATCTTCAACAATACACGTTTAACTAATTGATTATTTCTTAAAGACAAATTCTTACAATTTCCCAAAACAAAGAACAACTTACTCCCTGGGTTTTGTGCTCATAAGTACCCTAAGGGGTTTTCTGCTGCTTAAACATGCTTTCAGAAAGCTATCCACTTCACTGAAGGCTCTCAGAAAAACCAAGTCACCATTAATGGCAAAGATCTTTTTCCCAACTTCCAGACCTGCCATCTAGATAAAAAACAAAAGATACAAGTAGTTGTTTTAACAAATCAATTGCTGCACTAATAACTTTTGTGAATACTGAAGAAATGAGTAATATATGCAACTCCTTTTCCCCATGAAAGTAAAAAACAAACCTCTTTCAAAAATTCCTGTTTCATTAATCAGAATTATATGGGATATACGCTATGTTTGTTTGGATATGAGATTCTGGCCACTGGTTGTAATGAATAAATTCAATTCATTGGGTGTGCATACATGCATTTCTGCAGCCTTGACAATGATAACCATTTACGCTGATGGTGGATTTTCCTGATAAACCTTTTCATTTACCAAAATTCAAAGAATATACTGTACTGGATATTTATACTGGTGAATACAGAGCAAAAGGAAAACAAACAGTGTTGCGAGGAACTCTTTTGACCAAAAGGCTGATCTATTGCACCACTGAAACACTTCATAGTGAGCCTGTTTTGGCAAATAAATTTTCTACCACTCAAATGCACAGGAGTAAACAGAACAATTCTGGCAATATTTTGAATAATAAGTAAGTTTAACCATGTCACAACCTCACCAATAACCAGTTCTAACATCACTTCTCCAGCATTATTCTCTTTCTCAAGAGGAAATGGAGGAGAAATCTGGATTGAACATTACATTTCCCATACTATACCCACTTGTTTCTGAGTAAATATCATTTATTTAGATAAAGCTTACTTCTGTAGGGTTGCATAAGATAAAGGTTTTCCTTGTTTTAGAAAAGGGTGGGAATCAAGACAGTCCTCCTTACTCTACAATATTACATTGTTGATTCTTTCCTGAACGTAACAAATCATGTTAAACAAGATTGAGAAGCAATCCACCTTACTTTTTGAATACAACTTTCTCTCCTTTTTTTACAGCATTGGGAAAAAAAACCTTTTCCATCTAGAACATGGCAGATGTTATGCCACATTAACATGTGTGTCACATAGATGTCTAAAAGACCAGCAATATATTCTGTCTCTGTAGTAGTAAACAGTAGTAAAGAGTAGTAAACCTATCTGGTTTTTTTCAGTCATCTTCTTCTTAAAAAAAAAAATCTCCTTCTGCATATCATCAATGCCCAAGATAGACATCTCACAATATGGGACATTTACTCCATTCCAGTAAAACTGCCTGTGGACCTCAGCATGGCCAGACCACATATTCTGGAAAGTTAAGGGCTGCCTATAAACAACACCAATATGACATGGTATTATATGACAATTGTGTGTTGCTTACATTGCTAAAGTCATGTGCACTGCCCATTGTAAGAAACACTGTAACAAACAATGACTCGTATTGAAACAACACTTACGCTGTAAGCTTTAAAATTCAACATGCCGTATAAAAACATTCGGATAGCTATGCAAATATAAGATACATAATTTTACATTTTCTGAGTTTCTGCAGTGGAGCAGACCATTCTCTCCTAAACATTATTAGTGCATGATATTTAATTAAGAGGAAAAACCACAAATCATAACAACAAAAAGAGTAATGATTTAAAACAAACATGAATCCATTTTTAAAAAATGTTCTCATAAAGGAAGACAAAATTGGAGCTTCTCTTTGAATAAGAACTTCCTTATGCAAATCAGTAGTTAGGGTAATTAATTTCCTAACATTAATTAATAAATAAATAAAAAATAAAGTGAACAACAAAGTTCACAAGGAACTCTTTGATTTTTAAAAAATGTACAGCATTTACAGATAGGCATACCTATAAACAGAAATGGGCACTGAACTCTAGAGTCAGATATGACTGGCTTTTGAGCAAGAGTGACCTTTACCTTAACTTATACCTATGAAGTGAAACATGTATAATTATAAATTAATATATATTACCTCAGCATTTGATCCCTTCTCCACTATTTTAATTAGTGGTAATTTGTTTTTGTCTTCTAAACCAAAACCATAGCTTCCTTCAGTTGATTTAATCTGAAAAAGGAGAAATGTATTACATTTAGATCAGTGTTTCCTAACCTAAGTCAGTACAGTGACTGATCAGCACTTTGGGAATTGACTTAGGTTTCTGGGAATTGAAGTCCAAAAACCAAAGGTTGGGAAACACTGATTTAGCTAGAACAAAGTACATAAAATACCATCAGATTAGCAGGTTAAATAAATATTATCAATGGCAAATGTTTGTGATTATACCCTGTTGCTGTCAACCTCAGCCATGGCAAATTCAGTCAGCTGACGTCACAGTTTATGGCAATTAATCAATATCTCTATCTCTCACACACAGTTTGCAACATTCTGTATTACTGTCTCATAAACAGATTTTGCTATTAGGTAGAAATGAAATGGCAGAAAGAGCATCAGGAAAGATCAAGATTCAGACAGGCTGAATGGGATTTAAGCTGACAGGAAGCAATGCAAGATGGATCTTGTTACAACTAAGTCTAGGAACTACAGCTAGTTGTTGTACAGTTGCACAGTAAATTCCAACCCTTTGCAACCCTATGGACCATTGCCCGCTAGGCACCTCTATCCTCCACCATCCTCCTCAACCCGCCCAGCTCTGTGCCCATTGCATCTACATACCATCTAGCCATCTAATTTTTGGCTGCCCCTTCTTTTGCCCTCCACCTTTCCCAGCATCAAGGCTTTCTCAAGTGAATCCTCTCCTCTCATTTGATATCCAAAGTACTGTAGTTTTATCTTTACTATTTGACCTTCTAAGGAACAGTCAGGGTTGATTTCTTCTAAGATTGACCTATTTGTTCTCTTCGTTGTCCAGGGTACTCTCAAAACTCTCCTCCAACACCACATCTCAAAGGCATCTATTCTTCTTTAGGTCTTCCTCACTTTCTGCCATTAGGGTGAGATCATCTGTGTATCTCAAATTGTTGATGTTTTTCCCAGCAATTTTGATTCCAAATTGTGATACTTCCATCCCTGCCTAACAAAAATGCTAGATAAGAATGTTACAATTTTTCTTCCTTGCCTTCAGGGACAAGACAAATTAGATTTTCATCTCTACTACAAAGCCAAGAGATTTATATACAGAGATAAATCTACTCAGAAACACACTACCTTTTGAAAACCTTACCAGAAGTGATTTTGCAATTACATTTTCCACTACTTTTAAGTCATGTTTCATGAGCCTGTGCTTCATGTTTGACCCTTCCATTTCTTCATCAGCAAAAAAACGAAAGAGAAGCGGTTCATCCTTAAATTCACTTTTTTCCACCACTGTTTGAAACACAAACAATATTAATGTTTTCTCTCTGATACTACAAAATCCTTTCATTATCCAGTACAGTAATACTTCTGATAACGTTTACCTCGGATAACGCTAAAATCGCATACGTTAAGTAATCTGGGGAGGAGAATTGGATCGAATAACGTTAAGGTCCTATGGGATGGATTGGATAACAACCGCTAACGCCTGTGCGGTTACAATGTATCTCTATGGAGCTTTAACGTTATCTGATCCATCCCACAGGATTTTAACATGCATCGGATAACACTAAAAATCGGATAACACCAAGACTTGTGGAACCAAGTCTTAGCATTATCCGAGGTATTACTGTATTCTTATTAATCTTCATATATTATTAAACCAATATACCTATTTTATAAATCAATGATGTATATCTGCCTGGCACACTTATGGAAAAGTAAGTTTACATATCATTTATGTGAAGAAAATTTATACTTTTACACTGTTATCCCAGATACTCTTGTGTCTTCATTCACAAATCTGACTTCCCTTTCACCAGAGGGAAGCTGAATGTTTGATTTACATCAAAGACTGATATAAACCAAGCATTATACTGGTCTAATTTTTCAGCAAAAAAAATCTTATGTTTAAACTACAATAATTTTAAAAATTACTCTTTTATAAAGTCAAATGAAATTAACTGGAGTTATGTAAGAGACATGATTAACTATGGGTAAAATGGCACAGAAGGTAACAAGAGACTAGCAACATTTATCAGTGCCAGAGAAATAGGGTTACTGTGGATTGTAAGCGCTGTGTAGCAATCTTGTATTCAGATAAGAATGGAGAAACACCATGACAAACAGCTTATAGTTGCTGAATAACCAGTAATATCTAGCACAGGATAATAATCAGTTTATGCCCACAACAGTCTGTCTCTGCAATCTCTAAGTGGAATCTATCAAAAAAGGTAAAACTTCCCTTATTCTCCAGAAAGCGGGAGGGGTGGTGGTGTCTCCAAGACATTTCTTGCAGCCTGGTCATGTTATCCTGCTATGGCAACAGGGTAGAATATATTGCCAGCAACTCAGTGCCAATTGTCAGGTGGTGATTATCTATCCTGATAACCAGGAGAACTAAAGGCCTTGGGTGGTAAACTCCACAAGGAATGATAATGGTCCCCAAGTGGATTAAATCCCACTTGAATCCATCTTGATGGAGGGCAGCAGCTTCATCCATACTGGCCTAGAGCTGATGACTTTGTGTTTCAAAAGGACTCAGGACAAGAAAATGACTCATGGAACTGGATCAGTGGTATGGGTGTCAGAAGGCAAATGGAAGGCTACTGCATTATATTGTCCCCAGGACAATCTTTATGGCTGTTGCCATGATGATCACTAATATTTGGAATCAGATTCAGCAGCAGCAGAAGACATTTCTGTATGGCTCTTCCTTATGGCTTGTAGCAGGTAGTTCAGTAGTGGGCAGCAGCTGGTTCGGACCAGTTCTACTGAACTGGTAGTAAAAATCCTGGGTGGTACTTTGGCTCCACCCACAACATCATGATGTCATGATGTCAGCTCCGCCCATGATGTCATGACGTTGGCTCTGCCCACAACGTCAGCTCTGCCCACAGTGTGGTAGTAAAAATTTTGGCTGCCCACCACTGAGGTAGTTGCTCCAGTGTGTATATCAATGATTAAATAATCCATTAATTTCAAAATTACTTGTTTCTGATGGATTGTTCTCTTAAAATCAAATAATGAAGTAAAGATTGAACATTTCACTGCTTACTACTATTAGATGAAAGGAACAGAGAACATAAGAAACACTGCATATGCAATGCCACCAAGCCTAGGCAACACTCATTTTGCTTAATAATAAAACACAAAAGTATCTCCTAAAAAGTGGATTCCATCTGCAAAACCTAAGAGAAGTTTTATCTCCATATACCTCATCATCTGGTCAAAGAGCCACAATTCCAAAATGAGCCAGTGCTGAATGTAAATTGTCTTCTGAGGTGCCTACAACACTTACCGTGGTGCATAAATCCATTATCACAAAGTGCTATTCCAAAAATCATTGCTTCTTCTCTGGTCCTGCAATCCCCCTGTTAACATATGTATCAATATAAACATCAAAAGCAGCCATTTCAAATTAGGGAGGAAAATCCTTATCACTCTTACAATACATGCAGAAATTAGACTGGACATCATATTCATCCATCCATTCATTCATTCTAATATATCTTTGTCTTTGAGGGCATATTTTTGAAAGTCTCTTTATAAAGTTCTGCCTTTGCCAATTTTCTGAACATTAGGAATGATGATGCCTGGTTCAGTTGCAATGAAAGTTTATGATGATGAACATATCCACTATGTAGAAGGCTCAACTCTTCATTGATAGCCTTCTTCCCATTTTAGTTGCATGGCATGGCCAAGGTAAAGTTAATGTATTTTGGGAGCAATAAATATACTACCACAGTTAGTTTAGATTTGAATTTTCAAAATGTGCACATATACATATGCTTACATATACACATCGTGGTTGGATAGTTCATTGTTTTAAGTATCTGGCTGTGGAGCCAGAGGCTGGCAGTTTAAAACCCCACTGTGCCTCCAGGGAGATGAGCCAGCCTGTGTAGCATGGGAAAGCTGCACAGTCCCAGGGCACTTCTAGAAGAAGGGAATTATAAACAACTTCTGAGTAATATCTTCCTGCAAAACCCTGGAAAAGATCAGAAGCTGAAATTGACTTAACAACATACAGTACAACTAATATTATAGATACAGTTGCTCACTGTCATATGTAATTCCATATATTATTCACTTAATGTCTTCTGATGGGCAAGAAAATATTTACTGTGTAATTTATGGCAAATAACCAAATGGCAAGCTAGTTACCAGACAATGTCAGTATGGGGTTGCAAAGGCTTGGGGGGGGGGGGGAATTGGTGGTTCAGTACTTGTGCATTATTTACATTAGACTTTTATCATAAAACATTTGGCATCCAGCAAACATTTATGAGCTATTGAGAAGTCCCAAGGGTTGTTCCTCTTTAGATATAAATACAAACTAATGTATACATAATTGAGAAATCTGCATTAGTGATAACAATAGAACACTTGATTTTGCAACCACATTTATGTGTTTCAGAGCATTTCTTACCTGTGCAATTAGCCAGTCTATCAGTTTATTTGCCATCACTACAGATTTGTAGGTTCTTAGGTGATAATCTTTATCTCTGTGACAAAAATATACAAACAATTTCACACCTAGATTTGTATTTGACATTTATTAAATAATACATATAACAGAACTCATGATTAATCAAAGCAGTTGCTCTATCTAACCAAAACTATTTCCATTTGTGTTACTTTCAGATAATAAAGCTTTACTCTGGTTATAGTGATTGTTACATATACAATATGCCAGCCACACAATGGGAAATACACTGCAATTGTTTGAGAGTTATCATTAACTCGCTACAAGAATCTGTTCAAGTGAAATAGAGTTCTTATCCAATAGACCCTTGTGAATGGTTTTCTTTTTCATCATTCCCAAAATAACCAAGAGCAAAGTTTTTTATCGATGTTATCTGACTTAGTCATGTCCCTGCCCATTTTTATTTTTCTTTTTGAAGAGAGATACAGTATATGATTCAGTCAAGAAATCTTGCAGTTATCTGAACACAGAATCTCCTTGAAGCTGGGATGTCAAGAAAACAATATAACAGAAGAACATTGTGAACATATTCTATTGAATTGCTTTTATCTCAGATCCATAGTCAACATTCTTTCTACTCTACATAAAGATAAATAAAATGGAAAGAAATAGGAAGGAAAGGCAAAAAGAGAGAAATTCCATGAAACAGTTTATCTATAATTCCACTGTTGCACATTAAAAAACTTCAACCCAGCATGGGTGGATAACACTACAAAAAACCACCTGAAGTGAAAAGTCTGAAAATTAGACCTACCTTACTACAGGTGTAAACAAACTGTGTAGTCGACAGTACAATCTTACACCCTGTTACAAATACAAAGGGGTATAATATAAAATTAAATTATTCAACATCAAGTAAAAGCAATAAACACATTACAAAACCATTTAAGGGCTGTTTCAGGTGGGTATCTTCACCAAGGGTGTATTAAAGTATTAATGAATACATTAACCAAGTGCTAGCTAAATTCTTATGCAAGAACAAATGTTAAACTACAGTTTCCCTCCCTCAGAGGAGACAACTACTGATGAAGATGAAAGAAGAAAGTGCAAAAGCTTTCTTCCAGTTGAGCTGTTATATTTGTCTTTAACCTCTGTCATCTGATCTTCATTATTCACAGAAATTCTTTCTTATCACGACAAATTGCTTACTATATGACTATTTTTTAAATCAAGAATTTTGTTTACCAATAGCTCCAAGGCAGAGAGGAAAAGGTCAAAGAGCACAAGCCAGACCAAGAGAAAGATGGAGAGATAACATCAAAGATATATTACAACAACACCAAATAATACCAGTGGAGATTGCGAGAAGTACAAGAACAAGAACCTTGCATCTCCCTCAACATCCAAATTGGTAAAAGAGAAAGTAAAGAACAAGAATATACCTCCATTAGCCTATCATGTTGGACTTTGGACAAAGGCTTTCTCATACGTATAATCATTTATTATATTCCCTATTTTAGTAGACAAGAGCAGGATGTTCCTTCAAGCTGTGTCCTCTTAACCACCCACCTTCCATATGCACAGTTATGACTGTACTGAATTTATTCAACCCCCAACCAATAACTAGAAAACAAGATTCTTAGTCCTCCCCACAGAGTTGTGTCATTTCATCCATGTGGGCTCATTTCTGTGTAAAGTTGAATAATTTATTTAAAATATCAATAAGGTTGGATGAGTTCTATTTGCAGTTAAATATATGCATCTGAAAACTGATTCCAACTTGCTTACATCCATATGAAACATGATTTTGCCCAGAAATTATCCTCAATTTAAACAGAAGACTAACACTGAAGATATTTGTGGTGATTTAAGAATTCTAGTAAAAATGTTAATTAATTTTGAAATTTTGTAAAAACTGAATCTTTTGAAATGGCTCACAAATATTTAGAAAAGTATTAATTAAAAATACAGTATGCTACATTTCAGAAATGTCATATTCAAAATGTACTAATGTGTCCAGAACCATGTGAAGGAGATGAACTATACCACTATGGCAACAATCAAAAGAAGAGCTGTACGCTTCACTAGCTCACACTGGATGCTGTTGACCACTGGTGAAGGATAGGGAATTGCGCAACTCCTTACCTTCTACAAAAAAGGTCACCTATACATGTTAAGGGCTATAAACAGGATACTGTGGGCTATTTTTATTTTCTAGTTATAATATTAACACAACCATGCAATTACACTTACATACTAGTTGACCAGGTGTGGTTGATATAAGGCTCTCCGGGGAGGGGGTGGTTAGCTTTTTTATTGATTTTAAGCTTAGGGTTTTTATGATGTTCTTATTGCAGGGATGATTTTATGTTGGGTTTTGTAACGTTTGTTGTAAGCCACTGGGAGTAGCCCCAAAGGCAAG
Organism: Furcifer pardalis; assembly: GCA_030440675.1. Taxonomy (NCBI): domain Eukaryota; kingdom Metazoa; phylum Chordata; class Lepidosauria; order Squamata; family Chamaeleonidae; genus Furcifer; species Furcifer pardalis. Next base: position 83,309,590 of record CP126891.1, read on the forward strand.
GGGGGTGGCGGTACAAATTTATGAAATAAATAAAAAATAAAAATAGTGCCCCATAGCACTTAGTACACTCTCTGGGTGGTTTACAGATAATTAGCATTTTACCCCCAACATGCTAGGTCAGAGGTGCCCAAACTATGGCCCATGGGCCAGATACGGCCTATGGCGCCAATTAATCCAGCCCACGCTGCCCATGCCACTCCCAGAAGTATCACATATAACAATAAGTCAAGAACCCTGTTTTATGGAACCCTGCATATGTGTAAATTATTCACTCCATCCATTTTATTTCCACAACAATGGACAATTTAATTTAATTTAATTTTTAGACTTTTATGGCGCACCCTCTCACAAAAGCGACTCTGGGTGGCTTACAGGGATACAAGATACAGTTACAAATTTCACATGATCAAATAACATCATACTACGGATTAAAAATCATCACAATTTAGATAAACCCAGAACAATAAATACACAATTAATTAAAAGATTTGGCTATAATTAGCAAAATACTAAAAAACAGATTTAAAAGTTAAAGTTAAAAGTTTAAAACAGCGAGAAGGGTGGCTGTCCTATCAGATCAGCCACCCAACATGGGAGGGAGTCCTATCAGATCAGCCACCCAACATGGGAGGGACAAACCAGGGAGGGTAGCTTCCTCCCTGAAAGAATAAAAACAAACATTCAAACTAAAAGCTGCAGAATACTGTTAATTAATTCATGCTTTAAAAAAAACTTGTTTATTAGATTACCGGTACATTACCAATTCATGTACCAGTCCACAAACAATTCAATGTGGCTTATATAGCTTGTATAATATTCATTCAATTTAATCAATGTTCTAGTTATATAGTATAGAAAGGTTATACCTTGGAAATTACATCCTGCATTTCACTTCTCGGATAATATGTGCCATCATCATAACGGAATCTGTAGAGCATGTGTTCAGGTTTAAATTGGTGCTTGTCTGTAACTAAAGCAAAAGGTAAATGGAAAAATTAACTACCTTAAACATATGAGGAAATCACTTGAAATAGGCAATGATATGTATGCATTCAGGTGACTAAGACGCTGATTGGAAGGCGGGAGGTCAGCAGTTCGATTCCCAAGTACAGTACTGCAGGATGGAATGAGCTCCCGTCTTTGTCCCAGCTCCTGCCAACCTAGCAGTTCGAAAGCAGTTCGCAAGTAGATAAACAGGGATCACTTTGGTGGGAAGGTAAAAAGTGTTCTGTGCGCTCCAGTGTCTAGTCATGCCTGCCACATGACCACAGAAACTTCTGCAGAAGCAAGCAGTGCTGGCTCTTCGGCTTTGAAACAGAGATGAGCACTGAATCCTAGAGTCGGATACGAGTGGCTTTCAAACAAGGGAAACCTTAACCTTTACTATTTTCCACTATGGTGATGTATCAAAAATATGTCAGTGGGCTTTCTGTTACATTCTCAAGATATCATTCCTTTCAAAATAGTACAGATGTAGTTGATTTATTTGACATTATAGTGGGGCTCCTCCATGGGCCTTCATTATATCCTAAACCTTTCAGTTCAAAGATCTGAACATATTGTACTTTGGGGATATTTTTGGTGCTTTAAGTAAAGGTCATGATAATCTCTAGTTCCCAAGAGCCTTCACACTGAAAAGTTGCAATTGTAAATATTGAGCACATAATGAAGTCCTAAAAAACAGCCTTCCTTGAATACTTTCCCCATCATTGCAGTAAGGTGTGTTTGGGGACAGAAAAAGAGGATAGAGAGCTTTTCTTAGGGTGAAACATGATAATGCATTCAAGGTTCACTGTGCACCCGAGAAACAGGGACTATGAAAAAGCCTAGCTCTCAATGCACAACATCCTGTTTTCTTCTGTGCAGATGTGTTGCACATGTTCTATCACATATGTGATTATTTCTGTTGGGTTTCTTCTTAGACTCCATATGTAAACCCTGTTTTCAACAAGATGGTCACCAGCTTGTGTAACTACAAGCCAAAAATATCTGGAGCAATTGCAAAGCACTCTCCTCATGGAGTGGCCCACATTCTGCATTTCCTAAAGGATTTGCAATACACGATCTTTGCAAAACAGGAATTGGGAACATAGACCCTTAATTCAAATTCTCATCAGCCTAAACACTGACTCTACAAGTTAGAATACATAGTGATGACACTACAACAACGGGGGGGGGGGGGGGACACATTCCATGTCAGTGCTTTAAAGCAAATTACTTGAAGCTCATGCTACATAAAATCTAGTGCTGACCAATTTTTATTTCAAATCTGTTATTTATCTAACTCTTGATGCATAATGTACTGTGCAGGAAAATCATCTTTCATCAGATTAATGTTTCACTGCTGTAACCATTCAGGTGTTTGGTAGCTAGCAGATGCTACGCATATACACATATGCAAGTGTATTGTATGTATTCGGTTTACTCGCCAATTCAGGAAGATTTAGACATTGCCAAACAAGTGCTAGAAAACAATTGAAATTCTCTGTAAATCAGTTCAGACTAGTCAATAGCAGAGTGAGCAGGAGGAAACAGAAGTAGTAGGCAGTGACAGGAGTAAAAATAACATGAGCATCTGGAGATGCTTAAGTGGGTTACCTATAAATAAAGAACAAGCTACATCTTGATCACTTTTGTTTTGCAGTCCAAGTTCACCTTTAATATTCAAATAAATTAACTGGAATGAAACTACTGTAGTGCTAAGAAGTTTACATTTATCAACCCGAAGGTAAAGGATTTTTTAAAGACAGATGTGTCTATTTATAAATTATTTTAAGCTATTACAATACCAAAAGAGACTTCTAAATGAATTTAATTCATTCACTTAATCAGAGTAGACGACTACTCTGGGCAATCAACAAAAAACAAATACTGAATCAGAATTCAATGCCAACCAATAAAATCAAGACATTCAAATTAAAACTCAGAATGACTAAAAGAATAACAATTTAATTTATACCCTAAAAATGTGGCTAACGTGCATGTATTCAGTAGATATAATTATGCCTCATTACTAGTTAAGGAAAACAAGCAAACCCACATATATTCCCCATAATAGCTCCGATCTACCCAGTTGTTAGCAAACAATTTTAGTGGCATGTTTATCCCAGTTAACAATTTTAATTATTATTTTCAGAGTTACTATTGCCTTATCATGAATAACTAAAAATTGCATATACTGAAATCTCCATATAATATATTTACAATCTAAAACTGATTCTCTAACATAATTAGAATCTCTCTTTCTCTCCTTAAGAAACAAATCATTCATTCAACTTTATTTTAAGAATCCTGTTCCTATGGAAAACACAGCTGTGTATCCATGCTAATAAAAATAGCATGTTCAGCTAAGGCTTCTGTGTCCTAGAATAATTATGTCACAGTAGAAGTCTATAAAAGTCATTTAATTTCTGTTGGGTCAATCTAGGATTCATTTCTGGATACAAATGAAGAGCACTTGTAGTGTTGACATTAAAATCTTTCTTCAAACAAAAACAGTCTTGTATAAAAAGTAACATTTTCAAACTCTGGGTAGTAAATGCTTCACACAGCTTGATTAATTTTGGTTTACTGGATTAAAATGTAAATTCATTCACACCTGAATGAAATAGTTACAGAATTATGCACATCAATAATTCTGCTTTAACTTTAAAAATTATTTTCATTTATATTCCATTTTCATGACAAGAACATTGCCTCTCAACTGTCTTAAAAATCACAAAATACATGAACCTAAACAACAATTATAACAAGAACTATTTAACTCCACAAAGTCAAATTAGCACCATAGGATTAAAGTTCCATCAAAATAAAGCAGCCATTTTAAAATAATGTTGAGAAACCTATGCAATAGAGAGAGGGGATTCCATTAATGTACATCTTAACCAAGCATAGAGTGAGACAGGCAGCAATTTGAAACAAGGAGTTCCACCATGAAGGAATTCTTCAATTGAGAAACTGCTCCCTTCATCTCAAATAGACTACTCAAAACACATCCCTTGGTGACCATTCGGAGGCTGCAGCTGGTCCAGAATGCGGCTGCTCGGGTAGTGATGGGGTGCGGGCGTTATGCTTGTGCCTCACCGCTGTTTCAGGAGCTGCACTGATTGCCAGTATGTCTCCGGGTGCAATTCAAGGTGCTGGTTATTACCTTTAAAGCTCTACATAGTAGTGGGCCAGGATACTTAAGAGACCGCATCGTCCCAAGGACATCTGTCCGTCTCACCAGGGCGGATCATAGAGGCTCTCTTATCATTCCATCAGCTAGAGAGGCGCCTCTCTCTAGCGCCAGAAGGAGGGCCTTCTCCGTGGCTGCCCTGGCCCTTTGGAACCTCCTGCCCTTTCGGAAGGGCCTAAAAACCTGGCTGGCAGGGCAGGTATGGGGCTCCAGGAACATGGGGTCCCATGTTGGGTGGCTGATCTGATGGGACAGCCACCCCTCCCTAACTCTTTTAAACTTTTTAAATCTTTTTAAACCTTTTAACCTTTTTAAATCTTTTAGATTTTTGTAAATTCATGGTTTAATTCTTTTTTAATTGACTTTTAAGTAATTTTGAACCTCAAGGTTTTAATTTATGAATTTTCTGTAAGCCGCCTAGAGTCAGGTTCGCCTGATTGGGGCGGGATAATAAATCTAAATAAATAAATAAATAAATCACTCTAACCAGGCTCAAAGTACATGAGAATGGTTTGCATTCATATAATGAGGAACTATAATATTTAGGGTACAACAGAAGTTGTAGTGGTAGACAAAAAGGTTAGTAAGTCTTATACAGGCAATAAAGATGTAACTACATGGTGAGGGAAATGTGAATTATCTCTCATTCGCTCACTGTGAAGTTATCATCAATATTTATTGTACATGACCATAAGTGTTTACAAAATAGGACATGACTTAAAACTTATCATAAAATTCTCTAATAAAACCAGATACAATATTCATGAAAAGAATTCAGATTCTTGCTAAGAACTATGATGGAAATATGGAAATATGATGACTTTTAATAAAATAGGATTGCAGTTTCCTAGCTGCCAAAGCTACAGCATACTTAATAAAAACTGATTATCAGCCAGCAGATTAACCACTATTTCTGCCAGAGTGCACTTAAAATATAACTGGACAATCAGAATCAGGAATCATTTTCTTGTATCATTATACAGAGGACAGAACAGTAAGTAATAAATAATATCTCCAATCTAATTACAACCATAAATACAGAGACACCCCTCAACAGGAACCTTTTTATATCTTCTTTCTCGGTATGGTATGCTGAGGGCATGTGTTGGAACCTAAGTTCCATAAAAGCTCTACAGAGTTGCAGAAAAGTCAGTACAACACTTCCAAATAAGCCACACCAGATCATTCAGTTCTCTTCTATACAAGTTGCCACACAAGCAAAAGAGAGTCTTCTACTCTTAGTTCCATTTAAATACCTGTAGGTGAAAAGGCTTTCCTTCCCTACTCATTTCTGTACCTTATCATGCCAGCCAGTAGTTTGTGACACTGCTAAAAAAAAGGTGCAATTGGCCTTACATACTACCGGTAGGAAGGGTGAACTCATTAGCAAATGTGTAATGCCACAATATTTGTCTTGCACCCATCTACTAACCATCTGCAACTCAACAGGACCAAACTTCCCTACGTTTGGTCAGTTCCCCAAAGCACTGATCAGCCAATGTACTGACTTAGGCTTCTGGAAATTAAAGTCCCCTGTGGGGCATGGCCCCCATGTTGGGAACCACTGAGCTAAACTCAGGTGTAGTATCAAGTGTGAACTTGGATAAAAAAGAAAAGTTGTGTCTTTAAACTAGTTATTTAGGTGTTCCTAAGTCCCAAAATGCACATCAAAATTTTGGCTTGAATTAACTTTAGGTCATTTACCATAGAAATAAAACCAAATGTTTTTTGGATGTCCTGAACTACCTTTGAAATGATGAGAATGACTACTGTAGTATAAAATCACAGCTCAGTCTAAAGCAGGGGTTTCCAACCTACGGCCCATGGGCCGGCCCCGGCCCATGACACCATTCCATCTGGCCCATCACTGCCTCTGCCACACCTGGAAATGGAAGCAGGAGCATTTATGACAGCAGTAAAACATGCCTGTGCATGCATAAATGTGGTTACATCAGTAGTAAATGCGCCAACAACTGTCGTAAACATGGAAGCAAGCACATTTACATCCGCTTTGGGGGGCATGGTCTGGCCCACTCAGCTGTCCAAGGGGCGTGGCAGGCCCGTGGTGTAAAAAGGTTGGAACCCCCTGCTCTCCAGTCTTTGCTGAATCCTCCCACCAATGTTTACATTGATCATTGTCAATGATAACCATCACTATTTTCAAAAACCCCATGGTATTTCCACCAAATTTCAGTCTATGAGTTCTAATCTATTCTCTTACTCCTGGCAATGGGTAGCAGAATCTGTCACACCACTGAGATTCAGGTTAAAATAAAGTAATTGTACAGCTTGACATTATCGACCTGTTTGATAATATCTCACATATTCTCTCCCAGCTGCCTTGTGTAGACAGCTAAGTAAGCCACGTGAGTGGTGTGAGATACCTTATCTCACCATAAAGGCTTCCCTTCTGCTTTACTTCATGAAGTCAATAGTACTGACTGTCATAGAGAAGTTAAGTGAACTATAAAAATTATATTCTTATGTCCAAACCTTTTTCTTTCTGAACACTAAATCAATGTTAGAGTGAAATGGGTCTAGATATTTACTTTCTGCTTTGAAAAAAAGAGACAATAAGATATCAAACAAACTTGCCTGAGTATGGCAGTTTTAAAAATAGCCAATAGCTGCCAAGATCCATGAATCTTGGACAAGGGACAACTCCTTTAAGTAATATATTTATCCTATATAAAATCAGCTATTACTGTACTTGTGAGCAAGCTGAAACAAGTCAGAAAGGAAAAGGGTAAAAAAAATTCACATACAACAGTGAATATTTTAGGCAGAAAAACTGAATTTCACATTAACCATTGCAATGATATAAAGCCACAGCTCAATATTTGAAAGCCATTTGAGGCAGGGTGGTAACTCACGAACCATGGTGGATAATTCCATTTTCTAGCAAAGCTTGACCAAGATGAACCCCTTCCTCTGGTCTGTGGATCTCTCCAATTTCCAACAACCAGGACACAAATTCACTGAAGGTGGAGATGGTGGAGAAGAAGACAAATAAAGGAATAATGACTTTAAGCATAGTTTTAATCAAATTATTGCATGTTATAGTATCATTACAAGCAGAACTCCTGTAGGTTTGCAAGTTTGGTAAGGTATTGCTAGGAGTGTATGTGCTTGCCCTGCCTAAATCTTAATGAACTCCCTTATCGGGTAAAAAGTGCAAAGGCCAAACTGCTTCCATAGGCAGTGGGACACTGACTTCTGAAGAATTTATAGATATTTTTCCTTTGTTTGAAGACAAACATCCATTACAGAATCCTAAACTGATGTACCAGATTTACATGGGATTGTTTGTTAGTATTTTGATTTCCTGATCAGTTACCTCTTCAGACTGCCACCCAACCATGAAAGCCATTGCTCACTTTAATAACAATGAGGAAATCAAAAGTGCTGAAGATATTCTATACCTTGAGTCAATCATAAATACAAATAGTAATTGCATTGGGGATTAAGACTCATCTTAAATGGACTTTAAGTGCTTGTTAAAAATAAAAAAACCTGAATAGTCCCCAGTAACTGATTTTTTTAAAAGAAAAAAATAATGTTTGGAGTATATAGGTCCCAGGGGTGCTGAGGAAATATCAAAACAAGACACAGTTAGGCACCCCTCCCCACATACCCCAGAGGACACAGGAGGACTTTTGTCTCAAAAACCATCTCCCCCCCCCAAAAAAAAAATATTGTTTTTTAGGGATTGTAGAGGGATTTGGGGGCTGAAGTGCTGCAACTCACAAAACACCACTAGGGACCACATGTCGCCCACCTGTGCAATAAAAAAAACATTGTATATAGTCTGCAAGATTTGTGAAGAACTGCTTATATGATGGGACCTTTGCAAAATTATTAATTCATAGGGTCACTGTAAGTCAGAAACAGCTTCATACGTTAATAACAACAATTGAAATACAGTACTGTAATCTCTGATTTTGTCACTGGTACTTTCCTACTGAATAAAATTAATCTTCCCATCAACTTGATATGGTGTTACAGCAGTATGGAAGATTGAAGTCCAATTCACAATGATGTGTGAAATTGTAATTTCAACATGTCATTTTCAAGGATTGCAAGAAAGGTTCACAGGGCCGTAGCAAGGGGACCGGGGGGGGACCCACCTGAACTAACAGCCTGCCCCCAACCTACCCCGTGGTGCCAATGTTATATATGTGAGTGTGACATTGTTGCCCCTCCTGAAAATAATTTGTCCCTCCTGAACCCCCCCCCCCAAAAAAAATCTAGAATCCTGGCTACGGCCCTGAAGGTTCATATATATTTGTGCTATAGCCCTTAAATACACAGTATTAAATCTGCTGATCCCTATGAAAATTTTTCAAGACTGGATAATGTTGGAACCTACCATAACTGTTATTTTAAAAGTATACCTCTCATGTTTCATTCATAATCAAACTGAGTGCCAATGAATAACTAAAACAAAATTCTAAAATACACACCTTCCAAGAAAACATTTTGGGAAAGTAGTTAATTTTCTTTTGCGATCTTTGATCAAGTTCCCTTGTTTGCACATCATTTTATAAAGTCTCTCCCCTTGTTCAGAGATCATCACCCAAGTATCTTGTTCCATACCTAGTTTTAACCCTATAAAATAAACCAAAATTAAATCATTTTTTGAAATGTTTCTATATACTGGGACTTTTTCAGATTTCAGCTCAGGCTATCTTGGGTGTAAGCTACGTAACAGAATAGTTAAAAGCTGTTAAAATACAAAGATAATGGTAGCACATACTAAGGATAGCAGATTGATTATTTTCAATAAAATAATGTATACTCATGATTATAGATTAAATATAAATACAGTTGTACCTCGCTTAAAGAGCATAATGCGTTCCACAGGATTGCTCTTTAAGCAAGTTTGCTCTTTAAGCGAAACACCATTGTAAATGACCAATTGTGGGGGGATTGTGAACCCCAATTTATTTGTTAAGTGAGTTTTTGGTTGGTGAACATTCAGAGAAAATTCTGCTTTTTAAGCGAGTTACTCTTTAAGCGAGGTGCTCTCTATGCGAAGTTTGACTGTACAAACAACAGTACTGGGTTCAATCCAGTGTATGCCACAGGGATACTTGGTAGCATGTTACTCATTTTGGAAAGACTCCTGTCAAACAAATAATGATTGCAGAGTCTTTTCAGACTACCATTTAACTGAACTGGGATCTTATTTCTGAATCTGAGTGGATTAAGTTTCACTCTACCTATGGGTTACTGTGGAAACAAGGAACACACAATAAAAGGTTGACAAAATTAGCTAATGAAGACTGGCCTTAAATACAGGCAGCATGATAGACACCAAAGTTGATATTAGTTTCTATCAAGCAGTTTCTGCTATCTTCTACAGTTTACCATTTTTCTCAACAGGCCTGCGAGAAGACAGATTAAAATAGATCTGCAGAGCTACAAAATCTGTCACTGCTATTATTTTTGTCCTTGTCATTTAAGGTGGTGATAGTATACAAGAGATGGAGGCTAAATTTAAAACTCATAGAAAAATGCAATCACAGAATAAATCATAAAATAAACTAGTACAGTATAAGCAACAAACAACCAATCCATATGGGCTAAATAAACACATGGAATAACTAAAGAAAGACATAACCAAGTGTAAAGATTTATGGAGGAGAAAGACTATTGATTAATATCTCTATATATAGTTTGGACTTTTCCAATTTGTGAAATACTTGGAGGGAGAGGGCCTGCACATATAAAAAATTGTAGGGTATTCAACAGTGATAGAGCCACCACTGAGATGGCCCAGCTCCTTGTTACAACCTTCCAAGGCTCAGAGTAGCGACCCAAAGCCCATATGTCTATGAAGACTGAATAACCTGTGCCATGTTTAGTCAGAAGAGACGATCCATCAGATATCAAGGTCTCAAGCTGCAAAGGGCTTATATATTATTACTAATCAGGCATAGAAGCCAACAAGTAGGCAATGCAGATAGCTAGGACCAAGGATACGTGAATGAACATCTGACTCCCCAGCATTAGTCTAGCCCAGGGGTCAGCAAACTTGGCTCTCCAGATATTCTTGGACTTCAATTCCCAGAAGTCCTGATCAGCAGGTATACTTAGATTCAGTTTCAACCTGTTAGCTCTCATCCAGTACATTAGCCAAGATTGATCTAGCACAGGGTTTCCTAACCTATGGCCCATGGGCCAGACCTGGCCTGTGGCACCATTTCATGTGGCCTGCCACCGCCAACACACCCAGAAGTGGAAGCAGACACATTTACAGCCATAAAACATGCCCGCACATACATAAACATGTTTAATTCAGCCATAAATGCACCCATGGCTGTCATAAACATGGAAGCGGGCACATTTACTTCCACATCCAGGGACATGTTCCGGCCCGCTCAGCTGTCCAGGGGCGTAGTCAGGCCTGTGGCATAAAAAGGTTGGGAACCCCTGCTCTAGCATCTGAACAACCTCCTATGCTGAAGACATAAGCTAGAGATAGAGATGTGTGTCATCAGCACACTGAGGACAGGACACCCCAAATTTCCAGATTATATCCTCCATCAGCTTCATGTAAATGTTAGAAAGTACTGGTGACAGGACACCCCAAATTTCCAGATTATATCCTCCATCAGCTTCATGTAAATGTTAGAAAGTACTGGTGAGATGATCAACCCCTTGAAGGTATCGAACATGCAGCAGGCAATCATTCATGCTTTGTTTTTGTTTTGCACACTATCATGAAGATGGGAAGGGCCAGCATCTAACAAACATAGTTATTGGCTAAATGTTTCTCCCTTCCAAATGTAACTGTCTTTCCACTCTTAGCTGTGTGCCTGCTACTGCTAGTTTAGCCTGTCTGTCTGATTGGTTCAGTTGTCTTTCTGATTCAAAATGTTTTAGTGTCAGAAAGCCATAACTTGAGTAGCCTCTGGCAATCAACATTTTCTTGAGAGATTAATTTTCCTGCTTTTACTGCAACCAAGATAAAGTGAACTGCTGTATTATATTTTTTTACCATCCAACTGACAATGTTATTTGAAAACACGCTTTTTAGCAAATATTCTTTTTCCTTCTGTTAAAGTTATGCCTAGCATTTGCCTTTTAGAAACTAAGAAGAAACAAAACGGGAATGGAGAAGAGCTTGTATTTCAAAAACATTCCACATGAATCCACAAGAACACACTAGGTGCACCATTCTACAAACAGAAGAACCCCATACTAAATATCTTTGTTCAGTTCTTCTGAATTTCTCTATAATATGAGCATTAATTCTAAGGTCATGTTGTATGAAAGGTGAAGCTATTCAATGATACAATTATCATATCTATTCATAACTTGAATTTATAACCTACTTCTCCTCTAGTGCAGTGATGGTGAACCTTTTAGAGACTGAGTGCCCAAACAGAAGGGTTGGATTAACTCTGTGCTGAGGGAGGGAGCACTCCCATTGGGCAGCAAGACAGAGGGCTGGGCGAACTCTGTGCTGGGGGAGGAAGGAAGCATTCCCATTGGGCTGCTGGACAGAGGGGAGGGGCAAACTCTGTGCTGGGGGAGGAAAACAGCATTCCCATTGGGCTGCTGGGCAGAGGGATGGGACAAACTCTGTGCTGGAGGAAGGAGAAAGGCTCCCATTGAGCTCCTGGGCAGAGGAGCAAGGCAAACTCTATTCTGGGACGATGGTGTACATGCCAATAGAGAGGGCTCTGAGCATGCCATAGGTTTGCCACCACTGCTCTAGTGTATTCAAGATGTCATAAATGGTTCCCATACACACCCTGCCCATGCTTACAACAAATGAAGTACAGTAGATCCAGTCGAGCTGAGCTGCATCTCCAGACCGAGCTGCATCTCCAGACAGAGCTATTGCCTTTCAGGGAAGATCTAAAAACCTGGCTGGTGAAGAAGATGTGGGGCACTGGTGATTCAGTACGCCCCCCTTACTGGCTTATATAATGAAGGCCGTTCACACTTTTAGTTATAATTTTAATTAGGGGGTATTTTAGTGGTTTTAATGGTTTTTAAAGTTTGGGGGTTCTTGTAGCTTTGTGTTTGTGTGGTGTTTTGTATTGTCCGCTGCCCAGAGTCGCTTAGGTGAGCGGGTGGCAGTATAAATTCAAATAAATAAATAAAATAAGTCAAGAGATTGTAACCTGCCAAAGGTTATGCAAGAAGTTTGATGACTGAGTAGGAGCTGATCCTGAGTCTCCTGACTTTCAACCCAATATTCTAATCGCTATACAATATTGGCCTACATGAATAAATTTCCATCATTAAATCAGAGAAATAGACTCATTTAGTATGGGCTAATAAAATGTTGGACACATTATAACTGGGAGAATATATATAACAGTTTAAAATTCAAGGGAGGAGAAGCAATACCTTTTCGGCATCCAACTACCCCCTCTTTCTCAGTGATAGATTTTAAATTCATAAGCTCTCCAGAAAGTCAGCTGAATTCCCTTTTTAGTTAGGTTTATGCAAACTTTTTCAATTAGTCTGCATCCCCAAAAGTGAGCAGAAGTTTAGTCAATGCCGTCTTTATAAAGTAAACAAAATAATCTGAAGCATCTTTGTGTTCATGGTGAATGGAATGCTGTTTACAGCTACTTTTAGCAGAAGTATTTGAATTTTGCAAACTGTTTTGTTCATGAATCATCTGTTATCTGCTCACAATTAAGTAAATGCATTCCTCTTCCTAAAAGAAGTGTTTAAACAGATGTTTTAGATACCAATGGGAGGAGACATTAATAATATATATGTTGAAAAAAATCATGAAAAACCATTTTGGTTTCAAAAGAACTGTCATGAAAAACAGTCCTAACCTTACTATTCCTGTCTTATTATGCTCAAGACCTTTGAAAATGTTTTGCCATTGTGGTTTGAAGCAGTTCTGCATAATAGCTATGTCATGTATCAAATGCATAGTGCTACACAAACCTCAGGGGAAATTTTATTAATACATTCCGATCAAAAACCCAGTAAAAATGCAACACAGACACTTTCCCACATGTGCTCTGAAATCCATTATGTACAATCACAATGAACCGGGGGGGACGGGGGGACATGAATTTCTCATTTCTGAAATTCAATGTCCTATTTTATGATACTACATCATCGCCCATGCTTGGACTTTCCCACCAAAATCCTATTATAACTACTTTAACTTTTCTTAACCTAAGATAAAAAGCCAGAAGAAAAGTCTTGTAAAGCTTGCCAAAATATTTTATGACTTAATGGATCCACTAGTTCTGGCAGTCCAGTCAGTTTCTAAAATTACAATTATTCTAACTGGCTGGTGTATGTACAAACATCTCATAAAGATAACAATTATCTCTAAAGCAGTGGATCTTAACCTTGGGGCTCCAGATGTTCTTAGACCACAACCTCAAAAGCTTTCACCACTAGCTGTACTGGCCAAGATTTCTAGGAGATGTAGTTCTAGAACATTTGGGGCCCCAAGGATTGAGAACCATTGCTCTAAAGGTTTACTTTTCCCCACAATCTTTAGCATTGTAAAATCCATAGTATAGTGTGCATATTGAATTAGATACTGTCAGGGCTTCTAGGCAAGAGATTTATTCTGTAATCATCCTGCCTCAGAGGTGGAATTCTACAGGACAGATCATGACAAGATCATTTTTAATTTGTAAACCTATTTTTCCCTACTGGCACCACAAGGATACCTCCTTCTGAAGTACCTTTACTCAATACATATTTTGGGCCTGAAAATTTTATCAGAAGCTCCGGAGTCTATTGTTCCCGAGATCAATGTGTTCTCAGCAGGTGTTCTTACTACATGGTGACATACAAAGAACTCTAGTGGCGTCTGATACTATGTGGGGAAAGACAGAGGCAGAGAATGTTCCGGAAAAAAGAAATCTGCTATCTTAAAGGCACCAGAAAGTGTTTTTTTTACTTTAATTTTGCAATATATGGAGAAACAGAATTGCATCCCTAACTCTATGAAAAACAAAAACAAAAATATATTTCCATTAAATTGCAAGTCTTAGTTTAACTGCACATGCAAGCATACTGTTCTAGAGAAAGGGATACACATGAATGACTGAAGGCAAGAAAGGAGTAAGTGGGCCTGGCAAAACCTGTTTGGACACTTACACATCTCAAGCTAAAGAAAACAAGAGAAAAGAGCCACACAGAGAATCTTATTTCATGTACGATATTACTTAGGAAAACTCCGTGGTGTGAAACTACATTCTCACCTTTTCTTCTTTCTCTTTCTTTCAGAATAGCTTCCAGCCACTCTTGCTTTTCTTCAGGTGTTTTGGCCATACACACAAACCATTTGTTTTTTGCTGTGTTGTGAATCTTCCAACCATTGAGAACAATGTGGCCACTGCTATGATAGTCAGCTGGAAAAGCATAAGATAAAGTAAACTTTTAAAGATATGTACACATGCTTGCCTGGTCTGAGCCACATACTATAGCTTCATTTCTGATCCAATGCTCAATAACTAGACACATTAAAAGCAACGAAGAATATGTCTTAATTAAAACATAGAAACAAATCACTAGCATAGAAGAATGTGCTTCTTTTCAGGTTTTCAGAAGACTTTTTTTAAAAATTCCATCAACATTTGTACAGTGGAAACTCTTTAGAAGCTCTTCAGTCATACCATTGATTTTATTCCTGCTTCAAACTGGCAGCACAAATTTGTGCTCTTTAGCAGCTCAAACATAAGTCAGATTACATTGCTTGAGGAGAGCAAAAGACTACTTCAATCAACAGTGGGCACCTTATAGTGGTCAGGGGACTACACTGACAAACATTAAACTAAACCACTGCTGAATTTGCAATGATGGTTGTTGTTAAGTGAGAACCTTGTTGGGGTATGGGGGCTTCAGCAGTCCAACTCAGTGGTGTTGCCCATCTCTTGTCAATGATATTAGGCTGGGACTAAAACTCACAAAAGTGCCCTCTGTCAGATCCCTTGGACCAAGTGAAAGCAGAAGGCACACATCATGGTCCACCTAGCCAGCGGGTGATATGATATCCAAATGGCTAAAAAACCTGTAAGTTGTACAGAATGTCATTGTGGAGATGTATACTCATGCAGGGACTCCTCGTTGAATAACGACTCCAAGGTATTCAAGGTAGGTAAGGTGGTTGTTTAGAATAAGACACACACTTTTCACAAGACTTGTTTTACAAGTGTAATTGACTTCTGGAAGCACAGTTCTGTTCAGAATGGTAGGGCGGCCGCGGCGACTGCCGTGGCCGCGCGCTTTGCCCCGGTGCCTGCCAAAAAGACGGGCCTGGGCACGAGCGCAGGGGGCGTGGTTAAGCGCTGCCCTGGACGTGTCCGGCCGTGCGCTGCAGCTGGCCGATGTCGCGCTCGCTGCGTCGTCGGTTCGGCTGACAGTCCGGATGTCCAAGACTGACCAGCTGGGCAGGGGTATTTCCTTACTGCTACTGCGATGCAGTATAGCAGACATCTGTCCGGTGGGAGCGCTGGAGCGCTACCTGGCCATACGCCCCTTTGGTCCTCTGCCCCTTTTTATACACCGGGATGGGTCACCATTGACCCGTTTTCAATTCTGGAGGGTTACAGGGGCGGCCTTGTCGGAGGTGGGGATCCCTGGTGCCCGTTATGGCACCCACTCATTCCGCATAGGGGCTGCTTCTACTGCGGCCTCTTTCGGGTATTCCGATGCGGATATCATGAGGATGGGGCGGTGGGGGTCCGCTTGTTTTCGGACGTATGTGCGACCGCTACTGCCATGACCTGCCTTGCTGCCGTTTGTTTTCTGTTTGTTTTCTTTCAGAGCTCTTCCCTCGGAGTGATGTGGCCCGGGTATGGATCGTCGGTCACAGCTATATTTACTGGGCCGCCCGTTTTGCTGGTGCAGCTCCCTGCGGGATCCACCTTGGCCTGCGGCAGTGGGCCTACCTCATGTGGCGGGGGGTGCGGGGGATGTTGTGGGATCAATTGATGCCTTTGATGATGTCGAGCTGGCACGTGCCACCCCCCGATATCCTCCTTGTGCACCTAGGTGGGAATGACCTGGGGCAACGGATGGGGTTGGATCTGTCCAGGGCCATTTGCAGGGATTTCCACCTTCTGCACCAGCATTGGCCGGCGACCAGAATCATCTGGTCGAGTATGATATCGCGTGCCCGGTATAGGGGCGCGGTGGATTATCGGGCCGTGGATCGTGCGCGGCGTGGGGTTAACCGCGCCGTGGCACGTTTCCTGCATACCTGGGGTCTGGGTACGGTGGTGGAGCATCCGCTATTCTGTATGGCGGAGTTGGGCCACCTGTACAGGGGCGACGGTGTGCACCCGTCGCCGGACGGCCTGGTTTTGTTCCTGGGAGCTCTGCAGCAGGGCCTGGTGACCGAGTTGTCGGTCTCGGGGTGGGTGGGGCGGTGAGTAGCTTCACTCCCCCCGTGTGGCGGGTAGCACTGGTGAGGAATAAATTTGGTCCCAGGAGAACCGGGTAGGAACGTGTTTTGATCGGCCACTCTCTGAGTCTGATCAAAATGCGGACCGGGAACTTGGGTAACTGCCCAGCTCGACAGCAGGCAGCCCCAATATAGAGTTTGCCCGGTGTGGGGTCAGAAGGAGATAACAACTGGTTACTTCTGACCGGGACAGTAAAATGTTGTACGGATATGGTTGTCCGATATCCAAGTTAAGCTTGGGAATGGATATCGTTGACCTCACCAGTGCTACTGCGGCCTTGCTGCATTAAGTTACTGTTAAGATGGTTAAAGTTAACCAAGTTGATCTCAAATAAAGTGGCCCAATTTTTCAACCAACATCAATGTGGTCAGTCTCTTTTGTGCGGGCATATGGGGGCAAACAACGTATGCAGAGTGCATACATTTTGTTTTAAACGAAAGATTGCGAGAGTGTTAGGTTGTTTATTTTTATCCATGATCTAGATCAGTTCACTAACATGTGAACTATCAGTCCAATAAGAAATCAACCTGTACTAATAACTAGTAACATGTGATAAGACCATCTGTCCAAAAAGAAGATGACCAATATAAGTTGAAAGCTAAAAAGCGAAAGCAATTACTGTACAGAGCAAATGGCAGATTCTGTCACAAAAGGCTCAATTTTCTTTAGAAAAAACACTTCATTTCATTGTCAGGCATAACAAAATAGCTTCATCTTTGTCATACAGTAAAACCTCACATAAATAGCACCTTGCTTAGAGACTAACTCGCTTAAAGAGCAGAATTTTCTCTGAATGGTCGCCTCGCTTAACAACTAAAACCAACCAGAAATTTGCTTAACAACTAAATCGGGATGTGCAATCCCCCCCCCCCACCAGAAGTCACAACTGGTCACTTAAAATGGTGCTTCGATTAAAGAGCAAACTCAAGTTAAATAGCAATCCCATGGAACACATTATAATTTAGATTTTTAAACCTAATTACACTAATACCTCAGATAACGTTTACTTCAGATAATGCTAAATTCGCATAACGTTAAGTAATCTGGAGAGGAGAAATGGATCGAATAACATTAAAGTCTTATGGGATGGATCAGATAACAACCGCTAAAGCCTTGCAGTTACAATGTATCTCTATGGAGCTTTAACGTTATCTGATCCATCCC
This sequence comes from Furcifer pardalis, assembly GCA_030440675.1. Classification (NCBI taxonomy): domain Eukaryota; kingdom Metazoa; phylum Chordata; class Lepidosauria; order Squamata; family Chamaeleonidae; genus Furcifer; species Furcifer pardalis. The sequence goes on from CP126891.1 coordinate 83,327,344, forward strand.
ATAGGATTTTAACATCCATCGGATAACACTAAAAATCGGATAACACCAAGATTTGTGGAACCAAGTCTTAGCGTTATCCGAGGTATTACTGTATATAATATTTTTACATATATTGTTCTAATAAGTCCTACTTAGAACATATATTGTTCTACTAAGTATATATACACATTTAATCAATATTCTATTAAATGGATTCTCTGATTGGTCCATATGTACATACCTGTGCCATCATCTACATTCTCCACTTCCATCACTTCTGTGTTAATTCTGCCCCTGAAGAGATACCGATGGCCTTCTGTAGAGGCTCTGCTATTTTTTAATCGTCTGGGGTATGGTATGGAGAGACAGTAGAAGATACAAAGGCATTGTTGAAATCATTACTTTACTCCAAGATCATCAATAATAATAATAATAATAATAATAATAATAATAATAATAATAATAATAATAATAATAATAATAATAATAATAATAATAATAATAATAATAATAATAATAATAATTTCATGTCAGAAATTATTCTGGAGAAACTCCACTTAGGGGATGCCCGAATGAGACTCCTTTCATGTCCCCAAGAGCTTTTCCCACCGAAGTGGTCCCTGTTTATCTACTTGCAATTTCTTGCTTTCGATCTGCTAGGTTGGCAGGAGCTGGGACAGAGATGTATGTTCAATTGGTCGAGCAGTACCCGGGTCTCGAACTGCCAACTTGCTGGCCTTCCAGCCAACAAGGTGAGCTTCTTAGCCACTGAGCCACAGCAGCCCCAAAACTATTAATAATTGTTAACAATTAATTATATTAGCAATACAACAAATCTTACTTTTGAAAAATGATACTGTCAAGACTCTTATTCTAGTCTGCATATGCTGCAAAAGATGGCCTGACTTTATTTTGGATTGACTACAGATGTAGACACATGTTTGGATGAGTAAAACTGATTTCTTTTCCTGCTTCAGTTATGCCACACCCTCAATCCTGGTCCCTGCCCAGTGCAACACAGAATGTTGTGGGCATCTACTGAATAGGATAGGCTTTAGTACATTGTGATATTGAAGACTCTTGAAATCTAGCTTGAAATAATAGAGGAGGAGGCTGTCCAGTCACTTTTTACTTTGTATTTCAGCTTTGCATTGTATGCAGGCCTTTGTTCAAAAAGTATGTGTGTTACTCATAACATTTTAAAAAAATGTGTATCTTTGTTCTGTAACAGTTAAATCAGAGTAGCAGGAATTTTTTTAACAGTAACATTCATGTCATTCTGTTTGTAAGGTCAGCTTTGAAACCACAACTAATGAAAAGTATCTTACCTATGCTTCCTCTTGCAATAGACCAAAAGATTGTCAAAAAGAAAAAACACCCGTTCCTGTATATTTCCAGCTGAGATCTTCAGCAAAACTCCATGCATCAACATTTCTGTGCATGTGTCTGTAATGTTAGATCCCTAACAAAAAATAACAATTATTTAGACACTGACAACTGCTAGATATTGTCAAGCATTAAAATCATGCAGCTAAGCATTCAATTAAGAAAATGAAAATACATTTTATTACAGTTACTAGAAAAATTAATTAGTGAACAAAAATTTTAATAGCTAATGGCCAAAATCCTATTGGTTACATTTACTCACATAGTGTAACTGGCAAAGTGTTGCTGCTAAGAAAGTTAAAATTTGCAAACAGTTATATCTTCTTCTTAATTTGCATCTCCAAGATGCTGATATAATGCTGATTGTATCATGCTATCTTGAAAACATAACGGGATTTTGCCATAATCTGCCACTAGTTATTATATATTATATTGCTTAAACATGTTATTATATATTAATAGATTTTTTCATTCAATAAAATAACAAATTGTGATCTGTACAATGGTTGTGTACAATCTGAATAGAAACATATTTCTAAAAAGTTCAGTCACAGTTGTTGAACCTAAAGAACCATCAGCCTGGAAACAGTTAAACATAACACTTCTGCACTCAATGTCATACAGTATTTCACTGGCTTTCTGTAGAAGGAATTTATAGAGATATGATTTCAGAGAAATGCACATAAAGCCCCCTCAAGTTCAGCCACAGTAATTTGTGGGGTGGGATGAAAACTTTGATTACAGTGGAACCTCGGTTAACAAGCGGCTCGGTTAACATAAAAATCACATAACAAAAGGAAATCCATAGAAAATAGTGGCTCAGTTTATGGATTTTTTTCAGAACAGATTAATTGGTTTTCAATGCATTCCTATGGGAAATGGTATTTCGGTTAATGTATTTTGGTTTTCAATGCATTCCTGTGGGAAACTGCATTCTATGCATTCCTATGGGAAATTCAGTTTACTGTAAGAAATGTCCTGGAGAACACATTAATTACGTTAACCGAGATTCCACTGTATATCTCTAAAGTTCTTTGCTGGGGGAAAAAATGAAACTGGGGCTACATCTCTAAAATCTTTGCTTGGACATAAGCCCTACTGAGATCAGTAGAACCTGATTTTAAATAGACAGGTGTAAGACTAGACTGTTAGCCAAATCAGCCTAAAGAGCTAAGCTATTTGTACAAATTAGAATTCTGTTGAAATGAGAATCATGACACACTGAAGTAATACCTTCTAACATTATTCATTGATTAAGTTACTGATACAAATTATTTAAAAGGCACTCTAAATAATAGGCTGGAGCAATCATTTGCCTAGTGTTTCAAATCTACATTCTTATTTTAGTCAATTTTTTACCAGTGGGTTGGTTTCTTATAGTGAATGAACATTAAATTTCTTAATTGCTTTGCACTTAAACTGCTTTACATTGATTCGTACCATTATTTTATTTAGTCCCTGAAAAGTGATGTATAATAAGATATGTTAAAATGTTATTTTAAAACATAATTAAAACAGATCTACAAGTCAAATAGCAGATAGAATAACACCATTTTGACTGCCTACTCAGAGAGAGAGAGAGAGAGAAGCTGATTTCCTTTGGGCAGAAGAGCCAAAGTCAAAATGATGCTACAGAGAAAGCCCATCTTATGTACATGGCAACCTAGGGCATGACTAGATATGGAAATCTGGAACTACAGTATATCATATTCAAAGCGCTCTTATCTTCAGTATGATCTATTTTATCCCTCACTTGAGACATCGGTCCAGTCACACTGGAGGTGTTTCTTTTCCACATGAAGAGTACAGATAGCACTTCCAAGTCGCTCCAATTTCACCCCTTTCAATTAATGATACTTTAAAGCGCTCATCTCTGTTTGTAGCCAGAGAGCCATTTACACCAACCCTTTTTATTACTTTTAACTTTTTATTACAGCTGTCATTCCAAGAGCTGCAAAGACTTTCCTGATTTTGTGTGATGTAATACATTACCATAGCATGGAACTCCCTTATACTGTATTTGAAATAATGGTGCAAAACTTTGACAAAATATATTTTAACAAACATACTTCACAACATCACAGATTTATCATTGAAGAAAATATCTTAATAGATCTCTTTGGGAGTGAATTCAACAAGACTGCAAAATAAGATAATCAAGCGTGTTCCTATTCACACTGAATAATCTGCAGCCCTAACACTGTAACAAAAAAGAGGGCAGCAGCTCACAAAAGAGGTGTAGCACTCTTATTTAAAACACATGTGATTACCGGAAAATTGGAGGAACAAAACCACACTAAAAGTCAACCAAATAGTGAGCTGTATGCTCATCTGATCACCCAACTTTGTTGGGAATAATCACTACACTCAAAATGAGTCATAAGGTTTAGCATTTCTATTAACTAGAGTTTTATTAATTTGGAAGTGGTTTCTATGTTACATTTCTTCCACAAAGAGACACAGTGCAACACACAATAATTACAAAACAAGTACAGTAATACCCCGGATAATGCTAGTACCGCTAAAACCGCATAACGTTACAAGATTTTCGGAAAAATCTTGTATCGAATAACGCGATTTTTAGCGTTATCCGATACAGTCATTCTTAGCAGCAGGGTGGCTGGAAAGCTGAACGGGGTTCTCCGTTCAGCTTCCCAGCCACCCTGCAGCTACGGAGGCAGGGGTGGGGAGGCTGGAAAGCTGACAGGGAGGCTCCCCCATCGGCTTCCCCAGCCACCCCACAGCTGCGGAGGTAAGGGCGGGTGGCTAGGGAAGCCGACAGGGAGTCCCCGTCAGCTTCCCCAGCCACCCTGCAGCTGTAGATCGGGTCCTCTGATCTCTCTGGAGCAGGCAGGGGACCCAATCCAAGCTGTTTCTGGGCTTCCCCAACGTCCTCAGCCAGTGCAGCAAGCCAAAACATCAGGGTTCGAATCCCAACATTCTGGCTTGCTGCACTGGCTGAGGACGTCGGGGAAGCCCAGAAACAGCTTGGATCGGGTCTCCCCACCTCCCTGGCAGGGGGGTCAGAGACCCCAAAATTGGTAAAAAAAGTCCGGGTTTTTTTTACCAATTTTGAGGTCTCTGATCCCCCCCCCCCCCGGGCCGGGTCCAGGGAGGTGGGGAGACCCGATCCAAGCTGTTTCTGGGCTTCCCCGACGTCCTCAGCCAGTGTAGCAAGCCAAAACGGCAGGGTTCAAATCCCGACATTCTGGCTTGCTGCAGCCTCCAGGGAAACAGGGCTTTTTTCAACGTTGTGTGATCAATGCATCGCACAACGTTAAAAACCGGGTAACGATGAGACTTGTGGAACCAAGCCTTAACGTTATCCGGGGTACTAGTGTAAAGCTAAAAGGCCACTAAATATACAATTAAAAACAATTAAACATAGGGTAATACAAAAATTATTCAAAATAATTAAAAGAATCCTTGAAAGTACACTTAAAATCATAATCACCACTGCAGGAAGAGTCTACTTTTAATGTTCACTCTTACTGTTAAAAGCTTGTTTAAAAAGAAATGTTTTTACTCAGTGGTGGGATGTCAAATTTTTTACTACCCCACCGTGATGTCATAAGTGTGGGCGGAGCCAACATCATGACATTGTGGGCGGAGCCAAAGAAAAAAATAAATGATAATAATAAAATAAAATAAAAATAAGCACACACACACACACACACTCCTCAACCCACCCACCCACCCACCCACAACACAAGGACAGCAAGGAGGACAGCAAGGACAGTAAGGAGGCCGTGCATATGCACCAAGCACTGTAGACATGCATGCACACCAAGTGCTTAGTGCACATGCGCAGTGGGGGTGAAAAGGTAAGCCCCAAAGGTGGTTCCCCCCCAAAAGCTGCTACCTATTCTCTGGGACACTGGGAAAAGTTACTACTGGTTCTGGCGAACTGGTGAGAACCTGTTACATCCCATCGCTGTCTTTACTTCACAACAGAACAGGAGGAAGACAGGCAACAAGGGAAGGCATTCCACAATCTGGCATTCCATGATCTGGAAGCAGCCACACACAGAAGGCCTTCTTTATTTATTTATTTTTCATACTTCTATACCGCTCTCCTCGCCAGGGCAACCCAGGGCGGTCTACACCACCATAAAAAAACCACACAATACAATACAATCCCATCATTCCAGGATCCCAACTATAAAAATTTAAATTTTCAAGATTTTAAAATTTAAAAAAATCAGTTAATTATCATAATTAAAAAATTAAGATTAAAAAATTAAATTAAAAGACCAAGGGAGAGAGGGAGCTCATACTAACCAGCAAGCTGGGGTCATGGTACCGCCAGGACCCCATACTTGTCCCGCCAGCCATGTTTTTAAGTTCTTCCTAAAAGACAGCAAGTCCATCTGTAAACGTAGCTCAGTTGGTAGGAGGTTCCATAGGGCCTAAGCAGACACAGAGAAGGCCCTCCTTCTAGTGCCAGAGAGATGTGCCTGTCTGGCCAATGGAACAACTAGAGAGCCTTTCCGGTCCGCTCTGGTGGGATGGACAGATGTTCTTGTGTTATCCTATGTTCCCCAAAAATGTATTTTTAAGTCTGTGGAACTAAGAAAAGATCCTGAAGATCTTAACAGATAAGAAGGCTCATGCGGGGAAATAAAGTCCTTCAGGCACTATGGACCTGAGCCATATAAAGTCATGACAGGTCATAACTAGCACTTTGAATTGAGCACAGAAACGGACTGGCAGCCAGTAAAGCTGCAATAACCAACCCCAGTCAGCAACCTAGTTCTTCTTATTCTTCAAATGCTGTACACAATTCCAAATATTGGTGATCATCATGACTATAAGCCATGAAGACTGTCTTGAGAATATAATGCAGTGGCCTTCCTTTTGACTTCCGCATCACAGAGTGACACCCATACCACTGATCCAGCTCTGTGAGTCATTTTCTGCTCTTGAGTCTTTTTGGCACGCAAAGTCCTCATCAGCCCCAGGCCAGTATTGATGAAGCTGCTGCCCTCCATCAAGATGGATTCAAGTGGGATTTAATCCACTCAGGGACCATCACCCTTTCCTGGCAAGAGAGCAACCGAGTTGCAACATTTTAAACAAGATGAAATTTCCAAACCATTTTCAAAGGCACATCTAGCCTGTTGCGATAATCTAACAGGAATGTAACTAAGGCAAATGTCACCATAGCCAAAACAAATCTGTCGAGAAAAGGGCATACCTGGTACACCAACTTTAACTGTGCAAATACATTCCTGGCCAAAGCCAATACTTGAGCATCCTGGCTCAGGAAGTAGATCCAGAATTATACCCAAACTGCAAACCAAGCTTATTTAGGGAGAGTGTAACTCCATGTTGTTATTGCTATTGCTATTGTTCTGAAATGGGAGATATGATGTTTTTAGTTCTTTTGAATAGAAACAGAACTGGTGTTGAATGTGGCACAATATTACACAGGAATTTTTTTTGCCAATTATCTTCTTTCTCACAGATGTTTAACCATAACCAATACAAGCATAGTTTCAAAATGCTAATGTGTAGGAATGCGAGTCATGCTTTGATCATCCATCAGATGCTAAATATAGTCCTTTTCTTAGCTAAGCAATGTACTAAACATTTTCTTCTGACAGAAAATCTCTAACAAGTGAGTTTCTCCATTCTTATACATTATAGCAAAACAGATGTTTAGTTAATTAAAGCAGTCCTTACGGTATAAGGAATTTATTAGAAAGAAGTCTCATAAAATATGGCTCACTCGTGCACAAGCTATGTAAATTCAGACTTTTCAAAGAAGAAATGTGTCTTTTTTAAAAGTCTGTCCCTGAATGTTTGGCAATTGGATATTAATCTGCAATCAAAGTGTACCTTCAAATATGATTACTAACAGAAGCATGTTCTTATTGGAAAGTCCACATTGATATATATATATATATATTGGGACAGAAACTGCTTCATATCTGGTCAGTCTGTTTGTTCATTTTGACCCACATTTATTTAGACTCACAGCCAGAGTCTCTCTGGCATCACAGAGACCTTTTCAACCACTGGCTCCAGAAACCCTTTTAACTTAGAGGTGCTATGTATTGGACACAGAATCTGCTGAATGCAAAGCAAGCAAGTGTCCATCCTCTTATGGGAAACATTTTTATATCAGCATTAATTACCTCCTTTAATTTAATTTAATTTAATTTAATTTTCGTACTTATATGCCACCCACTCAGGAAACCCAACTCAGGACAGCTTACATGACAATCAAGCAATTCATGGAAGTACAAAAATAACATATAACAACTTCAATATCATAAAACCATCTTAATAAAACCCCATTAAAACTAACAAGAATTGAAAGTTTAAAAGACTTACACATTAAAAATTGCAGATTTAAAATCACAGATTAAAAGGACAGAGAATATTTACTTAATTAACCAACAGACTATGCCACTAGTGCCCCACACCTTTATTATACTATTTCAGTTTGGTGACACCCCATTTAAATTCAACAGTGGGAGGTAGTTGATATGTAGATTATACCCATCTGATATAATTAATAGCCATATCCAGCTGTTAATAAATGAAGTATAATTATCACAGACAGAACTTTCTGGGTGTCATCATTCTCACTGATGACTCTCAGCAGCAAGGGTAGAAGAATGAGTGAGCCTCTCCCTCATGTGTGGCTCAGGGGAACACCCTAAAACCCCATAGCAGCAACCCATCCAGCTGAGGAGGATGAGAAGGAAGGAGAGGGAGAAGAAAGTGGCCCAGGCTTTCATGTTCCAAACCTTGGTCCCCCAGCCTCAGTGCTGATGAAGTTGATGGGAGGGGTAGGAGTCCAAGGCTGTTCCTCTGATTCGCTCATGCTGGGCTCAGAGTATGGCAATGATGCTACCCCTGCCACCTTTAATGGCAGCAGCAGCAGCAGCAGCAGCAGCAGCAGCAATGCAGATTTGCTCTGAGAGAATTATGAGCACAATCTCTGGTTCTATATCCACAGTGAGGTAGCCAGTCATTAATCATCAAACACATACACACACGGTTCAGACCAAACCAAGACATGCTTATAATTAGTTGACTGTATGGAGCAAAAGTAGGGAAACAAAAATAGGGAACAAAGCAGAAACAAATGTTAAAAAAATTAGCCTAAAGGACAGAAATGAAGCAGAAGAACAACTCATAGAGTTCTATGAAGCCAACCAGCTGTTTATTACAAATATATGTTTCAGTCAAATGAACAAATGGCTGTACACATAGATATAACCAGATGGTCAATACGGAAATCAAATACACTACATAAATGGAATTAGGAGATGGAGAAGCTGTATTCTTTCTGCCGAAACAAGACTAGAAGCTGGTAGTGATCATGAACTGCTAATATACAACATTGGATTGATTCCCTTAAGCAGGGATTCTAAACCTACGACCCACAGCCCAGATGTGACCTGTGGCACCATTTCATGTGCCCCCCCCCACTGTCTTCACTGCACCAGGAAGTGCCATGTGGTGGAGAAAGGGCAAAATGGCCATCTGGCCTCCAAAGCTGTCTGAGGGAGTGTGACCGGCCCCTGGCTTAAAAAGGTTGAGAACTCCTACCCTAAAGGAAGTACATTGTCATATATAGGATAGTGATGAAACTTAAAATAGAGTAGACAGCACTAGAATCCCATCCTCTACCCATAACCAGTACACTCAATGCAATAATGATGGAATAAAGCTAATATATGCACTTTTTCAAACCAATGACATTTAGAACCATTTCAATCTCCTTTCTTCAAATTCATTTTTATTCTATTTCAGTTCATGTTTTTGTGCTACCAGAGATAAGAGAATCAGATTCAATTACCACAAAAAAAATCACAGATTGGTCACTTAAAGCGAAAATGTTTTGGCTTTTTATGTGTTTCTGAAGATTTCAGAACAAACATTGTATTTTTTAAAGTCAAATTTCCTGTTCTGAAGTTTGTACATTGGTCAAATTCATGTCCATGCAAAAGCACACACAAAAAAACCTTCCACGCAAAAAACTGAAATTGCAGAGTTACTAGTAACTGAAAGTTGATTCAGTTACCTTTTGCTACCTAAAAGTCCCTGGAAAGAATAACCATAAGTCTAAATCAACTTCATATCATGTGATTATTAATTATTATTTTTAAAAGCTTAAATTGCTGTATAGCTTAATGGGTTGGATTACAATCTTTCTCACACTGGGTCAGGCGAAAGGAACTGCAGAATAAACTCACTAAAAGGTGGCTTCATTTTGGCAGTTTCACTTCTTGCCTAGAAATGTAAGAAGAACCCTGTCGTTGAGCCAGGAATGTGGAGTTTGATTCCCCACTGTGTCTCCCAAGAGAAAAACCTGCCTCTGTACATCCTTGTACAGTGTCAGAGCAATACCAGAAGCAGAGACAAACCTCTCTAAGTATTTTATAACTAGACAATCCTGGAATTGCCAAAATCATATCAAATCTTTATCACATTCCAAGACAGCATAGTACAACAAAAGGTAGAAGTTAAAATATATTTTTAAAGGAATGTATCTGCTCAGAATTAAAGGAGTGATAAAATTAGTATTTAAAATTAATGTAGCATTAGTAGTTTAATTAGTGGAAGGACCTGCCAGGATTGTTCTTCTGATCCTACAGGCTGGGTTGCCAGACATTCAAACCAACATGATGCTACATAATTAATTGCTAACCAGCACAAGAAGTGATTTATCAGATAGAGAATTACTCACTGATGCAATTATTAGTAGCTACGTATTTCAAAGTCATTACCAATTGTATCTCATCATTTCAGCTGAAGATCTAAGCTAATAAATAAGAATATAAGACTGATGTTCCATTAGTTTTATTGTTTTCATTATTTGGGAGCCTTAAATAATTATTTGCATTTTTATATAATTATATAATTCTGCAGAATTAAGGTAGAACAGCAACATGTAGAAAATACAAGTATATGATAGTGATATATCTTTTCTTTCCCTCCTCTTTCTCCCCCTAACTGCTGTCTATTGAAACACAGACAATTGATAACATAATACTGTACAGTATTACATAACATGCTTTAACTAATTAAAGCTTAACTAGACGAAGGACAGATGAAAGTATTTTTGGTGGCAGGGAGATTCTATCCATATTTTATAGAAGGCTCACATTAAAGGGGAAAAGTTACAGGGTCCTTCATGAAATCAGTTGTGAAGACTGCCTATAGCAGTGATGGCGAATCTATGGCACGCATACCAGAGGTGGCACTTGGAGCCCTCTCTGTGGACACCCATGCAGTTGCTCCAGCACAGAGTTTGCTCCGCCCCTCTGCCCAGCAACCTAATGGGAGCACTTACTTACTCCTTCCCCCCAGCACAGACTTTGCCACACCCTTCTGTCCAGCAGCCCAATGGGAGCGTTTCCTCCCTTCCCTGTTGCTATGTTGGCACTTTGCAATAAATAAGTGGGTTTTGGATTGCAGTTTGGGCACTCGGTCTCTAAAAGGTTTGCCATCACTGGCCTATAGAATTCAGGCAAAGTTGGCTTGTTCTGTTTTACACAGATAAAGTCTTTGATCTAAGAAGTGAGGAATGGGATAAACTGGACACATACACTCACAGCTCAGATCATAAGCTGCCAGTATTTTAAGGTAGATGGTGCTGGGAAAGAAAGCCTACACAATGAGTTTGGAGCATAAGAGAGCTTCTTTTGCTTTGTCCACTCCCTAGATTTCTTTTATCAATTATTTAATAATAGACTCCCAAGTTCACTACTGTAATACTATTCTTACCATCAAGCAAAGGACAAGATTTTCTCATCTAATGACAAGTTACAGATTTTCCTAACATATCACATAATGTACTATGCTGAATACGAAGAATTTTGTAATGGGGATTTTAAGATTGTTAGATTTCAGATATTTTAGAGTTTTTATGATGTTTATTTATATGTATGGGTTGCTGGAGTATGTTTTGTTGGGGGTGTTTCTTGTGTTGTAAGCTGCCCAGAGTCGCTTCGGTGAGGAGGAGGCAAAACAAGTCAAGTCAAATAAAATATACCATGTGCATACTCTTAAATGTCTCCCACATTTCATAAAATGATAAGTGTTGTGACACTACCTCCCATCCTTCAATGTGTGACTGCCACTCTTCTAAAACTTCTAATTTTTCCATTTCCCTCTTGGCTTCATTTATGTTGGAGCAGACACCTTTCATGGTTTGGAGAGCTTCCATTAAGGCAGAGTAGTCACTATGTTTCTTGGGAGTACGCTTTAACAACTCCTGTTTAAAAAATATAAAGAAGCACTCTTTAAACAATTAAAATCAATTTTCCAATTTCTATGCTCATTACTGGAGACTCAAGTCAAGATTCCATCAATGCTGAATTAGAAATCATTTCTAGTGTAGCACTCATAAGAACAGGCTTCCAAATGGACTGAAATCTTAAGGTTAGGACCAATAGCCATCCATCCTTAATTCTCCCATTCAAATAACTGAGACTTTAAAAAGGTTGTGTCATGCCTGACTCTTGTTTGCATTCCAGTGCCTTTTAAGACTTCTGGGCAAAGCATATTTTTACTATTTTTATGACAGCTAGGGAAGTAAAAGCATTACCTTGAGGAACCGTGGCAGAAACTGCCATCAACTTTAACCAGGTAGACACATTCCCAGTCAAAACCCAGTTCTTGTCCTCTCAAAAGCTTTCTCCAATGGCTTCCAATTCAAAAAGCTGGAATAATGCTAGGGCTACCAACATGCTAGCTGTTCTCGTTTCTGAGCAAAAATGGTAAGCTTTTAAAAATATTAATTTTATTTAGCAATCACAATTGAGCAAAGAATGGCCAGACTCCCCTTCTGTGAATTATACTCATATAAGTGTGATTACAGGCAGAGGGAGAGTTTTGGCAATTAAAGAGTTCCTACTTCTCATCCAATTCACATGTAATTAGTCTCATTGCACTGGGTTGTGAAAAATCCAAGACAGAAGAAGAAATTCTTTAATGACAGAAAATTATTCCCTGCTGGTAACATTATCCAGCATAGAATGCCATCACCCTTACACAGATGTTATTTATGGAACAGAATGTTCACCTGTATGTTTTCAATATTTCAAACAACAAAAAATGCATACCTTTAAAAGAAGGGGATACTTGCATATTCTCTGAATTGGTGTTACTAAATAACCTTCTAGTGGTACATCAGTATTCTTGCGTCCTCCTAGCAGCATGCAGTTCTATATAAGAATTAAAACACTATTAATTGAAATTTACTTTTCCCATTGCTTTATCCATGTTCACTCATCAATCCAGCTCTCAATGGATTACAATCAATGTTTCCTTCTTCAGGTGCCATATCCGTTCCGGATGTTGGCTATCATCATGGCAATAGTCTTCCTGTTCTTAACTCCTTGGAACAGTTCTTCCAAGGTTAAGCCACACTAGCCTTTCAGGTTCTTCAGCCACGAAGTCCATCTATTTCATGGCCTCTCTTCCCAGGGATTTTCCTCTGTACTTTATATAAATTGTGGTGTAATTTGGATTAAACAATACTTGATTTCTAAAAACATATTTGACTCTTCTGTAAAACCATCACAAAATGACAAGGACCATATGATGGGAAAGCATTCGCTGGGATTTTATTTGGTGTTAATTTAATTTACAAGATTAGATCATTGTAGCTGGAATACTTTTTTTCAAAGAAAGCCTAGTATTTTAAAGCTTTGAAGTTTAGAAGAAGAAATAAATAGCTTGAGGAGCAAGGGACATGAAAGAAGTTTATAAAATTGCAAACAGAGTGAAAAAAGTGGATAAGGAGCACTGTCTTCTCATTTTGTCATAATAAAACCTAAGGCTATTCAATCAAATGGGTTGGCTACAGATTCAGAACAGATGAGAAAGAGTATACCACATGACAGTGTAGGTGAACCTGTGACATACATGCCAGAGGTGGAATGCACAGACCTTTCTGTGGGCACATGCACCATCATAGGCAAGCTCCACCCCACACTGCCCTGTGCTGCCACCGCCACTTAGCTTTCTCCCACCAGCAATAGGGAGGCAAGAGGGGAGGCTGAAATCCTGCCTAGGAGGCAGCAGCGGTGGGGACGAGGTGAGGCAGCCAGACCAGGAGGCGGAGGTGGCGCACCTGCAGGGATGTGAGCACCCACAGGGATGTGCACACCCTTGGGGGACATACACACCCTCAAGGGATGTCTGCATGTGCTCACATAATATCCTGGAGGCACCCCGTTGATGTCACATACATGCGTGAGCAACACCTGCTTCTTCGGCACTAGGTCTTTAAAGGTTCTCCATCAGAACCATATGACATAATTGATGAAAATCACAGCCACAAGATGTGGTAATGACAGAGCTCAACTAGGTAAGTTATATACAAATGTTCTATCTATGGACATCATGCAAAGGAAGCATCATCCGACATTACAGGCATTATCAAATGAATGCCAGTTGCCAGGAGGTGAAAGGAAAGGTCTACAAGAAAAGGTGGTGAATCTTCAGCCTGTCAGGTTTGTACAGCTACAGATTGCCATCATGTCTAACTCTGCTGCCTGCCTAAGGCTGGCAGAAGGTGGAAACAAGCAACATTGAGAGAACTATAGCTTTACTGCTTTCTGGCTCCTTTCTATGGGAAGCAGGATGATGGACAAAATTTGATCTAGCAGAGCTGCTCTTTATTTTTTCTTGTCTTTAAAATGTGTACTTCTAAAACAGCATTATCAAATTGGCTTCCAATTGCTTCTCTACTGAGAGGAATCACAGAGGTGAGTTGGACATATATCTAGGTCATTGGATACAGGCCTGAAGTTCTGGAAATAGAATACAAATACAGTTAGCTTACCAGTAAAAAAGTTCGTACTGTCCTTATTTTGTTAAGCTCCAGCAAAAGTTTCTGTGCCTTCTCGTGGTTACTGCAATATTCATCATAAATACGAAATCTGTCTTTCTGGAGAGGAGATGGTTTTGATTAGTCATTTTGTCCACAAGCATTGTTTGTTCAGTCTAAATGTTATTTGCTAATTGTGATTAGACTTTAAAAACTGAATTAAGTAACATAGTTCTTAAAATATAACTTTTGTTGTTCAGTCGCACAGCCGATTCCAACCCTTTGCGACCCCATGGACCACTGTCCACCAAGCACTTCTGTCCACCACCATCCTCCTCAACTCGCTCAGTTCTGTGCCCATTGTGTCTACAATACCATCTAGCCATCTCATTTTTGGCCCCTTCTTCTTTTGCCCTCCACCCTTCCCAGCACCAAGGCTTTCTTAAGCAAATCCTCTCTTCTCATTTGATGTCCAAAGTACTTTAGCTTCATCTTTACATCTTGACCTTCTAAGGAGTAGTCAGGGTTGATTTCTTCTAAGATCAACCTATTTGTTCTCCTTAGTGTCCAGGGAACTCTCAAAACTCTCCTCCAACACCACATCTCAAAGGCATCTATTCTTCTGTGCTCAGCTTTCCTAATGGTCCAGCTCTCACAACTGTACATTGCCACAGGGAATACCATTGCTTTGACTATACGAATTTTTGTTTGCAATTTGATGTCTCTACTTTTCACTATGCTCCCCAGGTTTCTCATCGCTTGCCTCCCAAGAATCAGTCACCTTACAAGTAGCCATATATGAAAGGAGATTAAAAAATAAAATAAAAGCTGAGTCCAGACAGCAGAAGACACATTCTTTTGCTAATTTCTATGGTAAATGTGTTCCAATATAATTTAAAACTGACTGAAGGAAATGGAATTTCTTCAGGGAAAAAGAAAAGATAATTCTCTAATGCTCAGCCCAGGAGAGTCTGCTAGTATATCCTGATGATAAATCACAACAAATCCTACATGTTTTATATAAAAAATAACATCAAAGGAGTAAAACCTTTCTTTTAGCAGTGATTTCAGCTTCCAAGTTTCCTAAAAAGACCTCGATTTAAAGCAGCACAACAGAAGAAAAAGTCAAATAAATATGACATACAAAACGAAGAAAGCAGTTTCCCATTTCATGTTGAGCATTAGGTTCAGGATGCAGACATTCCTCAATCCTGGAAAGGAAATCCTTGTGCAATTCAAGAATATCTTCAATATTTGAGAACAATGTCTGTAAACAAACAAAAATTGAGTGTATAAATATATAGAAATAAGTAGCATTTTAAAAAGAGCAAAAACAACTGCCAACTTACCTTAACTGTTTCCTCTGTCATGTTTTTATCAATCTTAGAAACAGCCCATTGCATTATTCTGTGAAGAAATGCCTTGAGAAGGAAAGAAAAAAAGAAAGCAGTAGTCAGGACACTAAAGAACTATGTTGTTGTTGTTGTTCAGTCGCGCAGTCGAGTCGAACCCTTTGCAACCCTTTGAAATATAGGTAAAAGTAAAGGTCACCCTTGCTCAAAAGCCAGTTGTATCTGACTCTAGGGTTCAGTGCTCATGTCTGTTTTATAGCCGAAGAGCCAATGCTGTCTACGTTTGCAGATGTTTCCGTGGATATATGGTAGGCATGACTAAACACTGAAGTGCGCGGAATGCTGTTTACCTTCCCACCGAAATGGTACCTATTTATCTACTTGCAATTTCTTGCTTTCGAACTCCTAGGTTGGCAGGAACTGGTACAGAGACGGGAGCTCATAGCAGCATACAAATTTAAAAGTGCTGAATTAATACAATTGTATGCAAAATGTTGTATAAGAAGCTTACCACATTAGATGCACAAAGTGAACTCAGCTGAAGTGTGAACATATACTGTATATCAATTACTTTGGAGCACAGTTAACAAGATCAAAGATTAAAAAGGGCAGACAGATATATTAAATTAGGTATAAATTATATGAATGAAATACAAATAAGAATAAGAATAAAATATTTAATTTTCCAGGGGAAATGGGAATAGTTTAGAGTCATTTGAGAAATACACTTTGTTTCATCTTAATGTTTGGATAGATAAAGGAGACATGCATGGATGCAAAACGTAGCATGCTAAATGGCTATCTGACATTGTAGGTCAGTGCAGCCCCTTTAAAATATATACTGTATCAAATAAAACTTATATGTAAATTGACAAGGACTATAAGAAAGGTATTATCAAATACTTTTACCATTATGAAGTGTTACTCATTGGAGGCAGAGGATACTCCATCTCAAAAAACAGACCTTTTTTGTTTGCTTGCTTGCTTTCAATGAAAATCTAAGTTGTGTTTTTCCATCTCCCAGATGCTTCCTGGATGTATTTATGATACAATTTTCAAAATAGTTCTACAGAAGTATTGTGTCTGACTCTGGTGCTTATCTCCGACTCTGGTGCTCATCTCCAGTTACACTGAAAGACTCCAGTTACACTCAAAGACCCAGCACTGTCTATGTCTTCAGTTTTTTCTGTGGTCATGTGGAAGGCATGACTAGACACCGGAGCACACAGAACACTGTGCAGTACATATTTATCTATTTGAAATTTCTTGCTTTCAAATTGCTAGGTTGGCAGGAGCTGGGACAAATGACTGGAGCTCACTTGTTTTGTCTAGTAATGTATGTAAATACTAGGATCTTATTGTGGCATAAAATTGACAATTAAATCAGAACATGTGCAGTATTTTCCATTTCTGGTAGAATGGTATGAAATAGCACCCTGATCATCATCAATAAGCCACAATTCCTATGTTTTCTGGTTTGTGGTTTTGTGCCATAAGGAGCAAGGAGTCCATCAAATTACTCCAAGGAGTACAAAAGGACAATTTCACTTGTATTACCCTCTTCAGTACGAATCCCAATTTGTAAAGGGGTCAAACAAGTGTGACAATATCACCTAAGCAGTTCTCTGCTAGCCTTGAAATGGTGATGCGAAAATTAAACTGGACTAAGGGTGTCACAATAGATGAGAGAAATTAAACCATTTGAGGTTAACTGAAGACATTGTCCTGATAAGTAATACAACAGAAGAGCTGCAACAAATGTCTACAGAGTTGGACAGAGAAGGAGCAAAAATAGGTCTCAAGGTCAACAAAACTAAAACCAAGTTTATGAAATCGAAAGAGCTGCCTTGTGATGGAATAAAACTTGGTGATGAACAAATAAAAGAAGTGAAAAGCTAGATTTATTTGGGTCAAGCAAACAAGATGGACAATGATTTTAAAAAAGAAAAATCTAGAAGACAGAAAGCTGTGTGGGGTAAATTCAGAGAAGTGTCAGCCATCTTGAAGTCAAAAGTTAAACCAGAAACAATGGCAAATTTGTTTAATTCTACAGTCTTGAAACCAATGACATATGGTAGCAAAACGTGTGCTTTAACAGCTGTGGAAGAAAAACGGCTACAAGTCACACAACGAGCAATGGAGAGATCAATGCTCAGAATATCACTTCACAATAAAGTAAACAATGGGGATATCAGGAGATCACTGCTAAAAGCAGTGATGGGCTCAAAAAAATTTACTACCACACTGTGGGTGTGGTATGGTGGGTGTGGCCATGGGGAAAGCCCTGCATTGTACCTGAATTAGGAGTACTTTATTTCAAAAGTTGGAGGGGGGCAGCCCGAATTTCTGCTACTGGTTCAGGCGAACTGGTATGAACCTGTTGTTGTAACGGAATACCTGATGAACAAATTAAGGTGGACTGGCCATGTTACATGCACAAGTGGCACTAGAGTGCCAGAATAATGAATTGGTATATGAGATATCGCAAAAGACCTTGGGAAAGACCACCTCACAGATGTTGGACCAACATAGAGGAGAACTGGCAGGGACAGATCACTATGGACAGAAGTTGTACGGAATGTCGACATGGAGACATCTACTCATACAAAGGCTCCTCGCTGAATAATAACTCCAAGGTATACCAATATCCATTACTTTTCAATAATTACATTGCATCTACCTCAGACAATCATTCACACTATCCTTAGAATAGGTGAGGCCTCTTTGATAGAATCTTTTCCTGCTGAAAACATCACTCTAACATGGAATGTTGTGTTAGAAAAGCTAAATATTATAAATGTGGCTTGGAGATGGGGATAGATTGCTGTTACAGAACAGAATCAGCATGTTTTTCCCTTCTGATTCTATGTTTCATACTCAGCAAGACCTCAATTTTTTATTTCATTAAAAAAAATTAAACACAGCTCTGAAAATATTGAGTAGAGTTATTTTAAAATTAATTTTCTCAAGTAGAGATGCTCTTAATGAAAATGTATATGAAAATGAACACACATTCCCATTTAAAGCAGAAAGCTTTTCATATTCCTTGAATTATATGTATATCACAGTTGTGTTATTAATCCATCAGGCAGCATATTATTTATATAGATTCTCAATTTGTGAAATAGCTTTGAAGGATGGTGGATTCAAGGCAAACAAATATATTATTTTGAATGTCTTGGCACACTTCCCTTCACTTTGCAATAAAATATGTTTTCTATTACTGTTAACAGAGCCAGTAACAGAGACAGAGACCAATCATGCTGTTGTCTGATAGCATACAAAAAGACTCTTCTTTCAGTAGTTCAGCAGCTGGATGGCCACCTGTTTCTCCTTCTTGGCTGAGTGCTGAAGTAAATAACAAAACTATAAAATCCACTAACCAAAGACAATACTGTAATATTGTTAGCTTATATTCTTATATTAGCTTTTTAAGATACTAATGTTAAAGTAATTAATTCAGTTTTTTTCAGACATACAGACATATTCTGTATACAGAATACTAATGGGTATAATGTTTACATAAAAATACTCTTTGGCACACAAAATATTCCCAGATCTTGGGTCCATGTATATCTTTGGAGTGTCCTTTCATTCCCATTATTTGAACAGTAAACTGCATTATTTCTACTACATAATAATCAGGTAAACAGGTTCTGTTTGTTCAACAGCCAGAAAAAAAGAAATGCAGCAAACTTTGGTGACTTCCTATAATGCAGATGTATCACTACAGAATTAATTTATTTGAAATATGTTTACTAGATTCGGTCTCTGTTATGGATAGACTATTGTATACAGAAATTCCTCTGCATGGTGTGGTGGATATTAGCTAAGGAAGTGAACTGAAACATTGAAACCTTTTTCTGATTCATTAAGGTTATTACATTAGGTAAAGGTAAATGTTGCCCTTGCTCAAAAGCCAGTCATATCCAACTCCGTGGCAGAAATGCCTAGACACCAGAGTGCGCAGAACATTGTTTACCTCCCCACCAAAGTGGTACCCATTTATGTACTTGCAATTTCTTACTTTCAAACTGCTAGATTGGCAGGAGCTGGCACAGAGACAGGAGCTCACTCCATTGTGCAGTACTTGGGTATCGAACTCCAACCTTCCAGCCTTCAAACTCAGTGTCTTAACCACTAAGCCAAGGTTATTCTTAATATAGTGAAATCTCAGTGTAGACTTTATAACATATAAGAGCTTTGACTACTGAACACAAAGTTTTAGTGTAACGTTAGTGTGTGTAACATTCAGTAATTTCACTGTGATACTTTTACAATACTTTGACAACCCTGAGAACTAACAACTTTGGGTGGTGAAGTCCATAGGAAACGGTAATACAGTAAAACCTCGCATAAAGATTGCCTCGCTTAGAGAGTAACTCAACAAATAAATCAGGGTTCGCAATCTGCCCCCCCCCCCATTGGTCACTTACATTGGTGTTTCACTTAAAGAACAAACTGATTTAAAGAACAATCCTGTGAAACACATTATGCTCTTTAAGCGAGGTACAACTGTGGTTCCCAAATGGATTAAATCCCACTTGAATCCTTCTTGACAAAGAGCAGCAGCTTCATCTATACTGGCCTGGAGGTGATGAGGACTTTGTGTGCCAAAAAGGTCAGGACCCAAAAGTGACACATGGAACTGGATCAGTGGTACTGGGGTCCAGGTGCATGCTGGTATATCAAGAAATTGGCTTTGTCCCAACCTGCCCTTGCCTCTGGTGCCCTGGGGCGGCAATAGCAATGTATGGAATTCCCCCCAAAAAAACCAATAGGTGCACCCACCACTCCCTGTCCAGTGCCTTCCAATGGTGCCCTGCACAGGAGGTCACACTGTAATGTGGATGACAAATGGAAGACTACTTCACTATATTCTCAGGACAATCTTCATGGCTGATTGCTATGATGATCAGAGGCGTAGCTACCGCCGTATCAGCCGTATCAATTATACGGGGGCCCCGGGCTACGGGGGCCCCCAACGGCAAAAAATAAAAATAAAAATAAAAAAGAGCAAAAATTTACTGCGCATGCGCAGAAACTCAATCTGATGCATTGCACATGCGTCAGATTGAGTTTCTGCGTATGCGCACTTTATTGGAGCCATTTTTGGCTCCAATTTTAAAAAATAAAATTTCAGAGTCGGAGCCGCAGCTTCTCGGAGCAGCTCCGATGGTGGCCCTCAGAGGAGGGGACCTCCCCTGGGGCCACCCAGAGTCCCACGGGCAGGTTGAGGCCTGCCCGGGCTGTCCGCTGCTGCCGAACCCCCATGGCCTGGGGACGCCTGGCTGGCAGAGTGCGCCACCGCCTCCTCCGGAGGATGCGCTGCTGCTGCCCGTCCTTCATCCGCAGCGGATCCGGAGAAGCTCAGCCCACTCGCGAGCAGCGGCAGCGGTCGGGGAAGGCAGGAGCGCGCACCTTGCCCCCTCCCCCGGCCGGCTGCTGGGCTCTCCGCCTTCTTCCCTGCCCGTTCACGCGCCTCCTGCCTCCCAGGAGCGCGGCTGCCTCAGAGCCCGGCACCGTCGGAGGGCACCGCGGTCGGGCTCGGCGAGGCGGGAAGGCGCGCCTCGGACCCCGGGGCAGAGAGCGAGGATGGAGCCAGGAGGGTAAGTGAGGGTTTTGTGTTTTGGGTGGGTGGGTGGTTTATGTGTGTGTTGGGTGGGTGGGTGGATTTTTATTAAATTTTTATTTTATTTCTTTATTTATTTTAATTATTTAAGTTATTTACGGGTTTGTGTTGTGGTTGTTTGGGTGGGTGGGTGGGTTGAGGTGTGTGTTTGTTTGTTTGTTTGTTTTAATTCTATTCTATTTTATTTATTTATTTATTTATTTTTATTTTATTTTTATTTTTGGCCCCGCCCACGACGTCATGACGTCATGACGTTGGCTCCCCCCACGACGTCATGATGTCATGACGTTAGCTCCACCCCGCATATAAAGGGCCCCCAAACAATTTTTATACGGGGCCCCGCCAAGGTAAGCTACGCTTCTGATGATGATTGTCAATATTAGGAATCGGATACAGCGCAAGAAGAAGAAGATTTTGATTTGGTATCAAAACTATAAAAAGGATTGGGGCATATGCTTTTGGGCTTACATTTCAAAGTACTGTACAGTATTCAGCCTTAATCCTTGGGGATAGGTTTACTGTACTACTCTGCAAAGATTATCCAACAGGGAGACATATACTGTACAATGTTACTGCCTTGTCAGCTTTCTCTGAAGACTTTTTTGGAAACTGAAACTGCATCTGAAAATCAGTTAAAAACTACTGAAAAGAAGACAGTAAGAAACACATTTTGTCTGTCTGTTAGCAAGATGAAAATTTTATTAATTTGTCTCATTTATATACCACTTTTCTTTCAAAGAGGAATCTCAAGATAGCTCACAGTGTTAAAATAAATAAATGCATTTTTTAAAAACAATAAATTGTACATTGAATCAATTAAATTAAAATAGCTAACATGGGGAACACAGGAAGTCAGTTAAACATAAAGTTAAAAAAAATTAAAGACTTAACATACTGTATGTGTGATATTAGTTTGAACATCTGCCAAATGTAGTTATAAGTCTTCAATACCTATAGGTATCCATTTTCCTGTGACAGAGCACTGTCAGATACAACAGGACTTACTTTTAACAGATTTGCACAGGATTGAGCTATAGGACAGTGATGGTGAACCTTGGCACTCCAGGTGATCTTGGACTTCAATTCCTAGAAGCCCAAGTCAGCACTCCTACTAATCAGGGCTTCTCCAAGAACACCTGGAGTGCTAAGGTTCACCATCACTGCTATAGGATGTCTTTATTTTGCAAAATAAATTAAGATGGTTGGTACTCATAAGAAAGGAATTTTGCAAGAAAACTGCAAAAAAGAGTCTCAACACCCGAGTACCTCAGATGAGAGCAAAAGGTGGTGCTGATGCAAAGCATAGCTGCAAATTATTTGGAAACTTTCAGCTTTAATAAAGTAGATAAGCTTCTAGTCATGATGATATCAAGAAATCCTATATCTTAACAAAGAAATGTTCATACGAATTAAAGTACATTGTCCAAACTGGAAATCTGCAAAATCAGACTAGATATTTTATCAAGCATTAGGAGGCTTCTGTGATAGGTAAATATATGTACCAATTTAACTCCTACCCATTTCACTACAAAATTTTAGCTCCTGCTAAATATTAACTTAACTCAGTTGTTATTGTGTGCATATTTCTAGTTTTAACTATTGTAAACCACCCAGAGTGGGAAAATATCCAAGATGGGTAGTATAGAAATTAAATAAATAAACTTTAGCACTTTACTATGGGGTACTATGAACAGCTATGGTTCCTAATACTTTTTGTAGCAAGGGAAGATGCATCTTCCGCATATATTCCATTCAAATTAATTCACCTTTTAAATACGCAGCAGTCCTTTCCTCTGCAATGTTTAACACTGAAAATATTGATTTTTAGTACAAATATATGTGAGAGATAGCATTAAATGTCAAAGTGACCTGTGATCTGAGAGTTTAAAAAGGAGTGACTGAAAAAAATGATTTTTACAATATACGCAAAGACTTTATCCAATACAGTAGAACCCTGCATAGTGAAAGTAGAACCCTGCATAGCAAAGCCCTCTTCACTATGCAGTTTTTTTCACTATGCGGATCCAATGGGAGATCCCCCGCATAACAAACAAAAAATGTTTGTTATATGGGGTTTCCATTAACCAGGGTATACCCCGCTTAGCGGAAAACCCACATACAGTAAAGGGAAAAAATTGTTATGTGGGGTATCGCCTTTGCATAAAAAACATTTCATTGTACGAATTTTTCATTAAATGGAGCGTTCATTATGTGGGGGTTCCTCTGTATGTTCAATAAGGTTCGAAAGGAATTAAGCCAAATAAAGAAACTATGAGTTTTTGGAAATGGGGGGAAGGAAGAGGGGAATGTATGGTTCCAAGGATGGTGGCTGCACATGAATGTTATATAGATATAAGGAAATTATGTATGCAAAGAGTTTTTTCCTCTCTCTTTCTACTGTTTTGTTATTCTATACATGTTTGTATGTATTTTTATTAATAAAATTTAAAATGTTAAAAAAGAAAATACTGTATTGATTTTTCTGCCAAAAAAGGACATTTTTTATATTGTTTTGGGAATATATTTTTGATAGATGAGTGGATAACCTTTTTAGTGGGGGCTGTCTGGAGATGAGATTTTATTTCTCCCAAGGATCTATAAGGGCTCACATAACAGAAAAATATATTCTTTGTGAGTTGTACCAGAAGGACATAGGTTTATAAGATGCATTCAACAACACATTTTCTTATCCACCCAAGATGATTCAATTTCCACTCATTAATTCTACAATAACTGCAGAGTCCATGGTGCAGTTACATGGAGAAGATGTAAAACAAATGGCTCATTTTTCTTCTTCCTGTTTGTGTAAGTAAAGAATGGGTCCAGCATCTGCAGTTTCTATTTCCAACATATATTGGCAAGAATCTTATTCATATTCATACTAGGTTTGTGTCACTTGCTGCGGCTAATCGCCAAGGTGTCAATATGTATCTCAGCCACATGCTCTGTCAAACACCTGGTTCACAGTGGAAATACGGTCTGACATTTCATCAGATAGTCACAATTGTGAAAAGTTGTGCAAACACACATAGGTAGCTGGTCCTTGTGAAGTCAGAAATCCTGGATGACTCATTGCAGGACTTGGCCAACCAACTCAAGAAACCTATTACCAATTTGCTTGCCAGCATTTAACTACACTTTTCTTTCCCTGTTATTCTAAAGATACAGTACAGAGAAAAAGGAAACATAATTTCCTGCCTGTAGAGAAAAAAATAGAGTTCAGCCTGGGAACAGAGGAGGGTGGGGACCTTCACATTTCTTCCAGTGCAACAGATTTAAATGGTCACAAACCAACTGGAACTACACTATACAGTACTGCCTCTGTGAAATGGGCATTATCTAATCATCATGAGATACCAATCTTAGTTAATAAATGGAATAAGGAAATCTCATGTGGCCATGGAAAAAATAAAGCCAAGATTTATCTGGCTTCACTGCTAATAGAACAGCTTCTTGGATGAAAAATGCTATACAGTACAGTTCTATGAAATGGAATGTCTATTTCTATGAGGGCTGGTACTTTTAAAAAAAACTAATAGACTTCAGGGTAAGTTACTACAGTCTGTTCTCTCAGAAACAATGTTTTAAAAAGAGAATAATCAGAGAATATGCCTGGTAGGAAACTGATGGGAATTGTTTTCCACTGCTATATTGTGATATCATCATAATTTAAGGAGATGAATAGCCAGATATTGATCACCTTACATAATTCTGGATCAAATTTCTGACTAATCAGAAATGAGAAGTTCAACACAGCTTGCTATTTCTCCTTACATCAGACATCTTCAGAGGGACACATAGAGATCATCTTAGAGGTGATTTTTTTTTTTACCAGAGATTTTTGAAGATGCCCAAAAGCCAAGCAGCAGTCTTGAAAAGCTCATCACACAGTTCATTATCAGAGCTGCTAAGAGGGGATGAAGAGACAGAAACAAAGAGGAAGCCTGTAAATGCAAAGGAGGGGGAGGTAATCTATGGGACTTTTTCTCTCCAGCTGGTCTCATTTCCTGTTTTGGAGCCCGTGTAGAAAACTATTTAAATCTACTTGGGAAGGGGGCATGTACAAAGGAAAATCAATGTGCAAATACTGTACAACATTAAACATTTACTATTTCTAACCTTTCACTGTCTTCCCCAGCCCTTATATTAGCATGACCATGATAGGGAAATATAAGATTTTCCATCATAACATCCAAACAGTGGCATAGCGGGGGGTGGGGTGGCCTGGGGTGGCACTTTTTGGGCTATGGGTATTCTTGGACTACAATTCCCAAAAGCCCTAGTGGGAGCAGGCACCAGCATCCACCAGGGGGCGGCAAATTTGGCTTAAGCTCCAAGTGGCTGAAATCCACGCGATGTTACTGCACCCAAACTGATAATTCTAACTGCCAAAACAGAGATGTTATGGATAATGTATAGTATTTCTTCTTATGTAGCTTGATCTAAAGTATTTTAATAAATATTTAGGGGCTACATTATGTTAACACATGTATCACAAACAAACAAAATTCTACTGTTGTCCTGACATCTGCAAGGCTTGGGCCAGTAGCAGCAAAGAGGACACAGGATGTCAGCATACAGAGTAAGTATCATGGCTATCTTGTTTTGTAAGCACAGAAAAATGTTGCTGGAGATCCTTCCTTCTCTGCAAACTACACTATGTTATTTGCTTGGTTTACCTAAAATATATTTGCATATAATCCATCATAATAATAGAATTTGGGGTCATCCAATTCAACTAAATAAGGGGATGCTCAGAACAGATACAAGAAAGTACTTCACACAGTGCAGTGTTGAAATATGGAATCACAAAATAGTGTTGTGTTGTAAGAGTTGGAAACCTGCACAGCCTTAGAATGAGGTTACAGAAATTCACAAAAGATGAGCCTAACAGTGTTACTATTCATCATTACTAAATATTTCCTCCATTGTCAGAAGCAATATATCTCTGGTATCAGCATACACAATATTGAATACAAATAGTTGGGCAATAAGGAAAGGTTGCAATTTTGCTAGAGGACTTTCACCACAGGCCTTCAGCTTTAGAAAGCCACACTCAGGAGCTGCACTCCTTTATGTTCATCATCTCTATAGCTATCTGACTTGCTATTGTGAAATGTTGGTTTACTTAGAAAAAGTACAGCTAAAACTAACCAGTTTGTCCAAGGTTGCACACAATGACAATGTCAACCAGAAACAAAAACAAATGGTTCTGCTCATATTGGAGGAGAACAGGGGAATGTAGAGAACATAAACTCAAGGCTAGCAGACACAGCAATAAACTATAGTTTAGGCGCAGCGTTTCCCAAACTTTGGTTCTTGGACTTCAATACCCAGAAGCCTAAGTCAATTCCCAAAAGCACTAATCAGCCAATGTACTGACTTAGGCTTCTGGGATTTGAAAGTCCACCATTGTTCCACAGAACATAGTTTGGGAAATGTTGGTTTAGGGTAATGTCTCGACACAGCCAAAGACTACTTATAGCCTGCTTAAAGAAAACTATTCCTCTCTTATATCCACTGCACCTTACAGGAATTTGCATAGGAAATTCTATCCTATTTAGATTAATTTTTAACTGTATTTTTCATATGCTTTGTTACTATGATTAAGGTCTGTTCTGCTGTAAATACTTAGGTATTCACTAGTTACTGCACAGAGTAACTAAGTTTTGTGTTTTACTTCCTATCACTGCCAAAAATGCTCCCAAATGGTAGTCTCCATGTAGTTGTCTTAAAAGATTTTAAAGAGCAGCATGCTTTGTTTCCTACATTATGTTAAAGAAGTGGCACAAGTTCTCCTTTCACTAGTAATTTATTTCTCAAAGGGAGGGACTATTATCAAGAACAAGAAAGGTCTGGGGTTCTTGTCAGGCTCAGAGAAGAGCTACTATTTTCTCCTCTGTCCAGTTGTCTGTCAGGAGAGGAGGCCAGTGTCTCCAAGCCAAACTGTAGCAGCTGTCCAAATACTGTACAATCCACTACCTGCAAATAGTGCATGGAATCTCTTAGTGTTCATACAAGTGGCCACAACAGAGAGGCAGCCTACACAGCTGGGGTTGGATAGAGTAGGGAGTAGGACTATTCTTAATGCTGCTGAACTAAGGCCATTCTAGTGATAGGGAAACAATTACCCTTCCTTTTCCTAGCTCAAATCAGCATCAATACATGATGAAAGAGATTTGTTGTTTTTACATGCCTTCGAGTTGTCTCTGACTTATGGTGACCCTATGAATGAGAGATCTCCAAAACCTTGTTATCTGAATTTGCTTGTGTTTTAACTGTACAGTATTTTATTCTGCTTTGTTCAGAACCACCTAAGTTCCATTTTGAAGAAGAGACAAAGAATATATATCTGACAAATAAATAGTTCAATATTTCAAGAACTTTTAAAAACCTTCAAACAGGTTTTTTAAAACCCACTGATTACTACATTTCACTTAATGGTTCTCACTGAAGCAAGTTGGCTAGTACAAATAAAAAGATTTTGCATCTAAGCAGCAGCATAAACATAAGCTGAAAACTGTTGTACAGGGATTTCTTTGAGAATTCTGGGCTAACTGCCATCATTGCAGTTGTGAATGAAATGGCGTAAGCCGTGCACCAATTTGCTTTATTCTATTCCTCCTCCCCCAATTGCCAAAGATATGACTAAGGTCCTTTAGT
Organism: Furcifer pardalis; assembly: GCA_030440675.1. Taxonomy (NCBI): domain Eukaryota; kingdom Metazoa; phylum Chordata; class Lepidosauria; order Squamata; family Chamaeleonidae; genus Furcifer; species Furcifer pardalis. The sequence goes on from CP126891.1 coordinate 83,355,155, forward strand.
TCTTCCTTTGCCTGGAAACAAGAAGAATCAGCTGCTCCTCAGTGATTGAAAAAAGCATGCTGATGGTTTCAGAAGGATTATTTTCCTATTTCTCTTGCACTGTTTTAGCACCTGTTCTCTGCATCACCTTGAAACACAGCTTTTTGCTTATGCAGTCAAACCTTGCATAAAGAGCACCTCGCTTAAAGAGTAAATTGTTTAAAGAGCAGAATTGTCTCTGAATGTAAAGAGAAGAATTGTCTCTGAATGTAAAGAGAAGAATTTTCTCTGAATGTAGAGAAGAATTTTCTCTGAATGTTCGCTTTGCTTAACAAATAAAAACAACCAAAAACTCACTTAACAGATAAATCAGGGTTGGCACTCCCCACCACCACCAGAAGTCACAATGGGTCACTTACATTGGTGTTTCGCTTAAAGAGCAAACTCACTTCAAGAGCAATCCTGTGGAACACATTATGCTCTTTAAGCGAGGTACAACTGTAATGTTTTCCTAAACATGACAGGACTCAATTATACATACAGTAATACCTCATATAACATTAGTATCGAATAACACGAAAATCACATAATATTAAGGAATCTGGGGGGAAGAATTGCATCGGATAACATTAAGATCCTATGGGATGCTTCAGATAACAACCGCTAAAGCCTGTATGGTTACAATGTATCTCTATGGCTCCCATAGGATTTTAACATGCATCGGATAACACTAAAAATCATATAACATCAAGACTTGTGGAACCAGGTTTTAGTGTTATATGAGGTTTGACTGTACTATATTTATTTATTTATTTATTTTGCAATAAAGTGCAAGACCTTTAATGGATCACTTTAAAAATTCCCCATAAGACAGGCTATTGAGTTCTTCAAGCAAATATGGTTATTAAAAAATTCATTTTCTTTTTAGTAACAAACTTAGCATCATTAGGCAAAGGTGTTATAAAATTGTGCCAGATATATTGTTCATTACTGATTAAGTCAGACGTTGAACAATACAAATGTATATGAGACAGAGATAACAAAAGTATCAATTAGCAGTTCCTTCATCTTCTGTCAACAAAAGGTATAATTGTTCTAATGTTTCATATGGAACCTGAACTTCATTGCTATCAGAGTTTGTGAGTCAAAGGTATCAGGCCCTATTTTTAACTACATTAAAACACCGGATAACGATTGGATCGGATAACGCTAAAATCGCATAACGTTAAGAAATCTGGGGAGGAGAGTTGGATCGAATAATGTTAAGATCCTATGGGATTGATCAGATAACAAACGCTAAAGCCTGTGCGGTTACAATGTATCTCTATGGAGCTTTAACGTTATCCGATCCATTCCATAGGATTTTAACATGGATCGGATAACACTAAAAATCAGATAACACCAAGACTTGTGGAACCAAGTTTTAGCGTTATCCGGTGTTTTACTGTACAGTAATACCTCGGATAACACTAAGACTTGGTTCCACAAGTCTTGGTGTTATCCGATTTTTAGTGTTAACTGATGCATGTTAAAATCCTATGGGATGTATCAGATAACGTTAAAGCTCCATAGAGATACATTGTAACCGCACAGGCTTTAGCGGTTGTTATCCGATCCATCCCATAGTACCTTAACGTTATTCGATCCAATTCTCCTCCCCAGATTACTTAACGTTATGTGATTTTAGCGTTATCCGAGGCAAACGTTATCCGATGTACTTGCCTTTACCCAAGATTTATACTATCTTTGTTTCATGAAGAGTTCAGGAGGACTCAAATGTTTATTTTAAGTATAGTATTATCCATTCTTGGGCTCTATTGCTATGAATGGACTGATAACCTTGTTTCAAGTTATTCTCACAATGCGACCCTTCTCGGTACTGTTCTGTAGCCTACCCCAAAGATTCTTAGTTTAGAAGTGAAAATTTGTGCTATTCATAACTCTTTTTAGTTATTGCCATGACCAACAGCTGCCATAGCACTTGTTCATTAGGCAGCTTCTGTGTCCAAGACCCCATTTCATATACAGTAAAACCAGTGGTGGACATCAGCAGGTTCGCACCAGTTTGTCAGAACCGGCAGCAGAAATTCTGGCTGGCCCACCCATCCAAGTTTTGTAATAAAGTAGTCCTAATTCAGGGGCTTCCCCCCTGGCCATGCCCACCATATTGAGCCCACCACTGAGTAAAACCTCACATGAAGAGTACTTCGCTTAGAGACTAACTCAAAGAGCAGAATTTTCTCTGAATGGTCGCCTCACTTAACGACTAAAACCAACCAAAAACTCACTTAACAACTAAATTGGAGTTCACAATCCCCCTGCCAGAAGTCACAACTGGCCACTTACAATGGTGTTTCGCTTAAAGAGCAAACTCATGTAAAGAGCACTCCTGTGGGATACATTATGCTCTGTATGCGAGGTACCACTGTACTATGAATCCTCCTATTGATACAAAGAAGCAAATCAATCTTATACATACAATGTAACAGAACTTTGCTGTTTTTATCCATTATTTTTATTTTTTTATTTTCCATCTACTTATTATGGTAGTTCAATAGAATCACAATCTGTCTTTCCCCAGATATCAATGCTGATTTGACATACAGTACTGTATTGCTTTCAGAACAATGTAACAGCAACGCTCTTCTTGGTAGCCAAAACCAACAAGAAATCAAATTGCAACCAAAAATATTTTTCTTGTGCTCTGATAAACTGGAAGTTTCTCAAAGTTTAAAGAGTAACAAACCTTTTTTCCAACATAAGTTATTAAATGTATATTTAGCCATACTTCAATAAAGATAAAACTTAGTAAGCTTCAAAAAGCTGGTGAACAAGGAATTACTGGGGAGCAAAGTATCACTGAGAAAAGGAATGCAAATTGTCTGGAAATATTGAGGGTCATTTTTTTAGTAGAAAAAGTGCCTCTAAATAAAAAAATCACCAAACTATACAAAAACAACTGTTGACAGAGGGATGATTAAAGATTTAAACAGAATACAGTACAGTATACTGTTACATGACCTCCTCTGCTTGTATCTAGTCATCTGCCATCTGCTTGCATCTAGTCATTAAAAAGCCTTATTCCCAGATGGCTTCTTCCTTATTTACACCCTACCATATAGTTATGGTAGATGACAGGTTTTCATGGTATCACCCACATAGAAAAGAATACTTGATGCTGTGTTTTCCTTTTCTTTTTGGCAACTTTTTTTATTACAGCCTTTATGCACTGGATGCTACAATTTTACTTTTCAAACTGGTAAACTTCCAAAAGGTTAAAGTCTCTACTTGTATTTCCAACAAGAGGATAATGTGGAATATCACCTAAAAGGTAAAAACTCTGGTTTTCTATATACACCCTTGGATATTATTAGCTTTTGATGGAAAATGTAATCCAGGAAGTTATTTCCCTAGGTAGCAAAACACTCTGGGCAACACACTATGAAAAGCAGGTTTATGAGTAACATTTTGCAAAATACAGTATTTATCTCCTTAAAAGACAGACTTGAACAACTGCTTTTGTGAGTCGGTATGTTTTCCTTTTGTAAAATTGAATGGAGAAAACAGCTTTTGTTGCTTAGTTTATTTATAGAACAGCTCCCAGCCCATTTACCTGACAGTGTTGAGTAAAAATGGATGCTCTTTTCCTAATGTTGATGTCTATGTATTTTTAATTTTCAAAAAGCATGGAAATTCCTCAGAAACTAGGAATGCCAAAACAAGGAAATTCAGACCACTCAAAATATGATGCACCAATCTTGTGCCTTTAGATCAAACCAAAATAAACATATAAAGACATAAGGCCCCATGTCTGATGAAGAGGACTTGATCCAAGAAAGCTCACACTGAAACATAACAGTCTTTAAAGCACTACAGCATTTTTGTTTTGTTTATTCTCTGATATTCTTTCCTGCTATGATTCCCATATTACTAACAACAAAGTTAGTAGAGATGATGGTATCCCAGTTGAACTATTCAAAGCCCTAAAAAAAGATGCAATCAAAGTGCTGCACTCAGTATGCCAGCAAATCTGGAAAATGCAACAATGGCCACAGGATTGGAAAAAGTCAATGTATGTTCCAATTCCAAAGGAGGGCAATGCCAAAGAATGCTCAAATTACCATACAATTGCACTTATCTCACATGCTAGCAAAGTCATGCTCAGGATCCTACAATCTAGGCTTCAGCAGTACGCGGAGCGAAAACTTCCAAAAGTATAGGCTGGGTTCCGAAGAGGCAGAGGAACTAGAGACCAAATTATAAACATTCACTAGCACATGGAAAAAACAGGGAAATACAAGAAAAACGTTTACTTCTGTTTCATCAACTACACCAAAGCCTTTGCCTGTGTTGACCACAATAAACTGTGGCAAATACTTAAAGAGATGGGAATACCAGCCCCACTCATTTGTCTCCTGGGAAATCTGCACATGAGCCAAGACACAACAGTTAGGACAGGATATGGAATTACTGATTGGTTTAGAATAGGAAAAGGAATACGACAAGGCTGCATACTGTCACCCTGCTTATTTAACTTATATGCAGAGTACATCATACGTAATGCAAGGCTGGACAAAGCACAAGCTGGAATTAAGATTGCTGGGAGAAATATCAACAACCTGAGATATGCAAACTATACTACCCTAATGGCAGAAAGTGAGGAAGATCTAAGGAGGATCTTGATGAGGGTGAAAGAGGAAAGTGCAAAAGCTGGCCTGAAACTCAAAATAAAAAAAGGCAACATCATAGCAACAGGCCCCATCACTACCTGGGAAATAGAAGGGGAAGAAATGAAAGTAGTAACAGACTTTACTTTCCTGGGAACCAAGATCAATGCAAATGGTGATTGTAGCCATGAAATAAAAAGACGCTTACTCCTTGGGAGGCAAGCAGTGAGAAACCTAGGTAGCATAATAAAGAGTAGAGACATCACCCTGCCTACAAAAGTCCGCATAGTCAAAGCAATGGTCTTCCCAGTAGTAATGTATGGCTGTGAAAGCTGGACCATATGAAAAGCTGAGCGCTGAAGAATAGAGACCTTTGAGAGTCCCCTGGACAGCAGAGAGATCAAATAAGACAATCCTGAAGGAAATCAACCCTGAATGCTCCTTGGAAGGACAAATATTGAAGATGAAGCTAAAGTACTTTGGCCACCAAAGGAAAAGAGAGGACTCACTCGAGAAGGCCTTGATGCTGGGAAATATTGAAGATAAAAGGAGAAGGAGACGACAGAGGATGAGGTGGCTGGATGGCATGATTGATGCTATGGGCATAGACCTGTGTAGGCTGCGGAGAATGGCGGAAGACAGGGGAGCCTGGCAAATGATGGTCCATAGGTTTGCAAAGGGTCAGACTCGACTGTGCGACAGCAACAAATTATTCTCAGGGAGCAGATATACAAACCAAGCCAACATGTGAATGCTTCCCCAAGAATCACAGAATATACATTTTTTTTTACCAAGGAGGAATGGACCAAAAGTTAGCATTTGATTTATGTTATGCAACAGGATCATGATATGCAAGAAACAAGATCCACAGACAGTGGTTTTTCATTCCCTACCCCATTTTGCCTAAGGAACCTCAGAAGGTGAAGGACCATGAAGTTTTTACTTAACCCTCACAGCCTTAACAGATGATATCATCCAAGTTGCACAGTAAAAGTTGTGCAACAGGATTTCAACCACTGATTATAAATCTATATAATTGTCTGCTTCATTGTTTTAGTTCATTTTAATTTGACTCTTTGTGTCCTTGATAGAATGATGAATCCTCACCACTTTACAAATCACAGTCCTGTAGCTCTGATTTGAAAGATAAGGGCCAAATTTTGGAAAGCATCTCAAACCTGACACATTTATCTCAAACCTTTACCCTGTGGTAACAATGCTCCTGCTTTCTGTTTTTCATCTCTCATACTTTCAACTTTAGGTCATGGCTTGACCTTGAGAACCCTGCAATTATGGTTCCTACATTGCTCGTTTAAAATGCTACCAGTATCTTATAAACCAGGTAATATCTTAAGATTATTAATCAACATAAAAATGACATTCTCTACTAAAGAATTCTCTACATGAATTAACATAAGTAACCGTTTGTTTTTTTAAAAAATCTTTGGTGTTTTATCTTTTCCTTTCACTGTGTGAAATGTTGTTTATTAAGAATAATGTAAGGAAATTGTATGGATTCTACACTAATGTGTTAATTTCTTTCCTTACACTACCATGTTGTCTCTACAGGAAACAGATTCCTTTGTATATTGTACACACAATTGGGAATGTAGCTTGGCTGGCCTGAAAAAAAGGGAAGTCGTTTTCCTATTGTTTTTGTTGTTGTTCCGATATGCAGCATTTGTGCTCTGAACAACTATGATCATTTTCCTCAGTCAAATAACAAAGTAAAATTATTTTCTTTTCCGTTTATGTATTGTTGTGCCAGCACGTTCTTTTCAAAATGCAAGTTCAGCAACTTACATATCAATGCTTCTTTATTTCTCAGAAAACTAAACTGTTTTAATTCTAGTGTTCTGTTTCAAAATAAGAATGAGAAAGGTAAGGAAAGAATCATGCTTCTCTCAACTTTAAACAAGAAGTTCCACAGAAAACAGGCCAACCAGGCAGTTGCCTAGGGTTGTTTTCAGTAAGGCAGGGTTTCTCAACCTTGGGCCTCCAATTGTTCTTGGGCTTCAATAGAAGCTCAATTCAGCTCTGGGCTTCTGGGAATTGAGAAACCCTGCAGTAGGACATTGTACTATATTCTCAGGAGAACCAATCTTCACTGAAATATTTTTCCTTTCTTCTACCCAGTATATGGAATAAAGATTTCCGTAATTAATACCATCTTGATCTGGACAGTGTAGATGTTTCTTGTTAGAAACTGTTGTGCAGCCTCACATCTAGCACTTGACCTTGTACAGGGGGAAGGAAATGTTGAATGTAATGGTAAATGTATATATTTACTTTTGTGAAGACTCATCAGATTTGAGACATTCTGAATTCAAGACAACAGTGTACAGTGATGTACATCCATATACAATGTCTGATGACAGTGATCTGAGAAAAATGGTTATGCCTTTACACACTATAAATTGGAGCAATTCGTGATAATATTTGCATATCTAAAAGAGAATTACCAAAACATAAAAATAAAAAAATAGTTTTCATTGAATCTAATGGCTTAAATCCAGGACTAAGTTGCAGCAAGAATAGGTCCACTGAATCAATGGAGATTTGGTGGTCAGCTCTTCTAAGATTTCCATTGATTCAACGAGCATACTGCACTTGCAGCTTACTATTGGATTTCAGCCAAGGTGACTTACTTCCAAGTAAACATTTATAGGATTATCAGAAAACAAAACAAAATAAACAAAACAAAATAAAGAACTGTAGCACTTTAAAGACTAACTGCTATATTTTTATTGTTAGTTTTCGTGGATCAAGTCCACTTCTTGATCCATAAAAGCTAACAATAAAAATATAGCAGTTAGTCTTTAAAGTGCTAGTGTTTTTTATTTTGTTTTGCTTGTTTTGTTTTGTTTTCTGATATGCCTGAACCACAGACTAACACGACTACTATTCGAAAAAATTATAGGATTGTACTGCAAGGGTCTAAGCCAGGAGTGCCCAAACTTGGCGGGCTGTGGGCCGATCACATGGTTGAGCATACTGGTCACATGGTTCCTCTAACCTGGAAACAGAAGTAAAACACGCATGCATGTGCACGTTTTACTTCTGCTTCCGGAAGCAGTGAGGGTGGCATGGGCAGGATTAATTGGTGCTGCAGGCCAGATCCAGCCCACGGGCCATAGTTTGGGCACCCCTGGTCTAAACCATTTTCATGTTTGTCAGCTCTTAGTTGAACTACAGTCTAGAATGCCACATGAAAAGATCTTTCTGAAAATTAAACTGATTTAATTTTCTTTTGTTTTCTTTATATACTGGGAAACAAGTAATCATTCTACATGGGAAAAAATACAGGTGCTGCTACTGATTATTTAATTCTAAGTGACTAAGCAGCCATCTATGTTTTTCTTACACACTAAACAAAAAAGGCAGAAACTGGAAGTGAATTGAAGAGTTTTGACTTTCTATGGTAATTGTATCTCAACTTCCTTTAGACTTTATATGATGTATCAGTCATCCAACTTGAGCAAAGGAAAAGGAAATCACACAACCTTATCAAAAAGCACAGCCAGCTGGAGTTCTCCTCCCACAATGTACAGTCAAATATTTTACAAAACAGCACTTAATCTTGCAAGCCATTATGCAGTTACAAAATGCTACAAAAAATAATGTTTTTAAGTTTTTTGAAAGTGAGATATGGAACAGATGCTAGGATAACTAAGAAATCTGAATACAATTCCTGGTCTACCTTCTGTAGGAAAAAACAAGAGGGTTAAGAAACACATTGCATTACACCAGTGTTTCCCAACCTTTGGTTTTTGGACTTCAATTCCCAGAAGCCTAAGCCAATTCCCCAAAGCACCGATCAGCCAATATACAGTACTGACTTAAGCTTATGGGAATTGAAGTTCCCCTGTGAGGCGTGGGCCCCAAATCGGGAACCACTGCATTACACTGTAAGTAAGACCAGCTGTATGTAAGTTCTTATGTGTACTGGCCTATTTAATTACTCATGTTGCAAGAAGGAAAAATGAGCTACGGTGTTTCATTGCCAAGGTATTAGTCAAATTTTGTGAAACAGTATCCTCTTCTCTCTAAACTTACGCTTCTCTCTAAACTTACGCATCCATGAAGATGTTTCCATTCAGCTGGAAACCTACTGTAGTGTGATATTGTCTGCCAGCAGTCCCCACTTGTGCATGCTGGTCTTACATTTAGGCACTCTGACCCTCACCCTATTCAGAGTCCTCCAATTGGCATAGGGGAGGTTGAGATCCAACAGCCATATCCTCCTTTAATTTCAAACTTTATTAAGTGTGCAACATTTGTTAAGTTTGTAATTAAGATCAGCAAACTAAACTCTTCTTAAAATCCATTCTAAATTTGTTTTCCAAGGCTAAGTGTAACATTTGTACCATGTCATACTACCAGTAACATCATCCCTCCCTTTCTACCTGGGTTAATTAATTAATTAATTAATTAATTAATTTTATTTCATTTGTACCCCACCCTCCTCCGAAGACTCAGGGCAGCTTTACAACTAAAAACAATTAAAACACGTACATACAATCAAGTTAAAAATTAGCATAAAATTAAAATAGAATTAAAAATTAAAATTCAAGTTAAAAACACCGAGGAGAAAGGTGGAATATTTAAAAGAGCCAGGAAACCAAGTTGGCCGTCTGGCCCACTCCCCACACATGCTCCGCCAACCAGGTCTTCACTCCTTTCCTAAAGGGCAGCAATTTCGTCTGGAGACGCAACTCCATTGGCAGGAGGTTCCATAGGGCTGGAGCGGACACAGAAAAGGCCCTCCTTCTTGTGCTAGAGAGATGAGCCTCTCTAGCTGCACGTATGACCAGAGAGCCTCTCTGGTCCACTCTTGTGGGATGGACAGGTGTTCTCAGGGTGACGCGGTCTCTTAAGTATCCTGGCCCACTACCATGTAGGGCTTTAAAGGTAATAACCAGCACCTTGAATTGCACCTGGAGGCACACTGGGAGCCAGCGCAGCTCCCGGAGAAGTGGTGAGGCATGAGCATAACATCCGCACCCTATCACAACTCGAGCAGCCGCATTCTGGTCCAGCTGAAGCCTCCGAATGGTCGCCAAAGGTAGACCCACAAAGAGCGCATTACAATAATCGAGTCTGGAGGTGACCAAGGCATGTGTGATCATGAGCAAGGATTCCCGATCCAGGAGCAGGCGTAACTGGCGTACAACACGAAGTTGTGCAAAAACCCTCCTAGCCACGACTGCCACCTGCTCTTCGAGCAGGAGTCGTGAGTCCAGGAGGATCCCCAGATTATGCACCAGGTCTGTTTGGGGCAAAACTGCCCCATCCAAAACCAAAGATGGCAGCTCCCGGGTTACCGTGGGACCCCTGACTCACAACCACTCAGTCTTCCCAGGGTTCAGTTGTAGCCCGTTGACCACCATCCAGACCCTAACAGCCTCCAGGCACCTGGAAAGGACTTCCACTGCATCAGATCTTCATGAATTCCTGCAACATATTTCCTTTCCCTTCTATTCAGCCAGAAGCAGGAATGGTAGACAGCCTGGTGCAAAGCTTCCGTCCCTACAGTCAGAAACAATTAGGAGGATCTAGCACCACATCCCCTCTAGAGCAAGGCATGCCAAGGAAAACCATTTTAGAAATGATTCTGTATTCATAAGGAGTTTAGTTTGGTCCCCCATGTAGAACAAAGCTATAATAAAAATGACTTTCTCTTCCTAGATCTTCCATTTTCACATTCTTTTACATCAATATTCAAATCAAAGTTGAAAGATGGGAACTGCAGATGCAGCTCTAATGTAGACTCTCTAATAATGGGCACTCAGTGCTCTGAAATCCAGATGGTGGAGATGAAGAAGCTTAGTGTACATTAGAATCTGTTCCTCCTAACAAATCATTCTTAAAGATTGGTTGGTTGCTTGCTTACAGGAACAGAAATACTACTGAAACTCCATAGTTTACTAGTGAAGTCCTAAAGCTGCCAAACCCAAAATAAGGCAATAAGTACAGAATAAAAAAATGTGCCCTTCTATTTTGTTTTATTACATAATTCTCCAGGGTTTGTGTGTGTTTCTTTAGATTTTTTTCCTTTTTCTAAAAAGACCATTGGGTAATTTTGCACATCAGCAAAATTATGGAGCAGCGTTTTTAGATTGGAAGAATTAGCCATCTGCTTTCCACTCCTTAGGGAGGCGTATTCTGTGACACCCATATAATACCTAGCAATTTGGTACATTCACAGAGACTTTTTAATGCCTGTTCAGGAGGCAACTTGTTTTTCCATATTCAGGCACTTGTTTTGTTGTTGTTCAGTCGCACAGTCGACTCCGACCCTCTGCAACCCCATGGACCACTACCCACTAGGCACTTCTGTCCTCCACCATCCTCCACAACTCGCTCAGCTCTGTGCCCATTGTCTCTACAATACCATCTAACCATTTCATTTTTGGCCGCCCCCTTTTTCTTTTGCCCTCCACCTTTCCCAGCATCAAGGCTTTCTCAAGTGAATCCTCTCTTCTCATTTGATGTCCAAAGTACCTTAGCTTCATCTTTACAATTTGACCTTCTAAGGAGCATTCTGGGTTGATTTCTTCTAAGATTGACCTATTTGTTCTCCTCGCTGTCCAGGGGACTCTCAAAACTCTCCTCCAACACCACATCTCAAAGGCATTTATTATTCTGCACTCAGCTTTCTTAATGGTCCAGCTCTCACAACCATACATTGCCACAGGGAATACCATTGCTTTGACTATACGAATTTTTGTTTGCAATGTGATGTCTCTACTTTTCACTATGCTCCCCAGGTTTCTCATCGCTTGCCTCCCAAGAATCTGTCGCCTTTTTATTTCATGGCTGCAGTCACCATCTGCAGTGAGTTTTGATCCCAAGAAAGTAAAATCTGTCACTGCTTCTACTTCTTCCCCACCTATTTTCCAATGACTGATAGGGCCTGTTGCCATGATCTTGGTTTTCTTTCTGGTAACCTCTATTTCTTTTTAGTCCACTTATATGTAAAGATCATCAATGGGTCAACATGGGCATGATCAAAACGTTGTGCAAAAGTATCATTTTTATAACAGACTTGCAGGGCTATCCCAAAAAGGATGCTAAAACATTCCAAACAGTGAGCAGGTATGGGATAGTTTTGCCCTCTAGAGCAGAAGTCTGCAAATTTGACTCTCCGAGTGTTCTTGGACTTCAATTTGCAGAAGCCCAAGAACATATGGAGAGCCAAGTTTGCTGACCCCTCCTTTAAATGGTGTTGAGCGGAAATATCTAGAAACCATACTCAACATCACCAGGAAGTAAAGTAGAGAGCTCTAGTCCAAAAACAAAGGGGTGTGGTACACATGCTGCAATATCACCTCTACCTACAATAAAACATTAGTCAGCCATCCATCTGCTTTGGTTATATGGTATGATAATATGTTTTCTTAAAATGCCTGCCAACAAACAAATGTGCCCTGCTCAAGCTGATGTTCCAACATCAACATTGGGCTAGCCCTATTCATTCCTGCTTAGTCCTTATTTGCCCACCTCTATTCAGTGTACCTAGAAGAGAGTTTCAAACTCCCTCTCCTATCTTTGTTAGCTTTCTCCACATAGAGTGCAACACAGTAGAAAGTCTAGACCAGTGATAGTGAACCTTTGCATTCCAGTTGTTCTTGAACTTCAATTCCCAGAAGCCCGGATCAGCAGGAGTGCTGACTTGGGCTTCTGGTAATTGAAGTCCAAGAACATCTGACGTGCCAAAGTTCACCATCACGGGCCTAGGCATTTCCTTATAAACATGACTTATTCCTTAATGACTACTATCTATTGTATTTCTCCATAATAAAATAAAGTATTCAGATGCAAGACAAAGCACAGCTAGGACAGTAGGGAAACAATTCCACAAGTATGTTTCCAATTGTATTTTGTTGTATAAAACATTATACAATGAAGACACAAACATGTAGTACATAAATCACTATGCTGTGCCACAGCTGGAGAAATACATATGACAAAATCTGTAAATCTAAATTTTTACAGATGCATAGCTTTTGTTTAATAATTTGGGTCAGAAATTATTCTGGGTTGACAGGATATTTTTGCAGAAGAAACTCCGCTCAGGGACTGCCCATGTCTCCAAGAGCTAGGACAGAGACGGATGTTCAATCCATCAAGCAGTACCCAAGCCCTGAACTGCCAACTTGCCAGCCTTCCAGGTAACAAGGCAAGCTTCTTAACTACTGAGCTACTGCAGCCCCTATTGTATAATACAGCATGAACATTGAACTGCCAACTTGCCAGCATTCCAGGTAACAAGGCAAGCTTCTTAACTACTGAGCTACTGCAGCCCCTATTGTATAATACAGCATGATTGCAAAATAAAGATGATAGATACATCAGCAATTCAAAAATATTAGAAGTAATACTGCACAAATCAGCAAAAAGTAAGTTATTTTGTCCACAGCATGACGTTTTTATGAGAAGCTGAGCAGATTGTGTGTGGGTAGAACACAGAATATAAATTCTGTAGAACAAAGATCATCTTTCATTTAAAATGTAGAAGAGTACACTTAAAAAGAATTTCACCCTTAGCCAATAGAAAATGACAGACAACAATAAGTACTGTACCTTTAAAAAATAAAAAAAATACATTTCTTTAATGACACAGATTAACTTGCAGCCCAGACATTATTAAACAAAAAGATGGTGGGGTATAAATGTAAATTTTTAAAAAGTGGAACAGATTTTAGAAGCGTGAGACCAAGCTTAATGGTAAGCATATGGAACTATAAATTAATTTTTGTCAGGTTGGTAAAATTCTAAACTGAAACCATGGATACTAAACCCATGAATATTGGGAGGTGGGTCGTATCTCTAAACATGGAAATTTCATTTAGAAAGACCTGAAATTCTTCCAGCCAACCAAACATCCAATCCAACATGTCAGGCTGTCAAATTCCTAATGCTCATTCAAGAAAGTGCTGTGTGATGTATGAAATGACATTTTGTCATGAGAGTTTAATTTGTTTACTACATTGATACTCCAATGAAATGTCTGTTTGTATAATTCTACCCAAGCTAACAGTTTCTTGATGTGTTGGACTAAAAATGCCATCCGTTCTCCAACTAGATGGTGGGAGGTAACTGTTCAAAAATATTTGGGAAGGAAAGCTTTGCTTTTTAATGTGTTTCCTGCAGTATTTCCAAAGTGTGATAAACACCATGGACCACTTGACAGAAGTGGATAACATTTTCACATATTTTCCAAAAGTTGCACTGGCAATAGTAAACTTGTAACAGATGTTACTAAATCACAATAGAATTAGTTACTTTTGTAAATGGGGCAACTGCAACAATATTGATCTCCCAGTGATCAGCATAACTCAGATGTCCCCAAACTACGGCCTGGGGCTGCATCTGGCCCCCAATCAGAAGAGTAGCGTGCCTTGGCGGGGCCCCGTATAAAAAATTGTTTGGGGGCCCTTAGGAAGGGTAAAGATTTGTTTTGCTTACGGTTGTTGGGGGCCCCGTGGCCCGGGGCCCCCGTATAATTGATACGGCAGATACGGCGGTAGCTACGCCTCTGCCCCAATGCCTATTCATCTGGCCCACGCAGCCCTCGTCGCTCCTGGAAGTGGAAGTAAAACACGCCCATCCAGCATGGGCTGGATGAATTGGTGTCAGGGCCGGATACGGCCCCCAGGCCTGAGTGACCAGCTCCCTGAACCACATGATTGGCCCATGGCCTGAAAAGTTTGGGCACCCCTGGCATAACTGGTGTCAGAACACTCTCCCTTTCTAAAAGCTCTGCTTCTGTGTTTTAGTTTAAGGTATATATGAAACTAGTGGACAAGCTATCTATTGATTTACAGGCTATCAAATTATTAGCAGGCTTACAATATCCAATGCCCTCGCCTATCTGTGAATTCCAAGATACAAGTGACATTGTTAAAACAATGTTCCACACGTTTGTTAATTAATAAAAGATGGCATTTGTACCACCTGGTCCATCACACATTTTATCTTCCTAACAACCATTTGAAATAAGTCATGTTAAAGGATGCTGATTGTCCGAAGACAGTGGTTCCCACCGGGGGGGGGGTTTAATACCCCACTGGAGACTTCAATCAGTACATTGGCTGATCAATGCATTGGGGAATTGACTTAGGCTTCTGGGAACTGAAGTCCAAAACCAAAAGTTCAGAAACACTAGCCAAAGATCAATGACAAGATGGCAGAGGGAAGATTTAAATTTACATCTTCCTCACCCCAAGCCAATATTCAACATTATACTATTCTGGCTATCCTTGATTGTAGCTCTGGGTTGTAAACCACTGTAAATAGTACCAGATAGGTGGTATATACATTTTTCAATCAATCAATTGGGTACAGGACTTTTTTAGTCCTTAATTTCATTTCTGCACATAACAGTCAAATGTGTGTCTCAAATTCATTAAAAATTGTGTATTTTCCATCCAAATAAACCAACTATTATTTGTTGCTTAGGCTAAAAACTACAAAGCAAATAAACAACCACAATTTTTCTTCATTATTTCCTTTTTTATTCTCTCTGATTTTTTCCCCAATACTCATTTCATAGTAGGTAACTGTGGAAAAGAGCCAAGAACAAGTCATGGATATGGAATTGGATGTCATAGCAAGCCATAGTTCATGTGGTTAGTGGCTCATAAACCAAACTATGGCAAAAATGGGTTTTCACATCTCAGTAAACTCCCTTTATCAAGTCACACAGTGTTTTGGTTTGCATAAGTGCCTTCGGCTCCCCCAATGGTCAATTTTGCTACTCAACTAGTTCAGAGAATCTGGAGTAGATGTAATATTGACTCAATGCATCTACATACAAAGGTATATACCGCATACAAGAATTAGTGCATGCACAAACTATATGTGAGATTTTCATCTGCAGTTCCTTTTTGCAATGAGATCAAGCTAAATAATATACAGTACTGTATATGCTTTATTTTTGCTTAGATGAGCACTGGAAATACAGATTGGACAGTGCTTCTTCTGCAGCTCCAAACTCCAATTACCTTCTGGCACAGATTATTTCTGTTTTCAGGACTCAGTTTTACAGGCTTCCTGGTTGTGGTTTCACATCACATCATTCCTAAACCTTTTCCCTGTGTAGCACCTTACCTTGAAATCTTAATAATTGATTTTATTTATTTATTTATTTATTTATTTAAGCAAACTTTTATGCCGCCCTTCTCAAAAAGACCCAGGGCAGTTATAATTTACAACAATCCTTGCAGGGATTTGATAACTTTGAAGTACAGTACTGTACTCAGGAGTTGGATATCAGTCACTTCTATTGGTCATGCCCTAGGACTGTATAGCTTTGCCAAGGCTACATAGGCTAATTCAGTGGTGGCAAACTTATGGCATGCGTGCCATAGGTGGCAGTCAGAGACCTCTCTGCAGGCACCCATGCAGTCACCCCAGCACAGAGTTCACCCCACCCCTCTGCCCAGCAGCCAACGGGAGTGTTTCCTTCCCCCCCTGTTGCTGTGTTGGCACTTTGCAATAAATAAGTAGGTTGCAGTTTGGGCACTCGGTCTCTAAAAGGTTTGCCATCACTGGGCTAACTCATCTCTCAGGAGGTACAATGGGGAACTGAATTTCTGACTCCTGGCTCCATTGCCAACTACTCCAACTGTGTTTACTCTCTTACTATTTGAAGTTCTCTGGTGCGTCTGAAATTATTTTCATGGCAAGAACAGGCAATCTGTTCTGCCACTGAATCTGTCCTCAAAGCCTTTTCTATTCCTTCTCTTTTCATAACAAAATGTAAAACTGGCCTGCCCAGCATGGGTCACCATAAGCTTCTACTTGCATTGTTACATAGCTATAAATAAACACTTTATCAGAGCATAATGTATTTAGACTGTCTTACTATTGGACTGCAAGCATAAGCAGACCTTTCACTTCTTTCCAGCTTCTCAAAGATGCATTTTAGAGCCAGCTTATGTTTGACAAATAAGAGTCAAAATAATTCACTGAATCCTCTTTATTAAAATGAATGCATAACAATTACTTAAGCCTCAAGTTACCATCTATTCTGTTTTTAAATAACTATGTAAAATATTTACTTCTTCATGGCCAAGGAAAGGTCCCATTATGTCAAACTTAACGTTGAAATTCAGGGTCATCTTGCCATTTCCTCTTTTCATTAAGCTTTAAACAAAATACCAAGAATTCAGGATACTGCATCAGAGTCATGGCTGGGACCAATAATATGCACAAAAGCTTGGGAAGAGAAGTCACCTCTTTCTGGAGCCTAAGGCATGTTCTGCAAGTTTACAGAATTATCAGGTTGTATGGTTTGTACTGGATAGCAAAGCATAGTACAGTCAAACCTCACATAAAGAGCGCCTCGCTTAAAGAGTAACTCGCTTAAAGAGCAGGATTTTCTCTGAATGTTCACTTCACTTAACAAATAAAACCAACCAAAAACTCGCTTAACAAATAAATTGGGGTTCGCAATCCCCCCCCCACAATTGGTCACTTTCAATGGTGTTTCGCTAAAAGAGCAAACTCGCTTAAAGAGCAATCCTGTGGAACGCACTATGCTCTTTAAGCAAGGTACAACTTGTATCGTAAGAGAATATTGTTTTAGGCTCTTCACCAGCAAAATCTATGAGAAGGCTCAGAGCTACCTCTCAGTGCTGTTCTACATTTGGTGTATTCCCATTTCAGTTCTAGGACTACAACGAAGTCTTTGTCATAGGGTGTGGGTGCCTCACAAAAGAATAACATTGCTCCAAAACTTAATTTTTCAGCCACAGCAAACACAAGACAAAAACAAGCAAATAAAAACAGAACCTACACTCTGAATAGTGGTGGTGCAGTATGCAACATAATAGAAATATTGCAGAATTTATTTTCAGTATTTTTGTTTACTATACTTTGTAATAGTTCCAAACTTTTGGTAACTCACTGTAGACGAGTGGTAGTGTGCCAGAGGTGGCACTCAGAGCCTTCTCTGTGGGCACCTGTACAGTCACCACAGCACATAGTTCACCCCACACCTCCCCCCAGCAGCCCAATGGGAATGCTTCTTCCCTCCCCCAGCATAGCGTTCACCCCACCTGTGCTGTGTTGGCATTTTGTGATAAATTAGTGGGTTTGGGGTTGCAGTTTGGGCACTCAGTCTCTGAAAGGTTCACCATCACTGCTGTAGGCATTCAAAGTAGTAGTCATGTTAGTCTATTGGCGGGGGAAGCCAAGAGCCAAAAACATAGCCTCTCCTTGAAGACAGCTATGTTTTAATGTGAGCTTTCATAGATCAAGTCCAGTTTCTAAAACATAACAGTGAAGCTATGTGTTTGCCATCTTTATACATTACCCAACAATCAGATGAGAACATGACTGAGAAAAGTGACAATGGCATATTAGTAAAATAATATAACTATCAGGGTGTGAGTGCAATTCAAGGTGCTGGTCATTACCTTCAAAGCCCTACATGGTAGTGGTTCCGGATACTTAAGAGATCGCGTCACCCCAAGAACATCTGTCTGTCCCACCAGAGCGGACCGTAGAGGCTCTCTGGTTGTGCCATTGGCTAGAGAGGCACATCTCTCTAGCACCAGAAGGAGGGCCTTCTCCGTGTCCACTCTGGCCCTATGGAACCTCCTGCCAACCGAGTTGTGTCTCCAGACAGAGTTGCTGGCCTTCAGGAAGAGGGTGAAGACCTGACTGGCGGGGCAGGTATGGAGTATGGGCCAGTCAGTTCCCCCGACCTGCTGGCTTATCTGACCATTTCCCCCTCTCCCTTGTAATTTTAATTGGTGAACTTTAATTTTAATCTCTTTTTAATTTTTTAACCTTTAAATGTTAACTTTCTCGAGATGGGTGAGTATTTTATTGCTGGTTTATTGTTGAATGTATTTTTAACTGTTGTTAGCCGCCCTGAGTCATTAGTGAGGAGGGCAGCATAGAAGCGTGATTATATAAATAAATTAAATAAATAAATTTAAATTACACGTCTACAAGGCAACGACAGTATTATTAACACAAAGTACACAATCCCCTCCCCCAACTTGAGAGGTTTTGTTGAAAACCTCACATTAAATATTTATTTTTCTGCATCTATTCTTTGAAAAATCAAAGACAAAAGGACAGTTAATTACCATCATTTTCTTTCTCTGTTGAACATCTCCTTATGTGTACCTGACTATGTGATTTGCATTAATACCCAATATGGTGGGATGAAGATACACGTGAGTAAAGAATTAGACACTTACTTTGCTATATTTTGGATCTGTAAATCCATAGGATCAATTATAGCACTTTGTTTTGGTCAACAGGTATGTGACCCACCTGCCTATGCAAAAAGAATCGTTTCTGTCAGAGTACAAGTCCCAATTTAACTACACAGACAAACATGTTGCTTTATGTTTGGGCCTGGGCTGAAAGTTACCTGTTCTGCTACAATTCTAGTTCTAATTGGTTTCAGAAAAGCTGACAAAATCTGTACAATAATTGTATGCCGTCAAGTCAATTTTATTTTACTGTGACACTTTCTAGGGTTTTCTAGGTAAGGAATAGAATGATAGAATCATAAAATAACTGAGTTATAAGGAGCCTTTTAGACCATTGAGTCCAACCCCCTGCTGAATGCAGGAATCCGAATCAAAGAAGATATGACAGATGGTTGTCCAAATCTCTCTTGAATGCTTCCATTGTCAGAGAGCTCACCACCTCTCAGGGCTGTTGGTTCCACTGTCATACTACTCTAACTGTTTAGAAGTGTTTCTTGATATTCAGCTATATATGGCTTCCTGTAGTTTCAGCCCGTTATTATGTGCCAGGCATTCTGAGGTGATGAAGAAAAGTTCTTCCCCTTCCTCTTTATGATTATCTTTCATGTACTATATTTGAATAGTGATATCCTATCCCTCAAGTCTCCATTTCTGCTCAGAAATGGTTTACAGTCCCCTTTTCCCACAATTTAGCCACAGATTCCCCACCACCCCCAACATTGTAATGGAAATCTGGAACTCCAGGCCACTGAACAGTGTGCATTTTTCTTATAGTTTTGAAAATTAACAACTCAAAGTAATTAGTCATTGTTAGGTTTTTTTATACATTGAGTCCTTACTTTCTTATTACTCATAGACAAGTAAAATAGCCATTTTAATTACTGTATTTTTAAAAATAAAACACTGAATTACTACAAGCTGCTGCTCTGTGGTTCATCGGAGTATTGTAACTAAATCCACTTAGAATTGTACCAGCAGTAACCATCATCATCATCATAATCATCATCATCATCATCATCATCATCATCATCATCATCATTAGCTACTTCTACAGTCTATGTCTCCATTATTGGACTCTGCATAATGTTTGCGGGGGAGGGGGGGTTAGCCTGGTAAACAGTGAGAGCAGACAACCAGGAAAGGCAAACAGTGGCCTTTGGCCTCTGTGTTTAGATTTTTTTTCTCTCTCTAGCCATTCCTGTCAACCAACAATAACATTTAATGTATCTGTTATTGTTTAAAATGACACAAGTTTTTTCTCAAGCATATTAATCCAGCTACTCCTCTAGATCTGGTGCCAGTTGATGTGGAATCTTATCAACTAAACCTCAGATGCTATTACAGATATGGCTGTACATCCTGTCCAAGCATTTTTAACTTTTAAAAAGTTGAGGCTAGGACTTCAATGTTTACTTTACTTTTATTTCCTGTTTAGTAGCTCTAGGAACTATGTATGCGTTGATATTTTCATGCTTACAGCTTTTCAGAGTAAGCAACAGTCTGTTCTGAAGAGTCTTAATTACCTCCGGTATACTGATTTAAGGACCACTGTATTTGTTTTAGCGCTAAAGCACAATCTGCTCAAAAAAATTGGCCTGCAATTTAGTTCAGTAGCAAACGTTCAATTTGCAATCTGAAGAATCATTAAACAGTAGTGACTAAAGTAGGAGGTCCATTTTATCCATTATCAAAGCTGCAATATCATAGATAAGATGAGAAGCCAGGATTTCATTCTAAGGAAGGTGTTCAGAGTGAGTGAAAACAGGAATTAGAATCTAAAGGGGGCATATAATCAAAATGTACATATTCAAGAAAGTCAAGAACTATACAACAAGAGCTAGATCCCATAGTGGATGTTTAAGGATAGCCTAAATGTGTATATGAGCATTTTGAAACTAGAGGTGAAGCTAGATATAGGGCTGGTGCAAGTGGCTCAATCCAACTGGTAGTCAAAACTACAGCAAACTATCTGAATCAATTGGATTTGTTTAAGTGTTCAATAAATGATTCAATAGGTGTAGGTCAACTGTGTCTAGCAACTGGATTTAGACCTATGTTTGTTCAATAGCCAGGTGGCCCATGGTTCAAAGCAAATGGGAAGTGAGATTAATTGCTTTCTTCACTCAGGTAATAAAATATACTCAATGGCTGAAATCCAGTAGTAAGTCACAGCTAAATTAGGCCCACTAAACTGTGGGGATTTAGTGAGCAAACCCCTCCATAAGTTCCACTAATTCAATAGGATTCCTCTAGCTGTGACTTAGTACTGAATTTCAACCAAACCTGAAGTTTACAACTTTGGCCACTCAAAATGTTACATATTGTTGCCATTTATTTTCTACTCTCCCTTTCACATTTTGATGCTTCTTTTTTTAAATAAATAAGACGATATCTGCTAACAGTAAAAAGCATTTCTCATAACTCAGCCTAGCACACTTGCTCTTCAGCTCCATAGTCTTGAGGTTTCCTCTGCTGCCTGATTTGTTTTGTTGACTAATGAGATGGCTAAATGTTATTGTAAACACAATGGGCACAAAGCTGGGCAGGATGAGGAGCATGGTGGAGGACAGAGGTGCCTGGAGGACAATGGTCTATGGAGTCACAAAGGGTTGGAATCGACTGTGCGACTGAACAACAACAACAAATGTAACAGGAGAAAGTGGTCTTGAGAACGCTTTACACTTGACCAGCAATTCTCAACCGCGTGCTGGGAGTGACAGCATGTGTGCCAACAGAAAGGCCTGGAAGTGCCACATCTGGCATAGGTGCCATAGGTTCACCACCACTGCGATAGATCAAACAAGTAGCACCCACTTCTGGTAGGGTCTAATTTAGTTTTGGTGGTACATGCCTTAGTTACATCTAGGCTGGATTACTATAACACACTCTACGTGAGGTTCCCTTTGGAAAGTGTTCAGAAACTCCAGCATGTCCCAAATGTTTTAGCCAAGTAGTTAACTGGGGCTGGTTACAAGGATCACATAATAATCCCCCCGCCATTACAGCAGCTCCACTGGCTACTGATCCATTTCTGGGCACAATCCAAAATGCTGGTTTTAATCAATAAAGCCCTAAACAGTTTAGTCTAAGCCAGGGGTTCCCTACCTACGACCAACCTACACAAAGAACTGGATTATTTGAAAGTCACTAAATAGGCTATGGAGTAGCTCCAGCCCCAGCCCCTGATGCCACTCCATCCATTCCATCACTGCCTCCGCCACACCCAAAAATGGAAGTGGGTGCATTTATGTTAGCCGTAAAATGCACCCATGCATACACAAAAATGCCCATGGCTGCTGTAAATGCGGAAGTGGGTGTATTTACGACAGCCATAAATGTGCCCACTTCCACTTCGGGGGGGCATGGTCCAGCCCACTCAGTTGTCCAGAGTCGCATTCAGGCCTGTGGTGGGAAAAGGTTCCCCCACCCCCCACCAGATCTAAGCTATCTCAAAGACTGCATCTCCATTTATCAGCCTGCCTGGATGTTGAGATTTCCAGGGGAGGCTTTTCTCTCCATCCCACCACCCTCATTGGTACATTTGGTGAGGACATGGGAGAGAACCTTCTCTGGTACTGCTCCCAAACTCTGGCAGTCCTTCTGATGGGAGAAACAACCAGGCAGGCTTAGAGTGACTGTCTAAAAGAAGTTCTTAAAATGGTTCTTAAGATATGTTCTGAGGCGTTTAAATTAGTTTTTACCTTTGTTTTATGCACTAAAAACAATATTTCTTAACTCTCTTTAAATATTGTAACAAAAGCTTTTCGCTTTTATACTAAACGTTTAATGTAAGCTGTCTTGAGCCATTTATAGAAAAAACGTGGAATACTGTATAAATAAGTACATAAGTTTTCATCTATTGATTTATATCTCCAGTACTGTCCAACTCTTTACCCTTTAACCGAACTGGCCACCAATGGTGTCCTATGTGATATATAATCTAACACTTAGAAGTAAGCCACATAGTGATCATTGGGAAATACTTATTTTTTTATTTATTTTTTTATTTTTTTATTTTATTATACTTACACCCCACCCCTCTAGGAAAAAGATCATTCCTGTTTGGGCACTTTAAGGGGTATTGTACCAAGATTTCTGCCCAATGTGTGAGTATAGCTTTAAGACTCTTGCAGAGCCTTAAACACAGGTTTTGGGATTGAGGCACAGACTGATTACACGACTGTGTCTACCTGGTGTGCCTCAGCAACAGCACAGCTGTAGCCACTTAGTGGGTCAGTATAGCAACAGAACAGTATAACTATGGCCAACTGGGGAAGGTTGTACTGAGGAGGGTATTTTACTGTGAAGGAAGAATTGCTGACAGTCTGTGACAGACTGACCACTGACTTGAGAGGAGAAGACATGGTGCGTGAAGCTCTGTTTCTCTGAGAACTGACAGGTACCTCATACTACTGAGAAGAAGCACACTGACTTTGGCAACTTGCAGTCAGTGCTCTGCTAGCAGGACTCCATACATGCTCTTTGGACTGGAGCCATCAGGGGATTCCAAGCTCTTTTGCAACTGTGGGGCTTGGAGACAGACTGGTACCTATGTATATAGTTCTGTGTTTGTTGTCTTTCCCTCACTCACAAGTAAACTGCACTATTCACTGAAGCTGTATGTGTGTGTGTCTTTGCACCTGAACCTTCCGCTACACAATAGCTTAATCACTACTCTGCTTTGCTGACACACATACCACCAGGAAATCGTTGACAATTCCTACTCAGGGCAGCTAACAGCAAAAAACTAACAATAAAAACAATCACAAATTTTAATATGCACATGTAGATACTAATGATCAAACTAACAATAAAACAGTCACAAATTTTTAAAATTCCATATACATCAAAAACAAGAAGCCCTAAAAGCAAAACCTATATGTGATGGATAGAAACTGGGAAATATTGCTAAAGATTGGGCATTGATAAAACTACCTAAACGCCTCTTTAAAGAGGAGTGGTTTCAGCTGTTTTTTAAAACAAAAGCAGGGATAGTATCTGGCACAGCTCAACTGGAAAAGAGTTCCACAACATTGGTGCCGCCACCGAGAAGGCTCTTCTGCCTTAAAGGTTAGAAATAAAACAGAAAGGAACGGGAAGCCAGTGAAGCCCTACCAGGGCTGGGGAGATATGATCAAATTTTCTCACTCCCATAATCAGCCTGGCTGCTGCATTTTGAACTCATTGAAGTCTCCATAACAGAGACAGGGGAAGCCCCATGTAGAGAGCATTGCAGTAATCAATACGTGAGATGGCAACAAGATACGTGAGATGGAAACAAGATCTTGGCAACAAGATCAAAGAGAGAACTCTCACCTCCTTAAAACCAGGGGAAAGTTTCTGAAAGTGGATGGAACCTCAGGAAATCCTCATTCCCAGTCACACAAAGAATTTGATTATTTGAAAGTCACTAATAGGCTGTGGAGTAGATCCAAAGTGAAGCTAAGAAAATGGGAATTTTGCACCAACATGGAGCTTTAGAGTAGAACACACACAACATTATGCCTACATTGGTGTACTCTATGCCACTCAACATGTGCTATGCAGGACTTGATGTTGGCTGCCACAAATGCTCTTGATGTTATCCACTAATGGATGGAGAGAAGCTGATAAGTTTATTAATTATACTGTCGTGTTTCTGACATGAACAAAGAAAAAAGGCAAAATAGATTGCTGTTAGAAAAGAAGAGGGAACTACAGTATTCAATTTGTTTTTTAGGTACACCAATCAACTGCACCATCTCAGTTGTTGTGTTATATGAGCTGAATATTGCCATGGAGGGAAGAACCAATATGAAACAGTAAGTGGGAGAGATTTGAATCTGAAGATGACAACTTTTCAGTATACTTGGGATCTCTTTTAAATTTAAACATCAAATCAATATTGAACACACACACCCGAGTCTCCCAATACTACCACCTCAAAGCAATCATATCTAACTACAAAAGAATGTCTTTGAAGGTTTCTACAAATGTATTTGAATTACAAGAACCAACTGCTTAGGCCAGTTTTTGATCACTGGCTGTTACAGAGGTGGGAAGCTACTAGGCTTTCAGATGTTTTTAATATCATTTCCCATCAATCCATGCCACAACAGCCAATGGTCATTTATAATGTTAGCTGAGTTTAAAACCATCTGGAAGAGCTTAGGTTTCCTGCCCCTAGAGCAGACAATACTGTGCTTCTCATTTCTCCATGCTCACTATGCTCTGTAAAAGTTCTCCAAGTCTTTCATATTATCTGCTACTTGCCACTTTTTAAAGTGGATGCTAGCAGGACTTAAGCCTACTGACTGTTAAACATGATTTATACTTCTTTCTGCCCCTGGGAGAAGACTCCCCTCCCCCCTAAAAAAAGAACTTAACAATGTTTACATTAAACAGAAGACGAATGGCAAACACTAAACTATAAATTATACCAGTCATATAGTTTGATGTGTATACTTTTCATAATAACATAAAGATGAATATAATTTCTTGCTGTGCTTCTCTGTAGATCAAACTTCAGTGTCTGCACTGTTATTCTTCTAGTTAAATACCAAGCTGAGAATTCTTCTGCATAAGCAAAAAAAAAAAAAAAAACACCATACATCCCAGAAAACTAAGTAGAAAGTTTGCTATTGAAATGATTTCCTTTTCAGACAGGATGGAAGAGGGGTAGGAGAAATAATTATGACAACTACTATAACAAGTCTTCTACAAAATTAAGCAGACAACTTGGAATGTGTTTACAACCAGAATCTCTTACCATAAGTGACTGTGCTGATATATTAAAAATGAGATGAGGAAGTAATGTATTGATTTTGTGTTACCATCTTCTACAGGAAGACCTACATTCTTTGTTTTTTTGTTTTTTTAAGAAAATAGCTTTGTCCAAATTAAAAAAAAACCTGTCTTGTGTTATACTAATTTTGAGCAAAATAAGTGTTATAATGGTGCTTCAAAAAGTTGTGTGCCATCTTAAAGTTCTTTGTGCTCTTTGTACATGATTCATAGGCCTGAATTCAATTTCTGGTCTCAGCTAGAAGAGACCCATTAAATCAATTGCCAAAATGGTAAATCAACACTTATGTAAACTCAACTGTTTCAATGCTTCTATTCTAGTTGGGACTGGCAATTGGATATAAGCCACAGAGCTGGAAGAATGGAGACTTAATTGTGGCTAATCTCAATCACATTGATTTCAGTGCATTTACTCTAGGGATGACAACAGCAGATTGCAACCCATCATTATTTCTGTAAATCAGCCCATTACCAAAACAAGATCTGCCTAGGATGAGGCAGGAAGGAAAGGGGCAAATGTTACATGTGGCTTTAATACTGAACAGCTGTGGTCGATCAAGTCCCCCCCATCCTCTATGACATCCCCCAACTTCCTCGCAAAATACTGTGTTTCGAGTATTGCAAATACAAAGACTGTAGCAGTCTAGCTGCTAAAACAATTAACATACTCCACAAGGCTGCTCAAACAAATCTACCTGGACTGCAGCAAACTTCTTTCCTACTTTTAAACTTTTTGCCCAGAGAGGCAACCTGATATTTAGGGTGGTGGAGTGGGGAGATGTTTTAAGACAGAGGTGCCCAAACATTCTGGGCCATGGGCCGGTCACGTGGTTCAGTGGACCGGTCATGTGGTTCCTCCCACCGGAAGCAGAAGTAAAATGTGCCTTGCAATCTGTTTTGCAACAGGATGAGATAGATTTTTTCTCTGCTTAAACCAGGGGTCCTCACACTATGGCCCATTGGCCATATCCGGCCCCTGACACCAATTAATCCAGCCCACACCACCCTTGTTTTACTTCCACTTCCAGGAGTGGCAAGGGTAGGTGAGGGCCAGATGAATTGCCATCAGGAGCTGGATCTGGCCCACAGGCCATAGTTTAGGCACCCCTGGTTTAAGAGAAACAGCGGCTTAAATGAAGGTTGGTCGACACTGTTCGTTTTTTCATCTCTGCTGCACATGATGAGCAACTCAGTGAAGACACGGGAGGCCAGTTAAGGCCACCGCACAAGAACAAAACCAAAGCAAGCAAACAAACAAAACCGATCTTAATTTGAGTCCAGCCGCAGCCCTTTCAAAACCAACCTCAGATTCAAGACACTGCGTTCCTCAAGAGACGCAAGTTATTTTTGTGTCTCATCACTTGGCTTTCCCTTAGACCGGGGTCTTCCCTGGTATTGCCCTGCCTTCCTCTACAGTCAGACTTGGGGGGGTGGGGGAGCCCCGGGTTGGGGGGGAGGCGTAGGAGTGCAGCTTTTCTCATGCGCAACAAGTGTGGAGGGAGGGAAAGTCGCCTGAGGCTGCAGCCCAAAGCAAAAGAAACCTCCCGTGAGAGGGTGGGGAAGGAAAGGTGTAACTCACCGACACCAGAAACTCCAGCGTGCCCACATAGTCCCGCTCCGTCTTCAGCAGCTCATTCAAAACGCAAACTCTGAGGCGAAGCTGCTTCTCCAAGTCTTTCCCGCTCTCGCCTTTCCCTTCCCCTCTGCTTTCCTCTGTCATGGTTTTTTTCCCCCCTCCCGCTTCCAGAAGCGCCTTTTAAAAACTTTTCTTCAGCTTTCCCCTGCGTTTTATGAGGCGACCGGCAAGAGAGAAAGGCCGGGGCGTCGAGGGAGGGAAGGAGGGAAATACCGCAGGGAATCCTCGGCTACGGTTCAGAAAAGGCAGCCCCAAGCGAGCCCGCTCCGTCCCATGGCGAACTGGGCATCTGCGGCCCTCCTGCCCGCCTTTTCGCCGGGCTCTCGGCTCCCACTGAGGGAGAAGTGCGAAGAGGCGCACTTTTTGTCTTCTCGCCTTCCCTCCCCCACCCCCTGAAATGCCCTCCTTCCCCCAGCGAGGAAGAGGGGAGCCAGGCTGGAGGAAGTGAGTGGCCACCGGCTCCGGGCTCTCTTTCGGTGACTGAGAGATTTGTAGGCTTCGAGCGGCGGCGGCAGCAGTAGCAGCCCTTGGACATGAATCAAAAGCTTTTGTGTCCCTGGGACTCCGACCCCTTCCCTTCCCTTCCCTCGCCCAGCGCCAAATCTCAGGAAAAAGCAAAGGAAGCGCACAACCTTGGGAAACGGTTGCGTGCCAACAACTGCTTGTTTCACACACAGGCTTGTGAGCTTGGGGTTTGTTCGAGGCTAATTGGAGATCTCCCAGTTGAGAGGCTGCGGTTTTTAAATGTCCCGAACCAGCTAGACTGCTGAGATTTTGGCTCCGAGTTCATCATTCTTTGTGTGTAACTGTCAGTCAGGGGTGGGTGGGGGGGAGAGATGGCTCCTGCCCACATATTTCCACCCACCCCACACAAGTGTTATGTAAAAACAGTTATGGGTATATAACTGTAAAGTGAATCTGTTAAGGACTTGATAAATACAAAAACCCCTCATTATCTGCTTTGTATGCAATATCATTAGGCCATCAATTCGCTGAAGTATCCAGTGAGTTATTCTACTTTTAACTCTTCAACAATGCAAGGAATTAAAATGACATTAGCTGTATGTCTAGCTAATGTTGTATTTTCATTCATTCATTCATTCATTCATCACATTTATATTATGTCTTTCCTCCAACATTAAAAATTACTTTTTTAAGCTGGGGGGAGGGCTGAAACCATCCAGTTAGTTTAATACAGCTACACAGAAAGAAAAAATGCAGTTTGAGGCTGTGTGATTCACACCCATGGAAACTAGGTTTCCCAGGGATGAAACCACTTGTAGTTATTGGCACAAACTTGCAGGAGTTAGCAGGGGAAGAGGCAGGCAGCTCCATTTGCACTGAGTTTCACCAATAGCTGATTTAAGGCTATTATGTTATTTCAAGTAGGAACCAATTTATTAAAACCCAGGCCTAATTAGGATAGAGTCCTAATCCATGACTCTATCCAGTGCACTACACTGGGACTCTAGTGCTAATAAGTACTAACTAGCAGTTTCCACCTCTCTCTTAGTCTTTTTATACAACTGTTCTTCTAAGTGCTCTAGCAAAATCTGTTTCAGTAAAGAATTGAAATTTTAAAAAAGAAGAAATCAATTGGAACAAATTTAAACTGCCCCTTCTAGTTGAACAACAACAAATACAAAGTGATTTTCAGCTCAAAAAGATGATTTTACAATGGGCCTCTCCATATTGATCTTTATGTCATTCAGTCACTTGATTTTCATTCATTTATCAGTACACAATCTGAAAAAATTTGCAAAGTAAATAGCCAAAGTAGTTGCTTCCTCAAGTAAGGTTAGAAAATAAGTTTGATAAGTCATTCTAACCATTATACCACACTAGGTGCTCTCCTCATAATAGAAATCCTGCATAAATATTTAAATCCAGCCTTCTTCTTCTTCTTCTTCTTCTTCTTCTTCTTCTTCTTCTTCTTCTTCTTCTTCTTCTTCTTCTTCTTCTTCTTCTTCTTCTGCCATAACTGAATCCAAATATTGGTGATCAGCCACAAAGACTGCCCTTAGAATATAATGCTGTGGCCTTTCATCTGCCTTCCATATCACAGCATGACACTCATACCACTGATCCAGTTCCATGAGTCACTTTCTGGTCTTGACCCTTTGGGCATGCAAAGTCCTCATCAGCCCCAAGCCAGTATTAATGAAGCTGCTGCTCTCCATCAAGATGGATTCAATTGGGATTTAATCAGGGTTGTCAGGTTAGTTAACCACCACCTGACACTTGGCGTTGAGTAGCTGGCAGTATGGTCTGCTCTATTACCATAGCAGGATAACCTGGTCAGATCCACCCTAAGAGAGATGAATCATATTTTTAGCCTCTTGGTATACCTGGCCTCCATGTGTTCAAACCAACCTCTATACATTACACACAAGTGTACGTAGCCTTCAGTCAAGTTATCCTTATCATCAACATTTTCAGGGTTCAAATCACATGATGAAGTCTATTTTCTTTCTGGCATATGTGTCTAAGTAGCTCCTATGCAGCCATGCAGCCTCAGTCAATGACAGGGTGGTTTACTAAAAAAGCAGATTAGGTAAATTCAATCCTGAGCCACGTACAGGTATATATACTATATATATG
The DNA here is from genome assembly GCA_030440675.1 of Furcifer pardalis. Taxonomy (NCBI): domain Eukaryota; kingdom Metazoa; phylum Chordata; class Lepidosauria; order Squamata; family Chamaeleonidae; genus Furcifer; species Furcifer pardalis. The sequence continues at coordinate 83,385,061 of CP126891.1, forward strand.
GTTAGGCCTCATGAGTACTGTGTCTAGGTCTGGAGACCATATTCTAAGAAAGATACTCACAAACTGGAACATGTTCAGGGGAAAGACAAGAAGGATGATCAGGGGATCAGAAACCAAGCCCTATAAAGGAAGACTAAAAGAACTGTACACATTTAGCATTGAGAAGAAAAGACTGAGAAGGGAATATGATAGCACTTCTCAAATACTTGAAAAATTGTCATGCAGAAAAGAGGCAGGATTGGTTATCAATTATCCCAGAGTTCAGGGAATGCAAAGTCCCTTTACCACTCCATTATTCTATGGTTCTCTGTTGTAGGCCTTAGAAGAGAGATGTACATATTAAAATAGTGGTGTTTAATGTAACAGAAGTTGAAAACAGTTTATGTGAAATTTCAGAATGAATGAAATTGACAGGTTATTTTCTACAACTATATGCTCAAAATTTGCGTAGTTGGCACACTTGATATTTTTAAGGTTTGAAAGAGGCGCTGATCAAGAACAAAAGTGAAAAGCAGTTGCCTGACAGATCTAAATCCTATGTGAATGAACACCATAGTCTTATGCATAACAGAATAGGTAATACAGTATGCTAACTGAACTGAGCATAGCTGGGCAAATAGATTACAACATTTTAAAACTGAGATGGCTGAAACAACCTCTGGCACATGACTATCCCAAATTGAAGGATCAGGCCAGTTAGGAGTGCTCAAGGGAACATTTATCGAAACAAAGACTATTTGTTATTAAGGCTGTATCTTACCAACGGTTGTCAAGAAAACAACAGTATAAACAGAGAAATGAGTATCTTTGTGCAAAGAGTTTATTCAGGAAAAATACTAAGGTGATGTACTGAATATATACATACCATAAGTATATGTAAGTAAATGCCTTCGGCAGTACTTATTCAAGCTACTTGTATCATGCCATTTCCCTAAAGGATTTAACACTTCAGAGCTGTAACATGAAGATACTTTATATAGTATTAAACTCTTACCATTTCATACCTCATATCAGTACAGTATTTCACAAAACAGACATTTTAAAATAAATGTCTAAATGCTCTGACACTTCCATTGTTCATAATATACTTGTAAGACATTGCTAAATTGTCTTAAAATTGTCTAGCATTTCCATGCCACAAAAACTGTGTTAACTTAAGTAATGCAGGAACTATTTGTATACAGCACTTAAAATATATTCAACCCCACAGTAAATCCAGCTGAAATAATTAACTGCTGGTTAGTGAGTCATTAATCCCATTAGTTGAAATTTGATTCCAACCTTTTTTTCTGCTTTTGTTCCATTTCCATCTTCCCTTTTGCTTGTCTTTTCCAGCAAAAAGTAAAGACAATTTTAAATCAAATCAAGACAAATCAAGACGTGTCAGAAATTACTCTGGGTTGAAAGGATTTTTTGCTGGAGAAACTCCACTGAGGGGATGCCCAAATGAGGGGACATTCCTTTCATGTTCCCAAGATCTTTTCCTACCTGAGTGATCCCTATTTATCTACTTGCAATTTCTTGCTTTCGAACTGCTAGGTTGGCAGGAGTGCTCAATCCATCTTGCAGTACCTGGGTCTCAAATTGCTGACTTGTTGGCCTTCCAGCTAAGAAGGTGAGCTTCTTAACCACTGAGCCACCGCAGCAGCTTGTATATACTGTATGCTGAAAACAAGTATTTAAAAGCTGCATTTCAGTAAGGTTTCCCTTGCTCAAAAGCCAGTCATAGCTGACTCTAGGGTTCATCTCTGTTTCAAATCCGAAGCAGCGCTCTCTGCTTCTGCAGGCGTTTCTGTGATCATGTGGCAGGCATGATTAGACACAGAATGGTGTTTACCTTCCCACCAAAGTGGTCCCTTGCAATTTCTTGCTTTAGAACTGCTAGTTTGGCAGGAGCTGGGAAAAAGACAGAAACTCATTCCATCCGGCAGTACTCAGGAATCGAACTGCTGACCTCCCGCCTTCCAGTCAGCATCTTAGCCACTTGAGCCACTTAGAAAATAATGCATATAATTCATAATCATTACTAATTATAAAAATAACTTTGCCATTTTATGAGCATTTCTCCAAAGGAAGCCCCACCTGCAAAGTGATCCCATGCAACACTGTATTATAATAGAGAGTTATTTAATGTGTATAGGACCTAGCCTTTTTAATATGCATTAGATATGTCACATATTAGTCACTGCATTCTTTTTCCTTCTGAAGGTTCAGTTATTGGAACAACTCTCAACCTTAGTTCACAACCCAGAGGACCTTACAAGGCCATCTCCTGTCCCTTTCTTCCTTCCATGTAGCTAAGCAACCATGCTTGCAAAAACTGTCAACTGAGTCAGCTATCTATCAGAATGCTTGAGGTAGCTGTTCAGCAAAGAGACAACAAAACAAAGTATTCTTTGTCAACTTAGCTTGACAAATTTATAACTGGTGTTACTTCTACACTTTTTCTTGGCTTGTCATTAAGGCTTCCAATCAAAGTATGCAGGAATAGATGATTCATTCTTTCCTGATGGACACTGTACCTCCATTTTCTTAGTCATGTATCCATATCTGATAATAGGATAACCTGGTAATAGCAATCTTGTGTTGCCAGCTAATATTTCTCACACTAGGTAAAGGTCACCCTTGCTCAAAAGCCAGTTGTATCCTACTCTAGGGTTTAGTGCTCATCTCTGTTTATAGCCAAAGAGCTAGCTCTGTCTGCATTTGCAAACATTTATGTGGACATGTGGCAGGCATGACCAGACACTTGAGTGCACTGGACACTGTTTCTTGCTTTCATACTGCTAGGATGGCAGGAGCTGGGACTTAGATGGGAGCTCACTCCATCATATAGTACTTGGCTCTTGACTGTTCAGCATCTTATTTATTATATATACAATTATTTATTTTATTATATATGAATTTATTTATTTATTTATTTATCATAAATTTATTTGAAACAGATTTTCTATTCCTGGCTCTTCTTTTTCTGTGTAGATCACCCACTGCACTCCTTGAAAATCTATGTATGTGGTTGAAGAAGCCGTGGAAATGGTGTGGAATGCAATGCAAAGGCTACAGGTGAAGAGGGAACAAGGGTTAAGACACTGAACTTGACGACTAGAAGGCCAGCAGGTGAGTAGTTCGAGACCCAAGTACTGCATGACAGAGTGAACTCCAGTCTCTGTCCTAGCTCCTGCCAACCTAGCAGTTTGAAAGCAAGTAAAGTTGTACCTTGCTTTAAAAGCATAATGCGTTCCATGGGATTGCTCTTTAAGTGAGTTTGTTCTTTAAGTGAAACACCATTGTAAGTGACCAATTGTGACTTGGGGGGGGGGGATTGCGAAACTCAATTTATTTGTTAAGTGAGTTTTTGGTTGGTTTTATTTGTTAAGCGAAGCGAACATTCAGAGAAAATTCTGCTCTTTAAGTGAGTTATTCTTTAAGCGAGGCACTCTTTATTCAAGGCTTGACTGTAGACAAATAGATACCACTTCAGTGGGAAGGAGTGTTCCATGCACTCTGGTGTTTATTCATGCCTGCCACATGTCTATGGAAAACATCTGCAGATGCAGACAGCACTGGCTCTTTGGCTATAAACAGAGATGAGCACTGAACCCTAGAGTAAGATACAACTGGGACTGGCTTTCGAGCAAGAGCAACCTTTACCGTTACCTAAATATATCAATATATGTCCCAATGAGAAATAATGAGTAGAGTGATGGACTAGGGCTTAGGAAGCCTGGGTTCAAATCTCCACTTAGCCATGGAAATTCAGTGCAGATAACAGATTTGCAGGAGCCATTTTTAGAACTGCAGAATATGAGGAAAAGGTGAAGATCTTCTTTGTGTACCACAGTTTTCTTCCATCCCCAAGCTAGCTATTATTTAAAGTTACTAAAAGATGTACACAACACCAAGGTATATGCACAGTTCACATGCTTCTTACAGCTTTATGTTTTATAGGCAGATTTGAATGTGTGCGCACAAAACACCAAAACCCACCCTTAGGGCTAGACATGTTTTCCAATGTTTATAAACAAAGGCCTTTTCACCACCCTATGGTTAGCAGAAGCAGAAAGATATAGGCATAGAATGCACAAAAATGCATATTTAATTGATTTTCCTACTCTGTCCAAATTTACAGAATGTTGCTTTGTTTGCTACAGATTTTGAATTCTCGGGATTTTGATTTCTTAGTTTTAATGCAAGACAAACTCAGTTCAAAATACTTCTTTCATTCAGTTCTATAACTGGTCAAGAGCCAGTCAGAGTAGCATTATTTATTTGGCATAGCAGTTTAGATTTGGTACTTCTATCGTTACTCAAAGTAATGTATTACAGTAAAAGGTATAGACAAGGACAGCTGTGTTTATTGTGTTACAGGAAAAGTAGCAGATAGTCTTAGGGCTGTTAAAGATTAAGAAGTTTTATTTGGCACAGGCAAATAAACTGCAGCCTACATGAAGTGTTTGAGGGAGTAGCTACAGTCCCCACCAGATTATCCCAGAAACACCCTTACTTATCTTTAAAGTTTCATAAGCCTCTTTTAGAGGATAAATATTTTAATTACCTAGAATATTTATCCAGAATCTCTTTGATGTTTTTTGGAATGTTTATTTATTTATATATTTATTTATGTTTCTGATTTCTATTGCCACCCAATTCCAAAAACTCTGGGTGGATCACAGAAAGTTAAACCAAAACCCCATTAAAAATGCCACAAAAAATTACTCCAACCCCTACAGATTAAAAGAGATTAAAAGAAGGAGAGAGTGTTCTTACTAAATCAGCCAGCAGGCAGGGGTCACCACATTGCTGGTGACCACACCTGTTTTGCCAGCCAGGTTTTTAGCCCTTTCCTGAAGGACAGCAGCTCTGTCTGGAGACACAGCTCAATTGGCAGGAGGTTCCAAAGGGCCGGAGCAAACACAGAGAAAGCCCTCCTTCTGGTGCTAGAGAGACGAGCCTCCCTAGCAGATGGCACAATGAGAGAGCCTCTCCGGTCTGCTCTGGTGAGATGGACAGATGTTCTCAGGGTGATGTAGTCTCTTAAGTATCCTGGCCCACTACCATGTAGGACTTTAAGGTTCATTACCACGGAACTGACACATATGGACAAGGGGGGCGGCATCAAAAGAGGGAAGTATATTGCTTGCTTGCTTTTTTGCCTCTTTTTCCAAAATCCAATAATATCAGATTATTGATATTTTCTTTGGAAAATAGATTGCTACACTATTACTTCTGCCAATGAATGTTTCATCTCATTAATTCCTAGAAGATCTCTGTAAGGAAAATTAGTTTCATTCCTCTCTGAACCAAACAGTATGTTACAGATATTGTAACATTTAGAAAATCAAACAGATACTGGCTTGATTGTTCACTAACTCATTAAAATAATAGGCAAGATCCAGCAGGAGCTGCAAACAGTTGAAACACACAACAGAAACTGTCTTAGATGATCCACCAGTTTCCTCTGGGGACCCATCCAAGCTCTGTCTATTTTCTAAAAGGTAGAAATCTTAGAAAGCAGCCTAGTTGATTCAATGGGAATTAGACTTAGGTCATTATTTATTGTACTAAATCAAGGGTTCGCAACTTATGGCCCATGCGCCAGACCTGGCCTGTGGTGCCATTTCATGTGGCCCCCCACCCTCGCTCCCACAACCGCCACTGGCAGAAGTGGCAAAAACAGCCAAAAATGAACCACCCTCGCTCCTGCAGCCACCAGTGGAAGCGGTTAAAAAAGCTCAAAAACACACTGCAAATGCACACATGGCTGTCATAAACAGTGCATTTTTTGATATTTTCGCAGCTTCTGCTGATGACAGCAGGAGCGAGGGTGGTGGATTTTTGGCTGTTTTGCCACTTCTGCTGCTTCTGGCAGTGGCAGTTGTGGGAGCAAGGGTGGGGGGGGCACATGAAATGGCACCATGGGCTGAGTCTGGCCTGCAGGCCGTAGGTTGCAAACCCCTGATTTAGTATAATAAATAATAAATAATACAATAAAACATGTTTGTGACAGCTGCAGACGCAGTATATGGCAGCATTTACAGCAGGGGGAACCACATGTCTGACCCACTCAGCTGTCCAGCCTGCAGTGGGAAAACATTGAGAAGCCCTGTACTAAATGATAACTAAAAGTGCAATCATAATACAAAGATAAGACAGTTGTAGTGAGTTTGAATTGGGTAAAATAAAACCATGTATCAATACAATTATACTTGTACAGTAAAACACCGGATAACGTTAAAACTTGGTACCACAAGTCTTGGTGTTATCCGATTTTTAGTGTTATCCGATCCATGTTAAAATCCTATGGGATGGATCAGATAACGTTAAAGCTCCATAGAAATACATTGTAACCACACAGGCTTTAGCTGTTGTTATCCGATCCATCCCATAGGACATTAATGTTATTCGATCCAATTATCCTCCCCAGATTACTTAACGTTATGCGATTTTAGCGTTATCCAATCCAATCGTTATCCGGTGTTTTACTGTCCTGGCAGTACTCCTTTGTGCCAGCTGATCTGAGAGGTTTGCCAGATGAAGTATCTGCTATATCGCTTAAGATGAGACAGCAGAAAAGCTAAAAATGTACAGAGATCCATATTCCCTCCTACCATGGCACACAGCCACTGTGCCAGAAAAAAGTCAAGCCAAGGTGAAAGGAGTCCTAAGTAATTTCCTGCAACCCAACGCTGGAAGTGGAGGTAGAAAGTGAACTTCAGCAGGCATGGTGACAAAAAACTGGTCTGTAGCAATTTTGGCCAGTTAGGATTCTGCCTAGGTAAGATGGTACTGTGAGCTGGACTGTTCTTCCATAAACCTTATTTATCCTATTTGCCAATGATTTGACAGCTCAGCCAAAAAAATGCAGCTTTCCTCATTTGCCTAGGGACTGGGGTGGCTTAGTGGTTAAGATGCTTAACTTGATGATTGGAAGATTGGCAGATCAGCAGTTTGAGACCCGAGTGCTGCATGATGGAGTGAACTCCCATTTCTGTCCCAGCTCCTGCCAACCTAGCAGCTCAAAAACAAGAAATTGCTAGTAGATAAATAGGTACTGCTTCGGTGGGAAGATAAATAATATTGCATGCACTCCAGTGTTCAGTCATGCCTGCCACATGTCCATGGAAACATCTGCAATTGTAGACAGCACTGGATTTTTGGCTATAAACAGAGCACTGAACCCTAGAGTCAGATACAACTGGCTTTTGAGCAAGGGAGACCTTTACCTTTACCTTCCTCATTCTCATGCTTCAGGAACTTCCACAAGATTTGCAATTCTTATTTAAAACCAGATGGAGAAATATGATATTAAAAGGAACAAGTTTACCTTTATTTTTTAAAAAGGTTGAAATGTTTGACAAAGTGAAAAGGGATAACATGTTTGAAAAATGCAGTGGTTTTAGTTAGGGGGCAAAATTAGTCGAATTGCTTTCAACACAATCTTAATTGCCATAAGGAAGAACAACTCCCAGCGTTTTTGCTTTCAAGTCTAACATGTCTGTGAATCACAGGGAGGGACTTTTTGCATGGCTGTTCCAAGATTATGGAACGCCTTCCCCCAGAAGACATGGTGAGTCCCTGCTCTCCTTTCCTTTTTCTCTGGTAGCTGTAAATCTACTTTTCAGGAGCCAGAAGGCAAATGAGAAGGGGACATCTTTTAAATTATTTATAGGGTCTGGTTTTGTTTTGTTTTTTAAGTTTGCAAATATTTCTATATTATAGTTCAACATTTTAATCAATTTGATGATTAAAACTTTTGGCAGGATAAAAATCAAACAAACAGGTAAAAAAATTAAAATGGTGAATTCGTCTTTTAAAAAATCATACATTAAGGCTTAAATCATTGAGCTAAATTGGACTTCTCAGTAAACATGTCAAGATGTCAAAATTTTAATGTAGTTGCTTTAAACCATTTTTATAAATTTGATATTAACTGTAGTTAAATAGTTTGTGGAATTTGATGAATCAGTTATGTTTTGTAATTACAGAAGATGTAGCAATGATTGAACAAAAAAAGCACATTCACTATGCAGAATTATTTCTGTTAATATAACTCAGCAAAGTACAGTACCTTTCATCATTTTTCTGAAATTAGTAAATCCATGTGAAGCACTATGAAAAACCCAGGAAAATGCTAAATTTTATCTTCCTATACAGTATTCTAAATACAGTACAGTAGTGTCTAAAGATTAGCCAGCACCTTTGGGAGGATGTACAGTACTGTAGTTGTTTTGTTTGTGTGTGCTTTTTTTTAATGTTCCAGTAAAAGGAAACTGGTAGATTAGTATACAAACCCAAGATAAAGCACCAAATGGGTAACTATAGTAACTAGAAGAATACTGTTGGGGAAATGCCAGACATATTAGATTTTGTCGCGTTCATGAAAAGGATGTTTTTCTTCTTCTGTGAACATTCATTCACCAAACATAAGAAATAATCTCAGTCATAATACAGTATGTGGAATTTGCTGGATTTGGTTTTTTAAATCATCATAAAATGTATCATTCAAAAGGAAAAAAATCGCACTGGTCATTTACTGGGTGGAGAGATGTTGTAGAAGTGTGTGAAAATATTGGCATCCTGTTTTGATTCTTACACAAAATTCTGTATACTTGCCAAGTAAGTGATTCCCAGATTATTTGGAGTAAACATTAACACAAAGGAACTGTCAACAATCAATTGTCATCTAGACGTATGTTTTAGAGGAAGCTGTATATCAATATGTGCATGTATAGCAATGCTTGGAGCTGAAGGGCTTAGTGATCCAATATCCCTAGGAAGCCAGAATCTAGTTGTCATCTAGAGTAGACCCATTAAATCCATTGGATTGATTTAATACTGACTAACAATTGACCAATCAATTTAGCAGGTCTACTCTTGTTGCAGTTACAACTGGGTTTTAGCCCAAGTGTCCATGACTTGATTTGGCTATTAAGTTAGCTAGCACGGTTAGTTGTTTACCCAGCAAATATACAAAGAGACACAGCAAGTAAAACAAGTGTGTTTTAATGCACACACGTGCACCAAGTTGTAGTGGGACACACCATGTATGTAAATTCTCTTTATATATGACTATGCAGCTTTGCATACATCCCCTGAAAATGCTTGCACATGCTCTTGAGAAGAGACTTGGATATTTATATATTTAATTCCAGCCACCCCTCTTTCTGGACTTCTGCTGGACCACTGCTGGCAGCTAGATCATGTCCATCCTTTTGATTTTCCTCTCTTCTTGGGTAGAACCTTGATGACCATGCTTCTTGGCAGACAAATGAGTACTCATAGGTTTCTCAGTAGATCTGCTGTCTTCTTCATTCTGGAGAATTGGGAGCAAAGAGATAGAATCAAGTACAAAGGTAGGGTCCAGGTAAAATATTCTTGAGATGTAATCTCCTAACTATGTTTGGACTAGTCTGTGTTGATCTAAATTTAAGTACTCCTCGTGATTTAAAACCTATTGATGTTATTGCATCATTACTATTTGTTGAAAGCACTGAGTCTTACATATTTTGTTGGAATCCTGTCTTATCCAAATCCACTTTGGAAGAAAAGGCTTAACAGCAAAGAAAACCTCACTCCATATGACAGCCTGGAACCTTTCCTGCCTTTTTGTTGTTTTTAAAACAAATTTTAAAAGTGTCTAGTAGGCAAATCTGTGGAACTTGATATCTCCAATTTGGCAGGCTTAGACTACTCTTTCAAGGTCAGCAAGTCTCCAAATATCAAGTGCAAAAAATAATTATGTATCTATATTTGTCAGTGCAAACTGCTTTGAATCAACCTCCAAATAGTTCAGCGATCTCATGTTGTTGTTCAAACATAGAACTAGTTGATTTTTTAGCTTCTTCTGTGTCACTGATTGGGGTATAAACTTGGATTACTATGACATTTAATTGGATTCAGACTGAGATAATTCTGTCATTTTTAAGATTGTATCCCATCACTGCTTTCTTCACTCTTTTTTTGACTATAAGGACCACTCCATTCCTTTTAAGGCAGTGTTTCCCAACATTTGGTTTTTGGACTTCAATTCTCAAAAGCCTGTGTCAATCCCCCAAAACACTGATCAGGCCTGTGGTGTGTGCGCCCCATGTTGGGAACCAGTGTTCTAAGGATTCTTGCCCTCAGTAGTAGATATAATGGTACCCTGAATTGAATTTTCTCATTCCCATCCACTTTAGTTCACTGAGTCCCAGGATGTCAATGTTCAGGCTTCCCATCTCGTGTTTGGCCACATCCATCTTACCTTGATTCATAGATTTTACATTCCAGGTTCCTATGGAATAATAGCAAAAGCAAAACAATCACACTTATATACCACCCCATAGCACTCTCTGGGTGGTTCACAAGTTAATTAGTGTTTTGCCCCCAACATGCTGGATACTTATTTTACCAACCTCAGAAGGATGGATGTCTGAGTCAGTCTTGAGCCCTGGTCAGTACCAAACTCACAATATTCTGGCTGCATTATAGCAGTTTAATCACTGCACCACCAGATCTCTTTACAGCATCAGACTTAAGAAATTACTATAGGCATTATATTTTACATACCGAATCTCACTACTTGACATTTCACAGAAAATGCCTACAGAGATTTAATGGCACTCTTGCATAACTATGCAACATGATTTTGGTCTAAGAATGACAGTAATTCAAGTGTCTCAATTGAATGACCAGGTCACTTGAGTGATTTTTCTGTCTTTCTGATCAGAACTGGAAGCCTAAATGTTCAATCCTCAAGAATGAATTACAGAACATTTTACTGTTATTTCAAATACGGGAAGACACCGCTTTGTCTCCTGACCTCCCACACAAACTTCCAAATTTGGAAAGCACTTAAATTAATAAGCAGAGATTGAGTCACTTCTCCCACAAATCTGTTAAAGTCATGGTTAATGTTAATTAAGAGCTTTGCAGATTGTCTTACAAGCCTACTACTATCCTTCTCAGTGGCTGGCTAGACCCTGGAGGGCCTAATTTCTTTAGATCTACAAAGTTTAGGCAAAACCAATTATCATTCCCGAGGGACCAAAACTAAAAAAGACCACATAATATTCTTCAGAATATTATATTTTTAAGCAATGATCACTGTCCTTCAAATGAGTGGATCTTGTATTTTCTCCCAGATATTGGTTAGCATGCTGCTCAACACTTATCTGCCCAGAAGCTGCTGAGGGCAAATGCTGGAGTGAGTCCAAGTCCTACCACACACAAAAAGCCATCATATTCGTTAGAGTACAGAAAATAACACAGTGCCCAGAAACTTTCTGTCATCTGAATAAAGCTTGGGCTTAAGTGGTTAAGATGCTGACTGGAAGGCCCGCAGATCAGCAGTTCGAGATCTGAATATTGCATGTCAGAGTAAGCTCCCAGCTCCTGCCAACCTAGCAGTTCGAAAGCAAGAAATTGCAAATCAATAAATAGGTACCACTTCGGTAGGAAGGTAAATAGTGTTCTTTGTTGAGGCATGCCTGCCACATGTCCATGGAAACATCTGCCGATGCAGACAGCACTGGCTATATGATTGTAAACAGAGATGAACACTGAACCCTAGAGATGGATGTGACTGGCTTTCAAGCAAGGGTGACCTTTACCTTTACCTCTGTGGCCAGCTCGGGGGCCATTGTGGCTACTGCCCCCCAGATGCTCTACACAGCGTCTTGGACCCCACCCCTTGCCAGGGCTTTAAGAACAGCTGCGGCGATGGGACTTCCTTGTCGCCACCACCTGGAAGACCTCTGTGGGAGACTGAGGGGCAGCCATACTTACCGGCCCCGGGACTCTCTACACCTGCATCTGGGACCCCACCCCTGGCCAGGGGCTCTAAAGGCCGCCACAGCAACAGGGGGTGGGATGTTTTCGCAGCAGCCGCCCCTTGGACTAATTTGGGGTTGGGTAGAATGGTCATTGAATTGTATAGTTAAATTAATTATTGCTATATGACACCTTCTCTGTATTGAGGACTGTACTTGTGGTATTGAAATTGTATAATTTCTGTGCTGTACTGACTACATTGTATATCTGCATAATTGCCTGTATTATTATGTATTGTATTATGTATCTGCATTATTATTTGTAATTAGTATTTATATATGACTGTAAGGCACCCTGAGTCAGGTCCCCCTGATTAGGCAGCCTATAAACTGAATTATTAAATTAAATTAAATTACCTAGCTTTCTACAGCTTGTTCATCTTGTTGTTGTTACATGCCATTGAGTTGTCTCCTTTCTATGGTGACCCTATAAATGGAAGATCTCCAGAATGTCCTGACTTTAACAGCTCTGCTTAGCTCTTGCAAACTCAAGCCAGTGGTTCTTTTAGGGAGTCAATCCATCCCACATTTGGTGTTCTTCTTTTCCTGCTGCCCTCACCCTATCCCAACATTATTTTCTTTTCCAGAGGGTCCTGGTTTCTTATGATGTGCCCAAAGTAGGACAGCTTCAGTTTCCATTAATTTTTGCTCCCAGAGACAGTTCAAGCCTGATTTGCTCTAGGACCCACTTTTCATCTTTGTGGCAATCCAAAGTATACACAAAACTCTCCTCTATTACCATATTGCAGATGAATTATGAGTGGGGGTTTTCCTGTCAGCTTTCTTTACTGCCCAGTTTTCATAACATGGAGAACTCCATAGGCAAATTGCTTTGCCTTTCCCTCGTGATTCCATTCTCAGAGTTTATCAGCAGATGGTCAGTAAGGAATGAGGGGGACAATAGAGCACAAGTCATTTAATAACAAAGGAAACTTGGATTCCCTTGCACTTCAGGATGTCCTTAGAGTATGGGGCTATACAAGCCAAGATTTGCTTCTGGGATGGAGTTCCTTATATAGTTTTCCTGTTGTGAGAAGTTCTCCATGGCTTATTTTAATGTCAAAAAGCAAGAGCATAGCAGAAGAACTCCATCCATACATGCATTGACCAATGCCAGACCAGAGCTTGGGAAAGTTACTTTTTCAAACTTCGTTATCCATAGGGGCCCACAAACAAAGCAGGAGCCCCACCTGCTCAGACGACAGCCTACTGTTAAGCTATGTTTAGCTTTGTTTTCCTGCTCATGTCTCAATATTGAAATGGCCTACTATTTTTTGACAGAAACTGCTTTTATGAGTCTAATTTCTTCTGTACTTCATTTGGAAGGGTCTTTGAAACAAGTAAAACATTTTTATTTATTGGTAGCTGTGCAAGAGACATGCCACTATATTCATTTCTTGATATTTTTTCAGTTGCTCATCAGTATTCCCTTTTCAATTTATGTGTGCTTTAGATTAGATACTATGAAAATTTTAAATTAGGGACTTGTTACCTTCTTGAAGAAAGCATGCAGGTGTGCTTTTGAAGAAAGCTTATGTAACTATTAAGCCATTTACAAAATAGCACATACTGAATTTTTCTATCCTTTAATATTTGCAATGTTTATTTTCAGAATTGACAGGTACAGTTTAAAAATTATAAATTACAACAATCAGGACTTCATTACAGATTCTTAATAGTTTCCATAGCTCCAGCTTTACATTAGTAAAGTGTCATCCATCTTAGGACCTGGCTACATAAATGGAGTGCCTTCTCTTTTATGTTGTAATGTGACTTCAAGATATTTCTGACTAATGACAGTTCAATGAATTAATGACCTCCCAAGTCAATAACTGCACAGATTTTGCAAATTACTGTCTTGTCTTGTCTTGTCTGGGCAGTCTTGACTTCTTGTGATAAGTCCAAAGTGGAATAGCTTCAATTTGGTCCTTACTTTACCTACCTATCTGGACACTAAGATATAGTTCTGTTCTCTTGGCTGTAAAATCTATTATAGGGATTCAGACTATAGCAACCTGAATGAGTGCTCATGGAGCAAATTCCTAAGTATGGAAATTGCTTCCCCATTAGATATAGGTATGGTTTCCTCCTCTCTCCACCACCATCAGATATAGCCTTAGTACTAGAGGTGTATAGATTTGTGATTTTTGGACTACAACCTCTAGAATCCTGGAAGTTGTAATCCAAAAGCACAAAACTGAATTCTTCTACTTAAAAATGTTCAGTGTCAGCTTAGCTGGATCTGTGTTTCAATTTTTGTACATAGCCTTAACCAAGTATAACCTCTCTCCATTTTACTCTTTCACTTATATATGTTTCTGTTTTTAATTGATATTGCCTCATACTCTTAATATTATTTTTATACCAAAATTAATATTAAATGTTATAAATAATAATAAATAAGATTTTTAACATGTTCAGTATTATATTTGTCATGGGCTATCTTTTGAAATGGGAGGACAATGCAATAGGAATGATTTTAGTCTACCATAGAAAAATGTTTTGTTCAAGGGAACTCGCCATTACTCTTTCTGAAGAAAAACAGTCTTCAGGGAGGCTTATAAGAATAATTGAACAGCACAGAAGTGGCTGTCCATGATAATATTTTGAACTCATTAGAAATAATGTAACATAGCACTTCGAAGCCTCTTGTGATTTCATTCATCCCCCAAACTACCAGGAAATATAAGCTAATTAGTGCCATCACCAGAGTGAAAACTTCTCATTCGATTATTTTTCATGTTTTGGAGAAAAAAATTGAGCCTTCAAAGTGGGTCATTTTATTCAGCAGAATGTTTGGTAATTTACCTTACCTTACAACACCCACTTGGAAATGTTTGTACAGTAAAACCTCAGATAACACTAAAACCTGGTTTCACAAGTCTTGGTGTTATCCGATTTTTAGTGTTATCCGATGCATGTTAAAATCCTATGGGATCCATAGAGATACATTGTAACCACACAGGCTTTAGCGGTTGTTATCTGATGCATCCCATAGGATCTTAATGTTATCCGATGCAATTCTTCCCCCCAGATTGCTTAATGTTATGCGATTTTAGTGTTATTCGATACTAATGTTATCTGAGGTATTACTGTACTGTACATGCTTGAGAAATGTTGTATATATACTAATTCCCAAGACTAATATTGTAAATGACACAGAGTACATAGATTGAATGTTTCCTGACCTCTAATGGTGGTTTGATTGGTTCCTTCCCTTCATGCATTTAGACTACAATTAGAAAATGTTACTTTTAGTGCTAAGTAAACTCACAGAATCTCCCAGCCTAGCCCTGGAGTATTTTGAAAAATGTAATCCATGAAAGTAATATTTCCTTTTTCTGGTTTAAAGAGCTTATGGCAGTGATGGCAAACCTTGGCACTCCAGGTGTTCTTGGACTTCAATTACCAGAAGCCCAAGTCAGCACACCTTCTGATCAGGGCTTCTGAGAATTGACATTCAAGAACATCTGGAGTGCCAAGGTTCGCCATCACTGGACTACAGGAACAATTTTATTCTCCACATTTTAGGAGTCCATTTTAGGGTTAAAAATGAAAACATATATAAATAGTTTTGTAGCTTATGTAAGTAAATAATCCTCCCTTTGTACTTTGTACTTGTAAAAGTTTCTAAAATGCTTTGATGTCACACTTCATCATATACTAGATGTATTCTTTGTCACAGTTTTGTCCCGCACAACAACCTTTGATATTTAACGTACTTTATGGATGCTGACCTTGAAATCCTGAAAGCAGAGTGATCAAGTTCTCAAATGCCAAGATGACAGCCAATATTGAGATCTGCAAAAGGCTCCAAGCAATGTGTTTGCTCTTGCTCTGCTGCTGCTTCAGTAGTGGTTAGTGTCAAACACAAAGACATACTATTTTTTGTTTCTTTCTGTGGAAACATTTCTGAGTCCAGCCTTCAATTTAGATTTCTCTAGCTAGTAACAGTAATAACAAAATACAATGTTAATGACATATCAACAGTCCCATAAGCAAAATGAAATGGCAAATGCAATAAAATCACAGGCACTTGTTAAAACCATTCAAAAGCCATTAGAAACCCAAGCAAAGTACTATGATATGAGTACACTAGTTGTCATAACAGTACATGATTTCCACAAGAACTATGGCAATATCACATACTGTACTTGCATAGCACAATCTCTTTTTTTAAAGTTATACAGTATATATACAGTATTAGAATTCTTATGGTCAGGTATTCTTTAAATATGTACAGGCTAGGCATTTACTAAAATAGTCAAGATAATTTTTAGATCCTGAAGCCAATTTTGAAAACTCAGTCATATTAATTCAATTAACAGGTTTCAAAATTTCATCTCATTTTAATGGATCTGGAACTGAGATCTAAAGAAACTTTATAATGGGTCAGTGATTTGAGTAAAACTGTTCCAAAAGATATCTGAACTCATAAGGGTCTAATGTAAAAATATAATGGAACAGCTATTAAAGGGTGGAGCACGACAGTTGTTCTGCTTGTACTAATGGGGCAGCCCATTCCAAATCTGCAACGTGCCCAAGAACCTGCCCAACCCTGGAACTGGTTAATCTGTGCTCAACAGAAAATATTTGGCTTCCCAGTGAAAACCCTTCTGCACCAACTCTGGCCACCAAAGTTGACAAGTGGGTTCTTCTGGAAAGATGTTCCTGTGTGCATTCCTGCATCCTTAATCCCAAATTCTGGCTCACTCCTTGCTTCTGCTTTTAGTTAATCCTTTAGCTTTGATGGATACTTACGCCATATGGGCCAGTCCTGCCATGCAAACTCAAGTTCTTCCTTTTCACAAGAAGTGCAGTCGACCAAGACTAAATTCAATTTAGTAAGGGAACCATTCATCAGCAAGCAGAGCAATTGTTTGGGCAAGGGCTAGTCTCCAAGTAAAAAGTTCTAAACATGTTGCTACACTTTCAGATCTTCCTGGCTTATCATTAGGTCCATGTCTGACATATCGCTTTATGAGTAGAGCATTTGACTGGCTGTTGGGTGGCTATTCTGCACTTCCTGCACCTGCCATCTGTTGAAAAATGTCATTGTTGTTAATCCTAGAGTTGTGGGTGTGATTGTGGTAGGTAGAGGATATAGTAATGGGACCACAGCTCTATTGCCTTCTTGAATGAGACTCGCTCTACATGATGTTCTCACAAGAGCTATTGGTATCTGCACACTCCTTTTTGATCACTACAAATGCTAAAGTGATTGGTAGGTTCCTCTCTTCCTTATGATATTTATCACATTCTGTGGTGCTTCTTCCATAAAGATGGTAAACATGATAATCCTACCTCTGCAACTACTGCTCTGTCCTATGGCTTCCCCCCACCCCCCAACAAACTGTACTATAGCAAAGTATTAGCAGTTTCCTTCCAGTACATGGAGTGGAAAGGCCAAAGAATATAAAAAGTCCACATCTCATAGTGTCAATGGCAAAACATCACAGAACATCATGTGGCAGTTGTCTGGCCAGTGGATCTCGCCTTCACACACTCTCAAGTAAGATCTCTATGCTAGTTTCAAAATACTACAGGGAAAATATGTTTTTTATTGTTTGTATTTTCAATTTTTGAAAAATTTAGTGATAAAGATATGAACTGTGTTCCATGAGACCTTAAAACCAACTTTTCCAAATCATTAATGAGACAGGATTCTTCATTGGATACTGGATGTTGCAAAGACAGCTTCAAGATTCAGCCAGACACATTTCTTTCATTTTATTATGTAAGACAAACATAGTTTTCACATGATATGACTTATAAATCAGAATAATGAAAAGCATAGTGCTAGTATTATTAATCAGATTAACAACATATCAGAAGGAAGCCTCTGAATATTTCAGCAAATCCATGAAATTTTTGGACTAATGACAAATTATTGTTGTGACATTTTCTAACTAATGTTTATGTAGTGAATCAACAAACTAATATATTTTATGAATCATTGCTTAATAATAAATTACTTTATAGAAGGTATTTTCAAAGAATTTATATAATTATTTTTAACTTATGCTTTGTCATTAGTTATACATGTTTATAGATGGATCAACCAAGTAAGTAAGTAGGTAAGTAAGTAAGTATATATTGGATTGTGAACTACTGTATGTTTATTTTCCATTTTGTATATTTGAAACAAATATTTATAGACCAAATCCTATTAGTTACACCTGTCAATTGGTGAAAATCTTGCAGCAAATTGCTGTTATTTATGTTAGCATACTGTTAGCTAACTTGGCATTCATGGTTGGGTTCCATGTTGCATAACTTGGCATGCAACAACAAATGCCTACTCTAATTTCTTAACCTATAGCAATCTGACACCAAAATTTATGTAAATGTGTTGTGCCAGCTAGTATAACTAATAAGAGTTTGGTCATGCATTTTTAAAAACCCACTGGCAAAAGAAAAAGGATGAAAGAGGGAGTCAAATTATTGTAACACTCAGGACTATTTTTTTAAATAGACAATGACATATTACCATCTAATGACAGCTGCTGGCAATTCAGGAAGATGCTTACCAAAAGCTAGGAAGCAAATTTGTACAGAGCCAGACCATGGGTCCATCTAGTCCATTATGGCAGCACTAAAAGATAGTGAAAGAGTTTGAGGCAGAATTCCTTCCTAGCCCTATATCTGGTCATCTCCCATCCAACCATAAACCTGGCCCAACCCTGCTTTGCTGCTGAAACCCAACAAGATCTGGTGTGTTTATGGTGGCATGGTGATTTGTACATATACTCACATGCCAAAACTCCACATACCAAAAGCCATAACACAACAGCACTAAATTGGGACCTACCAACCATTATGTCATGGCAGTCTAGAAGGCATATTGCCATTTTACATTGCAACTTTGGGTAGCGAATTGCTATAGGTCAAGCAGTGATTGCACACTAAGCCACATAGCTTGCCATGTAACAGATATCTACATTTTTTTTTGAACTTGTTATAGTTGTACCATATACATTACATTGTTAAGTGCTCCTAATAGGACTTTGGCCAAAGAAAATGTATAGTTGACTCTAAATTGTAAATATTTACTATCATTAAAGATGAAGAACTGTGCAACTTGATACAGTAATGTTGTACCTAATCAAGTATGTATGTGAATCAAACAAGCATATGCTTTTGGTTCTGCATGAGTGAATATGGAAAAATATTGGCACTGTCCTCTGTGGTACTGATCCTCCACAATTACTGTGGGTATCACTGGCTGTTGAAACCAGCTTCACATTAAAACAACACCATGAAAAAAATGTTCATAAAAACCATATGACTTACATCTGCTTTAATGGAAGCAATAAGCCAGCATCCTGCCTGTGTTAGCAATGTCTCCATGTGGCTGTGAATCTGACAGTCAAATGAAACTGTCCAATATAATTGAAAGCATGGAAAGTGCGTGAGTTTCTATCAAACTGAATTTTTCAGAGCATTCATGTTCTGTGATTTAAGGTATTCCCTAAGTTAAATAAGAGATGCTTGCCAAACTTTCTTTATGAAGTTGTTGTTCAGTCGCACAGTCGCTCCAACCCTTCATGACCCCATGGACCACCACCCTCCAGGCACCTCTGTCCTCCACCATTCTCCTCAACCCACCCAGCTTTGTGCCTACTGCATCTGCAATACCATCTTGCCATCTCATTCCTGGCCACCCCCTTCCACTTTTGCCCTCCTCCTTTCCCAGCATCAAAGCTTTCTCAAGTAAGTCCTCTCTTCTCATTTGATGTCCAAAATACTTCAGCTTCAGCTTTACTATTGTCCTTCTAAGGAGCAATCAGGGTTGATTTCTTTTAGGACCCATTTATTTGATCCCTTCGCTGTCCAGGATACTCTCAAAACTCTCCTCCAACACCACATTTCAAAGGCATATATTCTCCTGCACTCAGCTTTTCTAATGGTCCAGCTCTCATAGCCATACATTACCACTGGGAATACCATTGCTTTGACCATGCAAATTTTGGTTTGCAAGGTGATGCCTCTGCTTTTAACTCTCTTCGCCAGGTTTCTCATAGCTTGCCTCCCAAGAGTCAGTCCCCTTTTTATTTCATGGCTGCAACCACCATCTGCAGTGATCTTTAATCTCAAGATCTATGTCACTGCTTCTACTTCTTCCCCATCTATTTTCCAGGGACTGATAGGGCCTGTTGCCATTATCTTGGTTTTCTTGATGTTGAGTCTCAAGCCAGCTTTTAAACTCTCCTCTTTCAACCTGATCAGGAGCTTCTTTAGGTCTAGCTCACTTTCTGCCATTAGGGTGGTATCATCTGCGTATCTCAAATTGTTGATGTTTCTCCCAGCAATTTTGATCCCAAATTGTGATTCCTCCATCCCTGCATTGCGCATTATGTGCTCTGTATATAAGCTGAACAAGCAGGGTGATAAAATGCAGCCTTGTCTTACTCCTTTTCCTATTCCAAACCACTCTGTCATTCCATATTCTGTCCTAACTGTTGCTTCTTGACTCTTGTACAGATTTTTCATGAGGCATATAAAGAATCTCTTTAATTATTTGCCACATTTTGTTTTGGTCCACACAGCTTTGGTGTAGTCAATGAAACAGAAGTAGACTTGTTTCTGATATTCCTTTGTTTCTCCATGATCCAACGTATGTTGGCAATGTGGTCTCTAGTCTCCCTGCCTCTTTGGAACCTTCCTTTTCCCACCTGGGAAGCAGAGCTTTCTCCCCTTCCTGGTCACAAAATCACTTCCAGATCTTACAATCCTAACGCTTTCTAAGGGACTGCCAGACTGTAAAACATTGATGGGCAACACACTGTCCTGGTCCTGAATTCATGCAGTCTTCAGCTTAACCTCAAAAGATTTCTACAAAAGTAGTTTGCAACTTCTAGTTAAGAAGAAGTTGAGATGGAGGTAGAGGAAGAGAACTAGAGAAGAATGACTTTACCTACATCTGACTCTATCCACTGCAGGTTTCAGTGTATTCCTGCAAAAGAAGACGGACCTTGACAAAAATAGCTCCCCTGTAGTTACTATACATGAAATAAGTGACATTTCCTCCTGGCCTCTTAAAAGCTTGCAGGCCTTATCTAATTTTGCTGGGTTAGACCAGAATAATTGTGAAAAAAATCATGATGTAACAGAGCAGCAGTAGCTGCAGAATAAAATGGATTTCCTTCCATAAATTCATGCTGGCATTAGTGGGTTAGCAATTAAAATAATTTATTTTATTATACTTAGGCTAATGAGTGTTCAAAGTTGTAATGCTTTTTAAATGCTTTGCTTTTTCAATGTTTCTTTTTAGCTGTTAAACTCCTGCATTTTAAAATGTAAACTAAACATTCTTTTTAGTATTTTAGTATTTTTTATGTACAATACTTACAGTTCTTGTCCTCACTTTTTATAGTGGACAGTAGCAGTAATAAATGAAACAAAAAAGGAGGACTGTGGATCAGATGACACTGTAAGGGAAATGTGTAATTTGTTCTCTTATATTTTCCTTCCAAGCAAGTGAATCTTTCAAAACCAACGACTGAGAAATAAGGCATGTAAATGAAATCATATTTATCTCCTGATGACTAAAACAAGAACAGGTTAATTTGCATATTGATGCAAACAAATGTCAGAGTAGCAAACATAATTCTGTATCCTAAGGAGCTATACTTTTAGTGACATATGAACTGTTTCATCTGTTCATTGAATAACGTTCTACAGTACTGTACTGTATTTCTAATATAATGGGATAACTTCATTGCTTGACCAGCATAACTGTTGTAGTTACTTTAAGAGTTAGAGGCTGCAAGTAACCTCACTATTTACCTGTATTTTGTATGTCAGGCCATAGACTTAGGGGGTTAAGGTAATTTTTAAAAGTAACTGAAAGTAAGTAACTACTTAGTTACATTTGAATAATAAGGAAATAAAGAGGTATGAAAAGTGTGTGAGGACATTCCAGGCACTTAAAGACTTAAGTTGTGTATTTCAAAGATGAACTGTTGTTGTTGATATAACCTAGATTACCCTGAATCTGTGGAAGAGGCTGAAAAAAGTTGCCTGAACAAACAAGTATAATTCTGTATTGTTCGTGATTCCTAATTTGTATTTCAACTTGCATACACTTATGTCTATAACATAGTAAATGAATTAATTTTAATTCTTATTCTATCCTAACCAGATGTTTTAAGGGTTGTTGTATTTTAACTTAAGTACAAAACAGAATAACACAACCACAGCACTAAATAAAATAATAGTTAGTCTCACCATGTATTCATCCCAATAGACTAATTTATCATGTATTCACTTTCAATCTTTATTTTAAGAAGTTAGAGGCAAAAGTTAAGCGCAGCATAGTACAGTATGTGCATCTGATTATTATTAGAAAACCATGACATACACAAAACCCCAAGCCCTAAGGCAAGTCCAAGGAGTTTATAATACAAGAAATCTTGGGTCCCTCCCATTATATTGACATTCTGATCTAATACAACTAAGGAGAGATTTAGTCATCTTCAAAATGTATAATTCAAACCACAAACTGGCTTGATGAATTAATTGTATAAATATACTGCATCTGGCATACATCTGCAAACTGATTTTCCAGATGTTCCTAAGCATCACATAGCAACCTTTGTCACAGTAAAGCACTGAAAAGTCAGAATTAAATAGTTAAATATAATATACCCCAACCCCCAATTCAGTAACCCTAGGATGCCTTTACTTTTCCCCCGGGTAATTCAGCCATTCAGCTGGCTCACAGAAACAGCACTTGCACTAGAAAATAAAATTAATATTATGCTCAGCAGAAGAGGTAACTATGATTCCCATGAACAAGACGTAGTGTCAGAAAACCTTGGAGCATATACAATTTAAGGTGGCAATAGGGACTGGGAAAGCCTCTCCTGTGAAGATGATAATGTTGCTTGGATCACCACACTGTTCAGAGACTAAAAATACATACTTCACTCAAAAGGAACATTTAAGTGAATCAAAAGACAAGTGAGTCATCTTGAAAAACACAACTAAGAGAACAAGGGCTCATTTATATGCTGCAAGGAAATGTATTCTAAAAGAAATGATGGGTTATGGGCCAGCGAGAGATCTGAAAGAGAAAGCCAAAGGCTTGTTGCTGGTCCTGGAAGCTACTGGCTGCAGTATTAGCCTACACTGACTTTTGAACTTCTTGCAACTTTCCACTGAGATTAACACCTATGGACTTATACTGGTGCATATAAGTAGTACGATTCTAGACTCTGCTTATCTTCTTGATTCTTGATTCTAAAGGGTGGGCCAGTGTCATCCTAAAGAGCTTTCATATGAGTACAAACATTTAAATTTAACATTCAAGTGAGATTATAATCAGCATACAAAATGTCCATGTTTGTGGCATTCAACCAATGGCAAACTGTCCACATAGCATACACTATACTGTTACAGAGAAATGACTCCCATATGACTCAAGATAAAGTACCAGTATGTGAGGAGAACCTTCCTTAAAGCTGTGTGTGGCTTCAACCAACTACTAAACAGGGATTTTTTGATTTTTTTTGAACTGCATCTCCCATAATTCACCAGGAATCCTCCCAGAGAGAGGAAAGAGGCCCCTATAACAGTCTTTACATAGTCAGCCTTGAAATATTGAACTTAGCACCTTGAATAAAACTAGTAAGCTCAGACTCCAAAACCACTATCACTCCAATCTCTCTACACCAGTGGTTCCCAAAGAGAGTCACACACACCACAGGGGGAGTTCAATTCCCAGGAGCCTAAATCAGTACATTGGCTGATCAGTGCTTTGGGGAATTGACTTAGGCTTTTGGGAACTGGAGTCCAAAAAACAAGGTTGGGGAAAACTATTCTACACCTAACTGCTCTAAAAAAAACTGCCTATGCTCTACTCTCTTAGCTTCTCACAGTTAACCAGGACCATTCATACCAACATTCCATGCTCCTCATTCATCCCATCCCATAATAACCAATCCATTTAAACAATATGTTTCAACATAATCAGGTGTCACTGAACTAAGCGCCACAACAGCATTATACAGAAGGTGCCAAAAAAACTATGCACATTTTTAAAAAGGAAAAATCTGTATTAAAATTGTAATACTCAATATATATCAATAACAAAAGATGAATACAAGTCACGTTTGACTTCTGCAATTACAAAAGATGTACAAAGTGGTTACCATCAGTGTCCAAACACTTCTGCGTATAGCTAAATAGTACTTGAGCAACATTGTCCAAAGTGTCCAGTGGTATCACTGTGCATGTCATTTCAATTCTGTCCTGAAGTACCAACAGTGTAGCTGGTTTTTAAAGGTACACCACATCTTTTAAGGTCCCCCATAGGTAGAAGTCAAGGGGTATTAAGTCAGGAAAATGTGGGAGGAACTCAACCACACTTTTTCAAAATGGTCTTGCACTCTTCGTATGACAACCATGCTTCTGCCATTTTCTTTGATTGTCCTGCCTGTCACGTGGTGACTATAGCATTAATTATTTTGAGAGAACATCATACTACACATTGTTACTGTAATTCAATTCAACTTTGAAAAATTAGGCATTTGGAGTATCTTCTGTATATGTCATTGTCTCAAGCAAATGCTAGTTGCACAGAGTGCTAAATCTAATCTAATGTGATATTTGCTAAACTACTATTTCTGAAGTTCTGTAACTTATTTCTGTAATATGACTGAAATGGCATTAAATTAATTTATAGAAGGAAGACCAAGATATGATTTTCCAACCAGTAATCAGAAACTATTATTTGTAAAATGGGATTCTAGTGTATGTTAGGTATGATTCATGAATGTGTGCACATGATGCAGAGCCTAGTGTGTGTGTGTGTGTTATTTCTTTGTAGTGCTATCCATTTAATAGTTTATTAACTGGTCTTCATTTACAGTATTAATCTAGAATCATATTTATTAGTCATATTTATATGCCGCCCTATTCGCGAAGTGACTCATACATTTTATATAGTGTTATAATGCACTCCAGCTCTAACCTAATCCCAACCTAGGGTGAGTCTTTTGGGTCCAACTATAGAGCTTCTATCTTTGGGAGATGGGCTGTTCACTAGCAGACATAAGCTACGGTTTAAGAAAAATCACTTCAGTTAAAGTGTCCCTTTCTGTTGAGATCAGGCACTGAACTCTCTGATTGCACCCTGAGACTATATTCAAGTCCGCATTTCTATGCTATATAATAGAAATGTGTCTACATATAGCACCATACAGTATACATTTCTCAAGCCACTTGTAAATTAAGCCGTTCCTCATAAAATGCTTCATAAACTGCTGATGAAATATCACATTGATTTTAGATTACTTGGGAATTTACCAAAAGAAAATTTCATCACAACAATACTGTATAGCATTTGATTTTCTGAGGATTCTCTGAGTTTCATCAAAGGTCTTAAGAAGCAATTTTTCAGCTCCATTGCATATCAATACCCTTCTCCTACTAGTTTTGGAGATTTTCGTGTACATATTAGTTGTTCCTGCAAACACTGGCTTGCCAAATTACACCAGTGGTGCATCATAGTGTGTGTAAAACTGATGTTACTGTAGTTGTTAGAGTATTAACATAAAACCACAAACCTGAGGTTGAAATAAGATTTGCATGGCCAGTTTTCTTCCGTATAGCAGCTTCCATAAATGAAGCACCAGAGCTACTGGAAAATTGGCTTCAGAAATGTTCCCAGCATTCTGAAACAGGTTTTGGGGAAGAGCAAATTGCTACACTGTGTAGGGAATTGCTGACTACATTCATCCCTTGAGTTTTCTGGATTCCACTGTTCTGCCAATGGAAATCCAATGTTGGGTCCTACCCATGCCACTTATTGTTTGTATGGAGATACCAGTTTTATTGCCTAAGATGGCATCCTGCGAAAAACAACAGTATGCATTTCCCTTTTTTTTTGTCTCATGGGTATTCCATCACTATATGTGTTTCTTCAAAAATTCTGTGAAGCAAGCTTGGGTAAGAGAAAACATCTCATTTAAGATAAGGCCATGAGCCATCTAGATATTAGAAACCACATCAATCTTCATTTGCAAATCAACTACAATTTAGGATCAAACATCCCTGGATTATTCTGAAAGGATGTTGCTTGGATAAGTCAATTTTCAGAAAATCTACAGCATGTTTCTTGGGAAACCAGACCTAGAGCATAGCCCCAGTGCAGCAGCTGGCTTTTATCAACATAACTGGTTGAGAGAGCTAAAAGAAAAGGAATGGAAAAACTACTGGCCCTTTTGAAAGGAAGGATATTCGTTGCAGAGAACGGAAAGGACAGAAGGCGTTTGGGACAACATCCACTTCCTGTTGAATTTGTCTTCTTTCAGCATCACCATTTCAGCTCTAAAAGGAAAGCATTCTCTGTCTTAATCACTAAACTTGGGAGAGTTCCTGTTTTGAGTCATAACTTCTAGATTTCTCCATCTAGCATGGCTGGAGGTTTGGGGAAATTATCACTCCAAGAAGACATTTGATAAGTGCTGCCTCTTCACCTAAAATGTTTTTACAGGGCCAGGCTTTTAACCCGACACCCAACTACAAAAACCACAAAATGAAGGATGGAATAAGATTTGTATTCCCATTAGTTTCCACACATGGCCCTTTTTGCAGTCATTTGAACTTTCAGAAAACTGGGTTTTTTCTAGCCCTCTGGAGCCAGTTTTTGGGGTATGTTGGGGAAATTGTTTTTGCTGAATTTCACACTTCTCCACAATGGAAGTCTCACATTGCATTCTGCCCATAGGATTTTTAGCAATCACCTGTTAGTTTCATTTACACTGAATGGCATTAAGAAATAGTTCCACATGGAAAGAAACTTTCAAAATGGTAGCTGGTGTAAGAAGCATATCAGACCGGAAATAAACAAGGACAAAATAAAGATCAAAACATTGTGGCATCTTAAAGGCTAACTGCTATATTTTAATGTTAGCTTTCATGGATCAAGTCAGACAGAAAGAAACTGGGAGTCTTTCCACATGGGCAAATAGTCCACTATTTTGTGTGGCTTGATTCAAACCAAATTACAGCATTCACAAATGTTTTGGCTTAAGCTCTCCATCCCACCTCTTTTTAAAGTTGTCCCAATCATTTTTGGTACAGCACTAGAGCTACAGTCTTTTTGATGTGATTCTTAATTAATTATCCCAATCTACAGACTATGTGGATGGTTAGTTGAAACCAAACTAGAGATTTGGGCAGTGTTATCTGAGGCGACACCCCTGTGAATTATTTGATGGGTTGTGGCATTGGAAGGAGCAAGAGAGACACAAGAATTCCCACTCTCCAAACAGTAACTAAAAATAGTTTAATGTTGTATATATTAATGTTGTAGTAGTTAATGTTGTACACCATCAAGAATTGATAGACCACCCAGATGGGCAATCAATCAGTCAGTCAATAAATAAATAAACCCCTCTTTTTCAGTTAATAAAACACCCTGAACCCCAGAGATCAGTTGTAAAGGCAGGGGTGTCTGTCCAGGACTGAAAGTCCAAGCCACGTGAGGACACAAGAATATTTCTATTAGATCCTTAAGTGCAAGAAGTTCTCCCCACACAAACAACCCCAAACTACACCAATATGTCAATATCAGGATTCATACATCTCCATTTTAATAGAGCCTTTTCTCAAGACAATCTGAAAACTATGGTGTTAACACATAGAAAACACAATTCTATTATGGCTAAATCTTAACACTAATGCTTAATATCACTTCCTTTAAAGATGTTTCTTAATAGAAAAAAAATAACATGGAGTCACTTCTTACTCTAAGGCAGGGGTGGCCAACCTCTGGCCCATGGGCCAGACTTGGCCTGCAGCACCATTTCATGTGGCCCGCTTCCACCCTCACCACTACTGGAAGCAGAAGCATTTGTATTACGATAACCGTAAAACATGCCCACACATGTGTAAATGTGCCCGCACCTGCATCTGCCATAAATGCGCCCATGCCTGCCATAAACACTGCTGTAAATGTACCCATTATGTCATAAACGTGTTTACGACAGCCATGGATGCATTTTACAACAGTGTTTACAGTGGGAGAAACCACGTGATCACCCTGCTCAGCTGTCCTGTGGCATGGTATGGTCCTCATGGTGTGAAAAGGTTGGGAACCCCTGCTCTAAGGGTACAGAGATTTAGAAAACTGAATCCATCAAGATTCACCATTTTTAATCATAGTCTGTGCTGTAGTGTGGTGTGGTGTGGTGTGCTGTGGTGTGGTGGATGAGAGAGACACACATGGAGCAAGTGTTACACTAGAAAAAGTGATATTTTTGCAATGTATTATTTAATTCCTAAGAACTCAAAATACATTTCAGTTTCCAGAACGTCTATTTCCTTGGTGAAAATCGCTTCAGTTGAAGCACAGGCAAAAACATCTGTTGTTATTACAGTGACCATATACTGCCCTCCAGTGTCTAGCTTTGAGAACTGAAATAAGACACTTAATTGGCTTTCTTTAACAACATAGTCAGTCTTTTTAAAAAGCACCAAAGTGGACTTAATGCTGGTGAGCTATTCTTTTGTCAGCATGAGTATATTCTTGCCCCATCCATTTCCCACATCATCTAGGAATTAGCAAGTGATAAAAGGCACAAATGACACTTAGCTGTCAAGTCCACATAGGAAGCACTTGTGGTAATGCCTTGTTCTTGTTACCCAACTTTCGTGCTTTCCTCTTAAAAAAGCAGGAAACATGGCTAAAGTGAAATTTCATGTACAGTATGTAATATTATCTTCTATGTTGTGATAGAAATGTAGATTTGTGTTTCCTAATAGCAATATATAGGAGGATCTTTACAAAAAAGTAAGAGAAATTATTAAACATCAATTCAGTCTACCTATATTTCATTTCATTTATTCAGTTTATATGCTGCCCTACTCGGTGAAAACCAAGTTCAATGGTCTTTAGAAGTCGTTGAAAAAGTCAGAGAAGACATTAAGTACTATCTGATAGCCCAGCTTGTTTGCTAGAGCCAGACTCACTAAAGCTGTACACAGAGTAAAGTCTTCTTCTTTACTTCCTCTTTTACCTCCTTGGGTGTCGAGGGAGATACAAGGTTCTTGCTCTGGCACTTCTGGCAGCCATTTGGTGTTTCTTTGATGTTATATCTCCACCTTCCTCTAGGTCTGCCTCATACTCTTTTTCCTCCTCTTTTCACATATGCCTTGTATGATATGGAATTCAAAGACATTCTCTCCAGTGGTGGGATGTCAAAAATTTTACTACCCCACCGTGATGTCATCACAGTGTGGGTGGAGCTAACATCATGATGTCATGTCATGGGCAGGGCCAAAGAAAAAATACAAAATAATAAAAATAGGGAGCTTCAGGCTAGCAGCTTCTCTTTCTCCTCCCCATTTGGGAGGATAGCAAGGAAGGAGGCCGTGCATATCCGCCAAGCACTAGGGGTGCATGCACACCAAGTGCTTGGCATGCATGTGCGCAGTGGGGGAACCAGTGAAAAGGTAAGCCCCGAAGGTGGTTCCCCCCAAAAGCTGCTACAGGTTCTCTGGGACACTGGGGAAAGTTACTACCGGTTCTGGAGAACTGGTGAGAACCTGTTACATCCCATCACTGATTCTCTCCAAATGGGCAAACCACTTTATTTGGTGTCTCTGTATGTAGTTTCAGATTGGCTCTATTCAAATTCTTTCTCTTATATTTTCATTCCTGATTTTATCCATTCTAGTCACCCCACCAGCCTTCCTCAGACATTTCATTTCCGCAGTGGCCAAAGTTCATTTATGTTTTCTTGTAAGTGTTCATATTTGGTACTGGTACTATAAGGTGGTAATGAATATGCATTGTGTGAGGTGTTTCTTTTGTGCTGGTCGGTATTGCCTTATGTTGTAAGAGTGGAGTCAACTGTCCCAATATTTGATTTGCCTTACCTCATCATATGTTAATCACTTCATCCATTTTGCCATCTTCAGTCAATGTTGTTCCTAGGTATTTGAATTCTGTCACTTGTTTTATACTTGTTCCCTCTATTTCGATATTTAAAGTATGTTGTTTCCTTCCAATTGCCATTTCCTGTTTTCTCTTTTATCAGTCTGTTCTTTATAGCAAAGTACCACCAGCATCTATTGATGTACAGCACTCTTTAAATATATCTGATGGTGCAGAACATGGGAGGAACTATATTGCTTTAAAATCCTTTGACAATTCTGAGAGTTGGAGTCTGAAAAATAACTTTTCTAACCTCTGAATATGAGATACCATAGTTTATGTTGTAATTACGTTAATTATATCTATTCATCATGTAAGTGACATAAGACATTGTATTCTTCTGGTTACATGTGGAACTCATAAAACTTCAGCAGTTCCAGTGCTTCCTAGCTGCCTAATTCAGAAAAGAGGTGCTTACAAACTCTTGTTCTTTTTCATATCTTTTGGTATACTAGTTGTAGCCTCAGCTTGATAAAGGGAACTGTGCCATGGCTGTCCAGACATTGATCATATCTATTTTATTTATACCACCCAGAGTGGAGCAACTCTAGTTTGGAGTGAGAGCAGATGGAGATTTTTACAGCACAGTGGACAATGGCTTGGTGCAGACTGCTACCTTCCAGGAACAGAAGGCAAGTTCCAGTGCTGTTGATCTGCAGTTTAATCCTCAGCAAGCTCAATAAGGAGCTGAATACAAACAGGACACGATGTAGGGCTCCAGAAACAACTCTGCTAATCCATCATCTAGAAGGCTGGATGAGAGATGGAAATACAAGGTTCCTGAAGTCAAGCCAAACTTCTTCTTCTTCTGTATGTAGGCAAGATGTAAAACTGCCAAAATGAAGGCACCTTTTGGTGAATTCATTCTTCAGTTCCTTTTACCTGACCAGTGTGAGAAAGATTAGCCGGCAACACAAGGTTGCCATTACCAGGGTACACCCAATTGTGGTTCAAGAATACTACAATCTTCGAGGAGGCTCTTTCTGTGTACCCAAAACCAAGCTGATGGGGACACAAACAGCAAATCAGACCTGAGTGCTTCAAGCTCAAATGGAGCTGTTTCAGCCTGAGGATGCCTCTTGCATTGACAGACACCTCTTTCTTGTGTACAAAGCAGGTCAGGACATTTGGTCTTTGCTGTCTGTGGCTCAAGTGGCTAAGACGCTGACTGGGAGGCAGAAGGTCAGCAGTTCAATTCCTAAGTACTGCAGGACAGAACGAGCTCCCGTCTTTGTCCCAGTTCCTGCCAACCTAGCAGTTCGAAAGCAAGAAATTGCAAGTAGATAAATAGGGACCACTCGGTGGGAAGGCAACAGCGTTCCGTGCACTCCATTTTCTAGTCATGCCTTCCACATGACTATGAAAACGTCTGCAGAAGCAAACAGCGCTGGCTCTTTGGCTTTGAAACAGAGATGAGCACTGAACCCTAGAGTCGGATACAATTAGCTTTCGAGCAAGCAAAACCTTTACCTTTACTTGTCTGTGTTTAAGTACATTTGAACATGCTGCAGTGTGAATGGCTGGAGATTTTAAGGGCTCAATTCACCAAGCCATTATTGCAGTGATGGGCTGTAACAGGTTTGCACCAGTTTGCCAGAACCGGTAGTAACTTTCCTCAGTGTCCCGGAGAACCGGTAGCAGCTTTTGGGGGGAACCACCTTCGGGGCTTACCTTTTCACTGATTCCCCCACTGTGCATGTGCACCAAGCACTTGGTGTGCATGCACACCTACAGTGCTTGGCGCATATGCACGGTCTCCTTGCTGTCCTCCCAAGGGGGGGGGGAGAGAAGCTGCTAGCCTGAAGCTCCCTATAGCCTGCTCACCAGGGTAAGTGATGCACCTTTGGATGTGGTGTGTCTGTGTGTATTTTAATGTGTATTTAATACATTTACCTATATTGATGTACTACCACAGTTGCTAAAAAGGCCTGGCAGCCAGCAGGCCTGCTGGCCTGGCTTGGGGTTTTTATGCAAAGTCTTAGAGTTACCTCATCAATAAGCTACACCTGTGCTGTTCCAATTGCTGTTCCAATTGGAGAACCCTTAAGGAGGTACAGCTGTTTTACATTTACATTAAGGCATATTATCCTAGAGAACTGGTTAGGCAAAAACTTAGTACCTAACTTCTTTAACTGTTGAAAAATTTGAAAAGTGCCAAAATGAAGCCATCTTGTGGTAAGTTCATTCTGTAGTTCCTTCTATCTGACCTAGTGTGAGAAAGATTAGCCAGAATAAGCTTTAAGCTCTGGTTTAAAAGCTCTGATTGATTTGTGTTTGGGGTGGATGGATGGGTATTTGGGTGGGTAGGTGTATTTTAATGTATTTATTTATTTATTTATTTTATGGGTTTGTGTTGTGGGTGGGTGGGTGGGTTGAGGTGTGTGTGTATGTGCGTGTGTGTGCATGCGCACGCGTGCGTGCGCGTGTGCGTGTGTGTGTTTATTTTTATTTTAATTTTATTATTTATTTATTTTATTTTTCTTTTGCCCCACCCACAACATCATGACATCATGATGTTAGCTCCTCCCACACTGTGATGACATCACGGTGGGGTACTAAAAATTTTGACATCCCACCACTGCATTATTGGATAGTCCTGTGAGACAGGAAAAGAAAAGAACTATGTTGTATTCAAAGAAATAGTTTGACAACAGTTTGCCTACACTGCTGAATGCTTTTGGGAGATTTTTTGTAACATTCATAAACAAAACAAAGAACTTTTTAAAATCTATGATGGAACATTTACACAGAGATTTTTATACATGGGTGGAAGTTGCTGAAGTGGAGACAAAAAAGCAAGAAAGAGCCATAAAAACTTTGTGAGCAATTTTAAATACTCTTGCCTGAGGACATGGTTTCTCTCAGAGGTGGCCAAGCATTTGTTCTGTGGGCCTGACCACGTCAGTCTGAACTGAGTGGGTTGGACCATGCCCACAGAAGTGGAAGCAGGCACATTTACTGCTGATGTAAATGCACTCACTTCCACGTTTAAGTCAGCCATGGGTGCATTTGTGCATGTGCGGGCACATTTTATTGCCTTCCAAGTGCGGGGAGATACTGACGAGTTGGTTGGAATAGTGTCACGGGCTAGGCCGCCCCACAAGCCATGGGTTGGGAACCCCTGGTTTCTCTTCTAGTGTCTCTTGTACTGGACAGTCGTACCAGGGTTACAAATGTTGCTGTGATGTCTGACCAGCTTTGGAGCCAAGCCAGCATCAAGCATTCAGAAACCTGGAAACCACCCAAAGGAGGCTAAAGTCAAAGAGGCAGGAAGGGGTGTGAGAGAAGACCCTGCCACTTCTTTCTCTTCACCTTTCCATCTAGAGCAACTAGCTAAGTCTGGGGCAGTTTAGGTGAGTTGGTGTGAAAATGAAAAGCACTTCACTAGGGGTGTCTACAAAATGTCTTTCTCGGGTACACAGAAGCATAGTGAGGGGAAACATTTTACCCTTTAGTTTACTTAAGTTTCAATATGGCTTTTCTTTGACTACAAAAGAAACTATACAATAGAAGAGTTCAGGCCTACAGCTCTGCTCATTTCACCTAAGCAGATCTCCGGAAACTAGCAAGTACAGTACTAATTTAGCTAGGAGTTTTGTTTCCATGTCTGTGGGATTAATATGGTAGTTTCTTTCCCCACTCCCTTCCCACCACCACTGGGGCCAATTCACATGATTAAAAGATAAGAGAAATGCATGATGGCATCATATATCTAATCATCTGAGGGAACCACCGGAGGAAAGCTTCCACCTGTTGCAAATTGAAATGTGTTTTGTCCTAGGTCCAAAGCAATTTATGGCCATATGAACCTGCATTTATCAGACTTCCCATGCTTAAAATATTTGGAGACATTTCAGTAGATGAACAGAAACTATTATTTTGTTTCAAAGAATAGTTTAGAAACTGTTATTTAAACATCTGTCTCAAACTGAGAGAAAAATGATGCATTTCTGCTAACACTGTATATGGCACTGTATAAGACAATACTGGAAATGAGTTTCATCCAAAACCTGAACAGAGCAAGGTGTATTTGTGAAAATAGGCAAGGAATATAGTAAAAGGAACAGAACAATACAAAACTAGCAATCCTCAGAAACTGGGACACTAGATAGCAAACAAAAATGTAATGGAATAAATAAGGATTATCCATTCCCTACTGGGATTAATCAATGAATAGATACAAGATATCTTGCTACAAAAGGGAGGCAATTTTTTAAAGAATGCTGATGGCCATTACATTATAAGAAACCTCTTCCTAATCCATTCAATAGTAACAGGTTAAACAAATTGGGCAAAATGCTATTGGGTTTTTTTACTCCATAGTAAACTGATTCAAGCTATGAGAAACCTCGAGAACATAGTTAAAAGTAGAGGCATCACCTTGCAAACAAAAATTCGCATAGTCAAAGCAATGGTATTCCCGGAGCGCAGAAGAATACATGCCTTTGAGATGTGGTGCTGGAGGAGAGTTTTGAGAGTCCCCTGGACAGCGAGGAGAACAATTAGGTCGATCTTAGAAGAAATCAACCCTGACTGCTTCTTAGAAGGGCAAATAGTAAAGATGAAGCTAAAGTACTTTGGACATCAAATGAGAAGAGAAATCTCTCTTGAGAAAGCCTTGATGCTTGGAAAGGTGGAGGGCAAAAGAAGAAGGGCGGGGCCAAAATGAGATGGCTAGATGGTATTGTAAACGCAGTGGGCACAGACCTGCATGGACTGAGGAGGATGGTGGAAGACAGAGGTGCCTGGAGGGCAATGGTCCATGGGGTCGCTAAGGGTCGGAATTGACTGTGCGACTGAACAACAAAAATTTAATACAAGTGATTGTGGCAGTAATTATGCCAGATCTCATACCAGTCATGTGATAGAAGCACAGTTATGCACAAAACTAATGCCTTGTTAATTAGCTGCGATCTACCACCAAAAATTCTGCAATTTGACTTTCTCTGGAGTAAAATCCTACTATGAAGCTGCTCACTGATTGGCCCTGCAAAGGAGCTGAACAACCCCATCAAGTAAGAGAATCTGAAGGGGGGGGGATGCAATATGAACATTAAAGGGAGCTCACCTGGTGACCTTCCTCAGAAAGCAAACAGTGATTGTAGAACTGCATCCCATTTTGGGTCATTAAAGGCTTGTCCAAACAGAGTAGTTAGGAGCAGTCTGGTTTGCACTTATTAGGTTCTTAACTTCATTGTGCTCTGTTTTATCTCTCATTTAAGTTATTCTTCCATTTGCACTAGTGACATTTTTGTCCCGTGAGAAGGGTCCAGTCAGGCCATTGTATCACTCCAAACTTTCCCCTTTCTTTCTTTTTTATCCATTGTTAATAGCATATTGCAACAGCATGCACCTACCTAGCATGGTACATATAATATATAGGAAAACATACTTTAGAAATTAAAATGGAATAATAGATGAAAATGGAAAACCCTTTCCCTGTCTTTTGTTGCCCACTGGCCACTGTGACTTCCCTCCTTTTAAAAAAATTCCTTCCAAAAAGCCTGCACTGCACCATATTTCTTCATCTTGTGTGTCCCGATCAAACCCTGGACTGCCAAAATGAAGCCACTTTCTTGGCTTTGTCGCTGGCCAAACTTAAGTCCTCGTCGGTGCATGTTTTAAGAATACACCAGATGCAATGCCAGTACCAAATGGCCACCCCAATGTATCTAGTATTGTGTTGCACTCATTAGGAAAATATATATTTTTTAAGTTAAAGAAGGAAGCAGTTTCTCTGTTGTCCCTTACAATGCTACAACCCACCAAATATATCTCCTGTATTTTAATGCCATGAAGTCTCACCCTTATGTCTGATGAAGTGGACTTGATCCACAAAAGCTAACATTAAAATACAGCAGTTAGTCTTTAAGGTGCTACGAGAGAGAGAGAGAGAGAGAGAGAGAGAGAGAGAGATGTTTTGTTTTGTTTACTCTATGTTATACAAACATGTAGGTATCTCTCAGATTCTGGCTCAAATCAATTACCCATCTGACTACTGATTTAATAGCACGTGAAAATACAGTATGATGCTGAATTGCCTCTAGCATTTACATAATAAGCTCTTAGGCAGTTCCTAGAAACAGCAATTGGGGGTAATTTCTTGGAGACAATTGAGTAGCATTTTTATCTTGTGAATTTGGGCCACACCTGGTCCAACTCTTTTGGGTGCAGCTAACATGACTAGTGTGTGAAAGTCACCTTAATGTAGGCATCTTTATTTCACTGAGTTGCTTTTTACAACCGGGGTGGGGGGGAGCACAATTGCACCCTTTGTATGTATCTCATGTAATTCACCAATTCAGTTCAAGCATGTAGTTTGATCTTTGCTGGCTGAAAAATAAAACACACAGAAATCATTCTTCTGACTTCAGGAACTCAGTTTAGAGACTCTTTGAGGACCAGCCCATAGAATTAGAACACATTTGGTGGCTTACCAGTGCACTTTCCATGCAGATTATAGTGTTTGATAACTGTGAAATGCCAAGATGCCAAATCCTTTTGTTGACGGAGAACATCCCCTTTAGTTGATGAGATGCCATCAGCTATTTATGATTGCTCTTTCTCTATAAAGAGTTTGTAAAGCCTGAGCATGTGCTACACAGGATTTACCCTGCCGACACACTGGCTCCCACCACATGAGGCGCTGCCAATTAAACTGTCAAATGTCAAGAAGAAGCAATAGATCAGACTGATGGTAAAGCTTTTATTTTCCTGTAATCTGTGAAACCTCTATTTTTGGCAACTTTGGAGAGGACGGAAATCAGAGATCTACATGTGGGTTAGTTCTGCAGACAAAAGTAGCAAACCATCTCATCTTATCAAAGATGCAGGTTGGCATACGTTGATATACTTGCAATCTGCACCACATCTGAGACACAAGATGGTAGACTTGCATAGTTACTGACACAGTTATGGTGACACCTTCTTGACATAGAAGAATAGTACATGAGTGTGAAAGGTTGTGTGTTTATTTGTTAAAATATGTTCATATGTCCTGTCAGTCACTCAGAGGTGGCTTACCATTTGTCCCTCAGAATGTGCAGGTTGGTCCAAGACTAAATTAGATGGATTTACTCCCAGGAAGCACAATGGGGAACTGAAGTCCCAATCACACCTAATGCACAGAGCTATATAGCTAAAGTTCAAGGTCACCCTTGCTTTTTCTGTCCCCCAATAAAACTACTACCACTAGGCCACCAGGAGCTCAAATTTAAACCTCTGCTCTCCTCCATTTTATGTGTAGCAAATTGGTGCTTTTTTACTTCTTATTCTTCTTTCATGTCTAGGTGACTTTAAACTACCAAAATGAAGCAACCTTTTGGTGAATTCATTCCATATTCCTTTCACCTGACCTAGCGTGAGAAAGATTGGCCAGCACAATAGGGTTGCCATTGTCCAGGGTATGCCCAAATGTGGTTTTAAAATACCACAACTTTTGAGGAGGCACTTTCTGTGTACCCAGTGCTTTTGACTAAATGACAGGCTCACATTCCTGAATTTTATAGCTCCCAGACAAACAATTCTTATGCTACCAATTAAAAGTTACTGCACAGGTATTTTCATGTCCCCCTAAGGTTAATATTTTGCGTATAAGGAGAAGAGATCAAGCAAATAAGGGGTCAAGGAGAAGGAAAACCGATTGGCGGAAAACCCTCACTCAAATTTGGCAAATGAGATGCTGCAAAGTGCATAATATAATACAGTAATACCTCAGATAACATTAGTATCTAATAACACTAAAATCGCATAACATTAAGCAATCTGGGGGAATAATTGCATCGGATAACATTAAGATCCTATGGGATGCATCGGATAACAACTGCTAAAGCCTGTGTGGTTACAATGTATCTCTATGGATCCCATAGGATTTTAACATGCATTGGATAACACTAAAAATCGGATAACACCAAGACTTGTGGAACCAGGTTTTAGTGTTATTCGAGGTTTTACTGTATATTATATCTGGGTGTCACTAATAACGAGCCTCTTCACCAATAATTTCTTTTAAACTCTTTAAGGCAGGAGTGCCCAAACTATGGCTAGTGGGCCGCATCCAGTCCACGATGCCAATTCATCCAGCCCATGAAGCCCTTGTCACTCTCGTGGGAAGTGGAAGTAAAACGTGCTCGTATGGGCGCATTTTACTTCCGCTTCCAGGAGCGACAAGGGCGGCGTGGATTTTGGATGAATTGGCATCGGAGGCCGGATCTGGTCCACAGGCACCCCGGTGTAGTCAATGAAACAGAAAGTAGAGGTGCACTAAGCACTGTGGGGCAGTATATAAGTGCCATTGTGATTGCTAATGGCTATCAGAGGGGGGGGGCGTCCCCTCAGCCAAACAAGTGGTGGCACCCCCTCCGCTCTGAAAGAAATTGAAACGGCTTTCGTTCCTCCCAGGGGGAGAAAGGAGCCAAACCACCCCCACCCCGCCTCCGAGCCGCCTCCCTCTCCCACCCCCCTCCCCGTTTCCGAACCAGTTTCTCTCAGAAGCGCCTCATCTGGACACACGGAGAGAGAATTCCCACCCGCCGTCCCAGTCCTCCCAGTCCTCTTCTGGCGGCAGCAGCCATGGAGCTTCCCAGGAAACTCCCGGCTTTTCTCCCTTTCGGGTTGCTCGGGTTGCTGGCTGTGGCGACGCCGGTGCGCAGCAACCTCTACGACAACCGCTATGCCGGGTCAGTCCCTTTCCTCTTTGCTTGCCTCCTCCTGCCCCTTGCCTCGGTCGGTCTCCTTTGGGGGGCGGATGGTTGCGCCCGGACTTTGGTAAACGTCAAGAATAAGGTCAAGATCATCCTTGCTCGGAAGCCAGTCCTATCTGACTCTAGGGTTCGGTGCTCATCTCCGTTTGCAGTCAGCGCTGTCTGTGCCTCCGGACCTTTCTGTGGTCATGCGGCAGGCATGATTAGATACCGGAGTGCAGGGAACGCTGTTTACCTTCCCACACCGAAGTGGTCCTTATTTATCTACTTGCATGCTTTCGAACTGCTAGGTTGGCAGGAGCTGGGACAAAGACGGGAGCACACTCCGTCGTGCGGCAGTCGGGTCTCGACCTGCCGACCTTCCAGTCATCAAGTTACGTGTTTACAAGGGAGCTATGGGGATTTTTAACGGGCAATTCCCACAAACACACACACAATTATTGACGAGAATATTACTCTTTTTTAAAAAAATCCATTGTGCTGAGAGTACTCGCTAACGGAGAAGAGAGTTGCCTCTGTGAGTGTACATTGTAGTATATATTAAATTCCAGCTGTGGTAACT
Source organism: Furcifer pardalis (assembly GCA_030440675.1). Lineage (NCBI taxonomy): Eukaryota > Metazoa > Chordata > Lepidosauria > Squamata > Chamaeleonidae > Furcifer > Furcifer pardalis. The sequence goes on from CP126891.1 coordinate 83,424,082, forward strand.
CATATGTAGGGAAAAAACAAATGAAAGTGAACAAGCAAAGTTGATGTTGTGTGTTGCAGATAGGTAGGAAGTAGGTAGATAGATAGAAGACAAATGAGTGTGTATAAAAAGAAGTCCATTGAAAACCATAGGATTTGTATGGATAGATAGAGAAATTTCTAAGAAGCATTTCTGAAATAAGTTTCTTTGTTGCCCTTAGGTGGGAAATGCTGAAAATATAAAATATCCACAAAATGGAATGGCAAATACAAGGAATGTTCTTTTTTGAGCAGGGTGATAATGAAATTTGCTACCAGTCCAAGGGATACCTTTTCCAGTCCAGGCCAATGACAATTTAAGTTTTGGGGTGTTATTCTTCTTCTAATGTTGTCATCTTATTCCATGAAAACTGTGGCAGTTTCTATTCGATTTCAACTTTTTATTCTTTGTACCTATCTTTTTATCTCTGTTCATCTCATACAACTCCTTTATTTTTGCTGGTTTTTGCAACTCTATTTAGCTCTACTGGCAAGTCCTTCATGGCCTTTTTGGTGCTTCCTGCCACTTTGTAATGAAGACAAAACAAAACAAAATAAATAAAATAAAATAAAATAACACTGTAGCACTTTAAAGACTAACTGCTATATTTTTATTGTTAGCTTTCGTGGATCAGTGGACTTGATCCACGAAAGCTAACAATAAAAATATAGCAGTTAGTCTTTAAAGTGCTACAGTGTTTTTTATTTTGTTTTGTTTTGTTTATTTTGTTTTGTTTTGTTTATTTTGTTTTGTTTTGTTTATTTTGTTTTGTTTTGTTTTCTGATATGCCTGAAACACAGACTAACATGGCTACTATTCCAAAAAATTTGTAATGAAGAGTTGATGACAGTCAGAACAGGAAATGGCATAGAGTTTCAATAGGTCTGTCTAAAATAATTTTTAAGGACATGGATTAGAACTTTAATTGTTGACAATGAACACATTGAAATTCAGTTGAATCATCAGTCCAAACACAGACAGCGATCAAGAAAATAAGAAGACTTAGGGGAGGGGTTAACAGTATTTTAAAATGGGGGGAGACTACAGGTTTGGAATGTGCTGGTTTGCATTTTTCTCTTTTGATTACATGACACAAAGGGAAATACAAATTAGCCCTGAGCCTCCCTCATCCATTGTTTCTCTCTCCCCCCCCCACTCCTCAAGCTTCTGCTTTTAAAAAAAACAACAGTTCTTTCATGTGATCACTTGAACTGATGCAAAAAAGGAGTATGAACCAAGTGTTCACAAAAAGTGCTTTACTAAAGCACCTTGCCCCTCACAAGGAAAGATGAGCCCAGGCATGCGCACACATGCATGCAGGTGCGCGCGCGCACGTGCACACACACGCGCGCACACACACACACACAAAATGACAGCACTTGGCAAAGACTCTCTTCCAAGACACTTCTTTTTTACAGTTTCTCCTCTGTGGACATAACTCTTGTTTATCTATTTTTGCAGCTTAATTGGGCTGTCGTGGTTGGCAAGAGTTTTTATTTTATTTTTTAAAAAAGTTATGGAAATGAGTAATTGAGAAAGAAAAAGCCTTCTTGGCAGTTCCTTTAAACCACAGGCACTTCAGTAGAACTGCAATAACAAGGATTTTCCTATCTCTTTGTGTGGCCATTTAAATCAAACAGATGTACACCCCCTTCACAAAAAGTGAATTTGGGTGAATTCATATTTCTTTCATGACCACAGATGGAATTTCACCCTGAAACTTGAAAGCTATGAATGGACTGTCCTAGATCCTTTCTGAGCTACTGTTTGTTACTGAAGAGCAAGGCCAAGATCACCCACAGTATTAATTACAAGAAGCTCATTATAATCACATAGGACAAAATCCTGTTGCTTAACATATAAATCACGCAAGAATAAGCCCTTCAGATCAGACGGGATTTGGTGAATGAGTTCGTCCATTTGTTCAATTGATCCAAAAGGGCTTACTCTACTCTAACTTTGACCTTAAAGACTAACGAGTTTTACTTGGCACAAGTTTTAGAGAACTGCAGCTATTTTAAAGAAGTAGGCAGCTGTCCGGGAAAAAATCTATTGTCAAATAAAACTTGTTAGTTTAAGATAACACACAGCTCTTACTTCCTATTTGTTATCACTATTATGACAATTACAAAGACAATGACTGACCCATGGCAGAACATGTGTTACAGTTCAATAGATCTAATGCAGAGACATGTGAGCAGGAAAAGGGGAAAGAGCAGTGGGAATGAGATTTCTAAATCATGTAAATAAGCAATCATATCCCCAAGAAACATTTTCTGTCCTCCATCTCCCCAGAAAACAACCTTTTATTTCCTGACAATGCTCTTATTCCTGCTATCATCTCTAAATCACACTAGACTAGGCCCATTTAATCAGTGGAAATTTGGTGAGTCAATTGCTCTATAAGTTTTGTTGTTTGAAATGGGACTAAACATGCCCAGGTCCTTTTAGTCTTTTGCTTACAGTTACAGTACTTGAAATTATCTATGTGTGCATGCTGTTTCCCTGCTACACACATGCTAGCAAACAACCCAGCAGATCAACAGCAACAAACAACTGACACCAACCACCAAAGGAAATTGGAGAGGGGGGGGGGACACAGAGCACAAAATGCTGGGACTCTTTTTGAGTTGCAAGACAGAATGGAATGATTAGTTAGTGCTGGAGAGATAGATATTAACCCCAGCCCAGAAAACATGCCCAGTTCCTTTATAACATCTTGATATGTTTTCTCTTGATTATGTTTCCACAAATGATTTTCCTATTACAACCCACTTAGAAGCATAGTGGCATCCACAGATAGGATAAAGAAAAATAGAAACTCTTCCAACTTTTATATTCATATTATGTTCATATTTCTGAATACAAAGCAACACTTTATTTTAACCCTAAGGAAACAAATCTGCTCAATTTCTTCCAGTTTTGGGCATAGACAGCCTAACTAGTAAGTCAATAGGATAGGATGCAATCCAAGAGATAAGATAAATCCCAAAAGCAAGTGTACAGACACCAAATTTTGCAGCCTAATACACAAGGTCGAGGGATGACATTCCCAGGAAAAGGCTGTGTCTAATATGGAGGCCTTTACAATTCTAGGACAACAAGAGAATTGTCTGAGAGTAGTTGCCTGAGAGTAGTCACAGAGAAGGGACTATGGTGGCTTAGTGGTTAAGATGCTGAACTTGATGCCTGGAAGGTTGGTAGGTCAGCAGTTCGAGACCCGAGTGCTGCGTGACTGAGTGAGCTCCTGTTCTGTCCCAGCTCCTGCCAACCTAGCCATTTGAAAGCAAGAAATTGCAAGTAGGACCACTTCAGTGGGAAGGCAAACAGTGTTCCATGTACTCCAGTGTCAAGACATTCCTGCCACATGACCATGGAAATGTCTGCAGACACAGACAGTGCTGGCTTTTTGGCTATAAACAGAGATGAACACTGAACCATAGAGCCGAATATGACTGGCTTTACTAGCCAGAAAGAATGGTATAGTTCTAGAGATCTTTCCATCTGTAACCCCAGTAGATCACTTTATAGATCTGAGTTTTTACTTTCAGTCCTGGCATCTTCAGAAACCAGAAGGTTTTTGATGATCAAGATAAGATAAAGCAACTTCAGAGACTGCCTCTAGAATAAAAGAAGTGTCAGCATCCAGTACTCTGCAGAAGTTGTAATATTTCCCACTAAATCAAATTGTGTCTCAAATGTGGTGCAGATTGCAAGTATATCAACATGCTATTTAAACTTCAGTCATGTCTACATCAAACTCTGTCTGCAACAGCCAGAATTGTGTTGGATATTTATGCACACACAAGATGAACTACAGGATTTGCTGCAGCTAATTGGCAAGTATGGAGTGCATGTAGGTCCTATTCTTGATTGTGTCTCTAACTGTGCACCTGGCATACATCCAGCCCTTTGTCAGTTAGCTATGGCAACTTCCACAATTGTTGTGCACAAGAAAATGTACAATAGGATTTTGGCCACTGAAAATTACTGTGGCTTACATCACAATCTAGAAGGTCAAAAAGAGCTGTTGAGAGGCAACAGGAAACATTCATTCAGAATTGGAGTAGACGCTATATTAAGCCTTCTTAGCAGTGATGGGATGTCCCCGGTTCCAGACGGATCCCTGGAACCGGTAGGACCAATTCCGGAGGGTTCTCCGTGAGGGGAGTCCACTTTTGAGGCGTCCGGTTCCGGACGCCTCACCGAAAGAAAAAAATATTTTTTAAATCGGAGCTAAAATGGCTCCAATTGACTGCACATGCGCAGAAACTCAATCTGACGCATTGCGCATGTGTCAGATTGAGTTTCTGCGCATGCGCAGTCAATTGGAGCCATTTTAGCTCCAATTTAAAAAAAATTGTTTTACTGCTTTCAGGACGGCGGTGGCGGCGGAGGCACCAGCCCTCTGAGGAGGGCACCTCCCCCGCGGCACGTTGAGGGCTGCCTGGGCCGTCCGCTGCCGACAAGCCCCATGCCCTGGGGACGCGCGGCGCACCGCTGCCGCCTCCTCCTCCGCCGGGTGCCTGTGGACTGGGTGCCTACAGCTGCCGCCCCACGCCGCCGCCGCCGGACCTGCCTGCATCCCTGTAGCCTCCTCCTTGGGCCGGTCCCTTTTTAGCCCGGCTGCGGCACCTGGCGGAGGAGGAAGCTGGAGGCGGTGCGGCATGGGGACGGCAGCCGCCACCATACCCACTGCTCCCCGCAGGCCCTGGCCGCCCGTGGCCGCCGCCAGAGCCGGGCCGAAAAGGCTCCGCCCCGAGGAAGATGCAGGCGCCCGGCGGAGGAGGATGCGGCGGTGGCGAGCCCCGCCGGGCTTACCCAGGGCATGGGGGTTTGTTGGGCCCCAGTCCCTAGGAGGGCGCGGTGGCGGCGGATGGCCCGCGCAGACACCAACGTGCCCGTGGGAGCTCGGTGGCTGGCCAGAGGCTGCAGGCGGCTGTGGCGGCCGTGGCCGGCGGCTGCAGGGCCGGCCGCGGCCTTCGTAGGAGGAAACTGCCGCAGTCGGGGGCAGCGTGTCTTGCCGGGTGGCCCCGGGCCACATGGAGGTTCGTCGGCGCCAAGGAAGGTAAGTGAGGCTTTTATATTTAGGGTGGGTGGGTGATTTATTTGTGTTTTGGGTGGGTGGTTGTACTTTTATTTAATTTTTATTTTATTTATTTCTTTATTTTATTTCTTTAAGTTATTTACGGGTCTGTGTGCGTGTTTATTTTGTTTATTTTTATTTTATTTTTGGCCTTGCCCACAACGTCATGATGTCATGACGTTGGCTCCGCCCATGACGTCGTGACGTCATGACATTGGCCACGCCCATGACGTCCATGACGTCATGGCGTGGTAGTAGAATTTTTGACATCCCATCACTGCTTCTTAGCCTTCTTTCCCTACTAAAACAAAGCAGCATTGATGTCATTCTAAACAAGGTTGTCTGTAAAGGAGGTCTGATGGGTATGGAATATGTCCTCAGCCCAAAGCTTTCCTCAGCCTAAAGATGTGACCTCAATATTGCAGCTAATTTTTCTAAATTGATCCCTATTCAGTCAGTCAGTTAGTCAGTCACAAATGCATACACCACCCAGTTTGTACAAGGATCTAAACCAGGGGTGTACAAACTATGGTCCATGGGCCAGATTCGGCCCACACTGCCAATTAATCCCACCCATGCCACCCATGCTACTCCCGGAAGCAGAAATAAAATGTGCATGCGCAGAATGCACCCACACATGTACAGAATGCTGGCATAAATGACCCATGGCTGTTGTAAACATGTTTACGACAACTGTGGGTAATTTACATCAGCGTTCTGCACATGCACAAGTGCATTATGCACCCGCACATGCACATTTTACTTCCACTTCTGGGTGGGAGGAACCACATGACTGGCACACATGACCTGCCCATGGCCCAAAAAGTTTGGCCACACCTGATCTAAACATATACATGGAATAAACATTTATTATTATTATTATTATTATTATTATTATTATTATTATTATTATTACAATTTCATATCAGAAATTATTCTGGGTTGAAAGGATTTTTGCGGAAGAAACTCCACTCAGGAAACAACCAAATGAGGCTCCTTTTAATGTCCCCAAGAGCTGGGACAGAGAAGGGCACTTAATCCATCATGCAGTACCCAGGTCTTGAACTGATGATTTTCTAGCCTTCCAGCTAAAAAGGCGAGCTTCTTAACCACTGAGCCACCGCAGCCCCTTTTTAAACAACTATTGCTTTTAGGTGACATGTTAAGGATATTTCTCTTTTTAGCTTTGTATTATAAAAATTGAAAGTATGTTGGCTCTCAGTGAATTGTACATGGTGCATCACAAAGTGACATTCTCTCTGTAAAATGTCTTTCTTTTTAACAATTGTAGCTTTAGAAGGAACACAACTAAAGTATCACATGTTCGAATAGAACAAAGACTATACAGTGCCTCAGAGAAAAAGAAAAGCCCATAAAATTAAATGGCTCCAAGAGGCTTTATTGCATGCTATAAAGGATGGAAAGCTGGCAGCTGTTCCTACATAATCAGATTGAATGGGCTGTACTTAAACTGGTAGTTAGGTATCGGATGTTGCTCTCAGTTGAGGAATATAAAAAACTAGCCATACCAGAATAATCATTGTATTCATTTTTAGGCAGAGGTGACAAAGTGGTTTTTAAATGCAGTTATATCTGTTAAAACAGATCAGCATAATTCACGAATTATTTTTTCCGTAGCTTGTTGTTGGGTTTGATCCAAGTAGAATTCTGTAGTCTGGTTGATGATCCCAGGGCAAAAAGGGAGAAGGGAATTTTAATCCCCAAATCTGCTTCAGGGATATTCCAGAAAGTGTCCAAGGGTTTCCCAATGCTGCAGAGAAAAGAAATGATAACCTTCTCCAGTGGATTCCAGTCCTCTTGATCAAGGTTCTACTTTACCAATGGAAGGAGTCTTTCTTATAATACTGTAAAGAAAACTCTGCATCTAAACTGCTGTCCATTTTTAACTAAAAGGGGAATTACTATTAAAACACAATTTTGTTGTTGTTGTTCAGTTGCACAGTCGGTTCCGACTCTCTGCGACCCAGTGGGCAACTGTCCACCAGGCACTTCTGTCCTCCACCATCCTCCTCAACTCGCTCAGCTCTGTGCCCATTGTGTCTACAATACCATCTAGCCATCTCATTTTGGGCCGCCCTCTTCTTCTTTTGCCCTCCACCCTTCCCAGCATCAAGGCTTTCTCAAGCGAATCCTCTCTTATCATTTGATCTCCAAAGTGCTTTAGCTTCATCTTCACTATTTGACACAATAGTCTATAAAAATGCTTTTTACCCTTATTAGTGGTGCTTGCCCTGGGGCATAGAACTAATAATTTTCTATGGCCAGCATAACTGTGTTTGCTTCTTCAGAAATGGTTGAATGCAGAACATGCCTTGCAAATCAGTACCAGAAACCAGGATCAAACTACTTTCTGATCTGATTTGTAAGAAAAATATATATCCTTAATCAATCTTTGACTGAAAACCGCTTCATTGTAACTGATGTGTGAAGAGAGTTGTTTACAACATATTAGAGCTTATAATGTCCTATACTGTATTGTAGTTGCATCTTGAAAGGCATCTTCTAACTGGCTAATAAGTAGATAAGAATACTTATGACTATAGTAGGTTTATACATATAGACATTAGAGAATGGAACAGAACTCATATCATCTTATCCCTTTAGACAGATTGCAGTTGATGTTAGGAAGCTTCCAACTTTCTGTTCTCAGGTTCAAAAGTTTGTAAAATGAATGCATTGAGCAACCATATATATATTTATTTATTTTAAAAAATAAATAAATTTATATCTCACTCATCTGACTATGCAGTCACTCTGAATTGTGCCAGTATAACAAAGTAACTACTGTATATACTTGAGTATAAGCTGACCCAAATATAAGCCGAGGTACCTAATTTTGACCTGAAAACCCAGGGAAATAGATTGACCTAAGTATAAGCCGTGGGTGGGAAATGCAGCAGCTGCTAGTGAGTTTCTATAATCAAAATATGGTACATGAAAATATGGTAAAATTAATTAAATTGTTGGCACATCTCAATCTGGCATGGTTCTGGGACCCTCATGGTCATTGACCCAAGTATAAGCTCATTTATGGGGTTAAAAAAATGGCTTATACTTGAGTATATGCGGTAAACCCAACAAGAAATAAGGATAAGGATACAGAATTATAAAAACACAAAATAGCAAAAAAAACCATAGTAATAAATACTGAGTAAAACAGATACAATGATGGCAGAAGCATCATTTAAGAAGAGGGGGAAAGTGATTTATTGGGGTGCAGCAGATTTTTAAAAGCTTGCTTAATCTATTCCTCCTTAGCCAACCTGCAAGAAACAAAAAGACAACAGAGTCCCACAAACATGTGACAGAAGGACATCCCATAGTTTTGGAGCTACCATCATAAAGGATCTATTTCTACATGTTTTTGTTGTTCAGTTGCACAGTCGATTTCGACCCTCTGCGACCCCATGGACCACTGTCCGCCAGGCACTCCTGTCCTCCACCATCCCCCTCAACTCGCTCAGCTCTGTGCCCATTGTCTCCACGATACCATCTAGCCATCTCATCTTGGGCCGTCCCCTTCTTCTTTTGCCCTCGACCCTTCCAAGCATCAAAGCTTTCTCAAGTGAATCTTCTCTTCTCATTTGATGTCCAAAGTATTTTAGCCTCATCTTCATTATTTGACCTTCTAAGGAACAGTCAGGAATGATTTCTTCTAAGATTGACCTATTTGTTCTCCTCGCTGTCCATGGGACTCTCAAAACTCTCCTCCAACACCACATCTCAAAGGCGTCTATTCTTCTGCGTCCAGCTTTCCTAATGGTCCAACTCTCGCAACCCTACATTGCCACAGGGAATACCATTGCCTTGACTATGCGAATTTTTGTTTTCAATGTGATGTCTCTACTTTTCACTATGCTCCCCAGGTTTCTCATCGCTTGCCTCCCAAGAATCAGTCGCCTTTTTATTTCATGGCTGCAATCACCATCTGCAGTGAGCTTAGATCCCAAGAAAGTAAAATCTGTCACTGCTTCTACTTCTTCCCCATCTATTTTTCATGGACTGATAGGGCCTGTTGCCATTATCTTGGTTTTCTTGATATTGAGTCTCAAGCCAGCTTTTTCACTTTCTTCTTTCAACCTAATTAGGAGCTTCTTTAGGTCCTCCTCACTTTCTGCCATAAGGGTGGTATCATCTGCATATCTCAAATTGTTGATGTTTCTTCCAGCAATTTTGATCCCAAATTGTGATTCCTCCATTCCTGCATTGCGCATTATGTGCTCTGTGTATAAATTGAATAAGCATGGTGACAAAATGCAGCCTTGTCTTACTCTTTTTCCTATTCCAAACCACTCCGTCATTCCATTTTCTGTCCTAACTGTTGGTTCTTGATTCATGTACAGATTTCTCATGAGGCATATAAGGTGTTCTGGTATTCCCATCTCCTTAATTATTTGCCACATTTTGTTGTGGTCGACACAATCAAAAGCCTTAGTGTAATCAATGAAACAGAAGTAGACTTGTTTCTGATATTCCTTTGTTTTTTCCATGATCCATCTTATGTTGGCGATGTGGTCTCTAGTTCCCCTGCCTCTTCTGAAACCCGCTTGCACTTCTGGTAATTCTCTCTCCACATACTGTTGCAGTCTATCCTGTATTACCTTGAGCATCACCTTGCTAGCGTGAGGGATGAGCACAATTGTTCGATAATTTGAACATTCTTTGGCATTACCCTTTTTGGGGAGTGGAACGTATACAGATCTTTTCCAATCCTGTGGCCATTGTTTTGTTTTCCAAATCTGCTGGCATATAGAATGCAATAATTTGATTCCATCATCTTGTAGGGCTTTGAACAGTTCAACTTGGATACCATCAACTCCATTGGCTTTGTTGTTTGCAGTGTTTTTTAGGGCCTTTCTGACTTCACTCTCTAGAATGTCTGGCTCATATTCAATGTTCTCCTCATTGTGATTATCAGGGGTGTTGAGGTCCTTTTTGTATAGTTCCTCTGTGTACTCTTTCCATCTTTTCTTAATCTCTTCTGCATCTGCTAACTCCTTGTCATATTTGTCTTTTATCATGGTCATTTTCGCTTTAAATGTTCCCTTGAGTTCCCCAATTTTTTTGAAAAGATCTCTAGTCCTACCCCTGATATTGTTTTCCTCTATTTCTGTGCACTGTTCATTCAGGTACGTTTCCTTATATCTCCTTGCTTTTCTTTGAAATTCTGTATTCAAGTGATTGTATTTTTTCCTTTCTCCTTGGCATTTTGCATTCCTTCTGTCCTCCGCTATTTTGAGAGCCTCCTCGGACAACCACTTAGCTTTCTTACGCTTCTTTTCTTTTGGTATGGTTTTCCTTGCTGCCTCCTGCATGATGTCCCGCATCTCTGTCCATAGTTCTTCTGGCACTCTGTCTATCTGGTCCAAGCCATTGAATCTGTTCCACACCTCCACTGTGTATTCCCAAGGAATGTTTTCTATGTCATATCTTTCTGGCCTAATTGTTTTTCCTATTTTCTTTAGTCTAAGCCTGAATTTTGCAATCAGTAGGTTGTGATCTGAGCCACAATCTGCTCCTGGTCTTGTTTTTGCTGACTGTATGGAAGTTCTCCATCTTTGACTGCAGAGTATGTAATCAATCTGGTTTCGATTTTGGCCATCTGGTGATGTCCATGTGTAAAGTCTCCTCTTGTGTTGCTGGAAGAGAGTGTTTGCTATGACCAGTGCGTTATCTTGGCAGAACTCTATCAGTCTTTGACCTGCTTCATTCTGTGTTCCAAGACCAAACTTGCCTGTTATTCCATTTACTTTTTGATTTCCTACTTTGGCATTCCAATCTCCTATGATAATGTGTACATCATTTCTTGGTGTCTGTTCTATGAGGTGTTCTAAGTCTTCATAGAACTGGTCAATTGTGGCTTCATCTGCACTAGTGGTTGGTGCATATACTTGTATTACAGTGATATTGAATGGCTTGCCTTGTATTCTGACTGACATCATTCTATCATTTTTGAGATTATATCCCATTACTGCTTTTCTCACCCTTTTATTGACAATTATGGCTACTCCGTTTTTTCTGAGGTTTTCTTGTCCACAGTAGTAGATATGATGGTTTCCAGAGCTGAATTTGCCCATCCCTGTCCATTTTAACTCGCTGATTCCCAAGATGTCAATGCTTATTCTTTCCATTTCCTTTTTTACCACTTCCAGTTTTCCCAGATTGTAAATTCATGTTCCTCACAGGCTGAGGTTGAATCCAAACAAGATGGAGGCCCTGTTGTTGTTGTTGTGGGAATCCTGCTTGGTTGGCTGATTATCAACCTTCACTGAATGAAATGATTCTTTCTCTGAAAGACCAGGTTCGGGGCCTGGGCATGATAACTGGACCCAGCTCTCTCCACAGAGAAGCAAATATTTGCTGTGGCCAGGCCAGCCTTTTCCCATCTCAAGCAAGTCGCCCAACTTCACCCATTCATGGACAGGAAATACCTCATGACACTGGTTCATGTGTTGGTAATCTTCAGTCTTGATTACTGTAATGCATTTTACATGGCACAGAAGCTACAGCAGGTGTGAAATGCCTGTGAGACTGGTGTCAGGGTTGCATAGATTCAGTCATGTTTCCTCAACATTGGTATGCCTTTATTGGCTACCTCCAGGCTTCTGTGACCAATTCCTAAATGGTTTAGGATTTCAATATCTGGTGGAGCATCTCTCTTTGATAAATCATGTACAGTATAAAGAACTACCCTGATACTCACAATTCCCTCCTAGGTGCCAGCTATTTCAAGAACAGTATTACATGACCAATTGCACAAAATACAGTTCATGGAAATGAGTTAATCTTGTTTTAAATTCTTTTTATTAGGTATTAAAAGAAAAACAATTACAAAGATATATATATAAGAATATACAGATATAAGAATGAGAAAATAAAAAGATAAAATAACTCAGGCAACAATGCAACATTAAATCTCCACGCCAATTAATCTAATATGAATAAACATCCCTCAGTAACAAATAATATATCAATTCATACATCAACAAAGAAATGAGTTAATCTTGACAGCTGTGAAGAAACCAGAGAGTTCACATTCCTTAATGTGACACTATGTGTTATCCAAAATACTGATATGAAAAATCTGGTACCTTAGGTTGTAGATCTAAAACCAGTGAAGAGCTATGTTTGTTATCCTTTGCAGAACTGGAAATCTCTGCAGATAAAAAAAAATAGATTTTTGGGAAGCAATACAATAGCAGTGATGGCCAACCTCAGCACTTCAGGTGTTCTTGGACTTTAATTCCCAGAAGCCGAAGTCAACACACCTGCCAAAGTCAACACACCTGATCAGGGCTTCTGGGAATTGAAGTTCAAGAACATATGGAGAGCCAAGATTGGCCATCACTGCAATAGAGCATTGTGAAGGAGTTGTCTAGATTGCCCCCAGCAGGTCATCTGACCACAGGCCCCTAGCCAGCAAGGATGCACTACCATAGGGGAAGAACAACCATCCAATGCAGCCCTTTATGTGGACACCTTTATGTGAAACTTTGCTCAGAGGATGCCTGAATGAGACTCCTTTCATGACCCCAAGATCTTTTCCCACCAAAGTGGCCCCAATTTATCTACTTGTAATTTCTTGCTTTTGAACTGCTAGGTTTGCAGGAGCTGGATAAAAAAAACACAGAGAAGTTCAAAACTGTGGATGTGTTTGAAGAGCTGTCAGAAGAAGCAAAAGATGGGTTTAGTGCAGAATTTCTCAACCATTTTAAGCTGGGGGGCCGGGTCACGTTCCCTCAGACAGCTTCAGGGGCCAGACGGCCATTTTGCTCTATCACATGGCACTTCCAGGTGTGGTGGAGGTAGTGGTGGGCCACATGAAATGGCGTCGAGGGCCACATCCAGCCCATGGGCTGCAGGTTGAGAATTCCTGGTTTAGTGCGAATAAACACCTTCTTGAGACTTCTGTCATGCTTCCAAGGGACAAGCTTGTTAACTTGAATAGTCCGTTTGATACCGTACTTTACAGCTGGAGAATATTTCCCACCAGGGCTTTAAATAGGTAAATATGAAGTTACCCTTCAGTGAGATTACCGTGGTGATACTCAGGACTGTGGTAGCTTACTAGTTAAGATACTGAACTTGATGACTGGAAGGTTGCCAGGTCAGCAGTTCAAGACCTGAGTGCTGCACGACAGAGTGAGCTCCTGTCGTCTGTCATATCTCCTGCCAACCTAGCAATTCCAAAGCATGAAATTGCAAGTAGATAAATAGGCAACACTTCGATGGGAAGGTATTCCATGTCTAGTCATGCCTGCGCAATGACTATGAAATCATCTCCAGATAAAGGCAGCACTGACATTGTAACCTAGAGTCAGATACCACTGGCTTTCGAACAAGGACAACCTTTAACTTTGCCTTACTCAGGAAGGTATCCGCATTTAACCAGAGTTCCCCCATTTTCCAAATGTGCATAAAAACCAAGAACTATTAATTTAGTCACTGAAAAAGTAATGATTACTGTAAGGTTTACCCGTACAAACTTTAATTAAATTAGATGACTGGGAGGTGGAAGGTCAGCAGTTCAAAACCAGAGTACTGCATGACGGAATGAGTGCCCATATCTGTCTCATCTGCTGCTAACCTAGCAAGACATTGCAAGTAGATAAATAGGGATGACTTTGGTGGGAAGTAAACAGCGTTCCGTGCACTTCTGTGTCTAGGCATGCCTGCTACATATCCGTGGAAACGTATGCAAGCACAGACAGCACTGGCTCTTTGGCTATAAACAGAGATGAGCACTGAACCTTAGTCAGATACAACTGGCTTTCAAGCAAGGGTGACCTTTACCTAAGTTGCTCCTGCACTGGCTGCAGGAATTTTCGTTAAAGCAATCTTCTGGAATAGCATAAATGACATGCTAGGATGATACCTGCAAATAATTTGTAAAAGACAACATGGTTGAGCTTAACAATTGGATTTAACCATGAGCTGGTTTAAGTGTATGTATGTTGCAGTATAATAAGTAATTATTCATCCTTATCCTCATTATCATCATCATGGCCAAAAGGAAGCATATTTGCTATTTTCCTTTTGGGGGAAATATTTTAAATTTGCATTGCAATGTTTTTAATAGGGACAAAGTGGTACGGGTTGTTCCACGGAATGACAAAGAAACAGAAACACTGAAGATGCTTTCTCATCAACTTCAGGTGAGGTGACTGTTTGACCTGATAGCACACAATTAGGTACCCAGTGTAGTGTAGCAGATAAAGTGATAGACTAGGTTTCTGAAGACTACAATTCAAATCCCCACTTGACCATGCAAACACATTGGGGGATTGGAGCTAGTAAAACCACCCCTTAAATATCTCACTTACTTTGAAAGTACTGTACTGTACTATTAGGGTTGCTATAAGTCAGTGCCAACTTAACACCACATAACTAACATAACCATATTCAGCAATAAACCTATATTACAATTGTTCTGGTTATACATTCTTCATTTTCAAATATTGAAAGTATATTGACATTAATAGTTGTGGGTTTGAAGCTTAAAAAATAGCAATTTTTATTAGACATTATGAAGTACTCTATCTGTACAGATAATTGAATGTTTTATCAGGATTTATAAACCACCTATGCTATTCTACTCTAAGAAAAATAAAAACACTCACTTTCTTGCTGGACATTTCAACAGCAACAGCAACATTTGGAGCTGTGAACATGATGATGAAAATGGTGAAGTCATTATAAAATGGGCAGAATCCCTTACAGTGCACATGAGCCTAAACTACCTAATTCATTTAACAGTAGCAAGTGGCAGAGAGGCTCTTTTGTTTAAAATGTGTTAAATATTGTACCATCTTTTTATTATATACTTGCAAACCTTCAGGTTTACATGGAATGCGTTGGTGCAGCAGAAGTGCTTTTGCATTATTCACTGAGAACAGCAGTTACTGATTATGCCTAATATCATTTTGGCAAACTATGCAATTGTTTGAAACATTTCCAAGAAGTTTATAGGAAATTGAATGCAGATACTGTAATACACTTAATATGTAAATTAAAGTTGCCATATGGCAAATAAAAGGAATTTTATTTTTTTAAGGTTTTGTTTGTGGATACCCAGTCAATAAAGCAATATATTTATATGTCCTATGGAAATGATATTTAGATGGAAGTATATAAACAATTTCTGGGCCTACGGCTGAAATCTAGTCTCCTCTTCTATTATGCAGTCACGAACCCCAATTAAAGATGCAATTATAAACATATCTGGGAGAGCCACAGAGTCATTGAGACTTACTCTCTGAGTAAATATGTGTAGAACTGCACTATGAGTTTACATAAAGGCACAGAGACCACAAGACATATTTTTCCATTTTACCACTCTGACTCGCATGATGCACTTCAGCATAGAGTTTGTTTGTTTGTTGTACATGATAGAACAGGAGATTGAGCTGAAACAATTCTACCTTCTTTATCACAGAATTATTTTTAATGCTAAAAATGAAAATCTATGGGTTTAATGTTTTCTCACATCGCAGAAAGTGCCCACATCTTCTTCCCTGATGATAAAGAGACTTACAATAGAATAGAACTTTTGATATTTTTAAAGCTGATGCATGTTACCAATCTAGATCTGAATAAATATGAATTACAGGTTGGTTCCTGCACTGTAGGTGGACCTGTGGCAGCCTGGCAGCATTTCCTACATCTCCAAAGGTGCAATTACAGATGTTCGAGTGATGAAAAACAATTCACAAATTCTTCTGTCCTGCCTAAAACAAGCAAACATCCATTATAAGTAAGCATCACTTTTAGTTCCTGGAAGTCCACCTGGTATATTGGTCATTTTTCCCCAGCCTGTTAAATTGGACTGTTTTGAAAATATATTCAGTATATGATTACGCCTTTTAAATTATAATAGACCAATAGTGCTTAGAATTATCTTCAAAATGATTATTGAAATGACAGCACTCAGGTCCTCTACCAGGCAAAAGCTTTAATTAAACAGGCTCTTTTCAAATGGAGAATAGTTTTCCCAGTGCATGGAGAGACTTCCTTTGTTTTTTTCAGATAAAGGATAATTATTGCTACTAGTTCGTTCATCTGCTCAATTTGTATTTGAGAGTTTTATGTGACAATGCTGCAGATACAAGATACCACATGCCATGGTATGCTGAGGTACTCTTGAATTTCCTCTCACCAGATGGACCATATGGAACATATTTCCATTATTGTTGTGCATTCCCATAACTTTAACATTACTTAGTAGGAAGGTTCACCTCACATTGTATTTTTTTAAAAAAATACAATGTAGAAATAATAAGCAGTTTTTGCCTGATACTAGGGATAAGGATTTGTATGATTATGAAATTAGGTTGAGAAAATAAATTTACCTCATCCTGGGTTTCTGTACTGGAGGTGCACTGCATGAGATACACAGTCTACATGGCAAACTGCTGTTTATGTAAAATACAGTAAATTATTTTGAATAGGGTATTGCAGATGAAGCCTTTATATTGTGAGCAGTTCTTCTGTCATATACTGTACTCAGAAATTTTATATGGAATCCAGAAGACCATGTCTTTCTTCTTGTAACCCTCCCATGTTTTCTCATTACTTTTGCTTTCTATTTTCTTGTTAAATAAAATGTCTAAAGTTCAGAAAGATAGAATAGAAACATCTTTTGACCTGTAATACTAGAATTCCTACATCTGAAAGATTCCTAGATCACAGAGGGTGAACTGTTGTTGTTGTTCTTGTTGTCGTCGTCGTTGTCATCATTGTACAAATCTACCATTCAATTCACAGTTGGGGACTGGTATAAAATTAACAGTTCAAGCCCTACCCACGGACCTAAGAACTGTTAAGTAGAGTTGTTTTTGGAGAGTTAGGATGTTCAAGTCTAATAGGTCCCAAATTTCCAAATATTTAGAAAGTTCTCCAATGACTCCAATCACTATGGGTATAACAGATTTCTTCCTCCATAAACGCTCAACTTCATTTTGCAAATGACAATACACTCGTACCTCGGATAACGTTATGACTTTGTTCCACAAATCATAACGTTATCCAATTTTTAACATTGTGTGATGCATTGATCGCACAATGTTAAAAAAAAGCCCAGTTCCCTTTCCGCCCTACTCCCTACAAGTTGGCATCAGCACTGGAGCTAGGGGAAAGAATGGGCTTAGTGATCCATGTGGGGGGGGGGGTGTTCTGAAGAGAGGTTAGGGATCCTTTTCCCAGCCTCTATTCAGAACCCCTCCCCCCATGGCTAAGCCCCTTAACATTCTAAGTGTGTGTGTGTGGGGGGGGGGTTCTGACAAGAAGCTGGGAAAAGTTTTTCCCAGTCTCTCTTCAGAAACCCCTCCCTGGATCATTGTTACCAGGCGTGCGCCCCAATCTTTCTCCAACCCAGCCGCTGTTAACGTTGTGCGATACAAATGTTTGCCTCAAATTCCCTGACGTTATCCGATTTTAGCATTATCCAAGGCAAGCGTTATCCAAGGTATTACTGTATTTTGTTATTTTTTCCAGTTGTTTGTCTTCAATTCATGCATCTCCTGGTAGACCAATATCAATAAACCAGACCTTATTTTTCCCCACACAGTTATATTAGGTGTGCTGTGATTTTGATGCCTATCTGTCTGAATTTTAAAGTCCCACAGGATCTTGACTCTCTCATTTTCTAAAACATTCTCTCCCTGATGTTCCCAATGATTTTTAGTGCATTCAAATCCAAACTTCTGATAGAGTTTCCAATGAATAAGTTTTGCAACCCTGTCATCATCATCGTCATCATCCTAGTCATCATTTGTTTGAGCCTTATTCTTTCCATGGCAAGAAACAAATGCAAAGCTTCAATGCCTGTGGGCTAGTAATTGTCACAGAATATTAACAAAAAAAGGAATTGCCTGCAAGTTTGTGTTTAGACCCAACTGAAAGACATACTGATCAGTGTCGTTGTGTTTTTACTGTTTGTTTTTGTTTGTTTGGTATTTAACAGATACTGCCAATACATACTCAAATCGTTCTGTGTAGTTCTAGTGGCTAAACACATATCACACATATCATTTTTTAACATAAGAAGTGAAACTGAGTTTGATTATTTGGAATAGTAGTTGTGTTTGTCTGTGTTTCAGGCATATCAGAAAGCAAAACCAAAAATGCTGCACTTTAAAGCAGTTAGTCTTTAAAGTTCTGCAGCGTTATTTGGTTTTGGTTTTTTGGGTTTTGATTTCTGATATGCCTGGGTTTGATTAAACTAGTTTCTTTAACTTTCTTTGAATTACCAACACACTCCTGATAGTGGAACCTCGGATAACGATTACATCGGATAATTTTAAAACTAGATAACGTCGGGGAATTTGAGGCAAACATTTGCACCGCACAATGTTAAGATAACATAGTGCAATGCAAATGTTTGCTTCAAATTCCCCAACGTTGATCTCTGCCCCAAAGCTCCCGGTCTCCTTCCCAAACACGCCACCACTGCGCGCTGCGCAGCACCAGTTTGGTTGGGGGGGGGGAAATCGGGCACACGTGCCCTCACCCCAACCCAACCAGCACTTGACTCGATCTGCCTGTCTCTTTGGAAAGGGCAGCAGGGATCCAACGCATGGAATCCCCACAGCCCTTTCCAAAGAGGCAGGAGGATCGACCCCCTGTTCCCCTGTGGAACCAAATCTTAGCATTATCCAAGGTATTACTGTATCCAAATATTAATTGATTCAACAGAGTATATCATGGTCCTTAAAATTTGTATCTACAACTAGTCAGAGACACCAACTATGTTGTGTTTTTGACCAAAGCATCCTCCATCGGATCCCTTGGACAAGGTGAAAGTGGGGGCCACACGTCCGTCTAGCCAGTGGGTGATGTGATATCCAAATGGCTAAAAACTCATATGGAGGAAGACTTGGTTTCTCAGATCCATTTGCATGTGTGGAATGTCATCACAGAGATGTCTACCGGTGCATGGACTCCTCACTGAATAATGACTAAGATATCCAAGGTATCATGGCTTACATATGCCAATTAAAAATTGGCATACCATTACATTAAGCCTTTTGACCTGGTTCCTAACAAAGTTTGTTAGATTTTGTCTAAGTTGATTCTTGTGGGAAGATTGTGACAAATTATTAGGATCCACTTGTGTTTTTATTTTTTGCAAAGATACCAGGATCAAATGTTCTACTAGATTATTAAAATGCAAATTGTGTAAATAGTTCCAAAATCTGTTTAAATCAATGCTCATTCATCTTGTCCTGTTGATTATAGTGGTGGATTTTAATAAAGAGGATGACACATTGCTGTGTGTGTATATTTCTCATTGCCTTTCAATGTCCTGTGCTATGCCTTTGTTCAGGCTGCTTTCTTTTGATGCAGAATTCTCATATCTGATCTGCAAAAGGCCGTGGAAAAACAAAGTAGTTCAAGGTCACCCAGGAATCGTAGATCATTGCCAGGATACAGTTATGAAATATATCATTCACTGGATGAAGTATGTGACGTTAAAATATCTTATACAATTGCAGAAGAACATTCTTATCACTAAATAGGAAGATGGTGGGAAAATAGCATGGCGATGCTGTTATTGTTTTACAAGAAACTTTATAATAATATTTTTAAAGATACATAATATACGAAAGTCCTTAAAATGGTTTTGAAATAAATAAACCTTGCACCCTCTAATGGACAGAAAAGAAGGATTTTGGGGCACAGAGTGCTGGAAACCTATAAAATATGGCAGAAGTGCCCCCGTACCCCCTAGAGAGTTCAATAGTACTTTTTTAGGGAAAAGTCTCCTATCTTTTTTTAAAAAAAGTGGAGGCCCTGAGGGTACATTTGAGCCAATGGTGGGCAGCAAAAAAAAAAAATTGCTACCACACTGTGGGTGGAGCCTACATCATGGGTGATCTAGTCAAACCTGCCATATGGCCATCAAGTCACTAAGACGCTGACTGGGAGGCGGAAGGTCAGTAGTTCGATTCCCGAGTACTGCAGGACGGAATGAGCTCCTGTCTCTGTCCCAGGTCCTGCCAACCTAGCAGTTCGAAAGCAAGAAATTGCAAGTAGATAAATAGGGACCACTTCGGTGGGAAGGTAACAGCGTTCCATGCGCTCCGGTGTCTAGTCATGCCTGCCACATGACCATGGAAACGTCTGCAGAAGCAGACAGCGCTGGCTCTTCGGCTTAGAAACAGAGATGAGCACTGACCCCTAGAGTCGGACACGACTTGGCTTTCAAGCAAGGGAAACCTTTACCTTTACTTACATCTGCAAACACAGGCAGCACTGGCTCTTTGGCTGTAAATGGAGATGAGCACTGCACCCTAGAGTCAGATATGACTGGGTTTTAAGCAAGGGAGACCTTGAACCACTTGCAGGGACAAAACCTGATGTCAAATTTGAATACCAATCAGGGATCTTCTGTTGTTCGGTAAAGGTTGCCCTTGATCGAAAGCCAGTCATTACCAACTCTAGGGTTCAGTGCTCATCTCTGTTTATAGCCAAAGAGCTAGTGGACTTGATCCACAAAAGCTCACATTAAAATACAGCAGTTAGTCTTTAAGGTGCCACAACTTTTTTGTCTTTTTGGTTTTTTTACACTCTGTGATATGCTTGCACAGAATAAAACTGTTTAAATGGTGGCTGTGTTAGTTTGGGCAAGGCAGGGAGGTGGGCATGGCCACCCAATGTCGCTATCCCCCCCCAAAGGCCACCCAATTTCGCCACCACCACCCTGCCCAAAAGCCAGGGGGTGTGAACCTGTTGCTGCCCACCACTGATTTGAGCTCTGGGTGGGGTGCATGTAGCCTACGGGTCACATGCTGCTAATTCCTGTTCTAGACCCTAACCACTAAGCAATTTTAACTTCTGTCACAGTGTGCTAGTTATTTCCTTTCTCATATATGATTTTCCCCTTGTAATAAGAAAAATATTTTATGAATTCTTTTTATAGATTCAAAATTGGATGTATCACCTGAACAAAACTCATTCGGATCTAATTTATATGTTCTGTGTTGGCAAGTCATATGAGGGAAGACCCCTTTTTGTGTTAAAGGTAAATTACAATTGATCAGATATTGAAATCATCATTAGAATGGCTATAGAAGCAGCCACCTAGAAAGAGTATCAAATATGCTATCTTCTGTTTTCCATAAAAGCATTGTAAATGTCAGGTAGCACCATTCAAATATTAGCTTTATTATCAAATGCTGGTGTTGACTTGGGGATCTAATGCATGATTCTTTACAGAGTTGTACCTGAATGCAGAACATGGAAATGTTATTTTATGAACTATGGCCATATGGACTCAGTTCTGGCCAAAAAAAGTAACTTTTCCAAGTTCTGTCTATGTAGCAGCTGTTTGAATTGGACCTAGTGCATTGAAAACCTTTGTACAAATGATCTATCTTTGGTGAAATATTGGTGGTAATAAAATAACTCTTTCCTAATCCCTTGCACTTTCAGATCTAATGACATCTTCAGCAATAATTTTGTCAAGGCTTATTTTATATCAAACACAAACAGTTCTGCTGGTCACAGTTGAACTGATCGCTATAATTTTTTACACATCACAACCATTTACTGGTCGCATTAAAAACATGCACAAGTTAATTTTCCTTTCTGGTTTTCGAAGAGCCCCTATGGTGCAGTGGTAGAGCTGCAGTACTGCATCCAAAACTCTGCTCACAATTTGAGTTCAGTCCTAACAGGCACAAGTTTGATTGAGCCTTCCATCCTTCCCAGGTTGGTAAAATGAGTCGCCAGCATATTGGAGGCAAAATGCTAATTTCCTTGTGGACCACCCTGAGAGTGCTCTAAATGTAATTGCTATTGCTACTTTCAATTCTGACAATATATATATTTCTGTGGATTAATTCCAAAACAAATTTAGTAGAAATTACAGGTATTTCTTTGAGTAGTGTTAAGAAAGCATACGTCAGTTTATATTTTTGAAGATAATAGAACCATGATTTAAGGCACCTAACTTTTATTTTATTTTAAAACAGCATCCTTGCATATTTGCATGGTAAATTCATTTCAGAATTATTGGAGAAAATTGATGGCAAGAGGTGTCATGTTCCAGCAGAAAGAGATTAGAGGTTGCTTGTGACATGTCTTCATGGTTCTTTTATTCCTGCCTGCGCTTCTCATGCTGACCTACATACCTTTACCATTACAGCTAGGCAAAAGATTGCCACGTTACAAAAAAGCTGTCTGGATAGACTGTGGAATTCATGCAAGGGAATGGATTGGCCCAGCCTTTTGCCAGTGGTTTGTGAAAGAAGTAAGCATTGCTTTCCTTACAGTAGCTTGGAAGTATAATGGACCAAATTTCCCAACAACTTTCTACTAGATCATGATTTGGGGGTGGGAACTTCTTTTCATCCTAAGATCTGAATTCACCTTTCTAGAAACTCTTTGGGGGCCACCTTCCAACGATGAACAGGGTTACAGCTAGATGCCTAGGGCACACAGTAGCTTAACTATTACTGCCGAAAACAGCCTTAGGAGAGATGGGTTTTTATTTAAAGTACAAAACCCAGGAATCATCAGGAGAAGGGGCTTAGCCATCTGAAGAGCCCCTGGGTCACAGTAGCCATGCCGGGCTCACTGCTCACAGAAGTGGACGTAAAAGGCACCCACACATGTGCCTATGAACGCTGCCTATGGCATGTACCCTGTTCATCGTTGGAAGGTTTCTGGGGGCAGCAAGGGCAGCGGGGGCTGGATCTGGCCATAGTTTAGGCAGCATTCTGCATATGCATGGGCACGTTTTACTTCTGCTTCCAGTGGGAGGAACCACGTGACCAACCTGTGACCCAAAAAGTTTGGGCACCCCTTATCTAGATAAAAATGCCTACACCGTCACAACAGTGGGTGATTGTGGGTCAGTCATTTGTCTTGTGCTGTTTAACTATCCCACAGCAGTTCCCCCGGTGGCTTAGTAATTAAGGCGCTCAGCTGGAGATGGGAAGGATGGATTTCGATACCTGAGAGCTACACTTGGGGACATGGAAGACGCCTCATTCGGCCATCCCTTAAAAATCCTTTCAATCCAGAGTAATCTCTGACACGAAAACACAACACCTATCCCCACAGGCCTTTTAGGAGGATCCAATGTGAGGGAAAGATGCATTTTCTGCCCTCTGGCCTCCTTGGAAAAAGGAAGGAAGGTTAATATTATAATAAATACACAAATGGTTAATCTGGACCCCGATTAATTTGGTATGTGGGTTCTTCAAAGATGAAGTGCAATACCTCACTGTCACCACAATGAGGTGTACCAGGCATGCATTGTGAATAATACTGGAAGTTTGCTGTATCTTTAGGGTCCCAGGTTTTATTTTATTTCAAATTCAGAAACAGTATATTTAGAGCACAGAAGTCAAATGAATGGAAAACAAGTTATGACCAGCAGGAATTTATTCCTTGATAGTCTGGTCAATCAAGGAATCAAGAAACAGTATAACCAGTAATTTAAAGAGATTCAGTAACACAATGATTTGGAACAAGCTAATCTTAGGCTCAGCTAGGAAAAGTTACTTTCTTCAACGGTAATTTCCATAATCTCCAACCATCGTGGTCGTTGGACATAAATCTTTACTATACTGTATTTTATTAAAATGTCCATCTCTGTATTCCCTTTGGATTAAGAATTTTTCTTTGGGTGAATAAAGTTGACATGTCAATTTCTAAGCGTCTTTCTTCAAGCATAAATATGACTCAGATCCTATTGCTTAGTGAAATTAGTTACAGTGGGTAAGCCCATTTGAATCAGTAGCATTTACAGAGGAATTGACTTACCAAATCCCTACTGATTCAGTGAGTCTAGTTGTGATTTACAATGCTAAATAATAGAATTTTACCAACTGAGTCCCCTTCACAGTGAGAATATTAAAACTGTTTAGTAAAACTGTGATAAAGAGAAGCATTACTGCAGTAGCTGCCTCATGCAGAGGGAATTTTGAAGCAAAAATCACCAGTAGAGATTACAATGAAAGTGAGGTGCAGAAACCTTTCAATCTGTTAAAATTTTAATATTTGCTATATCCTACTTGCAAATGGAATTTTTGACAATGAACATTTCCTCTATTATGCTGTAAAGTAGTGGTTTCCAAAGTGGAGCACACACCCCACAGGGGGACTTTAATTCCCAGAAGCCTAAGTCAGTACATTGGTTGATCAGTGCTTTGGGGAATTGACTTGGGTTTCTGGGAATTGATGTCCAAAAAGCCAAAGGTTGGGAAACACTGGTGTAATGCAAAGATAGGCTACTTCCAAAAGTATTGAGGGCCAATTCTTAAATCGACCACCACTCCCAAAAGAGATGAGTCCTAGGTAGGAGGGCCCTAAGCAATGAGGCTTATGTGGATAGTTGGCTTTTCTCTGTGTGTTT
The DNA here is from genome assembly GCA_030440675.1 of Furcifer pardalis. Lineage (NCBI taxonomy): Eukaryota > Metazoa > Chordata > Lepidosauria > Squamata > Chamaeleonidae > Furcifer > Furcifer pardalis. The sequence continues at coordinate 83,448,570 of CP126891.1, forward strand.
GTTAAAATTTATTATAATGGGAATGACATTACAATGCATGTTTATATTTGTAAAAGTCAAAGGCATTGCTATGCTATGAGATCTTTTCTGGGGCAGTCACTTGTGCCTGTCCTTGATATTCCTGATAGCGGCCATGCTTTGCATTGTAATGTCTCTCAAGGTTTGTTTTTTCTTTCCTGCAGGGCCCAGAAATTCACTCCAAATCAGGCATACTAGTTTTCTTGTGAATTCTTCAAAGGACTAATGGTTTATCCATGGCTCCTGAAATACATAGAATTCCAATGCAATTGTTCTTCTCTTCTTCTTCTCTTTGTACGCATAGGGATATAGTAGATTGGGTGACATGTTAGGACTCAGGGGTCCTCACTTCAAATCACGACTTGGCCATGGAAACCCATTGAGCGATGAGGTGGAATTGGCCAGACCACATTTTACATATCTCAGTTACAGTACCTTGAAAGCTCTGGTCTATTAGGTAAAGGTCACCATTGCTCGAAAGCCAGTCATATCTGACTCCAGGGTTCAGTGCTCATCTCTGTTTATAGCCAAAGAACCCAGCACTGTCTATGTCTGCAGATATATGGTCACGTGGCAGGCATGATTAAACACCTGAGTGCACAGAACACTGTTTACCTTCCCAAAGAAATGGTACTTATTTATCTACTGGTACTTGCAATTTCTAGCTTTTGAACTGCTAGGGACTGGGACAGAGACAGGAGCTCACTCCATTGTGCAGTACTCAGGTCTCAAACTGCTGACTTGCCGACCTTCTGACCTTCCAGTCATCATAGTCAGCATCTTAACCATTAAGCCGCCGCAGTCCCTTGAAAGCTCTATTAGGATTGCTATAAGTCAGTTTCAATTTGGCAGCACGTAACTGATTCAATTGCAGGAAGCATTATAGTGGGTTATCAGGTGAATGTACATTTTAAAGTTTGTTTTCTATTTAATAGCACTCCCTTATTATGATTTCTCCACTCCCATAACACTTATCCATAATTTGTAACTCCTCATACACCAACCATAATTTATGTTTTTATTTCTTAAAAAAAAATTCTCCTCAATACTTTTATAATGAGACCCATAATTAATTCAACAATGAATTTTAAACGTAAGCCTTATTTCCACCTCTTTTCTGGATGCATTCTAAAACTTCCAGTTACTTATACTTAATTCTAGTGAGCTGCAAAATGAAACATTTGCCCTGAATAAATTAATGAAACTTATAATTCATTTTAATGGCTGATTTGGAAAAGTATCCTTACCTACCAACTTTTTTATAATGTATTGCAAAAGTCCCACATTGCATTCTGTGGAAAGCCACACAGTTGAAACAGAACAGCTTTAGCAACAGTCACAATTCAATACTTTTCTACTGCACCAACTGTTCTCTTATCAACAAGTCTAGGAAGGAGGAAGCAACCAGAGAGCTGTCAATTCATAATGCAAAACAGTTAACAAGGAGTGACAGAAATTAAACATATCTGATGTCAATTGAATGATTTAAGAGTAATCTGAGGGCAATTAAGAGGGAGAAATGTCAGGAACTGACAGCCAACCTCTTAATTATTAAAAATTATGATGAAGACAACTAGGGAGAGCTGCTAGGGAGAGTGAAGTTGTTTTGCCAAATTTGGCATCAAATTGTTTCAGTTTTTCTAAACCTTTTTAAAATAAAATTTTGTTTTCCCCAGTGGGCTTGGTGAACCTAAAAATGCCTTGGGGGCCTTAGTGTACTTCACAGGATGCAGGATCCTTACTTCGCCAGTAAAGATTCAGCATTATTTTACTGGGATGAGAATAGTTCTTTGTTCTCCAATAATATTATAGGAAGAGAAGAATTAAGATTGCATTGTGCAAGAGTGCTCAGAGCAGTGAGAATATTGGCCAGATGAGAACCACAGCCCTTTGGCTTCAAAATGTGTATGCTCCACCAAGTTCTTTCATGGGTTCACCTGATCATAGTTCTTTCTCCTGTTCTGTTTAGATCAGTGGTGGCCAAACTATGGCCCATAGGCCAGATCCAGTCCCTGACACCAATGCATCTGGCCCATGCTGCCCTGGTGTGTGTTTTACTTCCACTTCCAGGATCGATGAGGGTGGTACAGGCCAGATGAATTGGCACCAAGGGCTGGATCCAGCCCAACAGCCATAGTTTGGGCATCCCTGTTTTAAGCAGAGAAAATGGCAGCTTAAAATCTATCTCATCCTGTTGCAAAATAGATTGCAAAGCGTGTTTTACTTCCACTTCTGGTGGTAGAAAGCACACGACCAGCTCGTTGAGCCACATGTCCAGCCCACTGAACCACGTGACCGGCCCATACCCCAAAAAGTTTGGCCACCCCTGGTTTACACAGCTGCAGAATTCACACATTTATATAGTCACGTAGAATGTTGGATGTCTGAGAGTGAAAACAGCCTACAGCAAACTCAGCTGTAAAATGTAGCCTGATGCAGCAGTTTTATTTTTGAATAATGACTTTCCAAATCCTCTGACTGCTATGCTGGCTTGTGGATTCTGGGAACCATAGTAGAAAAAGGCAACTTTTCCCTTTTTTGATTGGGAAACTATTCTTCAAGCTGACTAGTACTTGATCATTATCTTAATGCTGTTACATGAGAAGAATAATTATCCCAGTTTTTACTCATCAAATATACTGCAGTTGTTAGAAACATTGGGCCAAAAGGTTGGATTAAAGTCCTGAAGGATGAAAATGATAGCTCTTAATTTGTTCAAAGACCGTATAGAGATGGCTTCATCCTGACATATGCAGAGACAATGATGACAACGCTGACATTAGTAGTGATTTTTTGAGGATATGCATCAGTGATGGGATGTAACAGGTTCTCACCAGTTCGCCAGAACCGGTAGTAACTTTCCCCAGTGTCCTGGAGAACCGGTAGCAGCTTTTTTGGGGGGAACCACCTTAGGGGCTTACCTTTTCACTGGTTCCCCCACTGCACATGCGCACCAAGCACTTGGTGTGCATGCATGCCTACAGTGTTTGGCGCGTATGCACGGCCTCCTTGCTGGCCTCCTTGCTGTCCTTGTGTTGTGGGTGGGTTGAGGGGTGTGGGTGTGCCTATTTTTATTTTATTTTATTTTATTTTATTTGGCTCCGCCCATGATGTTATGACATCATGATGTTAGCTCCACCCACACTGTGATGACATCACAGTGGGGTAGTAGAATTTTTGACATCCCACCACTGATATGCATGATACCTTTCCTTCACTTTGTCAGTAGCCCAAATTAAACCTCAGACATCCAACAATAAAGGGAGTTCTTCCAAGCCCAACTTCATTGATTAGCATTAGAATAGACAGTACATATAGTGTACCATTAGAAAAGAGATTTCCTTGAGAATCAAAAGATGTCTGATTGTCACAACATGAACTTATTTCATTTTCTGTAGCTGGCAAATTATCATGTTCTGCTTTATGTTTGATCACTAGGAGATAAATAAATATCTCCATTTGCAATTCTGCTTGCTCAGACACAAAGTCTTGAGAGAACCACATCTCTGGAACATGAATGCACTTTCAACTCCAAACCATGTACCATCTCTATCATACAGTTTTACTCTCAAGAAACCCTGTTCTTGCATCTCTCAGTTTAGAAGATAAATACAGATTATGCAAGAGGGGATCTGCAAAGATATTGAGAGGTGAAGTGACAGATACCCCATCTTTCCCTACCACTCCTGGGAGAATGACAGACATAATTCAGAAATGAGAAACTCTTTCCTTTTTCATTAACACTCTTTGAATACCTTGAGTGGCACACTGACAAGGGAATTGTACTAAAAATGTATCCCATGATTCAGTTAGATCACTGTACAGTATAGTGATATCATGTTCCCTCTTCACAGGTTATGCAAGGAACCTGAATAGAAAAGGCATGTTTTGAATCTGCACTTTACTATTACTCACATAAAGCTGCCTCAAGCTGCTTATGAAAGCAACTTAAAAAAGAAATTGGATTAATCATTAAATTCCAAAAAGCTTAAGAACAAAAATCAGCACTGTTAGACCTGACCAGAGTCTAATCCAGCTTCCTATTTCTCTCGGGAGCCAACCAAATGCCTCTGGAAAACCCTGAAAGCAGGACATTATTTCAACAGCCTATTCCTATTGTTGCTCCTCAACAAGATATTCACTTAGAAGAATGATGGTGAACCTTAGCACTCCAGCTGTTGTTCAATTTCCAGAGGCCCTGATCAGCAGGAGTGCTGACTTGGGTTCTGGTAACTGAAGTCCAAGGACACCTGGAGTGCCAAGGTTCACCATCATGGCCTTAGAACATCCACCAGAATTAGCAAGATGTGACACTGGTTTTTTTCCTAGAACCGGTTTGAAAATGGCCAAATCTCTTCCCTTCCCTAAAACAGTAGCCACAAAGGCCAAATGAGGATAGGTAAAGGTCACCCTTGTTCAAAAGCCAATCATATCCGATTATAGAGTATGGTGCTCATCTCTGTTTACAGCCCAAAAGCCAGCACTGTCTGCATCTACAGACATTTCTGACACCAGAGCATATAGGGCACTGTTACCTTCCCACCGAAGTGGTACCTATTTATCTACTTGCAATTTCTTGTTTTCGAACTGCTAAGTTGGAAGGAGCTGGGAGACAGACGGGAGCTTACTCTGTCTTGCAGCACTCTGACCTGCCAACCTTCCAGTCACCAAGTTCAGCTTCTTAACCACTAAGCCATAACAGTCCCTCAAATAGGGATACAGTAGTCCGCAGTGAAGAAGCATTCGGTTTTGCAACTACAACTTCTAGAATCCTTTGGCTACGTTTCTTGTGATTCTGGGGGCTCTAGCCCAGAAAAATGTTTCTGATTGCTGCAACAGTGACTATGGGAAGAGTGGATAATATTTAATGTCATGGAGGGATGTGCCCACACAGCCTTTTTTCTTCCCCTTTGGAAAAAAAAGTAGGCTTTCTTCAGGATGAAGATAATCCTCCAAAGCCTTTGGCGAGCCTGGAGAAGACTCTTGTCACAGACTCTTGTGAGGATAAGTTGGACTGCCCAAAATCTACACATTGGATTTTGGGGCAGACCACTGTTCCGGGTTGTATATGACTAACAAAAAATTGATAATTTTAAAAAAGTTATAAAGTGGCATTTTTTAAAAGTTACATCTACCAATTTATATCCATTTGTAGGCTCTCCAGACATATCAAAGTGACCCAGCCATGAGAAGAATGCTAAATCAAATGTATTTCTACATTATGCCTGTTTTTAATGTGGATGGATATCATTTTAGCTGGACCCATGTAAGTAATTTTTCTGACACTGAAGTGTGAATTAGTACAGCTCAGATTTTTATTTATATCGCCAGTTCTGGTATTTAAGAATATATCTTTTTAAAAATTACACAAATTATGCAATTTCATGGAAATTTCAACCATGATCTATTATATTCATATGTTGCATGTTTATGATGTATCTGATGTATATATGTTTTCCATTAATGCTATTAAAATATATGGATAGGATCGATTTTGGAGAAAAACAAGGTCAAAGAATCCAAAGTTCCACTGCCATGGTGTAGATGCTAATCGTAACTGGAAAGTGAATTGGTGTGGTAAGTTGAGAAACATTCTGCTTTTAGATCAAAGGCTTTTTTAAACAATATTATTATCCAGAGTGTTAAACAGCAGTGAGGGGTTTTCCTGCAATATATCATTGCTGTCATTTTGAGTATTCTACTGGAATCATGCCAATGTATCTCTCCTTTTATTTTATTAACTTTTAGGGGATTGGAGACACCAGTTTTAGTTTGTGTCCTTGGCGCATGATCTGCTTCTTTCTAAGATGGGTGGAGAATGTGTGTTTGTCCAGATATTTTTGGACTGCAACTTCCATTGGTGTTAGTCAGAACTCCCCATGATAAGCAATGAAAGGGACTGCAGTTTAGTGACAAAAGGAGAGCCACATTTCCAGGCCTGTGCTCGACACCTTGAAAGGGCACTGGGCAAGCATTATGGGGAGGGCTTGGGTGTGATCCCACACATGCCTGTTACTTCCACCCCCTGCCCCCTCCAGGCGGTGTGGCTGGTGAGCAGCTGGATCCCTTCTCTTTGTTTTTGGACTGCAGCAGGAATCCTCTCTCCACCTGTACACAGTGTGCACTTTTCCATATTTTGTTGTGCATTTGTGCCATCTGATCCTGCCGCCCCCACTTGTCGGTCTGTGGAAAGGTTGTTTGGCATGAAGTTAGTCTGTTTTGTGGAAAAGGTTGGGGACATCTCCTGTAGCCCTTTGCAGCCTTAGTCTTCTGTTGTGGGGGTACCTGACTTCAAATCTCTAGAGATTAAACAAATTGGAAAAATAAATGGAGGAAAAGGATCATGAGAAGTCTGTCAGTTAGAGTTAAATAGCATAATTACAAAATGTTATGGAGGTGATACTTGACTCCAGTTTGGTTACATCAGATGGATAATACAAAAACTAAAAATTGTTGGAGACGTAAGAATAGACTGGGGACGTATGAACATATGTGGTGGAGTTGTAAAGTGACTATGGATTTTTGGGCAAAGACAGAGAAGGAGATATTGGGAATAATGGGTGTTGACCTTAAGCTGGAGTCAAGTGCTGCCTTATTGACAGATGTAGATAATATGGACATAGATGCAAATACAAAAGACTTATTATCTATAATGTTAACAACAGTAAGACAATGTATTGCAAGAAATTGGAAAAATGATTCTTTGTTAAAATTGGAAGATTGGTACAAAGAAATGTGGGAAATTGCGTTGAATGATAGGCTTACATGGGAATTGAACAAAAAAGGACATAATTAAAGAAAATAAGTTTTGGAAAATAAGAAGTTGTGGAATATATGTTGGTTAAACTAAAGGTGGTAGGCCAGCACCAGATCATACGGATTATGTTTTGTTTTGTTTTTATGTCTTTTTTATTATGTTATACACTGTTTAGTAATGTAATGTTATTATGTTTTCCCCCTTTTTTCTGTTATGTTTTAAAAATTCAATAAAATTATTTTAAAAATCTAGAGATTATTGGGCTACAATCCAAAAATCTCTGTCTGAATCATGCTGGCAGAAGAGCATGAAGTTTGTTCATTTAAAAAAAAATTATCGGAAACTCTATTGCTTTATTATAAAGATTAAATTTTTATTGAGATAAGTGTTATAATTTTATATCCCTATTATGAAAAAAATATATTAAATGGTAAACCCCAATGGAAATTCATTCCTTCTTTCAGTCAGTTTTACCTTTTATGCCACCAATACATGCATTCATGCAACTTTACTCAAATTGAATTCGTTTCTTTTCGCCCCCCAGACAGACTAGCATAGAGAGAAAATATTCTTAGAACATTTATTTCTTTTGATGTAAATGATTTTTTAGATACAAAAAAGGAGACATAGAATAGCTTTATATTTGCTCAAGGACAAGAAACCAAGCAAGAGCAATGACAAAAGCTTGAAAATCTTTTGCTCTGAATCCTATGAACATTTGTCATGTTATATTGGTTCTCTCTATGAGACAAAATAATGAACAGCGAAAATATATTTTATATTATCTAGCCTGTCTTTAAATTTTTCTTCAACATACTTATGGAGATGATTTAGTTCCATCTCTAATATAGAAGCCTTGAAATTCTTAACGGGTGCCTGAGGGCAGGTGTTTCTGAACATAAATCCTATTTTTTTTTTCATTTTGTTTGACATGTTTGACATTCAGCAAGCTAGATGGTTTCTTTTTCTTCAAGGCACCATATCTGTGTCAAATCTGTTTTGCTTCTTTTCTGGCACAAGCAATTTAACATAATAATCACTGCTTGTTGGGTTTTATTTTGCATGGAATGCAGCAAGAAATATCTTCAGAATCTGGCTTTATTAGCCAACGGCTACCTACAAAGGAGTTGACTTATTTAATTATACATCCATAATGTCTGACAATAGAAGCAAAGTAATAGTAGTGGTGGTGGTGGTGGTGGTGGTTCTTCTCCTCCTCCTCCTTTTTCTTCTGGTGTCGAGGGAGATAGAAGACCTCTGGGTCTTCCTTGTAGTCTTTGTCCTTCTCCTTTTTCCACATATGCCTTATATTGTATGGAATTCCAAGACATTCTCTCCAGATGGGCAAACCACTTTATATGTTGTCTCTGTATGTAGTTTAAGAGAAGCAAAGTTTGATTGCAAATTAAGCTGTGTTTGTGAATATGGTCACATGGATACTTTTATAAGAATTCCAGAAAGCCAGACTACAGTCCTATATAAATCCTATAATATTACAGTACCTGGAATCATCTAGATCAGGGGTGCTCAGACTACGGCCTGTGGGCCAGATCCAGCCCCCAACACCAATTCATCCAGCCCATGAAGCCCTCGTCACTTCCAGAAGTGGAAGTAAAACGTGCCCGGTTGGGCACGTTTTACTTCTGCTTCTGGGAGTGATGAGGACTTCACAGGCCAGATGAATTGGCTACGAGGAAGACCCTGCAGGTCATAATGACTGGCCCCCTGAACCACGTACTGGCCCATGGCCCAAAAAGTTTGGACACAGTGGTGGGTTGTTACCCGGTCAGCCCCACTCGGCAGAACTGGTAACAACATTACGGAGGGGGGTCACCAGGTGGGTGGAAAAATGCCGGGTGACCCGGTGTGGTCGCCTCTCTGGGCCCCCTCCGGAAGTGACTTCCAGGCAGCCAAAATGGCTGCCCGAAACTGCATGCATCAAACCTCTATTTGACGCATGCACAGTAAAAAAAAATAGCACTGCACATGCGTCAAATAGAGGTTAGATGCATGCGCAGTTCCGGGCAGCCATTTTGGCTGTCCGGAAAGGAAGCACGGTGCATGGAAAAGCGGCGGTGGCGGCCTTGTCACCCCACTGTGCCACCGTGGCAGTTTGCCACCGCAGCGCCATGTTTCCTGCCTGCCTGCTGCAGGTAAGTTTTCTTGGGGTTTTTTTTTGTTTGTGGTGGGGGTGGGGGGTTGAGGGGGTGTTTGTGTGTGTGTGTGTGTTTATTTTATTTTAATTTATTTATTCATTTTTATTTGACTCCCCCCACAACGTCATGATGTTGGCTCCACCCACAACGTCATGACATCATGACATTGGCCCCACCCACGACATCCATGACATCACGGTGGGGTAGTAAAATTTTTGACATCCCACCACTGCTGGACACCCCAATCTAGATAACCCAGTAGGCTTATAATCTATATCAGTTTGTTAGGAAACAAGTCAGTGTGAAAAGAATTTCTTAAACGGAGTAGCTTTGAAAAGTACTGGTCTATAACATTTGCAAAGATTTTAAAGAGAAGCTTCTTGTGCTTGGCAGTTGGATAGCTTGGTAGTGAATAGTATACAATTTACATTTCCCTATCCAGCCCTACTCTTTTGTTCTTGGACAAAACTAATCTTGATTTGCACATTTTTGCTGGTGAGCAATAAGAAAATCATCAGGCCCTAAACCACAAAGAGCATTGCTAGAGTTTTCCTCTGATTATGGTAAATGCTGCTTATTTACCTCTTACCTACCAAGCAAACAATGTAATCCTATTATATTATGAAGTATCAGCATGAAATATTGGTTATCCCCTTAACACTGAAAAGGGATTATTATTCAAATATTATTCTTCATATAACAAAGTGTTCAATAAGCTCCTTGTAGCAGAAAAATAAGCAGTGATAAATGTCTCATTGCTATGCCACATTGCTTAAAATATGTATTATATGATGTATAAATCCATTATATAAACATTAAGTATATAAGACATCTGGCCACTGCTAGACATAATTAAAGACATTTCTGAACTCAAAATCAGAAACTAAGTAAATTTCTTGATCATTAAAACACAGCTAATGAATGGAAAGCATGACATTTGCATTCTTACATTCATAACAAACTTAAGTAGAGCCATGTTAGATCAAACAAACAACCTTCCAAAATCTATTTTATTTAACTGTTTGCAGGAAAAATTCCAGGCAGCGTTGTTTAATCTAAATGGGGTTTCCAACCTTTTTGGTCCCCATACCCCCTTTTAGTAAATTATTCAGTACATTCTATTCATTCTAATAAGAAATAAATTCTTACATTTACTATGCAGATTCAAAGAATATAAGAAATAAACAGTAATTAAGTTTTCATAAAAGTTTTATTCGGTAAATAAATCAATTACATTATTATAAAATTGTAAAATCTTTATATAACTACAGTAAAATCGACTGGCGAGACCCTTGATTCTGTTTCTTATCCACCAACAGTTTTATTCTTGGTACAGTTTTTGTACTAGATACCCACATATGATGTTCAGCCTTCAGTTTGTTTCTTGTTTGGGACTTAATTGAAAACAGAACTGAGAATCTTGATTGACATAGGTAAGTTGTTATAAATGGAATTATAGCCATGTAAGCACGTTTGGTGATAATAGGACATGCTTCTCTAAGTGTACAACCAAAATTTTGTAACTTCATTGATTGTAAAGCAAAACAATCACACTTATAGCACCATATGATTGAAATTTAATTTGGAGTTCCTTGTTATTGCGGAGATCAATTTGTTTGTCTTTCACTGAGTCATCGTCACTTATTTTTTCTAAATCAATATGAAAAGAGTTCTGTATCCAAACTTCATTCATTTGGTCAGGAATTACTCTTGCAACTGCCTCTATCATGCTATCACAAATTTCCTGTTTCAGTTCATATGCCAGATATGAAGTGATTTCATCAAGATATTTGAAATTGGCAAAGTTACCTAGTTCCACCCTTCTTCCCCAGAGAGTCAATTTTTCTTGAAATGATTGCATCTTTTCTTCAGCCTCTGCAAGAATGACATCTGTATTTGCAGTGAAATGTTCACATAATTAAGAATTCCAGATACTGTACATCAGAAAGAAGCCAGAGAAACCTCAAAGTTTGTATCTTTGAAATATGAAGCAAAAGCAGATTCTTTTTCAACTAAAAATTTTCAGTTAACTTTCTAAGTTTGAAAACTCTTCCTAAATCATTTCCTCTGGATAGCCATTGTTATCCAGACTGATTCTTGGGAGGCAAGCGATGAGAAACCTGGGGAACATAGTGAAAAGCAGAGACATCAAATTGCAAACAAAAATTCGTATAGTCAAAGCAATGGTATTCCCTGTGGCAATGTATGGTTGTGAGAGCTGGACCATTAGGAAAGCTGAGCGCAGAAGGATGCCTTTGAGATGTGGTGTTGGAGGAGAGTTTTAAGAGTCCCCTGGACAGCAAGGAGAACAAATAGGTCGATCTTGGAAGAAATCAACCCTGACTGCTCCTTAGAAGGGCAAATAGTAAATATGAAGTTAAGGTACTTTGGACATCAAATGAGAAGAGAAGACTTGCTTGAGAAAGCCTTGATGCTTGGAAGGGTTGAGGGAAAAAGAAGAAGGGGACGGCCAAAAATGAGACGGCTAGATGGTATTGTGGACACAATGAGCACAGAGCTGAGCGAGTTGAGGGGGATGGTGGAGGACAGGAGTGCCTGGTGGACAGTGGTCCATGGGATCGCAAAGGGTCGGAATCGACTGTGCGACTGAACAACAAAAAACCATTGTACTTTTGTATGAAGCAGCAGCATATGTTCTCCTCCAAACTATTCACACAAAGATTTAAACACATGTGATTCAATGCTTTTGCTTTGATAAAATTCACAACTTGAACAACATCCAAAATGACTTTCAAATTATGTGGAAGTGTTTTAGATACTAAAGCATACTGGTGAAGGATGCAATGGCTTCTAAAAAAAAAATTAGGTTGATTTCTTTAGCTAAAATGGTGTAACCTGATTCCCCCCCAAAAAAAAACATAGTGGGAGAACTGTCAGTATAAGATTCTACTAATTCCCATGAAAGGCTATTTGAATAATAATAAAAAAACATTCACCAAATTCATAATGTCCACTGCCTTTGTTGTTTCTTTCAAGGGTTTACAAAAAAGAAATTCCTCTTTTATTTCATTCTGATGTATATACAGTATCTAGTAAGAACAAGAAGCTGTGCAGTTAGAGACTTCAGTTGATTCATCTAACTGTAAACTAATTCTTGCCATCCTTTTCTTAATTTCCTCCAAAACCTGTACACTTATGTCTCCTGACATTTCTGACAACTGATCACAAATTGTATTAATTTATAATGGTATTTGCAGAATTTTAAAGACAACCCACAGTTTAATGACTGCTCTGGAAGAGGCAGCGTGAATGTGGAAGGCAAAGTTGTCCCACTGCGATCAATCACCCTTCTCCCCTTCTGTGCTCGGGTCAGTGCTGCAAAGAGGGGAAGAGGCAATGAATCGCAGTGAGGTGACCTTGTCTTGCACGTTCATGGCACCTTTTCCAGAGCCATCGCTAAGGCACTGGATTTGAAAGACATCCCACTCTTTAGTGATGGCTCTGGAAGAGACACCATGAATACACAAGGCAAAGTCTCCCCACTGCAATTGTGTCACCCACAGAGTCCAAAATGGCTGCAGATGGTCTCATTCATTCATTCATTCATTCATTCATTCATATTTATATTGCCACCCATTCGCCAAAGTGACTCAGGGTGGCTTACAGACAAAACAGCAACAGTACAGTAAAAATTATATACCCCCTCAGATGCAATGCACTCTGGGTAATTCCTGGTCGTAAGGCAAAAAATATTGTGAAACAGGACATCATTTCCTCTGGATTTCCAGTCATAAACTGCAGCAAACGTAAGCCAAGGAAGTCAGGAACTGGGGTTTTACTGTAATTTAATTTTTGTATACCATGAATATGCTGACAAAACAAAGGCTCACAAATATGGGCATTATATATAGGACTGTTTTGATTTTATTTAGTGGTGGTTGTTTGCTTTGTTGGGGGAGTTGTAAGTGGTCATGTAGTATTTTAAGTTCTAGTTTGCTTTCATATCTATCAGCATTTCTTTTTCTTTTCAATGTGTAGATGAAGGTGCTTCCCCTCATCCCTGTGATGACACATACTGTGGTCCTTTTCCCGAATCAGAGCCTGAAGTGAAAGCTGTCGCTCACTTTCTTCGCAAACACCGGAAACAAATAAAAGCCTACTTGTCGTTCCATGCATATGCCCAGATGTTGTTGTACCCATACTCTTACAAATATGCAACGATTCCAAATTTCTATCATGTGGTAAGTATATAAGAATCTAAAATATGTCATTTCTGTTCTTTTAGATGAATGAGGGAAACAACTTCTTCTTTGTGGACAGGCAGTAAGTAAGTAAAATTGTCAAGTTCATTAAAACGAAAATTTGCTTCTGGCAGTTTATAGAGAGAGGTAACAGAGAATTATGGGGTTTGGATGGTAAGAATTTCAATGTTGTTTGTTTCCATCAATGTAGCTGATGTTATGCTGAGGCCAGGTCTAACAAAAATTGCACTGCTATACTGGTCATGAGGTCTCTCAGTCACTAGTTCCATTCCAGCCACTTTGGGTCTGTACCCTGCTGTCCCCCAATGTGTTTCCTGGAGCAAAGTTTGTCACATTTGTATTTCCTGTACACGTCCGCTAGGAAGACACTCTTATTACTTGAAAGTCCCTCAGTATTTATTGTGGACTGGTGAGTTGACCAGAATAAATGAAACTGAACCACCAGTGTCAAGAATAAGATTTTAGAAATTAGGAAGTTAAAGCCTGAAATGGTATGGCAGAAAAGCAGACTAAGACATAAACCAACAGAAAACAAAAAAGAGGAAAGAAAGCAAATGAGAGATCTCCCCCACACTCCCAAATGTGTTTGTGTTCAACCTTAGTTCCAACAGATGATGGGCTTTCACTATTTCTGCTAGCTCTCAACTTCACAGCTAACCCGAGTTATGTCTTGGGATGCCAGTATTTTCAGGTGCACAAAAGAGAAATGACACAAAAGGTGCCTTCTGAGACGATCAATACAGCCATTTATCCTGTTCTTCAAGGTGTATTTTGGACATGTTGATCTGCCTTTTTTCTGGCAACTACACTTGCCCCAACACATTGCATTTTGCATCCAGGGAGTTTTAGTATTTTGTCCCAGCCAGGTATATACAACAGCCATGGGTCATTTACAGCAACGTTCTGCACATGCACATTTTACTTCCGCTTCCAGGTGGGAGGAACCATGTAATCGGCATGCTCGACCACATGACCAGCCCATGGCCCGAAAAGTTTGGGCACCCCTTCCTTAAGGTTTCAAAACTGCTTCCAGTGTCAACGTTCAGGATTGTGAAGCAGCTTATATTGGGAATTGAACACTTCCCCTCCTCCTCTGTAGAAGGGCATGGAAAGTGGAATTACTGTACTACAATTTTGTTTGCTATCTGATAACTCTTGTGCTTCTTCACTTAGACGACAGTATAAAAATATTTTTCTTTCTTTTTCTGTGTAGAGCCAATTGAGAAGCTGTGGTTTCAACAGATGCTACTCAGGAGAAAAAAAGCTGATTTTTTTTTAGTGTCACCTAAGTGATGCAGCACAACAGTGATCAAATAGCGGGGGCAAGGGAATCAATAATGTTAGCTTCCAAAATTGAGGGACTGCTTGAGGTGCATTGTGCCCTTTGGACATGAAGAGCAAACCAAACAGGACATTGTATCTTCCCCTGACTTTCTGCAACTGATAGCAGGCCTTGTGGTTCTGCTGTAGGCTGGTGTACTGTTCTTGGATCATGTGCCATTGCAAAAGAGAGACATGCCCCAGCATCCTGTGACAGCATGAGGAAACCTGGGGTCATGTCTTGACCCATTCAGCCCAGCCATGGTAGGTAGCCAAAGCACTTTCCTAAGTCAACAGGAATAGTTATCTTTGTGAGGATAATGTCCTCAAAAACAAGTTAAGTAAAAATAAAGATCACCCTTGTTCGAAAGCCAGTTGTATCCAACTCTAGCCAAAGAGCCAGTGCTGTCTGCATCTGCAAATATTTCCATGTTTTTCTTGTCATAAGAAAAAAGGCATGACTAGACATCAGAGTGCATGGAACACTGTTACCTTCCCACCAAAGTAGTACCTATTTATTTACTTGCAATTTCTTATTTTCAAATTGCTAGGTTGGCAGGAGCTGGGACAGATAACTGGAGCTCACTCCATCATGCAGCACTCAGGCCTCAAACTGCTGATCTGCCAATTGTTTTCTACCTGTTTAAATAGAGAAAAAGAAGCAGGCTTCTCCCTGATGTCACACCTCACCCATGCTTCACTTGTATATTCACTGGGACTTCTTGAGAGGAGAACCTGCAATTGGACACATGTAGATTCTCCAGATGTTCATATATCCTAGTCACACAGAGTTCCTTATAGCTTGAAAAGCCAACAAACACATAGTAAGTACCTCACCGAGCACATAACTCTGCAGAGTGGAACTCATATCAGAGTTTGGAAACATTTTAGGAGACTGGAGACTACAGTGTCCTAAATGTGCCAGTTAGCATGACCAGTAGCCAGTAGGTTTTCCCTAACCATGGCTTTCTGGCAAGAATATGACTATCTTATTGAAGTAACATTTAATTAGACGATTTTTATCCTGATCTTATGTAGAATTCGGTGTTCATAACTGCAAAGGAACAAGATGTAGAGAGAATAGATCAGGAGTGCCCAAACTATGGCCCATGGGCCGGATATGGCCCACGCCACCAATTCATCCAGCCCACACCATCCTTGCCACTTCCAGGGGCTGTAGTTTGGATCTGTCCCATGGCCCATAGTTTGCGCATCCTTGGTGTAAACAGAGAAAATGGCAACCTAAAAATCTATCTCATCCTGTTGCAAAACAGATTGCAAGGCACATTTTAGTTCCAGTGGGAGGAACCATATGACCAGCCCGCTGAACCATGTGACTAGCCTGCTGAACCACATGACCAGCTCACAGGCCAAAAAGTTTGGGCACTCCTGGGATAGATGGATTATTTGGTACAGTTACAGTTTTAATAGCTTGGACCAGGGTAGGTTTGAAACTCAATGCAAGCCTACAATTTATCAGGATAGCATTAGACATATTTCCCCTTGTCTACAGGATTTGGACTGTGGTAGCTTAGTGGTTAAGATACTGAGCTTGAAGACTGGAAGGTCGGAGTTTGATACCTGAGTACTGCACAATGGAGTGAGCTCCTCTCTCTGTCCCAGCTTCTGCCAACTTAGCAGTTCAAATGCAATAAATTGCAAGTAGATAAATAGGAACCACTTTGGTGGGAAGGTAAACAGCAGTCCGTGCACTTCAATGTCTAGGCATGTCTACCACATGTCCATGCAAAAGTCTGCAAACACAGACATTGCTGGCTCTCCAGCTATAAATAGATGAGCACTGAACCCTAGAGTTGGATACAACTGGCTTTTCAGCAAGGGAGACCTTACAGGATTTGACAAAGAAGAGAACATAGGAAGGCACTTCAAAATTAGAAAATAACATACCGTACTATGCAGAGTTTTGCCATTTTAGATTTTGTTGGTCTTAGTATCTAGATGTCTATCTGTTTGTCTGCCTGTTTAGTATTCTGCTTTTCTCCATGAACCGTGACCCAAGGCAGCCCACAAAACAGCTAAAATTGTGCCTGGAAACAGAACAGTTGTGAGTGAAGCTGGAAGGGAGATACCTAGCTATGCCCCATGTAATTATGATCCCTCTTCCTAGCCAGATGTTATGTTCACTATTAATCCTGACTTTCTCTTGGAGGGGGCGATAAAAAGCCCTGATTGTAATACCATGTGGGGTTTCATCATCACTCTAAACAGTCTGAGCTCCTGCCCTCTTCCCTGCCCTGCATTCTATCCATATTGACATTATCTGCCCAATAGTGAACAATTCTTGTCACAAGAAAAATGCAGCAACAGAACAAAGCTTGTGTACCAAGAGACACATCACAAGGCTTTGTTGCTCTGCTTGTATGTTTACAGAGAGAAGAACAGAGCACTGAAGAAAAAGGTCACAAGCCGTCAGGTGCAAAAAAAAAAAAGAACATTTACACAATTAACAAAGCACCATCTAGCTCCCAAGGTTACCACAGTTGCCATGGAAAGGAAACAAGGCATCTTTACCCAGTGCCTTAAAAAACAAACCATGTC
This sequence comes from Furcifer pardalis, assembly GCA_030440675.1. Lineage (NCBI taxonomy): Eukaryota > Metazoa > Chordata > Lepidosauria > Squamata > Chamaeleonidae > Furcifer > Furcifer pardalis. Next base: position 83,465,603 of record CP126891.1, read on the forward strand.
AGATGTGGTTTCAGCTTATTGAGCACATGTAATGGCCTACACTGGCTGTGAAGCAGAGTGACAAATAATTGTCTTTCCCCTTCTCTTGGGGCTGACTTCACAAGTCCCTCAGATTTATTTTGCATGTTGAGATTGGCCTGCAGATGAAAGCTTTTCCTTCAGTTTTAGTATTCAGAAATGAGGGAACTCTTTAATAATTCCTGAGTTGAAAGCAAACAGGCTTCTGTCCAGTTTTCTCCACAGAATAGTGCTGCCAATCACTCTTTGAGTTAATGTGTTCAATTATTTAGAGCTTTGAAACCAGAGACCAGGACATTCAATGCCCCACATTTCAACTTTATCTGAGGTTGTGTTTTGCATCCAATGCAGAAAGTACTTGTGTTGGTTATTTCAATCGTCAAGAGATGTTGTCGTTTGAATGAAACATCCAGATAGTTTTCTTCAGTAACTACAATCATGGGACCTGTAGTGGAGTTGCGAGGCAGTGTAACAAAGGGGAGGACATTTCTACTGAATACTTTTCCTACAAGATATATGGGACTAGAGACAAACTTACAATAAAAGCTAATGTATGTCTATTGTACATAGAATTAAAATATATTTTTGCAAAGGGGTGAGTGTCATCAGGAAATTAGCTATTAATTTTATTATAACACTATCCCTTACAGAAGACAAGCAGATGTCTCACTAGCAAAAAACAACATTAAAAAGTTACTTTTGAGTGCTAGTGCTCCCAGCATTGCTCAAGTCAGCAGGGTCACTAGCATATTTTATATAGTCTGGCTCTGGCTAGCATATTTTATATAGTCCTAGAGTCAGATACTGTATGACTGGCTTTCAAGCAAGAACCTTTACCTTTACCTATGGTAAAAAGTAATTTTCTCCCGCTCTGCTGTCCTGGCACTAATATAAAAATTCAGTCTTGAAATTCAGCAAAGCAGCTCTTTCATGATCTTGGAGACCCATGCCTTTCTTGATCAGTTATCCATCACATATGCACCTGTTTAAAGTATTTCTGGGTTGTTGGTTTGTTTTTTCCAGTCATGGGTGTTCCGAATGATCCATAGCAAAGAACCCTTTCTGCCAGAAGTCACCCCTTTCCAAGTTTATGATTCATGGGATTAAAGGGCATGAGTGTCCTATGCTTTGATCGATGTCTAACTTATGGAGATGACTGTGCTTTCAATGTCATATATCATCCCAGTATAAATTGTGCAGAACACAGAAGCTGTGTCCTGCTTCCTTGCAAAATTTGAGTTATAGATAACATCTCTTTAATGTCAGTGTTGGAATTGGTATCACAGTGTACAGATCAGTGCCAAGCAATGGAAAGCATAAAATATATGTCAAAGTTTTGCTTGTTTATGAAACAGGCGGTTCATACTTCTTCTTCCGTGTCTAAGCCAGACATGAAACTGCCAAAATGAAGGCACCTTTTGGTGAGTTCAGTCAGCAGTTCCTTTTGCCTGACCTAGTGTGAGAATGATTAGCCTGCAACAGAAGGTTACCATTACCAAGGTATGCCAGATTGTGGTTCAAAAATACCACACTCTTCAAGGAGGCTCTTTTTGTGTAACCCGGCACTTCATACTGCGCTCCAGGGTGTGGCTGTCCCAAAAGATAAGATCTGCTTTCAGAAGAGGGATGGGGTTTAAATCAGAAAGACAAACAGGCAGACAGACACATTGTTTTAAATTTCTCTATGTTAGCTGAAATTTCAAAAAGAAAAAGTACAATAATAAATGTGATTTTGTTTTCTTTTGTGGGGGATGTTTTGCTTTCTACACAGGAATCTGCAGCTTTTAACGCAGTCAGTGCTTTGCAATCTGTTTATGGGATAAGATACCAATACGGCCCTGCCTCCAGCACCTTATGTAAGTCCCAACAAGCTATCTCAGAGGGTGAGGTTCATACATTATGACTCTCATAAAAACCATGCAAACCATTTGAAGATAATTTTGTTCACTCTGTTACAAATAGAATTAAAATAGGGAACTTTATACATCCTGCAATCCAGCATGTTATGGTCAGACTGCTAATACTGGCTCATATTTTATAACTACAGTTCAGGATATTTGTATGGAGAGGTTCCAGAACTGATTGTACAGCTCCAAAAAAAAAAGAGGCAGACTTCTTCCTGATCATTTTGCTTCTCTGTTTGGTGTTCTTCCATGTGTCTACTATCTGTATTTGGGTTTTTTTCCTCTTATATGAAAGAGAAGCTCCTTCCTACTGTCTGTTCTGCCCAAAACATCTTAATCTTTTCTCGTAAGCCAAACCATGGATAAGTATAACTGGAATAAATAAAGCACGAGCTAGTAGAGATGTATACAAAGTTCAGAAATGCTACTTTTCAAAAGATAAAGTAATCTTTAACCTATAAGCTAGCATTAAACAAAAAAGTAGAAGCAGTAAACATCACTAAGACTATGGAGATGACTTTTTAGTTACTTTTATGGATGGAACTGTCTTCATATACTTTGGCAATGTTCATAAAGCATTTTACACCAGTACAATATAGCTAGATTGAGGGAGAACGTTATCTACAGGATTTTGCCAATGTTAATTTTAAAATGGGCTTAATATTTACTCTTCCCACTATGGTAATGGAGTAAACCGTACAGCCAGTGACTCAACGCCAAGTATTGAGTGGTGGTAAATAACCTGAGTCCCTAAAGGGGCCAATGGCTACGGGCAGATGAGCCCTTTAGGTGGGGTGATGGTCCCCTCTGTGGAGGAAATGCCACTGGAAACCATCATATTGAGCACAATGGCAAAATTAATGGAGGAGGAACTCCGATTCCCAACGACCATGCAGGTGGAAGAGGCCATGTCAGATGGACTGGCTGTGAAGGTGCACCTTGATAATATCCTCAAGGCTGTGGCAGTCCATTGCAGTTCCAGTGTTAAATCCTGCATGTCTCATTTCATATGTGCTGCAGGAGATGGCTCCATGGTCATAGTGTGTGGGTCACTTCATGGCAAGCTGGGATCCACCTTAAACAAATTCACACCAATGGCATTTTTCCTGCTTCAGGAAAAAGATGCATTCATGGATACAAGTTGCAGATGGATACAAGTTCTGCAATATAAAGCCACTGAATTCCTTTTCTTTTATGACTCCTTTGTCCATTTTAACCTTGCTTGACTATAAACTACTCAAATAGCAAATTCTGCTAGATGGGTGGTATACAAATCAAACAATTTGTTTAGAGAGCTATATTCAAGTTATGATTACTATTGAAAAATTAGCTTTTAAAGATTTCGTACACTACTGAAAAAGATAGGCATTTTAGGGTTTTTTTCTTGAAGAGAATTTAACTGTGCTTTAAACTCCAAATGTAAAAACAAAAGCCCAGAGTCGGAGTGGAGACTTGCCACCTCAAAATTCTTTACAAATAAACAGTTAGCTGGTACAAACCAGAATTTACAATAATGAGTTGGACATACCCAAATTCTGAACCAGTAGAAAGTTGCTCTCTATTTTCCTATGAACAAGTTATATGCTAATGTACTGAGCGAGATCTGGGCTGGGGGGTGGGGAAGATACATTAAATATGAAACCACGAAAGCAGATAGGTAGACAATGTAGGCAAGCCAGAGTCAGGGAGATGTGATTGAACCTACTCGCCCAAAATTAATCTGGCTATTAGATTCTGGATCTGTTGTAGCTTCTATATCAGCCTCAAGGGTACCCCTATGTAAGATGCATTGCAGTAGTCAATTCTTGAGTCTACCAATGTGTGTACCTATGTTGTTAGGGATCCGACGTCTAGAAAAGAGTATGGCTAGGGAATACATCATAAATGGGGAAAAGTGGAAAAAGACCACAACATCTACCTCCTGTTCCATAAATATTGCTGGATCCAAAAGTATTCCCAAACTACACACCTGTTTCTTAAGAAGAAATATAAATCTATCCAGTTTCGAAGCACTTCCCCAACAAATATTAATCTAAATAAATTTCCTCGACTTGATAGTTTTAATGATATTTTATATAGCTTTTGGAGAGCAGCTTACATCATAATCTTGGATCTGTTTAGTTGAATAATGAAATGTAATATAGTCCCAAACTCTTGGCAAATAGAAGCAGAAGCATTCAGATTTTTGACAAGCCAGAATCATTTTCATAGAGAACCTAACAAAGATTCAGAGGAGACTGGTTCATACCATACCATTATATTATTTATCAAGAAACTGTACAATGCTCTTTATAAGCAGGTAGATGGACCTCCTAAAGAGAAGATCTCCATCTTGTCCAGATTCAGTTACAATCTGTTCACCTTTGTCCACTCCACTATCGCTCCAGACCTGAGACAGAATCCACTAAAGAGGTTTTAAAGGATATAGAGAAATAGAGTATCATCAGTATATTGATGACATGACCTCACAGTCAAAGACCAATGGGATAGTGACCATTAAGTTGATCTCTGGAGATGACTGTAGAGCTGAAACCCCCAACAGTAATCCCAATAATCTGTCGAGCAGGAAATGGTGGTTGAATGTGTCAAAGACCACTGAGAGGTTTAAAAGGACCAAGAAGATAAAATTATTCTGGTCAGTCTATCTCAATAAATCATCTTGCAGAGCAACCAGCGTTATTTCAATGCTATGTAGCAGTTGAACCCAGACTGAAATGGATCAAAGGAATCGGTCTCATCCAAGATTATCTGCAGTGGATCAGTTACCACCCTCTCAATCAACTTGCCTATGAAAAGAATTGTCATAACAAGATATAATTATTCAGATCACCTGTCACTGAATTTATTTATTTATTTATTTAGTCATATTTGTTCATCGCCCTTCTCCCCGAAGGGACCCAGGGCGATTTACAGCATATCAGCATTTTAACCTTCCTGAAGAGAGAAGGTAATAATGTTAGTGACCCATTCAACTGCTGGCCAATTTAAAAAGCCAGGGTGGGCATGGTTCAAGAGAAGAAGAGGTGACCTGGCAGAAGGAAACACTTCATCAACTCCATCAGGTGTTACAGATTGAAACTGGTCCAATAAATTGTACAAGTTGGCACACTGGACATCTCAGCTTGAACTACTAAATTACTGAAAATTAATTACAGTACTTTTAGCGGGTCACATGAACTAAAGCAGTAGTTGAGAAAAGGTCGTCACAATTCTTACCTTAGAACTGTCAATGCTGTCATATTACTATAGATAATAAGCAGCACAGAATTGGATGGAGACAGGAGACTCGGGTTAGAGCATTTTAACTAAATAGAAATAGCCTTGCCAGCACAAATCTGCTTTGATAGTCAGCAGTTAGAACTGAATTAAGATCCACACGTAGCATAACCTGATAAACCAGTCCCTCCTCCACTTTTCGTTTACTGCACTGTAAAAGGCATCTACATAGAACTGGGAGGAAAGTAGATAATGAATTAATTGTTATTGGGGGAATGTCCACCCTTCAAAGATTGAGTCCCTCTGGTATCTCTACAGTTGAAAACATTTAGCTTCTTAGTCTAGATCAGGGATTCACAACCTGCAGCCCATGGGCCAGATGTGGCCCACGGCACCATTTCATGTGGCCCCCCACTGCCTCCACAACACCAGGAAGTGCCATGTGGTGGAGGAAGGCCAAAATGGCCATCTGGCCTCTGAAGCTGTCTGAAGGAGCGTGACCCAGGCCCTGGCTTTAAAAGGTTGAGAACTCTTGGTCTAGATCAAACAAAACAAAATTTAACAATTCCTCTTTACGGTAGTTGCATAGATTTTGATACATATGAGTTAACAGCATTTTTCCCCATCTTCTAGATGTGAGTTCTGGCAGTTCTATGGATTGGGCATACAAAAATGGTATTCCATATGCATTTGCATTTGAGCTGCGCGATACAGGTCATTTTGGATTTTTACTGCCGGAGACCCTAATCAAACCAACTTGTACAGAAACCATGCTGGCTGTTAAAAATATAACCATGCACCTGCTAAAGAATTGCTACTAGACTGCAAAAAGACCAAAAATGTTTTTGTCATTATCCAAAGTGCTTAATACATAGACATTGTCATACAATGGAATCTAGACTGTAACATGCTATGTTTTTGCTGCTCATAGGAGAAACATGTGCCATTAATTTTTCATGCAGACACTGTTGAAGGTACTTATTCCGGCTGTGTGCATCCTCTATGTACCACGCTATTATACAAGTGCAGAAATCAGTTTGTAATTTGAAAATGCGTTGGCTTGCAATGTCTGGTGAAATTGAAAGAGCTGGGAATGGATGCTAGAGAAGAAGCACAAAGGAAGACTGTCAGTGATAAAGAGAGACAGGGTTTCAGTGTCCCTTCCAAATTGATTTTTGCTTCAGTTCATAACTGGCAGGAGTGGAATAAATTATGCAAAATAAGCAAGCCTGGTCTGATTTGCATAATTTGACAAGGCACAGATATAAATTGGGCTTAAAGAAGAAAGAACCGGAATTATCATGGCATAGAATCTCAGTTTTTCAAACACAGAATATGCACAGCCCTGGATGTACTTTCAGTCCATCTAATGTAACATTAAATAATCTCCCAGTGGAGATAGCAAAATTCCTTCATTTTCCACCTCTTCCATTACTGTCATTAACTTTAATGACAGTAGAATAAATTGCTTGTTATGCAGAAAATTGCTGATAAGATCCATACATAAAACCCACAGCAAGAAAACACTGACAAAGAAAAAGAAGACTTGTGTTCTTCTGTCTCAAACAGTTACAGCACCACGGAGGAACTTCCCAAAGCAGATGCAGGAGACTGCACTGACAGAGAGGAAATGAATATGAATTTGATTGGTTGACTGATTAAAATATGAGAGCATTTCTGTGCATCGATTCTGTTCTGTGCATAGTTCAATTCAGTTTATGGTCATCCACCATTCCATGTCCTTACTTCCAGAAGAGATGGGGACCACCTTTGAAACAGAGGCTTTGGACATGTACTTAAATATGCATTTGTGAGTTCCAATCCAGCAAATTACGTAGCATTTGGATCAGGAAAAAAAAGAGCAGGTGATGTTACCTTGATATTTCCACTGTATCAGGTTTATATATCAGGTTTTAATAGTATGAGAATGTATTAAAATTATTGTATAATGTGTTTAATTGAAGCATTATTTTTATGACTGCTACTAAGATTCTGAAAATGAAATGTCTGGTTATTCTTTGTTATCTACACCATGTTTCTTTTTCCTAAGTTTCACAGTGTTAAATCATACACCATAATTGTATTTATTTATAATATTGATAACCTCCACCACGAATGATCCTTTTGCATTCCCAGGACAGTTTACAAAATAACAACATTTTACCCAATAAAAACAGCATCTTAAGAGATTTTAAAAACTGATTTCAAGAGCTTGCAATATTTCTTTGTCTGGTGCTACATAACAAAACACACACATACAGTCCAGCAATGGTATTTTGCATTAATTGTATCTTCTGGACCAGAGCTTAGAAAAGTTACATTCTTCAATTGCTATTCTCAGAATCCCTTGCCCATCATTGCCAACGGTCATCTTCAAAAATCCTGGATGTTATAGTTCAGAAAGTAACTTCTCCAAGCTCATTGACTATGCAGTGCCGTGCTGAACATATTATAATAGTGCAACCTAGAAGTTATCACAGAGCACAGATAATTGAAGCAAAGCTATCATATCTCCCTACCAGGATTTATCATTCATAGTGACTCAATGTCCTGATTAATTTAATTGTTGAATACAAACAACCAAAACAGTTCTACTGCATGCAAGAAAGTGATAAAAAGAAATATATCTGTGCACAGCCCTAAACTATCAAGCTCTGAGAACAAAAATCTAGGATTAAACAGATTGACAGCATCTTATTCCCTCAGATTTCAGATTCTGAGCCTGACATGTGGGCACCCTAAAATTCCCTGGCCATTTCCCATTGGCCCCAGGGTTTACTGCAGGAGCTCTCAACCTTTTAAAGTTGGGGGGCGGGTCACGCTCCCCCAGAAAGCTTCAGGAGCCAGACAGCCTTTTTGGCCTTCCTCCACCACACAGCACTTCCTGGTGTGGTGGAGGTGGTGGTGGGGGAACATGCCACATCCAGCCTGTGGGCCACAGGTTAAGAATCCCTAGTTTACAGGCCCAACACAAAGCTGTTTGCATTTTTAGGCACACTAAAAAGCCTAGAGCAAGAGGCAAATATTGTGCCATTTTGAATAAGGCAGACAGTAGAGTGTCCTCTGCCTGTTTTCTTAACTGTCCCAGAAGCAACAACAGCTCCCACTACCAATCCTAGTCTGCCCCACTACTTTGCCATTGCAAGAGTCCAACCTCCAATATCATGATTTGACTCTGAGATCTCAAGGAATGGGATGCTCTTGACCTAGAAACCTTTCTTAAATTCTAGGGGGAATTTTACAACATGGTCGAAACTTGCTACCTGGCTGGATAGCTCAGTGGTTTAGATATGTAGTTCAATTCCCCACTGAGCCTTCCAGGAGAAAGAGCCGACTGGTGTAGTCATAGGCAAACTGTAGAGTCCCAGGATGCCACAGAAGAAGAGAATACTAACCTACTTCTGTATATTTTCCACCTAGAAAACTCTAGAAAGGGCTGGCATAAGTCAGCACACTATTATTACACAAGATTTATTACATTGTAATGTCTATAGCAGTGGTGGCCAACATTGGCACTCCAGATGTTCTTGAACTTCAATTATCAGAAGCCCAAGTCAGTACTCCTGCTGATCAGGGCTTCTAGGAATTGAAGTACAGTACAAGAACACCTGAATAGCCAAGGTTGGCCATCACTGGTCTATAGGATGCTTAGAAGGTTTTTGATCATTGCTAATTTTATTTGCTTGATTGTTGTATTGTGGTGTGCTATTCTGGGTGTCTTCAGACAGACAAATATATATAAGTGTATGTTCTACTTGGCAGAGTCTTCTTTGAAGAAGACATGTATCAGCTGGATGTTTTAGGGGATAAACTTGAAGTTCCAGATGACAGGAACTAACAGCTAACTCTTTGCCCAATCCAATTCACCCCTTCCCTCCTCTGTCAAAGTGTACATGAACAAATGCACACAGATTTACACAACCACACACACACTCTCTCTTTCCAGAAGAATCACAATGGCTCAATGTACAGTTGAAACAGAGTCAACATCTTCAAAGACATTCTAGCTGTTGAGATTACCTTTAGGGACTGACTCTTGTTTTAGATTTTGGCTAATCTTAACGTCTGATAGAATCTTTTCAGTGCTCTGATTTGGATTTACTTTGAATTTCCCATGTGGCTCATTTCTCTCTGGGCCTTGTGGCTCAAAAACAAACCAATCTGTGTGTAATAGATTTATTTACTTGTTTGTTACATTTCATTTCATTTTATACCTTGCTATCCACCCTTATGGAACTCAAGGTAGCTTGCAACATGTTTTAAAACAGGTTCAACTGAACAACAAAGTCAGTGGTGGGATGTCAAAAATTTTACTACCCCACGGTGATGTCATCACAGTGTGGGAGGAGCTAACATCATGATGTCATGTCATGGGCGGGGCCAAAGGAAAAAAATACAACATAATAAAAATAGGAAGCTTCAGGCTATAGGGAGCTTCAGGCTAGCAGCTTCTCTTCCTCCTCCCCGTTTGAGAGGACAGCAAGGAGACCATGCATATGTGCCAAGCACTAGGCGTGCATGCACACCAAGTGCTTGGCATGCATGCGCAAGGGGGGGGAACCAGTGAAAAGGTAAGCCCCGAAGGTGGTTCCCCCCAAAAGCTACTACAGGTTCTCTGGGACACTGGGAAAAGTTACTACCGGTTCTGGAGAACTGGTGAGAACCTGTTACATCCCATCACTGAACAAAGTTAATTACAGTATAGCATTAGTAAAGGTAAAGGTCGCTCTTACTCGAAAGCCAGTTGTATCCAACTCTAGGGTTCCATGTCTATCTCTGTTTACAGCCAAAGAGCCACTGCTGTCTGTGTCTGCAGTCATTTCTGTGGAGATGTGGCAGGTATGACTAGGCACTGGAGTGCATAGAACACTGTTTACCAAATAAATTACCTGATTAAAAATGGATACACAATATGGTTTAGAATCATTTAAGCCTTTTAAAAGCAGCTGCAGCAAAAGAAAACCTGATCAGATAAAATAAGATATGATAAAGCAAATACAAGGCACTGGGCTATTGTGAGCTTTTTCTTCTGTGATATGTTGATATTGTCGTAGACTGCAACTCGTATCTGAGAATGCATTTTTTTCTGAAGCAGGAAAAATGTCACTGGCATGAATGTGTTTAAGGTGAATCCCATCTTGCTACGGAATGACCCACACACTAGAATCTCGGAGCCATCACCCACGGCACACATGAAGCACAACATGCAGGATTTAACACCTGGCTTGTCATGGACCACTGCAGCCTTGAGGATATGGACAAGGTGCGTCTTCACAGCCAGTCCATCTGGCATGGCCTCTTCCACCTCCATGACCATTGGGAATCGGAGTTCCTCCTCCACTCATTTTGCTGTTGGGCCCAATATGATGGTTTCCAGTGGCATTTCCTCCATTGAGAGGGACCATCACCAATAGCCATTGGCCCCTTTACGAAGTCAAGTTAGTTTACTACTACCTGAAACTCAGCATTGAGTCACTGGCTGTATGGTCTACTCCAGGGGTGCCCAAACTACAGCCTGAGGGCTGGATCAGGCCTCCAACACCAATTCATCTGGCCCACAAAGCTCTTGTCTCTCCTGGAAGTGGAAGTAGGCACACGTTTTACTTCTGCTTCCAGGATCAATGAGGGCTTCGTGGGCCAGATGAACTGGCGTTGGAGCCAGATCCAGCCCCCAGCCCATAGTGACCAGCTCCCTGAACCACATGACCAGCCTATGGCCCAAAAAGTTTGGGCACCCCTGGTCTGCTTCATTACCATAGCGGGATGTCTGGCCAGACTAAGATACTGTATGTTGATATGGCTGTAGATAATCTAATGTCTTTCCCAAATGACAAATCCTGGTCAAACAAGTGTCATCAAGCTTCATGTAAAAGTATTCTATACAAGATCATTTTAAAATCATGAATCTTCTGACAGGTTCTTTCTAACAGGTCCTTTGATAAGACAATGGATAATTCACTAGGATGGTGATTGGCACCATTTTATCCACAGAGATGAGGAAAGATAATTCCTCATGTATTGCTTGGGGTGAAACCTCAAGCAGTATCTCAAGCTGATACACCATGTTTGAAGTCTCCATCTTTGGACATTGTCTGAATACAAATCCTAGCAATGAAAGAGTTGACTAGGATGCCTGGGCCCTTCCCAGTCCTTCAAGTTCTGCAATGCCCAACTGACTAAGGCTCCTGCTGGCCTCAAAAGCTCACCTGTTTTTAATACTTTAATGACCCAGTAAAGGTATTTCCACCACTTCATCTCTGGATTTCCTATCAGGTTCAAAATTCTTGATCAATGATAATTTGCAGCTGTTCCTTATACACTTTCTGAACAACATAGCTACAAATGGCTATGCTTATATGAAGGAGAAAAAGCTCAGAAGAGCTACATTCTTTCTTGTGTTTCATAGAACACTTCAACAAGTCAGATGCAAATTTGTGTCCAAACATGTTTATTTCTATTAGTTATTTAGCAGATAAAATGGAAGCCTTAACTCAGGGGTTTGCAACCTATGCCCCGTGGGCCAGATCCAGCCCATGGCACCAAATATCCAGCCCTTGACCTCACTCCAGCCGCCCCTGCAGCCCCTGCTGCTGGAATTTGCTGTGGACTCATTTATGGCCGCGTAAACACATTTATGACAGCCGTAAATGAGTCCATGGCTGTCATGCGTTTATGACAGCCACTGACGCATTTTACGGCACCAGTCTGGCCCACTCAGCTGTCTGAGGGGGCATGGTCTGGCCCACAGCTGAAAAACGTTGAGAACCCCAGTCTTAAATTCTAATTCCTAAAGAGATGCAGCCCACAGGAAAAATAATAATTCTAAGCAGAGGCACTTCTACATTTATTATTATTATTGTTATTCAAAGACAGATGAATCTTTGCACCAGAAGGCCTCTCTCTTATTTTTCTTGACTGACAGAAATTGAGCACTGAGGCAGAACAACCCAGCTGTCTTCACACTGCAGCCCTTTGCAAAATATCTCCCTTGGGTGAATAATACCAAGTCACCTATTGGATGGTTTACCACTCCATTAAGACATCAAAACTCTATTTATGAATAATGTATTATATTGGTAATTGAAAGAACTCCATTGAGGGGCATGGATTGGTCCATCCTCATGACACAAAACCCTCTTATTGTGCAAGAGCAATAATTGTGTGCCTACCTCATGTGTGATGTCAAGATACATTTCTACAGGGGCTACTTTTGTATAACTCACAGGCACTCATGCATACATACAGTCATGCATGTAGAACATTATGGAAGCCAATGCTTCAACCAGACTTCCCTAATCTAATGCCACTTTTAAACCACATCCACTAGCCAGTATGGTCAAGAATCTGGCATTACTGGAATTGTGGCTCCCAAGCATCCAGAGGACACCAGGTTGAGGAAGACCAACTTAAACCATTTGTCCATCTATACAGCATAGATCTCTCCTTTGAAAGTGCTATATTTCAATATAAAAACATTTCTATGGAATATATTAAAATATACTGTACTATAAATTGGTTTCATTGCTGAATCCACAAAAACTATTATCCTTCCTAAGCAGGAATGACTGAAATCTTATTATGATTCCACTGACTCAAACCTTATTATAAATTCTAAGCAGGAATGAATCAAACCTTATTATGCTTGCCAGCAAGCAATTCACTTTGTTTCTCAAGCACACAGAAATATTAACAGGCTTAAATGTTAATTACAGATTATTGTGTACAAAGTATAAATATGAGAAAGATAAATATGCATTGCTTTATTCAGCTTGCAGGTATCTCAGGACTATCATGCTATTGCATTTTTATGGCAGTGATCTTACCTAATGTATTATTTTCATTTGAACAAAGGTTTGTTAGCCATTTTTGATCATGAGAATTAATTAAAACTACTGGTGTCAAGAATACAAACAATGCAATCAAAATACTTGTACAATTTTTTTGAAGCATAATTCTAAATTTTGTATTAAGGTGCTTACTTATTTATTTTATCTAGCATGCAATTTTCTGATAATAACGATTTTTAAAAAAGAATTATGAATGGCTTCATGCTATTAGGTTAGAAAAGAGTGCCACCCAACACTCTAAAGGAAAAATTTAAAATTTAAAAACCAAAAAGGTGCTGCCTGCTTTTCCGACAAGGAAGTCACCTACAGCCATTCAGTTTTTTGGAAGTCATTGGAGAGAGATGTCTGAGACGCTCCTCAGTCATGCTCATTTTGGCCAAAGATTTTTAAAAGTTATAGTCTCACAGAGTACTATTTTTTGCATACTCTGCAGTTGTTTGGTGGTGGAACACTTTCCTGTTTTGCCTTTCAATTCTTCTTCTTCTTCTTCCTTTTCTTCTTCTTCTTCCTCTTCCTCCTCCATATCTGAATTCAAATCCGAATCTGAATCCAAATCTTGGCAATCATCATGGTGATCAACCATGAAGACTGTCCTGAGAATATAATGCAGTGGCCTTTCATCTACCGGTACCTTCTACATTGCAACATGGCACCCATATCACTGATTCAGTTCAATGAGTCACTTTCTGGTTCTGAGCCCTTTTGGCACACAAAGTCCTCCTTGGCCCCAGGCCAGTATTTATGAAGCTGCTGCCCTCCATCAAGATGGATTCAAATGGAATTTAATCCACTTGGGGACCATCACCATTTCCTGTGAACTTCGGCTCTCAAGCCTGGTAGTCTTCAGTGTTGTCAGGTTAGTTAACTGCCACCTGACACTCAGCGTTGAGTCACTGGCAGCATTGTCTACTCTGTTACAATAGCAGGATAACCTGGCCAGACTTTCAATAAAGATGCAAAATACAAAGCTTCCACTCCACCCATACCACCAGCAGAACTTCTGTAATCCCTAATCAACGTGCACCCAAGCCACCATGCAAATACTTCTGAGAAGAGGGCATTTGAGTATTTTGTCTTATTTCCATTTTTGTAGAAGCTGCAACTGAGGATAGGAAGGTATCATACAAATTGCTAGTGGAATAAATATGACTCATTTGGGATTATTCTGTTTACAAAGTAAGTGGGAAAGGTGCACATGTCTCTGTCTCCTTGCTACATACCAGATGCTGCAAAGGAACATCTAATATTCAGTGAGAATCTCAGAAAGGAACCCCCACCAATCTTTACTCTCTCTACCTCCTATCTATAGTTATTAAAAGCCACCAAGGATAGGTTACTGGGTATTAATGAAGTACTAGAAAGAGTACATATGAAGATACTATCCAATTAATACATTGCTGTTCAGTGAGGAAATTATCCCTGGTAAGATTAAATCCTCCATAATAAATATTAATCCAAATAAATTTCCTGGACTTGATAGTTTTAATGATATTTCATATAGCTTTTGAAAAGCAGTTTACACCATAATCTTGGTTCTATTTAACTGAATAATGAAATGCAATATACTGTAGTCCCAAACTCTTGGCAAATAGATGCAGAAAAGCATTCCATTTTTTGACAAGCCAGAATCATTTTCATAAATAGCCTAACAAAGATTCAGAGGAAACTTGTTCATACCATATCATTATATTACTTCTTAAGATACAATATTGTTTATAAGCACATTAGCTAAATATGTTGGTAAGATATGTCTGGATCCTACAATGAGCAAAGAGAGTTTATGATGAATGAACAAATAAAAGACTATTTTAAAAACCTGTACAATGTGATATATTGCAGTACTCTTCATGAATCTCATCCTATAGCCATTGCATTTTTTTTTATGCTGCTATGGCTTCTGATAGTCTTGAATGGAATTTCCTCTAAAAGGTTTGTGAAAGTATTGGTACTGGTATACAGACAACTGTATTTGCACAGTTTACATGTATTATACAGTAAATAATGGCTGGGATCCTGCTTGTCTTTGTGTAACGTAAAGTTATATATGTAATATATTTGCTGGGTGTTATGGCCTGTCAACAAGAATTGTGCAATAGGTTACAAGGTTGCATCATGATCATTGCATGGCATGCATGCAAAAGTACTTTTCTGAATATCATGTCAACTGTGCCGGGATTTTCACCAATTTTGCCACAGCTTCGCATTGTGCACATCAGAGATTGTAACACAAGTAACTATTTTGAAGAGACAGAAAAGACAGGAGTATTTGAAATGCAGATTCATTGTAAAATGATAAGAATTTATTGGAATGAAAAAATGACCAATGACAAATTAGTAAAATGAATTAATAAAGACAGGTATATCTTAAAACATATCAAATACAGAAAGCTGGAATACTGCACTTATGTAATGAGAAACGATATGCATACTGTCATCCAAGTAAAATAAATAGGAAAAGAAGTGCAAGGAGAAATTATTGCCTAAAAAATGTGGGTGGCTGGTCTGAATGAAGGATAACATCATTCTTGGAGCTAAAGAAGCAAGATATTAAAGAATGAAAATAAATAATTGCACCCCTATATGCCATTATACTGCATCTGGCAAGTATAATTTTAGTAGACTACAGCCAGAAACTTTATGCTGCTAATTGTTGCTAAACCCAAGAAGTCAATACAGTGAAACCTCAGTTAACAAACAGCTTGGTTAACATAAAAATCTTATAACAAATGGAAAACCATAGAAAATAGTGGCTCAGTTTATGGATTTTCCCCAAGAACGGATTGTTTTTCAATGCATTCCTATGGGAAACCACATTTCGGTTAAAGTATTTTGTCTTTCAGTGCATTCCTATGGGAAATTGCATTCAATGCATTCCTGTGAGAAATTCAGGTAAAGTATTTTTTTCTGTAAGAAACGTCTCGGAGAACACATTATGTTAACTGAAGTTCCACTGTATAAACATTTGGTGCCACACACTAGTCATGTGATTTATCACACTAAACTAAATATAAGTAGTGGTAATACACTACTGAAATTTATGCCTCAATCATTTTCCAGTTAGATTTCAGCCTATATCTAGCACGGAATACCTAAGATCCTAAATTATTACATATGCTAAAAAACCATTTACTTATATGAAATCTTCAGAGAGCGTTGAGGGGAGGTCACTGAAGCTACAATGCACGGGTGCCCCAACTTTCTGGGCCGTGGGCTGGTCATGTGGTTCAGGGGGTTGGTCACTATGGCCTGCAGGCTGGATCTGGCCTCCAATGCCAATTCATCCGCCCCACGAACCCCTCGTTGCTCCTAGAAGTGAAAGTAAAATGTGCCCATACAGGCGCATTTTGCTTCTGCTTCCAGGAGCAATGAGGGCTTCACAGGCCAGATGAATTGGCATCAGGGGCACCTCTGTTTGGGCACCTCTGTTATAATGTCTGAATTATCCCTCTATGGTTCTGGATACAGCCACCTCCACTTGAAAAGTCTACAGTTCCAGGAAGTGGCGGAGATAATAAAAGTTAGCAGTATGCAACATAATCAAGTGGTTCAGCTATTAACCCTTTTATACCCAGGGAACTATCCATAGATAAAGACAAACAAGACGGAACTAAAATTCAAGAGGTTTGACATTGTTCCTCAAAAATATTAGCAAGAGATCCCGTGGTTGAACATATTATCAGACAAGGTAAAATTCACTTACCCACTGTTTCCCACTTCTGCTTCTTTTAATCTTTTTCAAAAGGAACAGCTAATAAGGAAATTTCATCGCTATAATAAGCTAACCTTTGGTAACATTAAAATCTTGAACCTATTATAAATGCATGAACTTTCTCACATACCTACACAGATCCATTCACAGAGGAAAGATGTCTTTTTGCACAGTGTATAATGTACAATATGATGTTTTATGTAATGACACAAATGTAACACTTAATTGGAAAATCATGCTGTTGCTAATAGCAAGTAAGATCACCCTTATTCAAAAGCCAATTGTATCTGACTCTAGGGTTTGGTGCTCATCTTTGTTTATAGCCAAAGAGCCAGAGCTCTCTGCATCTGCAGACATTTCCATAGTCATGTGGCAGGTATGACTACACATCAGAGTGCATGGAACACTGTTTACCCTTCTACTGAAGTGGTACCCATTTATCTACTTGCAATTTCTTGCTTTCAAACTGCTAGATTGGCAGGAGCTGGGACAGAGACAGGAGCCCATTCCATCATGCAGCACCCTGGTCTTGAACTGCTGATCTGCCAACCTTCCAGTCATCAAGTTCAGCATCTTAACCACATCTCTAAATGTCTGTATTTTACACACCAAAAGCACAGGTACATGAAATGGCTGATATGATATCTAATGCTCCTTGATAATACAGTCATAATATTTAAAGATAATACCCAAAGAGTGCTCCTTCAATTGCTGTACTATGTAACTTTATGTTACCTACAAGACTACTTAGCCTTTTGTCAGTGCAAACGTGCTACTTCCACTCTGGGCCTCTCTGTCACATGGTCAACTTTAACCATAATTATAACAATCAGGCTTGTTTCTATTTACAATCTATACCAGTGGTGGCAAACCTATGGCACGTCTGTCTAAGGGGGCACTCAATGCCTTCTTTGTGGGTATATGTGCCATTGCCCCAGCAGAGTTCGCCCCACCCCTCTGCCCAGCAGTCCAATGGGAGCACTTCCTCCGTCCCCCAGCACAAAGTTCACCCCACCCCCTATGCCCAGCAGCCCAATGGGAGCATTCCTTCCTCTCCCCAGCACAGAGTTTGCCCCACCCCTCTGTGGTGTGGATGACAGCTTGTTGAGTTTGGGCACTCAATCTCTAAAAGCTTTGCCATCACTGATCTATACTATGAAGGTATATAACAATCCCTATGTCAAGGAAGGATAGAAAGAAGGAATTATTACTTATGGGTAAGCAGTGACGTAGTGCGGGTTTCAGCTACCAAACTTGCCGCCTCCCATCTAGGATCGCTGCCCCCATCTAGGCTCATCCCCCTGGCACTCATCCTTGCAGTAGCCTCCCTGCCCCGGCCGCCAGGAAGTCTGGGATGTGTGTGGCACCTCCACCTTCCCTGGGGATGTGGCGGCTTCCCTTGACACAGGGCGGCTGGCAGGCTAGACCACGTCCCCATGCTGGACCATGTGCCCCACCTGCCACTGGAACATTTTGCCGCCCCCTGGAAAGTTTCATCCGGGGCAGCCACCCCTCGCCCCCATGCTACGCCACTGCAGGTAAGTCTCTGTGCCCATTTTCTTGTTTCACCAGTTATTATAATCTGAATCAAAACAGCCAACATATTCTTAGGGAGCATTCATCTCCATGCACTTCAAGAGCTACTAAGTCAGCATTTGTCTCACATTCATCAGAGCTACAGCCTGATAAAGGGCCTGCAGAGGGGTGCATTGCTGTTATTAGAGGCAATATCTGCCAAAGATACCCATTATCAAGGAAATTTATCTCTGAGAAACAGTAATAAGTGAACAGACCAGGCTTACTGCTATTTAATGCTCTACTTCCTTCAACAGCTTTAAAAGCTATTTAGGCAACTCCACATAAGTTTTTCCAAGAGCAGAGATTCCACACCAATTTTCACATGAATGAGATGGATGTTTCCAATGACAGCATTAATGTGGTATACTGGATAGAAACATGTGTTCTAATCTCCACTTTGTCCATGGAATCTCAGTCAGCACTGCTGATGGCAAACCATGCCTTGAATATCTCATATACCTCAAAAGCACTACCAGAATATCTGTAAGTTGAAGATGATTTGACAGCCCATTGTTATATGACAGAGCTTCCAAACAGTGAATAGCTTCCCTAGACTTCACCTTAACCTCAAAGAAGCAGCCCAAAGGAAAACATACTGTAGTGTTGTTCTGTGGATAAGGTACTTGCCTGTGGTATATCTCCTCTCTGTTAATCTAAATATTGACTGGAGAGTGGAAATGCATTGTGTGGTCATTATGCCTCTTGCCAGTATTCCCATGGAGAAAGAAGTTTAAAATCGTGGAGTCAGAAGTTTCAAGCAGAAGCCATTTGAATGGTTTTAATGGTTTTTAAAGTTTAAGGCCTCATTTTTAGCATTCGCTGGTGTTTTTTATATTTATGAGACACCCAGAGTCACCTTGGTGAGAGGGTAGCAATATAAATTCAAATAAATTTTTAAAAAAAACCCTTCCCACCAAAGCCCTATCTATTTATCTACTTACAATTTCTTACCTTCAAATTGCTAGGCTGGCAGGAGCTGGGACAGACAATGGGAGCTCACTCCATCCTAGGTCTCCAACCTTCTAGTCATCAAGTTCAGCATCTTAACCACTGCTGCACTCCCTTAGATGGGCTTTAAGACAGCTCTTGTTGGAGTTTTGGGAGAGTTGAGCCACTCTTTTTTACAGAATCCACAAGTGTTGGGCACTGAAGCAACCCAACTCTTTCTGATATATGCCTTTTGAGATGACATCTGGGGGCTCTATGTTTTTTGATTGCTTTCTTTTAGTGTTTTCTCAGCATATGTTGATGCTGGGAACAGGCTAAAATAGAACCTTGCAGCTGTAAAGGGTGTTTCTTATACAGTTGTACCTCGCTTAAAGAGCACAATGTGTTCCATAGGATTGCTCTTTAACCGAGTTTGCTCTTTAAGTGAAACACCACTGTAAGTGACCAATTGGGGGGGGGGGAATGGGAACCCCGATTTATTTGTTAAGTGAGTTTTTGGTTGGATTTATTTGTTAGGCGAAGCGAACATTCAGAGAAAATTCTGCTCTTTAAGCGAGTTACTCTTTAAGCGAGGCACTCTTTATGCGAGGTTTGGTTGTATAAACTTCCAATACAGTGTAGCAGCTGATAAGTCACTTGAGGATACCTGAAAACTGAACACTTCCCTGACTTTTTTTAAAGGGAAGTCATGCTGTCCCTGTCCTCCACTACTGCCTTTGTGAGTAAACCTGGATAAAATTATGAGTACACTGGGTAAACTTTACTCACAGAAAAACAGTGAGTCAAAAAGTGGTTCTCATTATATGTTCAGCAGACAGTCCACAAATGCTCTTGCTGGCATGCAATTCCTCCCTAACACACATTGCAGCTAGAGAAAACTAAAAGGAAGAAGGTATAGACATAATAATAAATCACTTTTATCTTAAGCTTCCAACTCTTATCCTCAGAAAGAGACACAAATCTTGTTTTGAGCACATGAAAAGGTTTCTTGGGGGAAATTCCACCAAAGAAGCTGAGAAAGGTGGAAGGGAATGCCTCAAAATACATTACAGTATCTCCAAAAAGATGGGGGAAAGGGGAGAAAAGGACTGGAGACCAAGTCAAGTGAGGAGAGACAGGAGGAAATTGGCATATTTAGTCTTAAGAAAAGGAGACTAGAAGGGGATATGATAGCACTCTTCAAATACCTGAAAGATAATCTTAAAGAGGAAGGGCAGAATCCGTTCTTGATCATCCCAGAGTGCAGGATGTGTAAATACAGGCTCAAGTTAAGGTAGCCAGATACAGGGTGAATATCAGGAAAAACTTCTCAATGGTTACAGCAGTATGACAGTAGAACCAACTACCTCAAGATGTGGTAAGCTCTCCAACACTGAAAGCATTCAAGAGAGAATTGGGCATACCTGCTTTGATTTGGATTTCTGCATTGAACAGGGGGTTGGACTCTATGGTCTCAAAAGCCCCTTCCAACTCAGCCATTCTATGATTCTATGAAAGGACAGACAAAATGGAGTGATCCAATCCTTTCTGAACCCTTGTCATGGCAGAATAAACATATCCAGAATGGTAGGAAGGATTGCTCCAGTGAGAGATAAATGAGATAACTGAGATTGCACTACAAATAAGAACTTTTTCCGTGCTAACCAAATTCTCCCATTTGGCAGGCCTTCATAAATTACAACTGAAAGTGTGTAGTGCTCAAAGTCCTCTTTCCCTGTTCTTCAAACCTAGAAGTCACACAGACCTTTGCGTGTTCAGCACAAAGGCCAGCATTCCTGAAGTCCATTCAGCTGAATAGTTATAGCACTTTCATGATCAGTACCTGTTCCTTCAAAGAAAAGGAGATGATGTAGGGGGCAGTTTCACCACCCTTTGAGCCCTATATCCTTCCAAGGTTAATACTGTACCTGAATGGGGTTCTTGTGAATGATTCAGGAATTTATATTTACATATACATTTAAGAGAGATATTCATAATTACATTTTATTTCATATGTTTCCATTATCCTCTATATTTAAGGAAATGCCAGAAAGATTTCCTTTCATCCACTGATTTAACCATCCTGAGAAAGTTTAGCCAGAAATTTACCTCCGATTTTTGATGAGATGCCTTGATTCCAACTTCCTCATAAATTTTAAGATGATATTAGACTATGCAGTTGAACAAATAATTTTAATCTATTATTTACATTTTAAATTTCAAAAGTCTATATTTTAGAAAGACTTAAACCAAGGAAAATTGAAACTTAAAATGTATTGCTTTAGCATAACTTGAGATAGACTTTTTAAAGTTATAGCTCATATCTTTAGTAGAAGCAAAAGAATGTATTAGTGAAGAATGAAAACTTAAAGTCCAACTAATATTTACCACAGTTAAGTGCCAGTAAGATAATTAGAGAATAAAATACATGCTGTCCTTTGGGCCAGCTCCATAATTAAGCAGTTAATTTGCTCCTCTTTACTCCTGAAAAAGTTGCCATAAACCAGAATTGACTTGATGGGATTTGTTTGTTTAGGTACCAGGGAGTATTAGATGCTACTAGAATTAATTTAATGGTTTTGTTTTGAAATATGTTTTAAAAGACATTTCAAGATACAGTACTGTATTTTTAGAAGCAGCATTTGGGTCTTTCCCATAGCAGTTTGCTTTGAAAGCAATCGCAACAGTAGCATATTCATTTGTGAATTTAACTACATAGAATATTGTATTTAGAGGATTTTAAAGAATTAAAGGGAAATGAAAGATTTCAGTCAATGCCATCTGATCTAATTTGCATGTTCTAGATACAGTATGTACAAACAGTACACTCTGTCAAAAAGTCATTTTCCTGAGGCTACTTTCAGAGATTTATTTTCCTCTGGGTTTAAAAAATATTTTGTACCGGGGAGAGTCAGTGACATAAAGCAGTAGGTAGCCATGTCAGAAGAAAAAGGCATTTCCTATTATATATATTTCATGTCTCTAAGTGGACTATAGGTGACAATAATACCTTTTGGCTTAATAGGTACTGCAAAGACAGCTAAATGAACAAAAAAATATGGTCTCAGTTTGTTAGTAAGTCTTATTGTTCACATACTAGGACGTAAAAATATCAAACTTAAGTCATAAAGAATTGTATGCCAGGAGTAGCCTATGTACGACTATGAATATAGCTTTGGAAGTCCCCAGGTAATAATTCCATAGATTCATTTATGGCAGCTATTCTTATTGGCACAGAGTCAGCCCCAGCTACCCCTTCTTCCACATTCCCAGGAGACTGAGTCCCCACCCCATTTCAAAAGAAAAGAAAAAACATCCTTGTCACAGTCCTTGTCAATAGTCTCACTGCAACATTTTGGACCCAGTTTCAGAATACATTCCAAAAGCAGACCCATGTACCATAAGTCCCCAGGTGCATTAAAAACCCAGATGGGATATAACCAGTGGTGGGATTCAAAAAATTGTACTACTTACTCTGTGAGCATGGTATGGTGGGCGTGGCCAGGGGGAAAGCCCTGCGTTGCACCCAAATTAGGACTACTTTATTTCAAAACCTGGACGAGCGGGGCCAGCCAGAATTTCTTCTACCAATTCTGGCGAACTGGTGTGAACCTACTGAATCCCACCACTGAATATAACTAAATTATATGTCACCATAGCTAGATCAAAGGTGGAAAGAGTAACTATGTTGATAGATACGCAGTTACTACTGAAATTGGATATCCAGACACAGGTCCAGGTCCAGAATTACACCCAAGATTGGATTTATATTTTAAAAAATAATATAACTCCATCCAGCATAAGTCAAATTCCTATGCCCTGGTCTGTCTTTTCACAACTGAAAGCATCCCATCTTATCTGGTTTAAGCTTCAAATTGCCCACCCTTATGTAACCTACTACTAATATCAGACACTTGTTTAGAACCAAAACAACTTCCTTAATATTAGACAGGAAGAAGAGAGAATTTACTTTTGCCAATTGCTCCCAAAATTTCAAACAATCTTTCCTGGCAATTTCATGAAAAATAATACAGGAAATAGGAAGAGGCATACAGGCCAACGGAACGGTATTGGATAAATTTCAGTCAGCACCAGTTCTGGAGGACACCACTCCAAATGAACTGGGTCCACCATATAACAATGCTACTAAATCCCCTTCAAGGTAGTGGCCCATACTATGGTACAGTAAATTGTCTATCAAGAGCGGCAAAAGCAAATTCCATCCCACAAGCAGGCTTGAAGCCATATTAAAATGAAACTAATCAATCTTATCCCAAAATCTCTGGAATGTCTGGATAAACTATCACATAATTTGCCAAAAATGAATACTGGACAGACTGATGGTTGTCCAATATACTCATTCAGAAGGGTCTTTACTGGTCTTTTCCAGAAAAGGTCTTGCCACTGATTCTTTTAGTCAGGCTACAATCCTACCTTTCTACATGGAGGCATTTCCTGCTCCTTTTACTCATTAGGACAGTCCTCTGCTCTACTGTTTTTATAAACCAAAAAGAGCAAGGATCCAGTATACATGGGGTAGCTATTACAATAGCTATTTGGGGGTGGGGATATCTACTGTATTACTATGGAATAAGCAGGGGGCAAAGTTACATCTCCTTGATGTGAACATAATAGATTAATACGTACTAATTAATAGATTAACTAGTATTTGGAGGAACCATACATTAACACTTGTATTTGTTATTATCAATGTGTTCCTATTTCTAAGCTCTGATTTGGTTTTGTGGACAAATGAGAACTCAGAAGTTGATGGCGCACCATTTTTCCATCTACCTTTTTTCTCCCCTAGAGGCAGCCCAAGATATTTTGCCACCTGAAACAGGGCCATAATTATGTTTACTCACTCTGTTACAACCATGACTTTAACTAGTCTCAATGATCCATTCAAACATGACTTCCTGTTTTCATATTATTCTCCCAAGTAATGCTTGCTAAAACAGCTTGCTTTATCTTTCTACATAGCAGGGTCTACCTTGGCTCTGTGTTGCAAAATACTGTATGGAGAATGGCTTTTTCAGTTCGTAGAGATAAATAACTCTCCCTCTAGATGTATGCGCCTATCCTGCCTCAGTGAGCTCACAACCACCAGGGACCAACAACCAAGTCCAGACAGCACTTGGTACCCCTCCTGTTACTTCCATACCTCTGCTCCATATTATTAATTTGCTCAGATAGCTTCCTGAAATTCCCTTCCATGTATTGCTCAGTGAAATAATTTTTGCACACCTGAGATGCACTATGAGGCAAAATATGAGATAATAGTATTTGCAAAACTATTGCATGTTTGTCAGGTAAACAAACATATCTTTAAAAATGATATTTAAATGGCTGTGTATTTGGTTAATAGTCAGTTCAGATACTTGAAAAAATTGTGGCTGTGGCTCTGTACTCACTTTCTAGACAAAAGTAATACCAGTTTCCATACAATTTCACCTTCTGAGTTATTCATATGTGAAATGCTTCATTTCTTTCATGCTATCCATTTTAATAGGTGGGTTGAAGAATCCATTATTGCATTTTTGACATGATATAAGTAGATGTTCCTGCTGGAGGAAAGAATCACATAGTTAAAAGTGGTTATTACTCCAGAATCATTGCTTCTCACCTCAATTCACATGACTTTATGACCTCTCTGTCTGAGCCTTTCAACGTACGGTAGATATTAAAATGCCTACAGGGAGGAGGAGCTGAAGCTGTCTTTATTATTCATCTTTTATTACATTAAAGTAAAGGAGAAAAATATTCCCTCTCCCAAATTCTCATTTAAAACTTCCTAATTCTTTGTGATTTTTATTTTGCTATTATAGCATATTGTTAAAATCAGCTTGAAAATAAGCATTCCCCCCCAGCTGAATTTACACATATAAAAATGACATGAAGTATTAAGCATGGAATAATACTTGATTTTGCTATTTTCTTTCAGTTTTTCATTCTCATCCTGAGAAATGTCTGCTCTATAAGCCTTCCATATATTTAATTCAAGTCACATCATACCCACAACATCTTAAGACAGAAAATAAAATAGTTGGTTGTCTCCCCCTTACTATTTTATAGTCATATATGTAGATAATTAAACTAAATTATTAAATGCAATTTAATAGATTTAAATTGATAATTAAACTAAATTAAAATCCACATGGATTTTCAAATGTTTGAAATGGGTCCTGGAGAAAACCACTAAAAGACCATATTGGCTATAAAAGCAATGTGAGCATTGAATCCAAAACCTGAGATAATTGCATTATTTGTATGCATACATACAAATATATTTGAAGGTAGCTTCATATGGCCAGATGTGAGAGGTTGTTACTGGCACCTCTAGCAGACACTCTGCCCTCACCCCACATTCTCTAGTAGGCCTATTGAAAGGAAGAAACTCCAGGCCACAGGTGGATGTATATTTGGGGGAGGAAACCTAGGGCAGAGAGAAGGAGGAGGAAGCACAGAATAGGACCCAGCCAGAGAAAGTGGCAGCTGAAGGCAACAGAAAGCTATTTTTTGGTGGCGATGTTGTTGGGGGGGGGGGGAGATGGGAGAGAAGGAAAGAGGTCAGGCAGGTTCAGAGAAAGAAATCAAGATGGGGACCCAAGAGTTTAAAGAGGAGGCATGGGATGACACTGCCAAAGAGCTAGACCCCTATTTTTATTTGTGCAACTGGAGTTATGAATTACACCTACCTCAAAAGAGTCTAGATGTTCATAAAAGTGTCTTCAGAAATTTGTCCCTGGCTATGTCTTATTTGTGAATATGCCTGACACTGTTCCTGAATGCTAGCCTAGTTAGCATTCTCCATACATCACTCATGTAGAAAATTGCTGCTACTTACAAAAGCTGGAAGGGCCAAACACAAATACAGTATCAGTAATACTAAATATTATATATAACAATATACTGTATGCCTTATTTGTTTCTGTTATGTTTGCACATTTCTGAGCCAGTCCTGCCTCAGGCGAGATTTTGATACTCAAGTTCCCTTCATTGGATTCTAAATGTTGCTATTACTATATATTTCTATATTTCAGCCACTACCCATTTTGAAAGTTGGTTGATATGAAAGGTCGTTTACCTGTCTTGTTTCCAACGTTAAGCAACACCAAGCCCAGTCGTAAACATGTTTCCCTAGTGAGCATATCAAAGCAATACTTCAGTGGGCTAATTTTTAAGTAAGCTTTGATAGAATTTCAGCATAAATGTCCATGCTACTGCAATCTGTTAACCAGAGTTGGGGTTGGCACTGAATTATTTTCTGAGGCTCTAAAATTAAGAGTTCCTGGAAATGTAGTATGTTTTAGGTGGTGACAGTGAGGTTAATGGATGGTTTAGCATCAATACAAAGATTGCTTCCTAATGCCTTTTCTGCTTCTGTGTATTTATTTCACTTCATTATATTCTCGTCCAACCTCAAGACTGCATAAATAAGCAGATTCACTTCAAACAAGGACCACTCTTAGTCTCCTTGGCTTTTTCATTCCTTCAAATAATGAGAGATAAGAGCTTCACCCAGCTGATGCCTGACTGGAAAGGGAGAAAAGGAAGGGGTCAAGATAGGTTCAGAGAAAGAAACCAAGATGGGGACACAAGAGTTTAAACTAGGGTCTGAGGAGGGTGATTTTTCTTTAAACATACTGAATTCCATAACAGTTTTAAACAGTCACATGAGAACATCATATCCAGCCAAAGCAGAGCTGCTGCACCAACCCTTGGCTTTTAGCTTTTCAGTCAGAAGCAAACTGCACATCTGTTTCAATGAATTTTCACTAGTGATTTTTAAAACTGTTTTTCAGACACTGCTTTCCATCTGATCACAATTTTTATACCATGTCAATGTCAACTTAGTTTATATTGGCTGAAGCCCTGTTGGATCAAATATGCTCACTGTACTTCTGACTTACTATAGTAAGTCTATTTGAATTGCTGGAATCTATGGGGGAGTTAATGCACCAAATTCTAACTGATTAATGGGCCTGCTCTACTTGTGACTTGCTACACTAAGCAAGAGGGTTTTAACCAAAGTGTTTCCAATTATGCTGACAAATTTCAGCAAGTTTCTTTTTATGCCAAGAGCTAAACTTACTATTACAGGGCTTCCATAAGTTATCCAACATAGTATTACATCTGAGCCGATGACTTTTCCAGGCAATTCAATCAATTTGTTACTTTAATTAGAATTTGAAATTATTTAATTAATAATAATACCAATAACCGGGTTTGCCCTGGCAGTAAACCAGAAATAAAACACAAAAGTTGCTTAACTAAGCCTATTTATTAAGAACAAAAAGGAAAAATACAACAATCATCCACTTACTAATGCGAAAGAAAGGCCAGGAGATACAATTACTGTACAGCATTCATTTATAGACAGATTACACAAAGGAAAACATTCATTTTTTTACTTTACTGTATTGGTCAAAAGGCACTTTAGCTATGGCATCCTACAATGAGATTGGTTAATTACCTAAATGTTCACAAAGTTCACACTATTAGATATAGGGTATCCTTAAAGGAATTCAGAATATTTAGTAAAGATAAAGGTTGCCCTTGCTCGAAAACCAGTCATAACCGACTTTAGAGTTCAGTGCTGCATTTTGTCACCCTGTCTATTCAACCTATACAGTATACGGAGCACATAATGCACAAAGCAGGGATGGACAAATTACAATTTGGGATCAAAATTGCTGGGAGAAACATCAGCAATTTGAGATATGCAGATGATATCTCCCTAATGGCAGAAAGTGAGGAAGACCTAAAAAAATCCTGCTTAGGTTGAAAGAAGAGAGTGCAAAACCAAGATAATGGCAACAGGCCCTATCAGTCCCTAGAAAATAGATGGGGAAGAAGTAGAAGCAGTGACAGAGTTTACATACGTAGGATCCAAGATCACTGCAGATGGAGATTGTAGCCATGAAATAAAAAGGTGACTGATTCTTGGGAGACAAGCTATGAGAAACCTGAGGAACATAGTTAAAAGCAGAGACATCTACTTTAAACTAAAATTCAAATAGTCAAAGCAATGGAATTTCTAGTATTAATGTATGGCTGTAAGAGCTGGACCATAAGGAAAGCTGAGCACAGAATAGATGCCTTTGAAATGTGGTGTTGGAGGAGAGTTTTGAGAGGACCCTGGACAGCAAAAAGAACAAATAGGTCAATCTTAGAAGAGATCAATAATGACTGCTCCTTAGAAGGTCTAATAGTAAAGATGAAGCTAAAGTACTTTGGACAGCAAATGAAAAGGGAGGATTCGCTTGAGAAAGCCTTGATGCTGGGAAAGGTGGAGGGCAAAAGAAGAATGAGTGGCAGACAATAAGATGGCAATGGGCACCGAGCTGGGTGGGTTGAACAGGATGGTGGAGGACAGAGGTGCCTGGCGGGCAATGAACCATGGGGTCGCAAAGGGTCAGAATTGACTGTGTGACTGAACAACAACAAAATACATATCCTGTATGTAAATTAAACTGAGTAACACAAATAATATCTTCTAACATTCAAAAAGAAAAGAAAAGGGGAGAAGGAATAAAGAAGAAAATATTTATTTATCTGAAAAATCTAGATTATTTTAGAAAAGGAAGAAAAGAAGGGAGAAGGAAAGTAAAAAGAGAAACAAAATACGTACAACCATATTTTTTTCAATTCTGAGGGACTCATTGTTGACTCAGCTTTTTATCCTTTCAAAATTGGTAAAATGAGTACCCAGCTCATTGGTCCAAACTGCCTAAAAACTCAACTCTGTGCCTTTCATTTGAAAAATCACAATGCATCAAGAAGGTTGCAGGTGACTTGGAATGGCACCAGGCTCAAACAATGTGTCTCCCCCAAATACCTGGGAGTTACCATGGATTGAACTCTCGCTTTCTGAACCCACTGCCTTAATACCAAACAGAAGGTTTTTGTCAGGAACAATATTCTGAGGAAAATAACAGGTACATGTTGGGGTGCCCAACCACACACAATAAGAACTTATGTGCTAGCTTTATGTTACTCTGCAGGAGAGTATGCTTGTCGAGTGTGGTACAGATCAAAACATGCAAAACAAGTGGATGTGGCCTTAAATGAAACAGTGAGACTGGTCACAGGATATTTAAAACCAACCCTGATATAAAAAGTGCATTCCTTAGCTGGCATCCCTCCACCAAAATTCCATTGAGAAAGTGCTGCTCAAAAAGAGTGGGTCAAAGCAGGTTCTTTGGAAATACACCTGCTATTTGATCATCAGTCACCAAAGCAGAGACTGAAATCAAGGCACAGCTTCCTCACAACTTCTGTCCCTCCAAACAACCTGCCCTCACAGACTGCCTTAGAACTATGGAAGGCGAATAAGGAGATACAGTAATACCTTGGATAATGCTAGTACCGGATAGCGCTAAAACCGCATGTTACAAGATTTTTGGAAAAATCTATCGAATAACGCGATTTTTAGCGTTATCCGATACAGTCATTCTTAGCAGCAGGGTGGCGGGAAAGCTGAACGGGGTTCTCCGTTCAGCTTCCTAGCCACCCTGCAGCTACGGAGGCAGGGGTGGGGAGGCTGGAAAGCTGACGGGGGGCTCCCCCGTCGGCTTCCCCAGCCACCCCACAGCTGCAGAGGCAAGGGCGGGTGGCTAGGGAAGCCGACAGGGAGTCCCCGTCAGCTTCCCCAGCCACCCTGCAGCTGTAGATCGGGTCCTCTGATCTCTCTGGAGCAGGCAGGGGACACGATCCAAGCTGTTTCTGGGCTTCCCCGACGTCCTCAGCCAGTGCAGCAAACCAAAACGTCAGGGTTCGAATCCCGACATTCTGGCTTGCTGCACTGGCTGAGGACGTCGGGGAAGCCCAGAAACAGCTTGGATTGGGTCTTCCCACCTCCCTGGACCCGGCGGGGGTGGGTGGGTCAGAGACCCCAAAATTGGTTAAAAAAACATCCTTTTTTTTTTTTAACCAAATTTGAGGTCTCTGACCCCCCCCCCCCCCCGCCGGGTCCAGGGAGGTGGAGAGACCCGATCCAAGCTGTTTCTGGGCTTCCCCAACGTCCTCAGCCAGTGCAGCAACCCAAAACGTCAGGGTTCAAATCCCGATATTCTGGCTTGCTGCAGCCTCCAGGGAAACAGGGCTTTTTTTAACGTTGTGTGATCAATGCATCGCACAACGTTAAAAACCAGATAACAACTAGACTTGTGGAACCAAGTCTCAACGTTATCCGGGGTACTAGTGTACCAGATAACTAGGCAGAACCACACGACTCTCTACCGCCTGGCCAAGAACAACCATGGCCTGTGTGGAAAGCTTTAAATAGACTGTGTGCAGGGGCAGGAAGATCAAGGGCTAATCTCAGAATGGGGGTTTCCCTGTAGACGACAGCCTGTGTGAATCCAGAGAAGTACAAACTATCTCCCATGTGATACAATGCACACGATGCCTCTCAACATGCACTGAGGAGGACCTTATGTTGGCAAGAGGAAATGCTATTGAAGTGGCCTGATATTGGGCAGATGTCATCTAGCCCTTTTTATTCTATGTTGGTTTTTAGATGTGTTAATTTTAGCTTTGTATGTTAGTATATGCTGACATGAAGAAAGATTGTTTCAAAATGCTAATTACTGTACCTTGTAAGCCACATAGAGAATGCTCTAAGTAATGTGTGTCTCTATAGAAGTGCAATTGTTATTGCTGTTGTTTTACATCACATCATTCTATCTTATGGGTAGCTTGATTAGATGGCATTACCCATAAAACCAAGGTTTCAATAAGAACAGATTTTGCCAAGGAAATTTGCCCCATTGCTGCAATTATATAAACTCATCATCCCTGGCTATCTCCCAATTTGCTTCTCCTGGGTAACTTTACTGCCTGAAGAGCTTGACTGCAATCTATTCCTCCATATGGTCATGAAGACCTACTGGGCACTCCTTGCTTTCACAAGCTTTTAAGTTCTTGGGTGTTGTTCCTGTGTTACAAGACTCTGGTCACTTTGATCTGCTTTCATCTTGAGGCTGAAAGGAAAACCAGTGTTCTGTTGCCCAACGATTTTATCTTAAATTTATTTAATCTTAACTACCAATAAACAAGCTCAGGCAGGGCCAATATTACTATCGCCAAGTACGAAATCTGTTAACTTCAGAACAGATTATCTATTATACCTTCCTGACTGCAGTCCTAAATGTAATCTTTGGAAACACGCTTTCAAGTACCAATATGCAAAAAGCACTTTCTTAGAGTAAGCAGTAAAATACTGTAGCATTTGCAAGATGCAATTATGTCATTAATCATGGTGGACTAGACCCTACAATCAATTGCGTAAAGTATCTTACCTATATGTAAATGCCTACACACACACTTTTTTCACATTTAATGAGACAGATTCTAGCTTCTTCCGTGTCTAGGTCAGACGTGAAACTGCCAAAATGAAAGCACTTTTTGGTGAGTTCATTCTGCAGTTCCTTGCAATTTGTTTGTTACTTTCAAGGCACAAAGGGGGCCCTAATCAAGGGGTGTTCAACCCCAACTTTGACAGTTATCTAAGTCCCAGGGATGACAAATGTACATTTAACAAAGTCACCTATATTATGGGCCATGATGGCTTAGTAGTTAAAACATTAGCTTGAGGACTGGAAGGTAAATCAGCAGTGCAAGACCTGCATGTTGTGCAAGGAGCCCCTATCGTCTGTCTCAGCTCCTGCCAACCTAGCAGTTTGAAAGCAAGAAATTGCAAGTAGATAAATAAGTACCACTTTGGTGGGGAAGGTAACAGCATTCCATGCACTCTGGTGTCTAGTCATGTCTTCCATGTGACCACAGAAATGTCTGCTGTAAATGGAGATGAGTGCCAGATCCAAGAGTTGGAGGAGACTGACTTTCAGCAAGGGAGACCTTTACCTTTCCCCTATATTTAACACAAAGGTCAGTGACTCCTGTAAGCCAGACTCAAATATAAGTCCAGCAGTTCACTGCAGCGTTCTTCTTCCATGTCTAGGTCAGACTTTAAACTGCCTAAACAAAGCCACCTTTGGGTGAATTTTCTGCCATTCCTTTTGCCTGACCTAGTGAGAGAAAGATTAGCTGGAACAAGGTTTCTGTTGCCTCGAGTACTCAATTGTGGTTGAAAAACACCACAATCAACAAGGAATGTTTGAAATGGTAGCCGTGTTAGTCTGTGCAAGCATATCAGAGAGCAAACAAAACAAAAAGACAAGTATTTTTGTCATTTTGTTTACTCTCTGGAGCTTCGAGGCTCTGTGTACCCCACTGCAGTTTTACTGAGCCACAACATAGTCCTCGTAGCTTTGCTGCCTTAACTGTAGTTTGTGCAAGAGAAGATCATAGATTAAGTCCTGCCCAAAAAAGATTCAGAAAAGTCTGGTTAAATTTCCCACGGGCCTCATCCTCACACAAGGTATGAGGGTGCTCTACCAGTGGAGTTAGGCCTGGCCCCATCCGCTGGATGCTTTCAAGGAACATCTTAAAACTGTTTTCTTCTGTGTCTAGGCCAGACATGAAACTGCCAAAATGAAGACACCTTTGGGCGAATTCATTCTGCAGTTCCTTTTGCCTGACCTAGTGTGAGAAAGATTAGCTGGCAACACAAGGTTGCTGTTACCAGGGTACGGCCGACTGTAGTTTAAAAAATACCACAATCTTCGAGGAGGCTCTTTCCATGTACCCTAACTGTACTGTTTAAAGATGCTTGTAAGAACATTCCCCCTATAGCCAGTGAATAAGTGTATAATTGGACTATGCTCCCTTGGATTCCATCAATTGTTATTTCGTGTATATTTCTTGTTTTAACTATTGTACGCCAGCCGAGTAGGAAAATATTGCACATGGGCAGTATAGAAACCTAATAAACAAGGTACAGGAGATGTATAGTAAAGGTAAAGGTTTCCCTTGCTCGAAAGCCAGTCATATGGATGGACACATTGCCCTTCTCTTTCCCTTGGACAGAAGGAAGGGGAGTAGTCGGTTGGTGGCCACCACCTTAATGGGTAGGATCCGGGGTGGGTAGGGTGGGGATGCCTTTTTGTAACAATTTTTTTTCTTTGTAAGACTGTGTAATGTTCCTATGCTTTTTGTAATATTTTTGTAACTTTATGACGTATATTGGGGTTTTATCTTACTGTATTGTATTTTATGATATTCTATTGTTTGAATTATTGATGTATATTTCACTATGTTGTGACATTGTGTTGTTCTATTGAATTGTTACATTGTATTTGATTGTATGTTGTGAGCCGCCCTGAGTCGGTTTTCACCGAGTAGGGCGGCATATAAATTTAATAATAATAGTACAGTAAAACCTCATATAACACTAAAACCTGGTTCCACAAGTCTTGATGTTATATGATTTTTAGTGTTATCCGATGCATGTTAAAATCCTATGGGATCCATAGAGATACATTGTAACCACACAGGCTTTAGCGGTTGTTATCTGAAGCATCCCATAGGATCTTAATGTTATCCGATGCAATTCTTCCCCCCAGATTCCTTAATGTTATGCGATTTTCGTGTTATTCGATACTAATGTTATCTGAGGTATTACTGTACAAGTAAAACCTCGGATAACGTTAAAACCTGGTTCCACAAGTCTTGGTGTTATCCGATTTTTAGTGTTATCCGATCCATGTTAAAATCCTATGGGATCCATAGAGATACATTGTAACCACACAGGCTTTAGCGGTTGTTATCTGAAGCATCCCATAGGATCTTAATGTTATCCGATGCAATTCTTCCCCCCAGATTCCTTAATGTTATGCGATTTTCGTGTTATTCGATACTAATATTATATGAGGTATTACTGTAATATCCGACTCTAGGGCCCAGTGCACATTTCTGTTTCAAAGCCGAAGAGCCAGCTCTGCCTGCTTCTGCAGACGTTTCCATGGTCATGTGGCAGGCATGACCAGACACCAGAACGCACTGAATGTTATTACCTTCCCACCGAAGTGGTCCCTATTTATCTACTTGCAATGTCTTGCTTTTGAAGTGCTAGGTTGGGACAAAGATGGGAGCTCATTCTGTCCTGGAAAAAGGCGGGGGGGGGGGCAGATTCAATATGTGGGAAGGAAGGAAGGAAGAAGCAGACCAGGCTGGTTTCTTTAGCTAAATCCTTTGCCACGTTAAGGAAGAATTTTAAGCCAGGAGGCTAGTGTGGCATTGAAGGAGAAACTCCCTCCACAGAAAGGGCTCAGGGAAGGTGTGGAGCCACAACTTCCTCCTCACAACTCCATCCTCCTGCACCTCAGCCGCGGCTGAGCCTCTTCTTCCTGCTTCCTCTCCGACCACGACGAGCCAGGCCCCTCCCCGCCTCACACCTGTTGCGTAGGGCCGACAGCCAGTCCCTGCCCGAGCTGCCTGGCGCGGCGGGGGTTGCTCTTCTTCGGCTTCCCTTCCCTTCGCCCTCCCTGCGGCTGCGCCTCCTCCGCCTCCATCTCCTCCTCCTCCCGGACTTGGAGCAGCAACAACAGCCGCAGTAGCAGCCGCCGCCGCTTCCTCCTCTGCAGCCACTTGGGCCGCGGCCTTGACGTCGTTTCCTTCCAACATGGCGAGGACGGGAGGCTGCTAAATGGGGGCTGCTGGAGCGAGTGGGCAGCAGCGGGGCTGCTGCTGAGGGCGCTGCATTGCACGGCCGCCGCCTTCGCCTTATTATCCTCCTCTTCCCAACCCCACCGGGGCAGGCAGTTTCAGCAGGCAGCTCGGTTTTCCCTGGCCCCGGGGAGGGGGCCCCGCCGGCTGAAGCCGAGCCAGGCTCCCCAACAACGTCTCCCAGCCTCCGGTTCCGCCTCGCCTCCTCCCCATGTATGAGGGGAAGAAGACCAAAAACATGTTCTTGACCCGGGCCTTGGAGAAGATCCTGGCCGACAAGGAGGTGAAGAAGGCGCATCATTCCCAGTTGCGCAAAGCCTGTGAGGTGGCCTTAGGTAAGCCAGGTTGGGGAGGGTGGGAGGGTGGGATAGGTAAGGAGGGGACTGAGGCACCTGCCCAGGAGGCCCAGGCCACTGGAGGGTTGCCATGGCGAGGAGAAGGTGGTGGCCAGGGAGGGCGAGGAGGCCATCCTTCCTTCGTGTCCCCCCATCAAACCCTGGACTGTCAAAATGAAGCCACTCTCTTGGCTTTGTGGTTATTATTATTATTATTATTATTATTATTATTATTATTATTATTATTATTATTATTATTATTATTAATTAAATTTAATACCCCGCCCCAATCGGGGGGACCCGACTCTGGGCGGCTTACATCCCAATAAAAACAGAAATAAAACCCAACTCAATATCATTAAAAACATCAGAATTAAAAAATCATCACAGAATTAAGACAACGCAGGACTACACATCAGTATTCCCATATTCCAACCCAGGGAGGCAGTTCTTATGTAAGCCACTTGGTGTGGGAACCCACGTTCCCAGGTCCCCAAACCTGTCCTGCCAACCTTAGGTCCTCAATGGTACATGTTTCTTCTGGCAGTCTTTGGCAATGCCAGTAAACGAGCAGGATTCTGTATCTCTCCACGTCCACATAGTGTTGTTGTCTGCCAGTAGTGCCCCCCCCCCCTTGAACATGTTGTACATTTAGGGACTCCATCCCTCAACCTATTCAGGGTCTTCCAAATGATGTAGGGGAGGTTGAGATCCTCACCTGTATCCTCCTTTAACATTGTCCCTTGTCCAGTGAGCTGCTTCCTCCATCTTCTAGTTTGATTTTGCTCTTACATACCTTCAAGAATGTTTGTTCTTGGCAGAAGAGTCGCGTGCCTTGGCGGGGCCCCGTATAAAAATTTGTTTGGGGGCCCTTAGGAAGGGTAAATATTTGTTTTGCTTACACACGTATAATTGATACGGCAGATACGGCGGTAGCTACGCCTCTGGTTCTTGGCATAAAGCTCTTCTGGGATCTGAGCTGGGAGGAGGCCATGGCAAGGGTCTTTCAGGGGCAAGTTAGAAGTGTATATGGAGGGTGGAGGGGCACTAATGTTGCTTTGGAGCTGCTAGAGGACCAGCCATCAATGGTATTGCTGAGACAGGCCTTTGTAAACTGACACCTAGAGATGGAAGGATGGGGACATGAAAGGAACCCCCCCCCCTCCATCATTATCATCCACCCCCCAAGGCTGTTTTGTGTTTCCCGATAATCTTCAAGGGTTTTTTTGCGGTGTGTGGGGAGTTTTTGGTTGAGCCCAGGCAAGGGTTGGGTTGGTGTTGGGAAAGCGGCTCCCCCTCATTGCTGACAACTGAAATGTGGCCTCCAGAGGGTTTTTCTCCCACCCCCGTCATCATGCACAAACACACCCTGCATGAATAGGCAGTGAAGGAGAAGAAGGTGTGTGGAGAGCTGGCCTGGAAGAACAAGGCCTGCCTGGGAGGGAGCAGGTGACGGGCAGCGAACAGGGAGGGGGAGAGGAGGGAGGAGAGAAGGCAGGGAAGCTAAAGAAAGGCGGGTGATGGTGGTGATGGAAAACAAGAGTCAGTGACACCCTGGCAGCGTTTGAAATTGATGCTTTCTTCTTTGACTTGAGAGGCTGTTAGATTTGGGAGGAATAATGCCAGTGATACAAAGAACTCTGTATCTTTGTAGTTGGTAAAAAGAAATCAGATTTCTGAAAATTGATTGTTGAGATTTGTTGCTGTTGTTACTGGTGCTGTTTGGGTTTCTATTAAGCTATGGAGTTCTTTGGAATTGTTGCTATTTTATTTGATTGATCTTTTTTTTATCTATGTATATATCTCTTTTTACTTTATTATGAGCCCCTTAGATCAGTACTGTGCACTAATGGGTGGAACACACAGAGGGGGGGGGGGGTACTTGAAGAAGGGCAATTGTTTCATGTGGGTATTGCACCCAGAATAAAAGAAAACAGAGGAATCCTGTTTCATATAGTGAACTAATCATCTGGGGTTATTAGATATGAGTTTTAATTCCTCTGCAGTGAAGTCATTTTCAAAGACCAGTTGAGCCATTTTATTAGAACAGGGAGATACAGAAATGAAAGGTAATTAGATAGCATATAATGAACTGTTCTAACATGAGACAGGTGGGCAAGAAACACCCTGCCTGAAGTAAATATTACTTTACATATAATTTATAAATGGGCAAGTATAAAATGTGACTTGATTGGGACTGTAGTGGCTCTCCCCCCCCACACACACACACACCTGGGATATTGATAGATATAATGATTTTGCTACACAAGCTTTTCATGTTTGGTCAGTATTGTTCATTTCCTTGTTGTATGCATTTAAAGGAAATTACAAACCTGAAATCAACTCAGTTTATTAGTTGAAACTACTGTTATAATGTGATTCAAAGAGGGAACTCTGAAGATGGCAGCATCACATCTGTGGATCAGGAGCTGTAGTCCAAACTAGAGATGTTACTACACCCACATATAAACTCATGTCTGAATATGGTTGGTTTTTTTTTACCACTTTCCTTTCATTAGAGAGTTTTTTAGATTTACAATGCTATTTACCTATTTGATGCAACTAATTATGAATGACTGTGAAGTTGGAGCTACATCAGCCTAATCATTTCTACAAGTTTGACATTAGTTCTGTTCTATCTTAAAATGTTTTAATTTTTTCTGCATTATTGTATGTACTTTATGACTAACAGAATTTCAGGTATAAGAAAATCAAAATTTCATTTTTCCCTCCACCATTTTTGGACAGTATCAATTTAATATTGAGTTCCAGTGGACAATTTTTAAATCCTATGCAGCTTTTCTCTGTCTGAGATTTTCCACAGTAGGCCCTAATTTCCATCAGTGGAGTCAGTACTGTAGACAGATTTGGTGGGAATTATATTGCAATTATATTGTAAAATGTCAGAGGGCACAAGTTTGCCAATCTAGAGGAATTAAAGATGGTGAGAGAGTTTTAAAAAATGATTTCATTTTTAATTGATAATTACACTCAGTATTACAATATAACAGATTAGATAAGTATTTTAAAAGTGTAAGTATAGATAGCCTTTTTGATGCAATTTTATATAGTAAAGGCATTTTTGTTTAGGCATACAGTACTATATATTTGATATGTTTTAGCACTTTGATATATTTTAGAGTTCTCTCTGACCTAGTTTATGTAAAGATGTATCATATTCCTCTTTGGACATTTTACTGTATTTTAATTATTGATAACTGCTATAAGTTGTGAATAAAGTTGTGAATAAAAATTTAAAAGATCAGTTATAATATATTTTATATTATAAATACAAAATTAATGGGTACATTGTGCCTCACAGTGTTAACAAATGAGAAAGCAAAACTAAAACATCCTAGGCTTACGTTAAATAGTGAGCGGAGTCCCATGTGTCCTAATAGTGTAACTTAATTCAGAGCAAACAAAAATAATTATTTCAACTTTGCAGAAAGAGATTGTTAACTTTTGTAATAGTGCTGGCTTGGAACAGAGTCAACTCTAAAGTTAAATTTAGAATGGGGAGAGAATAAAAAAAATTAAATTCAGAAGAAAATAAAACAAAAACAAAGGCAGTAGTTTAATTGATCGCAAAGAGTGTACAGTATGTGGTAAATGTCAGGCAGTGGTTAACTAACCTGACCACCCTGAGGACTAACGGCCTTGAGTGGCAAAGTCCACAGTGAAGAGTGATGGTCTCCAAGTGGATTAAATCCCACTTGAATCTATCTTGATGGAGGGCAGCAGCTTCATCAATACTGGTCTGGGACTTTGTATGCCAAAAGGGCTCAGAAACAGAAAGTGACTCGCAGAACTGAATCAGTGTTATAGGTGTCATGTTGCAATGTGGAAGGTAGATGAAAGGCCACTGCATTATATTCTCAGGACAGTCTTCATGGCTGATCACCATGATGATTGCCTATATTTGGATTCAGATATGGCAGAAGAAGCAGCTAATTTGAGGTTTTGATTGGCATCACTAGGAATGGATCAGAGACTCCTAAAGAGTTTTTCAGTGAGATGCAAAGGCTGAAGACCACATCTCCTGATCTGTAATGAAATGGCATATTATTTCATTTACAGGGTTCAATTTGCTGTTTAGAAGTACAGTAATACCTCATATAACATTAGTATCGAATAACACGAAAATCGCATAACATCAAGGAATCTGGGGGGGAGAATTGCATCAGATAACATTAAGATCCTATGGGATGCTTCAGATAACAACCGCGAAAGCCTGTGTGGTTACAATGTATCTCTATGGATCCCATAGAGGATCAGATAACACGAAAAATCATATAACACGAAGACTTGTGGAACCAGGTTTTAGTGTTATATGAGGTTTTACTGTACATCCCTTTTGCAATAGCTGAGTTGAAACAGAATTGCAAAGAAAATGGTGGCATAGTATAATATGAATTTACTTCCCAGCAGTTTGCACAGGCCCATTGAGGAGGTGTTCCCAGTGATCATACGCCATGTAATTTGTATAAATCAAACATATATACAGTGGAACCTCACACAACAATCGTCCGGTGTAGCAATGAAATCACATAACAATTAGGGTTTTTTTTTTTTGGGGGGGGGGGATGGTGTCCTCCATAACAATTTTCCCAATGGAAAAAAATTGTACAATGATTTTTCAGTGGGAAAAACTGCTTAGCAAAAAAAATCGTTGTATGATGTATCCCGTAGGGAAAATCGCTATACGATGCATGTATTATATAGCAATTTTTTCATACAACAACAAGGCCTGTGGAACAGATTAAAATCTTTGTATGAGGTACCAATGTATTTTGTTTTGAATAAGAAATAGTAAAATGTGCATGGATTTAAAA
Source organism: Furcifer pardalis (assembly GCA_030440675.1). Lineage (NCBI taxonomy): Eukaryota > Metazoa > Chordata > Lepidosauria > Squamata > Chamaeleonidae > Furcifer > Furcifer pardalis. Next base: position 83,505,545 of record CP126891.1, read on the forward strand.
TATAATTTCAATTTAGGTGATTTTCCCAATATGTAATTTGTTAGTAAGGTATAATAATAACACTAGCCTTCTAAACAACCTAGGTCCATGATGGTGAACCTTGGCACTCTAGCTGTTCTTGGACTTCAATTACCAGAAGCCCAAGTCAGCATTCTTGCTGATCAGGAGTTCTGGGAATTGAAGCTCAAGAACAGCTGGAGTGCCAAGGTTCACCATCACTGGCCTAGATTTTGCTTCTGGATAAATAAGGTTGGCATGTAGTGTTCTCAACTTAATAGCTGAAATCCTGTTGCTGACCATAAGAAATCACACTAAAGTAGGGTAATTGAATCAGTGGGGTTTTGGCAAGTTCAAATCATAAGTTCAATTGATTCAAATATGCCTACTCTAGTTGCAACTTAATTTAGCATAGTAAGTCACAACTAAAGTAGGCCCATTTGAATCAATAATAATAATAATAATGATAATAATAATGATGATAATAATAATGATGATGATGATGATGATAACAACAACAACAACAACAACAACAACAACAACAATAATAATAATAATAATTTCCTGTCAGAAATTATTCTGAGTTGAAAGGATTTTTGCTAGAGAAACTCTCCTCAGGGGATGCTGGAATGAAGCTCTTTTCATGTCCCCAAGAGCTGGGACAGAGGCGAACACTCAATATTTCATGCAGTACCTGGGACTTGAACTGCCAACTTGCTAGCCTTCTAGGTAACAAGACAAGCTTCTTAACCACTGAGCCACCGCAGCCCCTTATGTAGGAGTTTACTCACCAAATCTCCACTGATTCAGGGGGCTTATTTTGGTGCAGCTTACTACACTCAGCAGAATTTCAAACTATGTAAGGATACCTTGGAGTTGTTATTCAGCAAGAAGTCTCAGCATGAGTAGACATCTCCACAATGATATTTCGCACAACCTCCATCCACAACGATGTGTCCCTGGCAGTTCTTCTCCATGTAAGAGTCGGGTCTTCCCGAGTGGGGCGGGGTATCAAATTCGAACAAATAAATAAATAAATAAATGTAATCGATTCATTTTTCTGGCGCTCCATCTATTGTCACTTATGTGTGCAACAAGGCCAGCCCACCTTAATTTGTTCGTCCGGTATTTTGTTACTATGGCTTTTAGCAGTGATCTATACATAAGTATAGAAAAATCAATTTATTCTAATTCAGATATATTTTGTTTGTAATTGTGGATTATTGATAGCAGTATAATCCTATACATATGCACAAACTGTAACTGAGAGCATGTGTAGTTAGTCATAATTTATTAAAATGAACATATATCTTGCTTATAAGATAACTCAATTTCTGTTGTGTATATTATGATATATTAACACTTCTATGCAATGAGAGTACAGTACCTGGTGTTTATTGTAGAAGTGCTGAATCCTTTTTAGTCCAGAAGAGACTACATTGGTAGAAAGGCGCTGAAATAATTTGTTTTGGTTAGATGTTGACTGCATGGTCAAATACCATGGATGGTTGCTCTACATATAAAATATATAAATATGACATTTGTTTTGCTGCCAATATGACATAAAATCTTTTCCCCCTATGTCACTGGTGGCTTCTGCTTTGTAAAAACTTAATGATTAAAACTGACCTTTTGTCATGTAAGCAGTTGTTTCGTTGTGTAAAAAGATGTGGGTTATATCTGTGGACAGTTGGGGCAGGATGTTAAGGATTGCAGGAACACCTTCCCCATGATCACTCTCTGAGTGTCTCTTAATTTTCTTAATTAACAAATGAGGCTAGTGCTGATCCATTGCAGTGATACATTGGGCTATCTCTAGACAAGTTCTGCATTTAAAAAAGGCATCTCTTTCGGTAACCATCCAAGCAGAGGGTGGGAAAGCATACAGAATTGAAGGCAGAGGCAACCTAGGGTTGGGTTTTGTTTTTGCTAAGGAAGAAGAAGAGCAGCAGCAGAAGGAGACAGGGAAGCATTGGCAGCAACACTACATCATTCGGTGGTGCCCCAACAGCAAGATGAGCTCCTTGGTCAAGTATGCATCGTCTGAGTCCAGAACATTGGCAGAAGTAGCTGCTACTTTCTCCTTTGTACTCACGTAGGCCATTCTTTAGTTGCAGGTAGTCAACTAGCCAGCACTCTGGTTAGAGTAGAAGCTATTTCTCATTTTATTAGGTAGCTTGTGTTTGATAGTAAATCCATTCCACCCATTTCTCACAGAAATTTTTGTGCCTTTTAAGCTTCATGAACACTTGCATATACTGACTTACATTATGCTTTAAAATGAGTCTTCTCCTCAGACCCAAACCAGTGTGTTCCAGGGAACACCTTTTCTATAAAATTAAGGCTGTGAATCAAACTGCAACAAAAACAGTTCTAATTAGTTTTTATCAATATTGTCATATCCTAAGAAACTCTTTTTGGTTTCTCTTTATAATTTTATTTTATTAAATGTTACTGTCATGAATCTCTCAAGTGGCATAAGCTGTCCACCAGCTAAGCAACAACTAAGCTATGCTGTGTTCAGTAGGGCTTGTTCCCAGGGAAGTCTCTTTAGTCTTCTTGTGTTAATGTATCTCTCCTTTTTTTTACATTGGTGCAGCTGTTAGATAGTAGGTCTTGAATTTGATCTGCCCTGTTCTAGTTACTTGAGACCCATATTTACTCTGATTTCCTCTCAATGTTCTTTTTGTTTTCTGAAACTCATTCATTGAATGCCAGAGAATTGGCCAAATAGCACAGCTAAAATATACCAACGTTTTGTGCAGTAGAACCATTAAAACTATTTTCTGTAAGGCCTTACAAACAGTTACTTTATTAAATGTGCAAAGCATGTTAATGTGAATATTTCCTTCCATGCTCTTGATCCTTCTATGTTATTCAATAATAGGATTTGAAAGAGCCTATTTGCTTTTGATAACTTTGCCCATATTCACATTGCTGTGTTTTTGTAGTCATATGGCTTAAGAGAACAACCTGCTTATTTGTCAGGTGTGGGGAGGTATACAGAGAACTCACTTCTCATCTTGTGTTTATTTTTCACTCATTATCTGCATCTGAAATACTTCAGCATGCTAATTTTTCATCTCCCTGTGCTTTAGTGGATTATAATAAATCAAAGGTTCTCAATCTATTGCCCACAGTACCATTTCATGTGACCTGCATCACCTCTGCCACTGGAAGCGGACGCATTTATGATAGCTGTAAATGCACCTGTGGCTGTCATGAATTCATTTATGACAGCCGCGGATGTGTTTTATGGCAGGATTTACAGCAGGGAGAACCACTAGTCCAGCCTACTCAGCTGTCTCAGAGGGTGTGGTCTGCCCCACAGCTTGAAAAGGTTGAGAACCCCTGTCATAAACTCTTAAATTGTGAGATGGATCATCAAAATGAATAAAATTCTCACTGATCTGTGTTTAGGTAATGTGCAACACATGCACACACACTCTCTCTTTTTGAATCTCCTGTCCCCCTGCTGCTCCATTCTGTTCTCATCTGTTCAATTTTGGCATACAGTACTATGATTGCTATTAATCTGAATAGAAATGGATCCTGCCTTAAATTTAAACGTTCTCTGAGAATTAATATTTGGTAATTGTTCTTTTTCTAACTAGGCATTTTAATTCAGGTTGACACTGGTACAGTAATACCCCAGATAACATTATGACTTGGTTCCACAAGTCATGACGTTATCCGATTTTTAGCGTTGTCCGATGCATGCGTTGTCCGATGCATGATCGGGTCTCTTTCTTTTCCTCCCTGCCTTTAAAGCCACGCCCCACCCGCAGCGGTCCAAAAAACTTGCATCGTTATCCGATTCTAGCGTTATCCGATGCAATCGTTTTCGGGGGTATTACTGTATAGGAATTGTGGGTACCAAGGTATTGAACAAGTTCCTTACATTTCAATAAAGATCACAAAGGAAAAGCTGTCCTCTTTGCTACAGTGAATCATCTTTACTATCACACTTCTTTTCCTTACTTAATATCACAGTTAGTAACAGCACATATTTCCTGCTGTTATAACAATCGCCTTTGCCTTCACTTTATTTTTAACTTACTTTAAGATTTGAGCCATGAAAATCTTGCCAAGTCTAAAGCGTGATTGTTCTTGGAGCAGAAAAGGTTCACTTTAAGGGGCTAGCTGATTTAATATTGTTCATTCAAACACTTTGTATCAGTAGCACGTTAGGGATAGTGGCCTGTTGCTTTTGGGATCTGATAATTCATTCTTTGCTGGGTTTCGGAATAGCAATTTCTTTTGTCTTTTGCCATATTTTTGGAATTTGTTTGCTCATCCAGCAGTCATTGAAGCCTGGAATTGTGCTGTTTGGGAGGATCAAGTGATGAAGGCAGATCTTCTTAGGAAGAGATGTTCTGAGAAACAGCAAGGTCGCAACTTGTACAGAGTTTTATATGTCAATGTTAACAACTTGTGCGTGATAAAGAATGAAATGGGTGACCAATGCAGGTCTTTCTTGTCTTGCTTTGTTTATTTGTGCCAGAAACATCACAATTAAAATTATCACTAAAGCTTAGGATTTAAATTTACATAGCATTTATTTGAAAGACTGAATTAGACAATTCTTGCCAAAAAGTGGGCAACATTGGTTACATTCTGTTATGCTGTCATGAGGTCCTCAAATGTACATTGAGTAATGCACAAGGGGTAGGGGTAAATATGTGGTAGAAGTCGGTAAAAGTCTCCCTTGGTTGAAAGCCAGTCATATCCGACTGTAGGTTTCAATGCTCATCTCTGTTTATAGCCAAAGAGCTAGCACTGTCTGCATCTGCAGACATTTCCATGGACATGTGGCAGGCATGTCTAGACACCAAAGTGCACGGAACGCTGTTTATCTTCCCACCAAAGTGGTACCTATTTATCTACTTGTAATTTCTTGTTTTTGAACTGCCAGGTTGGCAGGAACTGGGACAAAGATGGGAGCTCACTTCGTTATGCAGTACTTGGGAATCAAACTCTGACCTTTCAGTCTTCGAGTTCAGGGTCTAACCACTTGAGCCAACACAGCTCCCACAGATGTTTGTACCTCTCAGCAATCATAGAAAGATGACATCATTAGGTATCCCCATTTTCCCACAGGTCTTTCCTGTAATAGGAGGCATTAACTATGAGGTGTTTGTTTAATTAATGGGCAAAATCTATTTGTGCAGGAGTACTGTGAAGTTATGACTATATAATGTTCTAAGTGTTATACCTGAGAATAGGAGTTCATAATAAGTAGACAATTCCCTTTGCAACTGATGTACAGTTTTGCTAGTTGAAGTGCTTTGTAGATATAAGGAAAAATATTTAAATAAAAAATTGTTCTGGTTGATGACATCATTAGCCTTTCTGTGTTAAAATATGATTACAGTATATAACTTTGGAACATAATTACAGTAATATGAAGTATGCCATATTTAGTGGATAAGGCATGGAGCCTCTTACTAGTCAGTAATTTATTGTTGTTGATATTCTTATGTTATTATATCTGGTTAAAACATGTATTAGCTTTCCATGAATTAACAATGACAGCTGATGATTATTTAAGATTTATGGGAAGTCTGTAGTCCTTCAGATGTTGCTGGAGTATAGCTCTCACTATCATTAACCATGATGGCCATGCTGATGAGAAATAGATCCAACAGCATCTAGCAGGCTTATAAGTTCCTTACCTCAGATTTAACATGATAATAAAAGTCCCCCCCCCCCCAAAAAAAAAAAAATGAGCCTATGGTTCTGAGTATGAATGAGTAAATGACCAATAGCGTTTTTTCTGTGGTTTGGATCTGACATTTGTTTAACCCACAAGCCTGAAGGCATGGTGTGCTGCATTGCCTCTTGAAGACTTTGGTGACTGTTATTGAGACTTACTATATATCAGGAACAACCATAGACTGTTATCTATAAAGAACATTTCAGTGTAAGCTCCAGTTAAAAAATCTAATTTCAAATTTCATGGAGAATTTTCTTATTGATCTAGTACAGCATCTGTTTGCAAATTCCATATAGCTGCGTGATTCTCTTTTGGATGACAGATCCTGTGGTATCTTTTCAACATACTGTTGTCTTAAGAACACTTCTGAATAAATGAGGCACAACTTGTGAATACCATTTCTTAAATTACAGCTCCAAAATTCTGGATTCTGGGGATTTTGGAACTTGCAATAAAAAAGTTTTCACAAGCTCTAAAATGCAAGTTTTATTGTCTAGGACAGGGGTACCCAAACTTTTTGGGCTGGTCACATGGTTCAGCAGGTCTGTTACGTGGTTCCTCCCACCAGAAATGGAAATAAAATGCACCCACGCATGCACTGCTGTAAATGGACCCATGGCTGTTGTAAACATGTTTGCAACAGCCGTGGGTGCATTGAGGGCAGAATTTTGCATGGTCACATTTTACTTTCGCTTCTGGGGCCGGGCCGGGCCCAATGATTTGAAAGATCATATTTCCCATTGTGTTCATTGCTTCTGCTGTAAAATATTTTAGCCAGCTACTGTAATCCCCCCTAGCCCCCGCTGCCCCATAACATGAGTATAATAACTGGCACAGTTTGCAGCACTAGGAGAAACCAACACCGTTACCCATATACAGTATGTGAATAAAAATGTATTTGAATTGGCAGAGAAATAAATTCAGTATTTTCCTTTTAAAATAAGACCTACATTTTATCTTATACAGTATAGTTAAAACAGGTCCTAATCTATGCTGCTTCATATTTCATATATTGTTCTATTCCACAGTAAAGGTATTCATCATTATGTACCATTTCAGTTCTTCCTTCCCATTTCTCTATATTAATTTAACTAAAATAATGTTGAGATCAATTTAAACCTAGTTTATATGAAGGCAGAAGGATAAAACACTGCACATATGTGGCTTTGAAGGAACATGGTCTTCACAGAATCATAGCATTTAAAGAGTAAACAAAACAATAAAAAAGTTGTGGTACCTTAAAGACTAAGTCCTGTATTTAAATGTGAGCTTTTGTGGATCAGTTCCACAGTTCATCAGAATTTAAAGGGATCTTGAAAAAATCTACCGTATTTGCCAGCATATAAGATGCATTGGAGTATAAGATGCACTCCATTATTACCAAAACAGTCCACTATAGGTCATTATATACAGTACAAGACACACTCAATTTTTCCAGTTTATTTTAAGGGGGGTGAGTCTTATATGCCAGCAAATAGGATTGTTTCTTAGTGCTGAGTGCATGATATAGAATAGCCTTGTTGTGATAATAAATTGAACCTTGCTGCTCCCCAGGGCAGTTCATTGCCCTGGCAGAGATGGCTTCTGCTAGAAAACTTCTAGTAGAGTTAAACTAAAATCTACTTCTTTGCAAATTTAGCTCATGTAGAGCCTTGTGGAACAACAGAGAATAAATCCCTCTCTTTAGTTTTATAGACATTCAGTTATTTAAATAGGGCTTCTGTAGTCTTCTCTTGTACATACTAAACATACCCATCTTCTTCAGAGGTTTCTCAGAAGATACTTCTCAATACTTTGAGAGCATCCTCTGAACATGCTCTAGTTTGTCACTGGTATTTTTAAAATGTGGTACCCAGAATGGGTTAAGGTATTCTATTTTTGGCCTGATCAGCACATATTAGAGTGGAATTTTACTACCACTGATTTGGACATTAATGTAGCAAAAGACTGCATTAATTTTTTAATGATCACGTGACATTGAGACTTTGCAGGTGATAAACAAGGCAAAAATGTGCATTTATATCACATCCATTTTAACCACTATCTTGCACTTACTGTAGCATTATCAATAATTCTTTGTGGAGAAAGTTGAAATGTAAAAGAATGCAAAACCTAATAGCCCATTTATATCTGATACAGTACTGTACCAGGAAACTCAGTGGTTAATCCACTATCGATAACGGTCAAATCCTGTTGCTCAATGAAGCAAAAGCACTAGAGTGGGCCAGTTGAATCACTGCAGACTTGATGAGTCACCTCTTTACTGTAATTGAAATGGGTCTAGTCTAGCTTCAACTTACTTTAAGTGGCTAAAACGCTGACTGGGAGGCAGAAGGTCAGCAGTTTTATTCCCGAGTACTGCAGGATGGAATGAGCTCCCATCTTTGTCCCAGCTCCTGCCAACCTAGCAGTTCAAAAGCAAGAAATTGCAAATAGATAAATAGGGTCCACTTCAGTGGGAAGGTAGCAGTGTTCCGTGCGCTCCCGCGGTGTCTAGTCATTCCTGCCACATGACCATGGAAACGTCTGCAGAAGCAGACAGCGCTGGCTCTTCGGCTGTGAAACAGAGATGAGCACTAGAGTCAGATATGACTGGCTTTTGTGCAAGGGAAACCTTTACCTTTAGAGTACTATAGGTCTATTTGAATCAGAAGAATTGCAGATTTGACTCATCAAGTGATTCAATGGGTCTGTTGTAATGCAGTTTACTTTGTTAAACAACAAAATTTCAGCCATTAAATATGCCCAGTATCGTATTGCTGATCCCAATTAAGAGCAGACCCATTGGGTCAATTTCTGAAAATAAGTACTGTATAGTATTTTTCTAAATCCCACTGAGTCAGCAGCTCATTCAAGTTAGGTCAAGCAATAGGATATTGACCAATCTGTTTTTATCTGTTGTCTGAAGAGCATTGTTTCCCAACATTTGGTTTTTGGATTTCAATTCCCCAAAACACTGATCAGTCTTAAGTTTTAGGAATTGAATTCCCTGTGTGTGGAATGGGGTCCATTCTGGGAACCACTGCTCTAGAGTATATTTTAATGAAGTGTAAAAAGTAGAACATGGCTGGCTATAATGAAAAAAATGTTCTGATCATAAAGTTTTATGGTTAGAAATTAACTAGTAGTATAATTTTATTTTAATTAGATGCAAAGAAAAAAAGACAAGTCTAAACTATAAAAGGTGTTTCTGTGAATGTGTAGACCACATCCTTCGTTTTATTTTTCTTATGCATGTTGAGTCCAAGGCATTTCGCATTAATTTTCAAAATTATCCCACAGATATTTTTTCTCAGTGTAGCAATAAAATATATTAGTTTCTATAAAATGAATTTGAAGTTAATTTTTCAATATAAAACTTCCAAGCAAATCCAATGTACTTGTGCTTTGGAAAAGGAAGTACTGTACTGTAATTCTTTTTAATTAAATAATTGCTGGGAGAGCAACAAAGAATCATAGAAAATGGAATTGGAAGAGGCCTATGTGGTCATGAAGCCTAATCCCCTGCTCAATACAGGAATTCAAGTTAAAGTATATCTGACAGATGGCTGTTTAACTTTCTCTTGAATGCCTCAAATGTTGGAGTGCTCATCACCACCTGAGGTAATTGGTTCCATTGTCTTACAGTTCTGACAAGTCAGAATGTTTTTCTTGATATTCAAACAATTCCCGATAGTCCTGTAACTTAAGCCTGTTATTACATGCCCTGCACTCTGAATCAATTGAGAACATATCTGCCCTTCCTCTATATGACAGTCTTTTCTCAAGACTAAACATGCCCAGTTCATTCAGTCTTTAGAGCTTGGCTTCCATTACTCTAATCATCCTTGTTACTCTCCTCTGACAATATTCCAGTTTTTTTGCATCCTTTTTAAAGTGCAATTTCCATAACTGGGCACAGTATTTGAGATGAGGTCTAACCAGTGTCAAATACACATGTTAGCAAGGCCATGCTCAACTAGGCTTCAGCAGTATTTCGATTGAGAACTACCAGAAGTACAAGCTGGGTTCTGAAGAGACAGAGGAACTAGAGACCAAATTCCCAACATTGGTTGGATTATGCAGAAAGCAAGAGAGTACCAGAAAAATGTCTACTTCTGCTTTATTGATTATGCTAAAGCCTTTGTCTTTATGGATTACAACACACCATTGCAAGTCCCTAAAGAAATGGGAATACCAGACAACCTTACCTGTCTTCTGAGAAACCTGTATACGGGTTAAGAAATGACATTTAGGACATTTAGGTTTAGAATAGAAGAACTATGACAAGGCTGTATATAGTCACCCTGCTTATTTAACTTATATGCAGAGCACATCGTGCATAATACAGGGCTGGATGAACCACAAGTCGGAATAAAGATTGCTGGGAGAAACATCAGCAACCTCACATATGCAGATGATACTACCCTAATGGCAGAAAGTGAAGAAGACCTAAAGAACCTCTTGATGAGGGTGAAAGAGGAGAGTGCAAAAGCTGGCCTGAAACTCAACATAAAAATACCCAGGGTCATGGCATTGGCCCCATCACTCCCTGGCAAATAGAAGGGGAAGAAATGGAAGTACAGTAAAACACCGGATAACGCTAAAACTTGGTTCCACAAGTCTTGGTGTTATCCGATTTTTAGTGATATCCAATGCATGTTAAAATCCTATGGGATGGATTGGATAACGTTAAAGCTCCATAGAGATACATTGTAACCGCACAGGCTTTAGCAATTGTTATCCGATCCATCCCATAGGACCTTAACGTTATTCGATCCGATTCTTCTCCCCAGATTACTTAACGTTATGCGATTTTAGCGTTATCCGAGCCAATCGTTATCCGGTGTTTTACTGTACAGTTGTACCTCGCATAATGCGTTCCACAGGATTGCTCTTTAAGCGAGTTTGCTCTTTAAGCGAAACACCATTGTAAGTGACCAATTGTGGGGTGATTGCAAACCCCAATTTATTTGTTAAGTGAGTTTTTGATTGGTTTTATTTGTTAAGCGAAGCGAACATTCAGATAAAATTCTGCTCTTTAAGCGAGTTGCTCTTTAAGTGAAACACTCTTTATGTGAAGTTTGACTGTATTGACAGACTTTACCTGCTTGAGATCCAAGATCACTGCAGATGGTGACTGCAGCCATGAAATAAAAAGACACTTCTTGGGTGGCAAGCTATGAAAAACCTAGATGGCATAATAAAAAATAGAGACATCACCCTGCCAACAAAAATCTGCCTAGTTAAAGCCATTGCTGTGAGAGCTGAGTCCTAAGGAAGGCTGAGTGCAGAGGAATAAACACCTTTGAACTGTGATGTTGGAGAAGGCTTTGCAAGGAGATCAAATCAGTTATTCCTAAAGAAAATCAACCCTAATTGCTCCTTGGAAGGACAGATACTGAAGCTGAAGTTCAAATACAGTTGTACTTCGGTTTATCAATTTAATGCATTCTCCAGGACGTTATGTATTGCAAAAAATTCATAAACCAAAATGATTCATTAAAAAAAATTGTAAACCAAAATGATTCATAAAAATTCGTAAACTGATACCCGGGGAATCTTGCTTCATGTTGCAAGGCATTATTTTCAATGGATTTTCATTCGTAAACTGAATATTATGTTAACCGAGGTGTTTGTACTCTGAGGTACCACTGTACCTTGGTCACCAGTGTCTGACGAAGTGGACTTGATCCATGAAAGCTAACATTAAAATATAGCAGTTAGTCTTTAAAGTGCCACAATGTTTTTGTCTTTTTGTTTACTCTCTGATATATTTTTAATATATTGATATCTTCTGTAATTTGGTCTCTTTCCTTAATTTGAAATGTTTGACTCCACTACAATTTTCTGATTATATTAATATATTTACTATCAACTCCTATGTGCTTTAGCTGACTTATAAGAATGTCATGTTTAACATTGTCAAATACTTTTCCATAGTCAGTGAAGCAAGCAAAAATGTCTACTATTGGTCAAGACATTTTTGCTCTAATATTTCTTTGGTATGAAGTGCTGAAGCAGGAATTCATGACCTCTCCTTGCCTCAAAATCTAGCTGCATCCTTCTCCAAGTGAGAAATGTGATGTAACATCAAAAGGAACTTCTATTTTAACTGAAGCTGAAAGTGCATATTCCATGAGTTCTACATTTCTGTCTTTTTCTCCATAAAGCTAAATATGGCTGGAGAATTACTATTTAGTATTTTTCCTTTTAGATATTTTTTTTTTGCTTCCTACTTTGTGTTTTCATTGAGAAGTACCCATATTTTTCTTCCATAAATGTTTTGTCAGCTCTTGGAAATACAACACAGTACAGTAATACCTCGGATAACGTTTACCTCGGATAACGCTAAAATCGCATAACGTTAAGTAATCTGGGGAGGAAAATTGGATCGAATAACGTTAAGGTCCTATGGGATGAATCGGATAACAACTGCTAAAGCCTGTGCAGTTACAATGTATCTCTATGGAGCTTTAACGTTATCCGATCCATCCCATAGGATTTTAACATGAATCGGATAACATTAAAAATCGGATAACACCAAGACTTGTGGAAACTGTAGTTTCCTTTAGGGAGTCGATCCATCGCGTATTTGGCCTTCCTGCTGCCTTCAACCTTTCCCAGCATTGTGGTCTTTTCCAGAGTATCTTGCCTTCTCATGATTTGCCCAAAGTAGGGCGGCTTCAGTTTCCTCATTTTTCTCTCAGAGATAGTTCAGACTTGATTTACTATGGGAGTTATTTGTCTTTGTGGCAGGCTGAGGTATCCATAAAGCTGTTCTCTAGCACCATATTTCAAACGAATCAATCTTTCTTCCTGTCATCTTTCTTTCCTGCCCCCACCCCACACACACACAGTGATCATGAATACAAGAGTGAGGATTATCTTGCGCTCCAGTGATATATCCCTGCTGTTGGTGATGGAATCTGTATTGAACATTTTCAGTCAAAATAAAAATGAACCAGGAATGTTGCTAATTTATATTTTGGTATTATGATTCTTTTAGTGTTATTTTTAATCTTTACTCTAATATCAGTTATTAACAGTTCATTATCATTACCGCAGTATCTTCTTGGTCTTGTTCTGGCAAAGAGAATATATCTTCTCCATCTCCTGTTGACATAGTATATTTGGCTTCTATATTTGCCATTTGATTATATTTATGTGTACAGTAAAGGTAAAGGTTTCCCTTGCTCGAAAGCCAGTCGTATCCGACTCTAGGGGTCAGTGCGCATCTCTGTTTCTAAGCCGAAGAGCCAGCGCAGTCTGCTTCTGCATGGTCATGTGGGAGGCATGACTAGACACCGGAGCGCATGGAATGCTGTTACCTTCCTACCAAAGTGGTCACTATTTATCTACTTGCAATTTCTTACTTTCAAACTGCTAGGTTGGCAGGAGCTGGGACAGAGACGGGAGCTCATTCCGTCCTGCAGTATTCGGGAATCGAACTGCTGACCTTCCGCCTCAAATAGATTTTTGGATTTGCAGAATTCTGAGTAGCTCTCTGGTTTTATTTCTGTCCTTTAAACCAAATTTTCCAACAGTCTTTCATTCTGGTTTGTTCCCTACCTCTGCATTCCATTTACCTAGGATTTTAAACATACCGTATCTTGATGTATGATTAATTTCCTCTTGATGCTTGCATAACACCTTTCAGTTTCCTCTTCAGCATTAGTTGTTCGAGCATAGATTTGAATGAGGGCTAGGATGTTAGATTTTCCATGGAGTTTAATTAATATTATTCTGTCAGCCCTTTCATTATAGCCTCAAATGTCTGTACGACTTCTTACCTCAGTATTAGAGCCATTCCATTGAGTTGGAAGAGTACAACACTTTGTAGTTGTCTGACTGAAAACATTCTTCCCAGACCACTTTAGTTCAATGATGCTAAGCACTGCAAGCCTCAGAAACTGAATTCGTCAAAATGTTTCATTTCTTGCTCTACAGCAGGAGTTCTCAACCTTTTAAAGCTGGGGGCCAGGTCATGCTCCCTCAGAGAGCTTCGGGGGCCGGACCACCATTTTGCTCTTCCTCCACCACATGGCACTTCCTGGTATGGTGGAGGTGGTGGTGGGGGGCACATGAAATGGTGCCGTGGGCTGCATCCGTCCCACAAGGTGCAGGTTGAGAATCTACTCTACAGTTTCCAGTTTGCTTTGATTCATACTTCTCACATTCTTTATTGAAATTGTGTGTTGTGTAGCGTCAGACTTTTCTTTTGTTTCTGTGCACGTTGATGACTAGAGAACCTTTCCGCTCTGATCTAGTAATGTCATTAGTGACAGAGTTATTTGTACTCATCTTTTGCTCTTCCCCAGTAGCTGATTGAGTGTTTTTCAACTTAGGAATCACATCTTCTAGTACTATTTCTTATTACATTTTGGACTGTCTCATCATATGGCTTTCATGATAAGGAAATTTTTAGCAGGGTATTATAATTGCTACCTTCTGTGCAATGCTAACAAAAGTTAGCTTGAATGTCACTGCCTTTGCCCCTGTAGGCTGGAACCATTGTCACCTTTAGTTAAAATTTACCAAACAGCTGCCTTGAAGAGGGTGGATGCAACTTAATCTGCTGTCTCACCTATGACATTGTGCTTGGGTGACCCTGCTAGGAGTTCTGGCTCGTAATGGAGTCCTGCCTCCTGATGGCATGGCTCTCAGCATTACTGGCATTTAATTATAAATTAGGACTAGATGTGTCTGTGTTTCCTGGATTATTATGCAATCAAATGCATCTGCATTTGAGTCTTAGAGACACCAATTTAATCATTAAGTATAGGAAAGTAGTTGTGGCTCTTGGGGGGGACGGGACTTTACTACAGTTGTACCTCGCTTAAAGAGCATAATGCGTTCCACAGGATTGCTCTTTAAGCGAGGTTGGTCTTTAAGCGAAACACCATTGTAAGTGACCAATTGTGGGGGGGGGGATTGCGAACCCCGATTTATTTGTTAAGCGAGTTTTTGGTTGGTTTTATTTGTTAAGCAAAGTGACTATTCATAGAAAATTCTGCTTTTTAAGTGAGTTACTCTTTAAGCGAGGTGCTCTTTGTGCGAGGTTTGATTGTACAGTAATACCTCATATAACATTAGTATCGAATAACACGAAAATCGCATAACATCAAGGAATCTGGGGGGAAGAATTGCATCAGATAACATTAAGATCCTATGGGATGCTTCAGATAACAACCGCGAAAGCCTGTGTGGTTACAATGTATCTCTATGGATCCCATAGAGGATCAGATAACACGAAAAATCATATAACACGAAGACTTGTGGAACCAGGTTTTAGCGTTATATGAGGTTTTACTGTATATAAATTCAATTTGTTTAAAATCATTAACACATTCTTAAATAAAGACAATTTTCACATTAGCAAGTGTGAACAGCAAAAATGTTAAAGATCTCTAGTTTCTAATTATGGTAACTGATTTCATCCTGTGAATGAGGATTGCATCCACAGGCACTGGGAATGGTATATATGGGAACAGGCCAAAAAAGTTGATCTCCCTGATGGGAGTTCAAAAGGTGTACATCTGGAGGGGGCCCCTGTGTCTCATCCACAATCCAACATGTGTGGATACCAATTTTTTTTTAACATAGACCAGCCTGTCCCAGATCATCACAAAAAGTGGAGTTAATGTCCACCTGGATAATCTCTTAGTGAAGTAAGTTGCATATTATCTTTGGAGAAATGGATGCCTCTTTTAGATCATTACATCTGAAGTCGAAAGTTACCATATTGCACTACAGATTATTACTATTTTAGAAAATATATCTGTAAAACTATGTTATATTGGTGTTTGGATTTAACGAGAAATGTTGGGTTTTCAGATAAAAATTAATGCATGGCATTTAACCTAAATACAGTAAATGGATTATGAATCTCAAGTAAGCTGTGAATGGGGTATGTATCATAGTTTTGGAGCCAAAATATTGAAAGCATCAGAATTTAAATTTCCAGTGATTTCTTCCTCCCCCAGCCACCTAGAGATCCTGTTTTTCTTCATACAACATTCTGAAGGATCTGCTGATCCACTTTTTCCAATGGGTTCAAAACATTGCAGTAGAGAGGGATTGGTTAAAAAGCTGTAGTGTTTTGCTTGATTGTGTAAATCAAGTCAAATCTTTATTATGGTCCAAGACCAGCACAGTACAGGAAAAGAAGTTAAGATGAGGTTACTTAAAACAAATTTTAAGAGAAGTTAAAGGAGTAATAAAATTAGTACTGTATATGCTGGCATATAAGACTACTTTCCCCCCTGAAAAACATGCCCCCAAGTGGGGGGGTCATCTTATACGCCGGGTGCACTTCAGTTGGGATAGACATAGCTGCCTATAGTGGCTTCCTAATGCCCGCCTAGTGCCCATAGTGGCCTCCCGATGCCCACCCACCTCATTCTACATACCGTCCAGTATCGCGCGGTATCCAGCGTGGCTGTGGCGAGCATCAGCAGTGAGACAGGGGTGCCAGCCTTTTCGGCATGACCGGTCCGTTCTGCTCGGCGGGAAACAGCGGTGCTCCACCCCACCCCTTGTCTACGCAGAGCTCGCACTTGCGCACTAGTGCCGGCCACAGAGAGATGTTGAAATCAAATCTGATGTTCTTTTATGTTTTATTTGGTGTGTGGAAGGTGTGCAGAAGAGGGGGTTGTCTTATACGTCCAGTCATCTTATACGCCGGCATATACGGTATTTAAAATTAATATTGCTACAACTACTACTATGCCTTTGATGTAGCATTGGTACTTCATTTAACTGAAGGACCTGCCAGGATTGTTCTGATCTTGTATGCTGCTTAACTGTTTGCATCCACCCGCTGTGAAATGTTTTCTTAGTACCCATTTAAACCTTTTGGAAATGGATGTATATTTTTGGACTTCACATGGTAGTTTTCTTTGTTCTCTCTAATTAGTACACTGTCTGTTTGTAAAAGATTGCATCTGCTGCTGTCTTTCCTGAATAACAGGTTTTACCATTTTGATGTTGAGCCTTTGTTATTCAGGTTTACAAGGCATTTTTTTCCAGACACATTTCTCACACTTTTCTGGTATCATTATTTTTTCTTCCTAGGCCAGATGTAAAATTTACAGCATAATTCTGGTGAAATTATACTTGAACAGTCCTTTCCCTCTTCATATTCAGAACATGTGCTATTGAAAGTAATCCAGAGTAATCCTCAATCCCTCATCTACATTAGAATCAAGCCCTGATAGGCAGGGCCGGATTTTCCTATAGGCTAACGAGGCTTTAGGCTAGGGCCTCAAGATCAAGAGGGGCCTATATATTGATATATATCACAGTAATGATGTATTTTATTATCTTTCATGTAATTTACAAACTTAAAAATGGTAGGTGAAAGGGCCACATAAGTGGAATAGCCTAGGGCCTCTTTTCATGTAAATCCGCTTGCTAAGGGTCGTGTCGGGTGGCGAGAGAAGGCGCCCAATTGGGCGCCACAAGGCACACAACCAGGCTTCTCTTCTCACCACCCGACACGACCCTTAGCAAGCACGATGGGTCGGGTCGGGAGAAGAGACACCCACTCATGCGCCTTGTCGTGCACCAGTGGGCACCTCTTCTCCTGTGTTTGAAGCCTCTAGGCTTCGAGCACAGCCTGGATGGGGTTCGGAAGAAGCCTAGAGGCTTCAAACACAGGAGAAGAGGCGCCCACTGGTGCACGACAAGGCGCGCGAGTGGGCGCCTCTTCTGCCGACCCAACCCGTAGTGCTTGCTAAGGGTCGTGTCGGGTGGTAAGAAGAGGAGCCTGATCATGTGCCTTGTGGCGCCCGATTGGGCGCCTTCTCTCGCCACCCAACACGACCCTTCGTAAGTGCTGGGCTGTGCTAGGCTTCTTTTGAACCCCATCCGGGGTGTGAATGACTTCAGGGACAAACCGTGCGGTTTGCCCCCGAAGTCAAGCTGACCCTAGGCTAGCAATCGTTAGCCTAGGGTCAGGTGGACTTCAGGGACAAACCGTGTGGTTTGTCCCTGGTGTCAGGGCTTTTTTAAAGCGTTGTTCAATGCATGCATCGGACAACACTAAAAATCGGATAACGTCATGACTTGTGGAACCAAGTCATAACGTTATCCGATGTTCTAGTGTAGTATCAAGTTGATCCAAAGTAAGGAAATGTGTACCATGGCATAGGGTCAAGATATTGAAAGCTTAACCTTCTGTTTGATAGTACATACATTCATATTATACATATTATAGTAAAGGCAGTGGTGGGCAGCCAGAAATTTTACTACCACACTGTGGGTGGAGCTGATGTCGTGGGCGGAGCCAACATCATGGCCTTATGATGATGTGGGTGGAGCCAATGATGTGGGTGGAGCCAAAGAAAAAATAAAATAAAAATAAAAAACACATTAAAATACAAATTAAAATAGACATTAAATAGAAATAAAAAACATAAAAATACAAATTAAAATAGACATTAAATAGAAATATAAGCACACTACATAAAACACAGTGTTTTAACACACACATATGCACACACACACCAAGCACAAACCTTAGTCACTTACGCTGGATGGGGTCGGGGAGCAGCAGGGAGGCGGCAGCAGCAGCGATGTGGACTGGTGGCTAGGCGGACTGGAGTGGCCTAGCCCGTCCTGGCCTAGTCAGGCCTGGCAGCGCAGCCTGGCCCGGAGCGGCCTGGCAGTGCATTGTGGCCTGGCCTGGCGGCAGTGAGGGAACAACAACGGTTGTCGACGGTCGAGGGAAGCCTACCACCGCCACTCCTCCAAAGAGGCTGCCAAGGGCCTCAACAGCCAGCCGCTGCACCCTTCCTTGCATCCCAAAATGGCTGCTCATAAGGGCGCATGCGTCAAAATATCATTTGACTCATGCACACCTCCAGTATTCTGCATGCATGCATCAAATGGTGTTTTGACACATGCACACTTACGAGCTTTTGGGCTGCAAGGAAGGGGGGCCCAGAGAGGTGACTGAACTGGTCGCCTCCAAAAAAAAAAAAAATACCATCCTGGGTGGTCACCTGGGAGGGTTACTAACCACCACCACCTGGAGACCACCCGGAAATTTTTAATTTTTTTTATTAAGTTTTCAAGTAAAATACAGTTAAAGAAAAACATACACTACTAAACATACAGAATACAAAAAAAGGGGGGGAGAAAAAGAAACTAAAACTTAATACAAATATTTTTCACATTAAAGTTCTATTGCATATGTTATATAATATTTCCATCATCTCTTTCCAAATCTATCAGTACTTTATATCGTCATTCTGTTATAAATCACCACTGTGCTATATACAATGTCCAGGAGGTTGCAACAGGCCCAAACAAATTTTCATTTCATCCAAAAACTCATTTGATCCGGTACAGGCTTAACACCTTTGTCTCTAACCATTGAATGTTGCACAAACTGCTGCCAAATTTTCTTGAATCTATTTTCATGAACTATGCCTTTTCTAATACAGTAAAACCTCAGATAACACTAAAACCTGGTTCCACAAGTCTTGGTGTTATACAATTTTTAGTGTTATCCGATGCATGTTAAAATCCTATGGGATCCATAGAGATATATTGTAACCACACAGGCTTTAGCGGTTGTTATCCGAAGCATCCCATAGGATCTTAATGTTATCCGATGCAATTCTTCCCCCCAGATTCCTTAATGTTATGCGATTTTAGTGTTATTCGATACTAATGTTATATGAGGTATTACTGTATCCAAATCCCATGTTAATTTATCATTTAATGCCAGATCCCACATTTCCTTATACCAGTCCTCCATTTTTAAAACCACATCATTTCTCCAATTTTTCGCTATGCAATGCCTGGCTCTTTTTTTATCAATATATACATTAAACTTATCAACATAAGTCAATAAAATCGTACCCGGCCCCAGCTCTAGTTGCATTTCTATGAAGCTTGCAATTTCCTTCTCTATTTTCCCCCAAAAGTCTTTTAACACATTACAACTCCACCACATATGAACATATGTTCCCGTTGATTGTTTACATCTCCAACATTTCTTACTTATTTTATTATCTATCTGATGCAACCTAGCTGGGGTCAGGTACCATCTCCATAACAACTTGTAATTATGTTCTTTAACCCTTACAGACATAGTTCTCATAATCCTTCTTTTCCATTTCCCCCCCACGCTGTTTCAGGAATTATAACATTTAGATCTTCCTCCCAAATATTTTTCAAAATGTCATGTGCTTTGCCTCCTTTATTCAAAATCTTATATATCCTACTTACAATCCCTTTAATGCCCATCTCACTTTTTCTTAATTTTGTTAACAATTCTTCAAATGCTGTTTTCTCCCTTTCTAAACTCCTTTCATATAAATATTTATTATTCCATTTATTTACCAATATGATTTGAAACCAATTCAATTCCATTTGTAAAAATAATTCTGTCTTTTAAACATACTTTTATCCAATCTTTGACGGATGCACATTTACGAGCAGCCATTTTGGGCTGCAAGGAAGGGCGGCCTCCAAAAAAAGTAATCATCCTGGGTGGTCTCCCGGGAGGGTTACTAACCACCCCCCCTTGAGACCACCTGGGTTTTTTACTACCGTTTCAAAGCCTGGGCTTGCTTGGAAAGGAAGGAGGGCCACCCACTTGCCCCACACCTTCCAAAGCAAGCAGGGGGTTCAAGGCTCCGAACTCTGGCTTCCTTTGGAAGGAGAGGGATGACCCGGTCACCTCCCTCCTTCCAAAGCAAGCCAGGTCCCAAGGCTATGAATCCCAGCTTGCTTTGGAAGGAGGGAAGCGAGTCTGGATTGTTAAGGGTCTTAGCCACAAATCTGGCTGGCTTTTGGAGCAGGCAAAGGCTTTCCCCAACCCCTCCGAAAGCCACCTGGCTGGATCGCTAAGCCTCTTGGCAATCACACACATGCGCAGACAGTGGAACCCTGTACAATGAAAAAATAACGCACAACGAAGAACCCTGTGGAACAGAGTTTTTTCGTTGTACAGGATTCCACTGTATATAGTATACTGCAAATTAAATCAAACAGAGAGGTTCTAGTATAATGTAGTATTTACCTGGTATAGCCTGTGTTAATGTTTTTCAAACTTGCACAGTTTTTTCTGTGCTTTTCTTTATTAACAATGTTTTTTTCCTGTTTCAAAAGTGCTATAGGACATAGAAATAATTCAAATCATAACAATATAAATCAGTGTGTATCATAGATTAGTAAAACAGCAAATCCATGCTAATTAATGAACAAAGTCACAGAGTTATAAATGATAAGAAGCATTTCTTTAGAAAATGGGAGTCTTGTGTCATAGAAGGGGCACCTTTTAAAAAGGTGCTTTTTCTGTTAGCTCTGTACCCACTTAATTGAGTTTTAGTACACTTAAAATGGAGATTCTGGAACTGGGGGAGAAAGAAGAATTCAAAACAATTGAACCACATGGAATTGCAAAAATGAAAGTGAATATGTGAGTGACATCCCTTGCTGTACGATCATGGGCTGGAATCCCTAAGGAGGAGGGCCAGAGATGAAACGGGGACCGCGTGCTTTCCCTGGAACTTTAATGGTTAATTTCTGGTTTGAAATGCTTGCTGATCTTTTGATGAACTGTATCCTGTATGTTACAATGCTTTCAATATATTTCTTGAAGAAACTTGGAGTGGTTATTTGGCCTAATGCTACCTTTACTACACATAACCGAGGCCTGGGTTGTCCAGCCACAGAGAAGTGCAATCCAGAAGAACGTTGGGGCTTACCCGAGAGGCTGGTCCCTTCTGTTACATCTTGTCAGAACATAGCAGAGATAAAAGCTATGTTTGCTGTTCCCACCAGACATACAAACAAAACAAGCTGTGAGGCGTGGTGGAGAATGGGAGCATGTCTTCGAGGATCACTTCAGGGGATAGGTCTGGAAAACCAGAGATTTTCCTCTGACCTTCTGTTGCGTTTCAGAAATATAGGACAGTGACTTTCACAAACTCAGGTTAGCCAGCCTTGAGAGTATCAAACTTTTGGTTGGCGAGCAGGTGAGCCTAAAAGTGCCTGCTTCTCTTAAATTCTAAAACACCATAGAACGGGACTTTGCTTGCAGTTCTAGGATTTTTAATTGTGAACATAAATAGATTTAATCATGCTTATACTTTCTATTGTTTCTTTTTAAAATTTTCATTGTTCACCTTTATATCAAGGTGACATTTCTCACCACAGACAACCTAGGACAGTGATGGCCAACTTTGTCATTCCAGGTGTTCTTGGACTTCAATTGCCAGAAGCTCAAGTGATCACTCCTGCTGATCAGGACTTCTGAGAATTTAAGTTCAAGAACATCTGGTGTGCCAAGATTTACCATCACTGACCTAGGAGGTTAAGAACAATGCAAAGAAACACACATTACTGTTATTTTTATTCAGTCTTCCTCATACGCAGTTTATTGTCGGTATCAAAACCATGGGTATCAGTGGCAGAATGAGAAAGCACTGGTCCTCACACCATTAATCCAATCTTTATTATTTTAATCTACAGAAACATGTGCACTACCACATGAATTATGCTAACAAACCATTATGAAGCTTTGCTCCCACCCAATTCCACCTCAGTTCTAGGATATACTATTAGTCAAAACTGATTTGTATCACATAATAACTAGTTTCTGGGTCTGAAATCTCTAGGAGTCATAATAACTATGTACAGTTTTTTTTTGTAGTGGTCTATTCATTTGAAGAGTTGTGTGGCCTCTTTTAGAAGACTCGAAGAATGGATTATTATTATTGGAGATAACATAATTGGGAAAATATTGTAAAAGTAAGGTCTCCTGACTAGTTGGCAAACAAGACACTTGACAAGAAAAACAAGCTATATGTGCAGCTTCAAAGGACTGTGCTTTTTGGTATTTAAAAAAAATAAGAAACTGCTTGTTCCATAAAGAAAGAATACAGTGCTGCCTTGACAGATGACCTGAATCTGTTCTCAAGTCTTTTGGTTGCTTGTTACAAACAAGAGATCTCAGATTTCTTTAGACACAAGAAGTATTTTTACAGCCATATGTTTCAGTGCTTAAGAGAGTTCAGAAGTAGTACAAAACCTAGCTTAATAAAGTGTTCCCATCCTACCTCAAACTGTTAAAACTTATTCTGACATTTATTCCCTGTTGAAGACTCTGCCTTAGTTCAGTGTTGATAGTGTGTAAAAAATTTAGAAGTACCTGTATAGTACAGTAATACCTCGGATAACGCTAAGACTTGGTTCCACAAGTCTTGGTGTTATCTGATTTTTAGTGTTATCCGATGCATGTTAAAATCCTATGGGATGGATCGGATAACATTAAAGCTCCATAGAGATACATTGTAACCGCACAGGCTTTAGCGGTTGTTATCCGATACATCCCATAGGACCTTAATGTTATTTGATCCAATTCTCCTCCCCAGATTACTTAACGTTATGCGATTTTAGAGTTATCCGAGGTAAACGTTATCCGAGGTATTACTGTATACTGGTCTGAATTTCTTGTTGAATAAATTGTGCCTGTGTTACAAAAACACTGTGTTACAAAAACAACATAGAGAAAAGTATACAAGACAGACATGGGTTGGAAACCCAATTATTTCCTTACCACAGCCTTCCCCTAGGTCAGTGATGGTGAACCTTGGCACTTCAGGTGTTCTTGGACGTCACTTACCAGAAGCCCAAGTCAGCACTCCTTCTGATCAGGGCTTTTGGGAACTGAAGTTCCAGAACACCTGGAGTGCCAAGGTTTGCCATCACTGCCCTATGTCACTTTGAGGACCCTGAATAGGCTGAGGCTTGGAGTCCCTAAATGTAGGACTAACATGTTCAAGTGGGGGTTACTGGCAGACAACGATATGCTATGTGAATGTGAAAGGATACAAAATCTGGCTCATTTGCTAATCTGCTGATTACTACAAGAAACATTTACTGACGAGGATTTAAGTTTGTCCAACGACAAAGCCAAGAAGGTGGCTTCATTTTAGCAGTTTAAAACTTGACCTGGACATGAAAGAAGAAGACCACAGCCTGCCCACTAACTGACATCGCTTCTTCAGAAGAGGTTGGGTGAGAACATTTATTCTGTTTCAGGAATAATCTCAAAAAGTAGTTGCATCAAGCTTGTATTATAATATATTCTAGTTAGTGCTTGTGCCAAAAAGACTGACAGTGACGTTTAGAATTTATTTATTTATTTAGATTTATATTGCCGCCCACTTGCCGAGGAGACTCAGGGTGGCTTACAGTCAAAACAACAACAGTACAATAAAAATTATAAAATGCAGCCACATAAAACAACCAAACCAGAACACAAACTAACTCCTGTCAGGCCGTTGTTGTGGGCCCAGAGGAGTGGGCAAGGTCCCCAGCCACTGCTAGGCCTTGGCATCTTCTTCCTCGGGCCGTTGTTGTGGGCCCAGGGGAGGGGGTGATGTTCTCAGCCACTGCTAGGCCTTGGCATCGTCTTCCTCAGGCCGTTGTTGTGGGCCCAGGGGAGGGGGTGATGTTCTCAGCCACTGCTAGGCCTTCGCATCTTCTTCCTTGGGCTGTTGTTGTGCGCCCAGAGGAGGCGGTGATGTTGAATATTTACATCCCCATCAGTCATTAATATCATCATGGTCATCAGGTAAATCAGGCAACAAAGTAAAGTTTGTTCTTATGATGAAAGCTTACTAAAATTACTTTGGAAATTGCATCGCATACTGCAGCACACATGCATCTTATTGTGGTGTTCTGCATCTTGACAGTTAATGATTAAATGCTCCTGAATGTGAAATGAGCAGTGTAGAGGATATAGCTGCTCCATCCCTGGAGACATAAATCCTAGAATAACTGAATTAGAAGGGGTCTGTGAGACCATCGAGTCCAACGCCTGAAAATCAAAATCAAAACAAATCTGATAGATGTTTCTTAAAGAAAAATTAAGAATGAAAAACAAATTATGAATATTTTCTAATTCATAAATGCTCTGTTATGTGTCACCAAATCAAAACTGATATATAGCAACTCTAACAGGTATTTCAAGATGGGATATTTAAGAAGTGGTTTTATCAATTCCACACCCTTAATGAGCTTCCATGGCTGAGTAGGGGTTAAGCTGAGGCCTCCTGAGGCCTAGTCCATTACTTGATCCACTACACCACACTGAATATCAAATGCTGTGTATAAATTCAGGAGTTGGTGATATTGGGGTGGGGGGGATTGGTGGCTGAGCTAGGGTCATAAGCTATGGCCATAAAATGGTTTGTTATGGTCATTTTAAAAAAAAACCAGACAGGAAGTGCCTGAATGGGAGCATCCTTCCCATCCGTTTTGGAGTTCAGGGGCCATAGGAGACCTCTCCCTCAGGTCCCCAAGTGAAAACTGTTTCTGGAGGCTTTCAGGAGAAGGAATAAGTAGATTTTTTGATTGGAATGTTCTCAAAGCTGCTGTAATGACTCTGGGAAGGCTACACGGTGCCTATCTCATAGTGTTTTACAAAAGATCCTGATTTGCTTAGATAAATAGATTTAGATAGATAGATAGATAGATAGATAGATAGATAGATAGATAGATAGATATAAAGAAAGAAAGGTAAAGGTGTCCCTTGCTCGAAAGCCAGCTTTTGCAGATGTTTACGTGGTCATGTGGCAGGCATGGAACGCTGTTACCCACCCACTGAAGTGGTCCCTATTTATCTACTTGCAATTTCTTGCTTTCAAACTGCTAGTTTTCCAGGAGCTTGGACAAAGATGGGAGCTCATTAGATAGATGGATAGATAGATAGATAGATTAGATAGATAGATAGGGGTTAAAACATATGATTAGTTGCATGTAAAACTGATATGTATGTGCAAATTCTCTATTTCATCAGCTGACACAGCTGATTATTTTAGTAACACCACAAACATAAATATTAGATAATTCACTGTCCTCCTACATCAAAAATACCTTGGGATTTATTACCTCAGGGCTCTCTGATGGCTCCAATACTCCAGTAACCTATTTTGTGTATGCAAAATGATATGGCAGTAGCCATCTGATGGAACATCATGTTTCTCCACATTTTTTGCTGGTATTAATAGGATCATTAAGGAGAGGTTCTCTTTTTTGTTTTGTTTTAATTAGATTGGATTTAAGGTTGCTTTCTTTAATTCCTCACATAAATCTGGCAAGATGATGCACCATAAAAGATCTGCAGAGGTGGGACCAGAGAAAGAAAGGACAGGCAAAGCTGGTACCAGAAGGTGGAAAGAAACAAGGGGGCACTGCAAACAATTTCCCTGTCATAATGTTAAAAACTGCAGATAGCATGTGGATGTAAAAGTCACTATTTATCCAAGATTTTGCATAATGTTATGAATAGTATATGTACATAAGCACAAGTTAAACAATATAATATTTCTATGCAATAAGATGCTGCCTTAGGGCTTATTCAAATACCATGTGACCTAAAATAGGCTACTTTTTGCCCCCTCCCCCTCTGTGACTTTCTGTGACCTTTGACTGACCGACCTCCCCCCCCCAAAAAAAAAAAAAAAAACCCGCATGGTTTGAAGATAGATCTGTGGTCAGTTGGATGTGAAAAGCAATTATAATTTTGGAGTCACTTGACTTCACGCCCCCCGCTCTCCATGACTTTTGATCGACACCCTCTCCCCTAAAATTGTCATGTGGTATTTGAACGACCCCTTATCTAGTGACTCTTCTTCTAAAACAAATTTCTTAAGGCACATTGCTCAATATGTTGTAGCCTTATATGGACTGGTTTTCATTACACTTACCACATTCAAAATAAAGATGATTCCTCTCTCTTCCTGTGAACACTTATTTGATAAGTCATTGGGGTTCATTAATAACATTTTTGTTAATAAAGAGGAAAATATTGTTTTTCTTTCTTCTAACAAGAGTGGAATATTTTAAAGCATTGTGTTTTAAGTGGTTGGATCATACTATGGTACAGATGTGTATATAAAAGCGATTCCAATATAATTTGTAGCAATTGAATAAAATGGAAAAATCTAGAATTCCATTTTAAAATGTTATCTATTAGTTTTATATTAAATGTGGAAGTTTCCTTAATGTAGTGTTATTGTACCTGAGTGACTGGTGTGGAATGTTTTCGGAACATTTGTTCCAAGGAGTTAAAAACAGGAAGACTATTGCCATAATGATAGCCAATATTCAGAACAGATATAGCACTTGAAGAAGTGTTTTTGTAAATTGTAAAACAGATTCTTACTTCCTTTTTTCCCCCCCAGAGGAAATAAAAGCTGAAACTGGAAAACAAAGGTACTTTTTATTTAGCATGAATAATCTATTGTTTGTATGTTAAATATATGTAGAAGTGTTTTTAAAGTGTTTTTAAGTATTTTTAAAGTTTGTTAGCCTCCTTGGGTCTTTATGAGGAGGGTGACATAAAAGTTTGATTAAATAAATAAATAAATAAATAAATAAATAAGTGTTCATATAGAAATTAGATACAGCAAAACCTCAGATAACACTAAAACCTGGTTCCACAAGTCTTGGTGTTATATGATTTTTAGTGTTATCCGATGCATGTTAAAATCCTATGGGATCCATAGAGATACATTGTAACCACACAGGCTTTAGCGGTTGTTATCTGATGCATCCCATAGGATCTTAATGTTATCCGATGCAATTCTTCCCCCCAGATTGCTTAATGTTATCCGATTTTAGTGTTATTCGATACTAATTTTATCTGAGGTATTACTGTATACTACTTATTACACCTTTTGAGGGAAGGCTTTACAAGCTAGCTCATTCAGCAGTAAATTGTCAGGCCTGGAATAATAATAATAATAATAATAATAATAATAA
Source organism: Furcifer pardalis (assembly GCA_030440675.1). NCBI lineage: Eukaryota > Metazoa > Chordata > Lepidosauria > Squamata > Chamaeleonidae > Furcifer > Furcifer pardalis. Next base: position 83,533,029 of record CP126891.1, read on the forward strand.
TTATTATTATTATTATTATTATTATTATTATTATTATTATTATTATTATTATTATTATTATTATTATTATTATTATTATTTCAAATTTATATTGCCGCCCACTCGCCGTGGCGACTCAGATTACAGCAGATTACGCTTAAACTAAGGCTATTGGAACTTTCCATTGTAGCGTACAAAACCAGAGGAAAATAATATTCCAGTTTACGTTTTCAGAGCTCATCCTTTCCCTTTCTAAGCAGTTGGGCTTCATATTACAGTTACAAAACATGTCAAGTTTGTCAGCATGTTATTGGACCAGTGGATGCTCTAGTTAAGAAATATGTCGTTAAAAAATATTCAGAGTACTGTACATTTTTCTTTGCTTGTTTGTAGGTATCACTGGCTCCAAACTGTCTTGAGCTGTAGGACTTTGTATCTTTTAATATTTGACTTTTTGACAAAGGAGTTCCCCTGTCAGCTCTCATTGTGAAAATGGTGTGGCAATTTTAGAATTGAAACATGTAACTCTTTCATGATGCAAAAACTTCCCTTTCTGGCAGGTTTTCAAGTGATAAATGGGAGAGAACTCGGGAACACTAAATTTATTAAATTTACAGATTTTAAACTTTTTCTTAAATTGTTTTTAATCTAGGTTTTACTATTTATAAATGTTCAAATATTTTAATGGAATTTTTATAATATTTTAAAAACAATGATAATTGTGTTGTTTAAGTTAGGCACCATCTTGGTCCTCTATATGGGGAGAAAGGTGGGATGATGATGATAATGGTGATTATGATGATGATTATGATGCTACTTCTGACTCAGGAGTCACAGTGGGGAATTAAACTCCCAACCACTGGCTCCACAACCAGATACCAACATTAATAAGCTATGAAGCCAGCTCTTATAAATAATATACAGTGTAATTACATAAATATTACTCCAGGATGGAGATCTGCTGAGTGATAAAAGCCTAGAGAGCAAAAAGGTAGTGGCAAAGAAATAAAAAATGAGTGCACTCTTTAAAATACACACACAGTGTGGATGTGTCTAATAAAGGAAACCCTAACCTAACTGCCAACCTAGCAGTTTGAAAGAAAGAAATTGCAAGTAGATAAATAGGCACCACTTTGGTGGGAAGGTAAACAGTGTTCTGTGCACTCTGGTGTCTAGTCATGCCTGCCACATGGTCACAGAAAAGTCTGCGAACACAGACAGCGCTGGTTCTTTAACTATGAAACAGAGATGAGCACTGAACCCTAGAGTCAGATACAAATAGCTTTCTCAAGCAAGGGTGACCTTTACCTTTTCTTTTAACCTAATCATATGTTGTAGAGATTGCACACTTTGAATAACTTACAAAGCTCTAAAATTTATAATCCGTTTGCAAATTATTTTATATTGTAATAGTGGAGCCTTTGTTTTGCTTTTGCTTCATTTCTTTTTGTATGTGAAATAAACAAAAGCTAAATCAAAGGAAATACTTATATACCGCCCCATAATGCTTAGTGCACTCTCTAGGCGGTTCACAAGTTAATTAGCATTTTGTCCCCAACATGCTGGGTACTCATTTTACCAACCACTGAAGGATGGAAGGTTGAGTCAACCTTGAGGCCTGGTCAGGATCAAACTCACATCTTTTTGGTTGCAGGACAGCAGTTTAACCACTATGTCACCAGGGCTCCCAAAACACTTCTTAGTGGAGTAAACCAATGTTACTTCACTACATAATTTCTATAAATGTTTGTAATTCACATAGATGCACCGTAGCTATGATAGGTAGTGGGAAGGAGAATAGCCATGTTATGTGTTGTAGCAACAGCAGTAGAGTCTTGTGGTTCCTTAAACACTGACAATCCTCCAATCTGTAAAAGCATCAAATTGAACTTAATCTTTAAGGTGCCATGGAAGTCTTTGTTTATAAAAGTATTGATAGCACCCATCTTAAGATCTAGGTTTCAAGAAACAAAGTAGTTTTCTTTCCACAGTACTGTTATTTTTAAAAAATCCAAACTGTCCTACATAATAAAAAAGTTATTGAGATACTGTGGGTTTCCCTAAAAATAAGACACTGTCTTATATTTATTTTTCCTCAAGAAGACAAAGTATGGCTTATTTTCAGGGGATGTCTTATTTTTATTATGCCACTGGCTGCCTGTCTTCTTTACCACTCTGCGCCAAGACGCTGCATAGCCATGCCTATCACTTTGTCTTATTTTCAGGGTATGGTTTATATTGCGCAACTGCTGAAAAATCCTGCTAAGGCTTATTTTATGGGTATGTCTTATTTTTGGGGAAACACGGTAGTTCCAGGTAATGCTACATTACCTTTAGAGGCATGGTGAAGTTAATAGTTGCATTTGTTATGAATTATTAGTTTTGCATGTACTGTAGTCAATTTTAAAAATTATGAAAACATGTTTAAAAATTAAATTTAAAAACCTATAAATTCAACTCCTCCCAGCAAATGCTTTAAGTGGAGAAACTAGATATAAACATAAAGAGATAAGCTGAAGAGACTTCATGTTGAACTATTTTTAACTCTATTGCCATTGCATTGTTCTGTTCAGTCCTGTACATGGAGAAGCAAAGCCTGGTTCAAGCACTCTTCCTCCAGTGAAATCAAAGACAAGCTTTATTGAGGCGGACAAATACTTCTTACCATTTGAATTGGCATGCCAGTCCAAGTGTCCGAGAATTGTTAGCACATCATTAGATTGTTTACAGGTCTGTATTGAATTACATGTTGTTAAATTGCTACTTAAGTTTGTGGTTATCATCCCTTTACTAAGAAAGGGAAAGTTGTATATTGCCAGATGACATCATGTTGACACTTTCAAATGTAAGCTCTTTCTGTTTCAAATAACATATTAATGTTGAGAAATAAATCTCAATTTGCTAAGAATTATTACTTGTGAATATTGCAGGAACTCACAACAACTTTGTTCAGATATTATGTCTATGCTGTAATTTGGCTGTTGAGAATGTACCACATCACTCTGTGATGATTGATTGTTGCCATGCAGTACAGGTTAGATTCAAAACCACAACAAGAAACTTGCTGCAAAACACAGTTTCTGTTTCTGATTTGGAGAGAAACTATGGCTGAAATCCTGTTCTGTAAATTACACCATCAAGCTCAGGAATCATCTGGGGTGATTTTTTTTTCAGAAATAAAGATTTCCAGTTTGAAAGATCCTGTGAAATCTCTTTTGTCATTAGGAAACCCTGGGGGCTGTGGGGTCAGGAGGAATCTTTAATTACTGAAAATCATTGAAACCAGCAGATGTTTTTGATAATTAAAGACTTCTCCTCATACAGCTCCCAGTGGCTTCCCAATAATGCCTGGAATTCCATGGAAGCTTTGTAACCTAGGGCAGTTATTGAAAATATTTTATTTCCAAAACACACCCATGGCTGTTGATATCTTCAGCCCTAAGTGGCATAACTTGGAACAGGATTTCAACCGATGTATAATAGTAACTCTAACTCAGTGGTTCCCACACCCTACAGGGGGATTTCAATTCTCATAAGCCTAAGTCAGTACATTGGCTGATCAGTGCTTTGGGAACTTCACTTAGGTTTCTGGGCTTTGAAGTCCAAAAACCAAAGGTTGGTAAACACTGCTCTAACTTGTTCCTGCTCAGATGCCATGCAAAAAGATGATTGCTAAGAAACTGGAGAGAAATGCACCATTTCCCTGCTCTTGCATTTTTGGTTTTGTCGTCTTAATTTATCACAGGTTTTAAATGGTATAAATTTTGCCACAGTAATATACTTTAGGCAAAATGTACCCTTATCCTCCTTCTGAGCAAAAAGTTAGAAACCTTATTAATTTTAATCTGCTCTTTTGCTTCACTCCCAGAAACTTATAGCTTATGGACATTTAACTGGTAATGCTCCAGATAGTACAGCTCCTGGGAAAAAATTGATTGATAGAATTATTGAAACAATATGTGGCTGCTTTCAAGGTCCTCAGACAGATGAAGGAGTTCAGCTACAGATTATAAAGGTAAGCTTATCCCTACAGGATGTAAGTGGTCACACTTCTAACTAGGTAAAATTTGCTTTTGTGATTAGTTGTAAGTAGAAAAAAGGCAGTGCCTTGTGGCTCAAACATATGAGTTAGAGTTGAAAACATTCAATGATACAGTAATACCTCGGATAGCGCTAAGACTTGGTTCCACAAGTCTTGGTGTTATCCAATTTTTAGTGTTATCCAATGCATGTTAAAATCCTATGGGATGGATCGGATAACGTTAAAGCTCCATAGAGATACATTGTAACTGCACAGGCTTTAGCGGTTGTTATCCGATCCATCCCATAGGACCTTAACATTATTCAATCCAATTCTCCTCCCCAGATTGCTTAACGTTATGCGATTTTAGCGTTCTCCGAGGTAGACGTTATCCGAGGTATTACTGTATAGTTAATCAGCTAATACTTTAGCTATATACCAAAGAGTACTCCTTGAAGGTTGCAATTAGTTTCACAAAAATCATGTATAGTTTAGTAGAGATAGAATGAAACTGACCAATTATTTTTGGTCCATACTTAGAAACTGGGTGTTGACTATATTACAGTAAACCCTCACTTTATGGAATTAATCTGTTCCACCTGTTTGTCCTTAAAGCAATTTGTCCTTAAAGTGAACTGTGGTTTCCCAGAAATGCTCCGAATACCCTCCTACCGCCAAGGAAAGGGGCAGGGGGTGCCTAAGCAGCCCCCAAAAAAACCTTCACACCCTGGGGGAACTCGGTCCATATTGCAATTTTTGTCCGTGAAGTGGGCCATGGATTTCTGTCCGTGAAGTGAGTTTTCCAGTAAGTGAGCCATCTGTAAAGTGGTGGTTCACTGTAGTTTGTACAAACAAGAAGATAATTGTAGTTGTTAACGTCCTCATAAAGCTGTTGTCACTTTGGAAGATGAAAATAATCTCATTAAGTGATTAATTCACTTGAAGGTGACAGTGGTTCTTAGTGTTAAAAGTGAGACATCTTGAACATAGAAGTTTTGTAAAATTTGCAGTGAATTGATGGAAGTCATTTTGAAACTGCCCCATAATTGTAAGTCTGGTCTCAGCACAATGAGTGCTTTTTGACAGGAACCTTTCATTACAGCTAATGGCATGTTTGAAACAAGTGCCAAGGGCTAGTTTTAGTGGATTAATTTTTAAAAATACCGTTCTTAAACACCATAAAACCTGAATAGGATCTGTTTATTTAAAATACATGCAATAGTTAAGATCTTTTGTTCTGAGTATTTTGTGCTTTAATTTGCAAACTAATGCTCAGTTGCTTATTCTTGCCATAGATTTTCTCATTTGCCCTTAGGATGCAAGTTGACATTTTGGTTATTGTTCATTTCTTCTTTTAATCATTGCATTATTTTATTTTATTTTATTCAATTGCAAAAGAGAGATTAATGTGAAATCACTAGAATTGTTAAATACAAAATTAGTCCACTAACTAAACATTGTTAAGAAGAGAATAAGTGCATATTACTTTGTGAATTATGGCCCCGTTTAAAACTAACACAGACCAGAAGTAAATCATGGGCACAAAGCCATATCCTGATGTTGAACAAACATACCAGAACAAGAAGTAGAACAATGAAATGGAGCAGGGGCTGTTTGTATAAGTGTTTTTGAGCTACTAAATGACAGTACAGTAGTTGTAATGATACATTTTTTTTAAAGGCTCTACTAACAGCAGTAACATCTCAACACATAGAGATTCATGAAGGGACTGTTCTTCAAGCTGTAAGAACATGTTACAATATCTATCTTGCAAGCAAAAATCTCATAAATCAAACCACAGCCAAGGCCACTCTCACGCAAATGTTGAATGTCATATTTGCACGTATGGAAAACCAAGCTGTAAGTAACTTTACGTTTCATATAAAGAATTATCTCAAATGCTACTTTAACCTCTAGTGTTCCTATGTAATATTTAGGCTGGTTTGCAATTTTTGTTTTATGTTCATTCCTGAGCAATCAATGAAAAACATTTGAAGAACCGCCATCCAAGAAGAGCTGTTGTTGCATGACATATAGAGACTTCATATATAGAAAGTACTGAATCTAGCTAAACATCAGACAAAAATGAAACAAATCCTAAATTGCTTTTTTAAAAAAAATAGTATTGGTGTTCCTTATTCTAAGGCAGGGGTGCCCAAATTTTTTGGGCCAAGGGCCGGTTACGTGGTTTAGGGGGCTGGTCACTATGGCCCAGGGACCAGATTTGGGCCCCGACACCAATTCATCCAGCCCACAAAGCCCTCATCACTTCCGGAAGCAGAAGTAAAACATGCCAATATGGGCACCCCTGTTTGGGCACTCCTGTTCTAAGTTATATAAAATAACAGACAAATTTCTTCAAATGTCACAGTTTTTATTTAATACATGGCTTAAGTAGACACATTGAATTTGTTCCTAGCTTCAAGAAGCCAAGCAAATGGAGAAAGAGAGACATCGGCAGCAACATCATCTACAGCAATCGCCTTTAAATCATCACGAACCTGAGTCACCTTCACTAAGACATATTTCAGAGCAGACTGTTGATCAGTTGTCCCAAGATCATGAAGGTGATATGGACCATCTTGCCAATGATGTAGACAAGAGCTTTCAAGAGAATGCAGAAGTGGAAAATGGGTCTGATATTTCCAGTGCAGAAAATGAACAGACTGAAGCTGATCAGGCGACAGCAGCTGAAAGTAATAATGGGTGGTGTGGTCAAGATGGGGTCGACATGTGTATGAAGTCTTATTTTTCTGGGGAGTAATTATTTCTGTGTTAGTGGGCTAAATATAAATTTTAAGATTGCCAGCAAGTCTTCATAAGGTTCATAATCAGTGGTAGCATTCTGCTTAGTTGCTTTCTTGGAAGTGCATCTAGATAATTGCTAGGAACTCAGATGCAATGAATTTTAAAAAACTTCCAAATAATCTATTTAATAGCTGTATGTAATTTATGAAATTGAAGGGGAGAGAATCCTAGTAAATTTGAGTAATATGTTTTCTGTTTTTATTTTGTAGCATTATCTAAAAATAACACAGAGCCATATGATGGAGAAAATTATCAATGTGAAGAAATGACACAGGATGTTGTTCAAAGTATAGTCCAGGAAATGGTGAACAAAATAGTAGGAGGTAATATGCTTACTACTTTAAAATATATTGCAAAATTGAGAAGGGAGAATGCAGGAGCCTTGTAAAAAGATGATAGTCAACTTCTGATATGTAACATATCAGTTAGGCTTTTACTGATAAGTTAGTTAGATATCTTTTGTCTAAAATGCTTTGCATCATTTAAGTCATTTCCAATGTAACAGTCTTGGTCTAATAAAACCATGATTTATTAAACTGGAATGGGTATTGTGTGTCTTAGTCACCTTCTCAGCAAGTGTATAGAACACTTCTGAAGATTTCTAAATCACTCTTCTTTTACATCTGAAATAAGCTGTGCTTTAACAGAGTTTACACACCATGATTTATTATTTTTGGAATAGTATACATGTTAGTCTGTGTTGCAGGCATAAATCGGAGAATAAACAAAACAAAAGCTATATCACTTTAAAGACTAACTGTTATATTTCAGTGTGAGCTTTCATGACACAAGTCCACTTCATCAGACATGGGTTAGTCATTAAAGCAGGACTGTAGCTGGGGGGGGGGGGGAGAGATTGTTGCCCACCCAGGAAAAATATTCGCCCACTCACATCTAGACTCATGTCTACGACCCTGCTTCAAAGTGCTATAGCATTTTTGTTTTATTTTGTTTATTCTCTGATATCATGAGATAGTTGTTCATTCTATCTTGCAGTAGTTGCTGATTTCCTTAAACATCTCTGACACCATTGTAGAATTGTAGCTTACAGAAGAAATAATTAGTGAAAATGAATAGATTGAAAAGTGCTTGAATTTTATTCCAGTCTCTCAGCATCATCTGTTTAGTTCAACTTATTCTAATATGAATAAGGGAAAAGAAAGCTATTTTGTGAGAAATCTTGTTTTTATTATCTTAAAGGGAAATTTTAAATGACATTTTAGCTAGTTAGTTGACCTAGTTCAAGTTACAGTACAGTATCTGTATTTGGCAACTTTTTTAAAATGTGCTTTTCACTCCCCAGTTTTTTTTTCTTGCATGTGTGAGCTTTTCACAGCAGGTTTACTTGTCTCCCGAAAAGGTTAATGAGACACTTAAAAGCAATAGCACTTAAAAAATTGATCAGATCTGAGGAAAATATTTTTAGAGTGACCCAGTTCAGGGCTGAAAGGTCGATCAAATTGAGTATAACAATTGTTATAAAATTGTACAAGTTATTATAAATTATTAGTGGACAATATTTTTTAATTCTTCTTGAATCATATTCCTGGTTTAAGATATGCACTCCCTGACACTACAGATGAAAACATATTTTGATTCTTAGGTATTAACATCATCATCTGGATTGCCAACTATTGTAGTAAACATATTTTCCTAGTCATATATTTAATACAGAGAAATATTGTCTTGACATTAACTTGATTTTGTAGTAGTGAACATAATTTGTAATGGCAGTGTTAAACTGAGTTTTATCCATAATAGAGTACATTAAAGGTTAAATTTTGTGTCGTCTGGTATGTTACTATATCATCTTTGTTTCAGTATTAGCAATTGATGTATGTCATTTTTATAAGTGACAGAACCCTAGTTGTTTTTTTTCTTGTTAGATGTAGGAGAGAGAACAACTGAAAAGCCTTTGGCTGATGGGCCAGTGGGGACATCAGAAGATGGTAGTGATAGTGAAAATATCCAGGCAAATGGAATTCCAGGGACACCCATTTCTATTATTTATACACCTTCTTTACCTGATGATAGATTGTCAGTCTCTTCTAATGATACTCAGGTATAAAACTAATGTGTTTTTATATAATAAGCTTTTTAAATATAAATGAATACAGGTACATAATTTAAAATTGTTTGAGATATTTAACATTACAATAATGTTCATATTTTTGTGGAATATAAGGCAATCTTGCATAAGGCAGCACCATTTATGCTGGAGTACAGGTGATTTAGCTTTATTTATGTGAATCAATAAAAACAGCACAAAAGACTGTTGACATGTTATGGACCAGCATTATGTGCTTATGTGCATTAAAAATACAAGAATAACCTCAAACTCTTTCAGTATTAATTTGATTTGTTTCCCCTGCAAAGTAATCTTAAAAATTAAATCTGTGTATAAATTGGCACAAAAATTTGGAACATCTACTCCCTAAAACAGTTGTTTACTTTCTTAAGTATTCCCCTAGGGCAGTAATGACAAACCTATGGCATGCGTGCCATAGGTGGCATTCACAGCCCTCTCTGTGGGCACACATACCACAGCACAGAGTTCACCCGCCGCCACCCTGGACTCTTTCCACCTGCCGGGGGTGGTTTAAAAGGGACGGCGGACAGAGTCACGGCTGAAGACGCTGCCCCGGCTGTGTGGGTAGCTGACTGCCACCCCGGCTGTGCAGGCAGCTGAGGACGTCTCCGCCCCCCGCCCCCCCCCCGGACTGTTTCCACCTGCCGGGTGGTTAAAAGAGCCGCCGGGCCGAGCCATGGCCAAAGATGCTGCCTCAGCTGTGTGGGTGGCAGACCGCTACCCCAGCCGTGTGAGCAGCTGAGGACGTCTCCCCCCCTCCGACTCTTTGTACCTGTCGAGGGATTAAAAGGGCAACCTATCCGAACTTTCACTAGCTTTCCCTCTTGTTGCTTTCTTTTTTTCTGTTTTAGTATCTTGTGTACTGTACTAATTTTGTAAGCCACCCTGAGTCACCACGATGCTTTCCTTTCAATGCTGCTGTTGTTTTTGGGTGGTTTGGTTGATTTTTGGAGGAGGGGGGGCTTTTTCTTTATCCCTATGGGGATGCCTCGAGTTAAAAACAAATTCAAGTTACAAACAAGGCTATGGAACAGATTTTATTTGTAACTTGAAGTTTTACTGTATGCCGATTAAAAAAGATGAATATAAGTCATGTTTGTCTTCTGCAATTACAAAAGATGCTCACAGTGGTTACCATCAATGTCCAGACATTTATGATTATGGCAAACCACTGCTTGAGCAATGTTGACCATCAATGTCCAGACATTTATGATTATGGCAAACCACTGCTTGAGCAATGTGTCTTGGGTCTTAAATTTTAATTTAATTTAATATATTTATATACTGCCCTATCCAATCGACTGTGCAACTGAACAACAACAATCCAAAGTCTTCCCTTGTTCACATCACACACAGTACCATGCATCTCAAACTTATCATGAATGCATGCAATTGTTAGGTGTGTTGGAGGCTTTGTTGCATATCTCACTCATCCGTTATTGTTATACTTCCACAAAGGTCTTGAATTTCAAAATGCCAAGATCAAAATAATCTTGCATGCCTCCAATGATAGCTGTGCTTCTGCCATTTTCTTTGACTGTCCTGTCTATCATGTGATGACACTAGCATTAATTCTTTTGAGCAAACGTCATACTGCACATTCTACTGGTAATTCAACTTCAAAAAGACATAGATAGCATCTCTTAAAACATGTATACATTTTGGCACCCTCTGTATAATTAAATGCTAAGTGAAATATTAGCTTTAGCATTGCATAATTTATCACTCGTGTGAGCTATCAAGTTGTTTCTGAATTATGGCAATACTAGTAGGGTTTTCCAAAGACTGGCTTACCACTTCCATCTTAGTGGTTGAAATTGTCTTGGTTTGTTATCTATCCTGAAGGCAAAAGGCATAATATTCACTCCTTTCTAGCTGACGTTTAACAAATCTATGCTTGAATTCTTGAGTGTGCACCAGTACACCATGTGCATGCACTCCATGAATTACTGTGGCTGCTTATTAATCCTGATAATAGGTGAGTGAATGTTTCATCTTATGCCTTTCACCTGCATAACAGAACAACAGGATTTCAACCCAGGATTCTGTGGCTAAGTGAACATTTGAATCAAAGTCTCACTCTGGTTTTTAAAAATTGATATATTTTTTTAAACTAGAGAACATATGTATAGATATTTCTACATTGTGCAGATTACTCAATATACTCCTCCTAATAGTAAACAAAATACTGAAATATATTAATTTATTTAGGAATCTGGAAATTCTTCAGGACCTACACCTGGTGCTAAATTTTCCCATATTTTACAAAAGGATGCCTTCCTAGTATTCAGGTCACTGTGTAAACTCTCTATGAAGCCTCTGTCAGATGGACCTCCAGATCCAAAGTAAGTTGAGATTATTATTCTGTGAATACTGATATGATACCAGTAGAGATGCTGGCTAGCACAGCACCTATGTGGATTGAATTTTTAATATCCAATATTCTAAAATGTTGATTTTAATGTGTCATGTAAAAACAAAACTAGAACATGGTGCCATATAATTGGTCAGCATAAAACAAGCTTCTGGATGATTTCATTTTCAAATTATTAGACTTGGACAGACAATTTCATCCACATGGAACATTTTTGAAGTTTGTTGGACTTTGTGACAGGTAGGATTGAGGCCCATTCAAAAATACTGTAGGTTTAGGCTATCAGATAATAGTATATTGTAGAAATCAGGTGTTTTTCCATTTACAGATTTTCTCTCTTAAAAGCAAAATACATACCAATAACATAATATTAGAGTCACTTGGAATAAAAAAATTAAGGTGTTATGAACAAATAACATCAGTCAGTGTAAACTTATGAATAAACAAATAGAATAGTAATTATATTTGGTCTTAAGTGAATCCAACAGAAAATATGAACCCCCAGACTTTCATGCAAAAAAGTGTGTGTGTGGGAAAAATATTTAAGAGAGCTAACTGAAAGTTAAACTAGACCAGTGTTTCCCAAATGCTGGTGTTTGGACTTCAATTCCCAGAAGCTTAAGTCAGTTCCCCAAAGCACTGATCAGTCAGTATACTGGCTTAGGCTTCTGGGGACTGAAGTTCCCCTGTGGGGCCTGTACCCCACATTTGGAACCACTGAACTAGACATTTTATAAAATCCTGTTGACATAGTTATGCCAGTATAAACTGGATCCAGGTGCAGAAATAATGTAAATAAATCAAAAGTTTACCATCCCTCTGTTTCACAATAAGAGGCTCCTTATGAAGCCTTTGAGGGTCTTGAGTTGGGGGTAATCCTAAATGCTTTAAAAAAAAATAGCTGGATTGCTTATCTCTGTCCCAATTCTAGCAGTAGAGATTCAACAGTGTTTTTACTATTAAAGCCCTGCCGCCCCCGCCGCCCCCCAGCTTCCCCATGGCAAAAGGGAGCCCTAGGGAACATTGGAACTTGCACTGAGGTACAGTAATACCCCGGATAACGATTGCATCGGATAACACTGGAATCAGATAACGATGCAAGTTTTTTTGGAAAAAACTTGCATCAGATAACGATTCTTTAGCGTTATCTGAGGCAATGGTGGGGGGGGGGGGTTGGGTAGAATTTCTATCCAAAATACCCCCCCCCCCCGCAGTTATCTCTGCAACTACAGTAGTGTCGGGGGAAAGGCCCGTGCCTTTTCCCCAACCTTACTGTAGTCGCTGTGAATGAAGAAGGGATGAGGGAATCCCCAGCATGCACACTCGGGATTCCCTCACCCATTCTTCATTCTCAGCACTTGTAGCTTGGAATGCAGGAAGGTGGGGGGAAGAGGCGCGATCTCCCCCACCTTCCTGCACTCCAAGCTAGCGCTGGGGGTGGGGTGGAGAAATCCCCCCACAAGGGCAGTGACTGCGCTTAGGGGTGGGTGGGTGAGTATTCCCCCCAACCCCCACCCCAACCCCAGCGCTAGTTTTAAAAGCAAGAAAATCCGAAGGAAGGAGACGATGTCTCTTTCCTCCTGATTTTCTTGCTTTTAAAACTAGCATTGGGATTGGGGGAAAAAATACCCCACCCCACCCCCCACCCCCCGCAAGGGCAGTGACTGCCCTTGTGGGGGTGGGGGGTATCTCCCCACCACCCCAAATCCAGCGCAAGTTTTAAAAGCAAGAAAATCCGGAGGAAAGAGACGATGTCTCTTTCCTCCGGATTTTCTTCCTTTTAATGCTAGCGTGGGGTGGGGGGAATACCCCCCACAAGGGCAGTGACTGCCCTTGTGGGGGTGGGTGGGTATTACCCCCACCCCACCCCCACGCTAGCTTTAAAAGTAAGAAAATGAGGAAAGACAATGTATCTTTCCTCTGGATTTTTTTGCTTTTAAAACTCACACTGGGTTTGGGGGGAGTTGGGGGGGAAGTACCCGCCACCCCCGCAAGGGCAGTGACTGCCTTTGGGGGAGGTATTCCCCCCCCCCCAACACAGCGCAAGTTTTAAAAGCAAGAAAATCAGGAGGAAAGTGACATCGTCTCTTTCCTCCTGGTTTTCTTGCTTTTAAACTGTGAGTGAAGGATTGGTGAGGGGAATCCCAAGCGTGCGCACTGGGGATTCCCCTCACCCCTTCTTCTGTCACAGCGATCCAGAGATTGCTGCGGTTGGGGAGAGGGGGAAATACCTACCGCACCCCACAAGCACAGCCTTTCAACACTGTGCTTGGAGGTGCATGGGTATGCCCCCCCCCCAGCGCAGCAATGACTTCAGGGAGAAACCACTTGGTTTGTCCCTGAAGTCAAGCTGACACAGGGCTTTTTTTTTAGCGTTGTTCGATGTATGCATCGGACAACGCTAAAAACCGGATAATGTTAAGACTTGTGGAACCAAGTCATAATATTATCCAGGGTATTACTGTACTATGAAACTTTTGAATTTAAATTAACTATTTCTAGGACTCAGATCTAGTTTATATTGTCATATCTGTGCCAGCACAGTTTTGCCCAATGTGTTTAGTGTGCTTTTTAACATGTTTATCTCCAGTACTGATGCAGGTTATATAATTCTCGTTAACTTTTAATTTCACGTTTCATGTTTTGGATTTAGAAGATTGGTCAGCAGCTGAAAGTGTTTTTCAGTAATGATAATGGTTAGACTACTATTCTTGACTTTGTTTTTAAGACTTGTGAGGTATAAAATATAACTTCCTTCACTAATAGTTTAAATTGTAATGGCTAATATCTTAATTAATTGATAATTTATTGATTGGTGAGCTTTGTATTTATCAGCCAAATCTGTGGCTGAGAGAAGGGTGTTTTTTTTTTTTTTTGCACTTTTCTCTTTAAAAAGCAAAAATATCACCATAAATAATTCAAATAACAATGATTTTTATGTTCCTAGGTCTCATGAACTGCGGTCAAAGATCCTTTCATTACAGTTGCTGCTGTCAATTCTGCAGAATGCAGGACCTGTTTTTAGGACAAATGAAATGTTTATCAATGCTATTAAACAGTATCTTTGTGTTGCTCTATCTAAAAATGGAGTGTCATCTGTTCCAGAAGTTTTTGAACTTTCTCTTTCAATATTCCTGACTCTGCTTTCAAGTTTCAAAACTCATCTGAAAATGCAAATTGAGGTAAGATAATTTTAGTAATTTAAAGGCCCTATTTGGTTTGGTTAATTTTTCAAGGCAACCTGTAATTTATTTAAAATGAAATCTAAAATATACAATAGTTATTTCATCATACAATTATAGTCACAGTCTGACTACAGTCAACCCTGAGATATGAATTTAATTTGTTCCTTGAGGTTGGTCGTATCTCAAAAAAATTGTTTCTTGGATTTCCCATCGGAATGCATTGAATGCAATTTCCATAGGAATGCATTGAAATTTGTATCTCAAAAAAATCCTATTAAAAATTCATATCTCAAACCTGACTTTTCCTGAGATTTCTGGACATATCACAAGGTGTTTTTTTTAAAGTCAAGCCGTTCGTATCTCGAGGTTTGACTGTACTTCTTCAGCTTTAAAAGTCCTCTTGTCTGATTAAAAGAAAGGACCAGAAGCTGTTAGTAGTTACAAAAATAATTTACTTAACCATTGAAAGGATAGACTGTAACTTGTTTGCAGTCTTCTGATGTTACTCACAGTGAAGAACTGCTATCTATGTGTTGACCTAGCATTCATGTGTTGGATTTCAAATTTATGTGGCACTTTCTTTTATGGATTTTTACACATATAGGTACTAAATACATGACTTTCCTGCTTCACATTATGTAATTATAGCTAACATGTATTGAGTTGTGTGCGTGAAGGCTTGTGTGGAAACATGAAATCTAGCACACAAATGCCAAGTAGATACGAAGTTTGCTCTATAGTTATTTGTACACCACTTTCGACCTTGAATCTTTTTTATTGTAATAATTCTGTTTGTGGAACAAGGTTCCTGTGAAAGTATAATTGGCACCAACTACTGCAATTCTTTCAGTCTTGATGTTCTCAGACGCCAGTTAGTTAGTTTAGTTTAGTTTGTGATGTATTTGTTGGTGGGATTTTTTGATTTGCTGTGGGTATTGTTGTTATTTGTTATCTGTTTGTTCACTGCCCAGAGTGGGATAACACCCAGATGGGTGGTATAGAAATTCAATAAATAAATAAATAGCGGGGGGCGGGGCGGGGTACATGACTAATGTGTCTGTCTATCATGTAATTTATTATCTTTAACAATCTATTTTGCTTGGGGTTTATGGTAGAAAATTCTGTGTCTTCAGGCCCTTGGTCTTTGCTCTTTAGAGGAGTGTTCCTTGCAGTAGTAAAAATTTAGATATGATGTGTAGAAGAAACACAGTAGGATTGTTGACAGGAGGAGAAAGAAAATTGATTTATTGTATTGTTCGACTTATATGCCGCCTCACTCACTTATAGCGACTCTGGGTGGCTCACAGTGAAATAATTTGCAAACTACAAATATTACATCACAAAATATCACATATCACATCAAAAACATATCAAAGTATCACATAGAGAAATCCCCATCACAATTACAAAATTAAGACATCATAAAAACATTTCAGAAACACTTCAAAAACACTTCGAACAGCTCACAAAAATCTTGCAACTCTATCCTACTCACTAAGTCCAATTCCCTGCTACTTCTTTCCCCCTCAGCCAAGCTGGCTGAGAGAGTGTCCATATTGGTGGTGAAGGAAGGAAGACCCACACAGCTGTTCCCTCTCTCCCTGGTCCAAGCCTGGGTGAGAGCAGGGCCAAAGTCCGGTGGGGTGGCGGCTCTTCTTCTTAATGCCACCAACCCTGACGCAACTGTCCCCCCTCTCCCTGGTCTGAGGTAGTCACATGTATGGGAAAATTCTGTTGAAATCCCTAATCCTTAGCATTGACACACCTGTACCTTGGCTGTAATAAGTACTACCAGTGCCTAAGATGTATGTAGAATATGACTTGAAATGGTCAGTTTAGCCATATGGTCATGGTGTGTCTGTATTTCATGTACAGTACTGTCTACTTCTGACATGATTACCCTATGAATTAATGACTTCCAAGAGATCCTACTATTGACAGTCTTTCTTAGGTTTTGCAAATTCAAGGTCATGATAAGCATCTGAGGAATATCAGAAAACAAAAATGTTGCAGCGCTTTACATTTCATTCGTTTTTATTGATATTTATTCACACTTATCTGCTTCCATATCTACAGTATATGCTGGCATATAAGACTATTTTTTCCCCTGAAAAACATGCCTCCAAGGGGGGGGGTCATCTTGTACACCGGGTGCACTTCAGTTGCATGTGCAAGCTCTGCGTAGACAAGGGGCGGGGCAGAGCACTGCTGTTTCCCACCAAGCAGAATGGGCTGGTCACGCCGAAAAGGCTGGCACCCCTGTCTCGCTGCTGATGCTCGCCTGGTGTCCATAGTGGCCTCTCGATGCCCGCCTTGTGCCCATAGTGGCCTCCCGATGCCTACCCACCTCATTCTATATACCATCCAGTATCGTGCGGTATTCAGCGTGGCTGCGGCAAGCATCAGCAGCGAGACAGGGGTGCCAGCCTTTTGGCGTGACCAGCCCGTTCTGCTTGGTGGGAAGCAGCGGTGCTCCGCCCCACCCCTTGTCTACGCAGAGCTTGCACATGCGCACTTGCGCACAGGGAGATGTTGAAATCATATCTGATGTTCTTTTATGTTTTATTTGGTGTGTGGAAGGTGTGTGGAAGAGTGGGTAGTCTTATACGGTGAGTATATAACAATCTCTATATTTTGAGTGGAAATGTTGGGCGGTTGTCTTATATGCCCAGTTGTCTTATATGCCGGCATATGCGGGTAGTATATTTTTGCTGTGACCTGTGGAGAAATATAAGAAACAGCCATCTTTCAATCTCCATGGGCTGAAGGTTTGATCCACTACCCACATTCATGTGTCATTATAAGCCATGGTCTGGCTGTTTTAGATTTGGCTTGTGATAAGTGAACCTGATTCTACTAATACACTGTGTTCTTTTAATCATTTACAAGCTGCAACTAGAAGCCATAGCTTGTTGGCTTGCAGGCTTTGGCTAAAGTCATGATGTGTTATGCTATCCCAATCTACCACAAAGGCTTCTCTGTGGCTTGTTTCACTGGCTGCCTGATCTGATGAGGGTAGGAAAGAACAAATCAGAAATGAAGACAAGAAGTGGTCAGCCACATAATTGTTGGCATTTGTCTCTGTGTGAGACTTTGTTTTCCATTTACTGCAGAGAACCAAGGTTGGACACTTGTTACAGTTTTTAGTGATTATAATAATAAATTCTTCACATGCTACCTTTCAGCTTATTTCTTCTTCCCTGAGTGTTACAGTGTTTGCGCATACATTTTTACATTCAGATGTATCCATTCGATTGTGGCAACAGAAGACTGAATTTAGGAAGCTTTATTTATTTATATATCCCAGCAACATAGTGTATAGGCATATTCAAACATATATTGAAGAAAAAACATTTTAACCTTAATTAATGACTCATATAACACCACAAAACACAAAACTACCATATATACTCGAGTATATGCTGAGTTTTTCAGCCCCAGAAAGTGGACCCGGCTTATACTCAGGTCAATGACCACGAGCATCCTAAGGCCACGCTGGATTGAGATGGACCAACAATTTAATTAATGTTTCCATATTTTCAGGTATTTTGATTACTGAAACACAATAGCAGCTACAGTAATACCTCGGATAACGTTTACCTCGGAGAACGCTAAAATCACGTGATGTTAAGTAATCTGGGAAGGAGAATTGGATCGAATAACGTTAAGGTCCTATGGGATGGATCAGATAACAACCGCTAAAGCCTGTGTGGTTACAATGTATCTCTATGGAGCTTTAACGTTATCCGATGCATCCCATAGGATTTTAACATGGATCGGATAACACTAAAAATCGGATAACACCAAGACTTGCGGAACCAAGTCTTAGTGTTATCTGAGGTATTACTGTACTTCGTTTCCCACCCTTGGCTTATACTTGGGTCAGTCTATTTTCCTGGGTTTTCAGATCAGAATTAGGTACCTTGGCTTATATTAGGGTTGGCTTATACTCGAGTATACACAGGTACAGTAAAACCTCATATAACACTAAAACCTGGTTCCACAAGTCTTCGTGTTATATGATTTTTTAGTGTTATCTGATGCATGTTAAAATCCTATGGGATCCATAGAGATACATTGTAACCACACAGGCTTTAGCGGTTGTTATTTGAAGCATCCCATAGGATCTTAATGTTATTCGAAGCAATTCTTCCCCCCAGATTCCTTAATGTTATGCGATTTTAGTGTTATTCGATACTAATGTTATATGAGGTATTACTGTAGTTCCAAGATCACAGAAGGGCTTTAGAGCTAGTTTTCTTGAATAGCAATCACCCAATTCAGCCCAGTAATGATAAGGATCAGTGCAGTAATCGCTTCTGAAATTGAAAGGAGATTGGAAAGTACTTTGGGATACAATATTGGAATCAACTGCTCAAACTATTTTTGACAAATGCCAGTGAACTAATCCAAACCTCTTGTATGAGCATCAGTGGTTCTTTAGAGTCCAGTCAAGAAATGTTGAACAGTAGGACTTCATTTCAATGTAAATTTTTTAAGTGACCTCCCTGCAGTTGGCTATTTTATTAAACATAGTTAATTTTGAAGGTGTGTAATTATTGCACTTTATGTCCTAGGACAGAAATAGGTAACCTATAATCAAAGGTCACTTAAAGCCTTTGACCTAAGTAGAAAAGCCATCATAAATGGGCAGGTCTTTACAAAAACAGTATTTTCATCTTCTGTAGAGCAATGGAGAGAAAGAAAAGAGGTATTGGATAAAGAAAGGGCTTAGCTTTGCTCAATTTTTGTTTCTATCTCTGTCCACCAATGGCTGTAATCTTGCCAACTACTGGCATATAGAGAGATTGCCTCTAAGGGCAATCCTTCCAAAGTAAAATTCCATATAAAATATTAACAGATCATCGGCACTGCCAGATGAAGTATGAATGTTCAAAATGCATCCTGCATGGAAAACATACACTATAAGGAGCTGTTGGTAGATAATATTTTGTGTGTATAATGCCAGGAGTGAATATTGGACCCATAAATTTTCCCTCATTCGTTGTCTTCTTGTACTCTAGCTTTGGCACACAAATAATTGTTTAAATCATGATCTCCAGAAGTTTCTTCCTCTTGGTTTCTTGTTTCTGTTATACTTCTTTCAAGTCTTCCTAACAGGGCATCTAAATGGAGTTTAATGGAGTTGGTAGGATAGTAATTGGAGTCAATGCAATTACTGTTATAGTCAGACTCTGTGACTTACATGGCCATGTATAATCATAAGCTTCTGTATGAATCACTTTCCTTGAATTGAAATGTCACTGTTCGCCACATGGCTGCCTATTATTTTAATGAATGGAACAACAGATATTTTCATGGTGCTGTAGCTTTAAATAACAATCTAAAATTTGAATTATAAAAAATGTTGAGCAAAACTTTTTTTGAATTTACTGTTGCAGAAAGAAAGTTATATTGATTGATTGACTTACTGCATTTTAGATCACCTGATTTAGTAGAAATCCACTATAGTGGTACCTCAGTTAATGTAATTAATGTGTTCTGCAGGACGTTTCTTACAGTGAAAATTACTTTAACCGAATTTCTGTTAGGAATGCATTGAATGCAATTTCCCATAGGAATGAATGCATTGAAAACCAAAATACATTAACCGAAACATGGTTTCCCATAGGAATGAGTTGAAAATCAATTAATCCATTCCAGAAAAAAATAATCCATAAACTGAGCCACTATTTTCTATGGAGTTTCTTTTGTTATGCAATTTTTATGTTAACCGAGCCATTTGTTAGCCGAGGTTCCACTGTACATAGTCATATAACAAAAGTATAACCACATCGTCCCCCACCCATTGCTCAACAATTAAGCATGGGAGGGGGAGAGATAGAGATAAACATGAAGAGACCAAATGAGAATTAGATAGCCCTGTCAATGGGAAGAACATTCTTAAAGGCATTTTTTAAAATACAGTAAAACCCGGTTTACAAACGCTTTGTTTAAAGTTTGCTGTGGTTTACAACAGCATGTCCTATGGAAATGCCGTCTTTTTTTAAAAAAAACTAATGTTTAATGTATTCTCCCCCCCCCCCCCCCCCCGGATTACAACAATCAATTCAGGACCATTTTTTAAACTTTTCAATGCATCCCTATGGATGCTTCAGTTTATAATTTTTTTGTTTACGACAAAAGCTGTGAGAACAGACCACGATCATAAACTGGGGTTTTACTGTACAGCATTTTCAGTGGTTATATATTGATTGCCAGGAGTAATTCTGTGTGTATGTATTTGTGTGGGCACATGCAGGTCAGGAAAGAACATGCAAGAAATGCTTATTTTTAAAATAGGTAATATTTCTTTGTTTACACCATTTCCTTAGGTTTTCTTCAAGGAGATTTTTCTGTACATCTTAGAAACCTCCACTAGCTCCTTTGATCATAAATGGATGGTCATACAAACTTTGACAAGAATATGCGCAGGTATTACTGTGGGAGTATTTTAAAATGTTTCAGAAATCTCATGTCTTGCTAGCTTGAGAATGTTCATTACTATATCTCTACTTATTCCTGACATAGCTCTTCAATGTGTAATTTTGTTGTGATTACAGATGCCCAGAGTGTAGTGGACATCTACGTAAATTATGATTGTGATTTAAATGCTGCAAACATATTTGAAAGACTAGTAAATGATCTATCCAAGATTGCGCAAGGAAGAGGCAGTCAAGAACTTGGCATGACCGGCATTCAGGTAGAAATCATAGCATGTTTTTTGTGTTTCCAATGATACATCTATTAATATTGAAATTGAAATTTTTCTAACTCTTTCAACTTCTTGCAGGAGCTTAGTCTTAGGAAAAAAGGCCTTGAATGTTTGGTATCTATATTGAAGTGTATGGTAGAATGGAGTAAGGATCAATATGTGAATCCCAACTCCCAGACAACCCTAGGTAAGTTGATGTTCAATTTTCTTTGTGGTCTCTCTGAGTCTCTGGTTTGGGTTTCTTTACCTGCACAAGTCCCAGACCGGGGAGAGCTGAAACACCTGCGCCAGGGCGGGCTACAAAGGCTGTGCTGCAGCCCCACCAATGCTGACCCCTCCTTCGTGCCCTCAGCACTGGCCGGAGTCGGAGGGCTTTAAGTGCCGCCGATGAGGTAGTGGCCTCACCCAGGACGTTTGACTGGCAAGGACTCTTGTTACTTAATTACTGTTTTTTAATTGCTGTGTAATACTGTATTGCTATGTGTTGTGTGCTATTTTCGTGTGATTTATGTTATTTTATTGATGTATATCGTGTCGATTGAATGTTTTATACTGTATTAAGGATATGTTTGCAAGACACAGGATATAAATTGAACAACAACAACCTTAGAGGTGAACAGAATTGTGAAGGGAATCTATCCCTTCACCCACTCCTAATCTTATTAAAGAATGTTTTCATAGATCTTCTTTTACACTGGTTCAGGGCGGGTGGGTGCTGAATTGAAAGGTGATCAATGTAGAGTTGTGGCTTGTACAGTAATACCTCGGATAACGTTTACCTCGGATAACGCTAAAATCACATAACGTTAAGTAATCTGGGGAGGAGAATTGGATCGAATAACGTTAAGGTCCTATGGGATGGATCAGATAACAACCGCTAAAGCCTGCATGGTTACAATGTATCTCTATGGAGCTTTAACGTTATCAGTTCCACCCCATAAGATTTTAACATGCATCGGATAACACTAAAAATCGGATAACACCAAGACTTGTGGAACCAAGTCTTGGTATTATCTAAGGTATTACTGTACTGTACTTTGATTCTGTCAAAAATTACATTACTTTTCAGACATTGCAAAATATTTCTCCCTTTTTTTCCTATTACATATGTATGTAATTACTTTTATCCAGACTTAAAATTCTTGTTCAGATTTATGATCCAAAAATATGTTCATTTTACCAGTTTTTACGTCATTGTTTCTATATATTTATACTTTTGTTAATGGAACTAACAAAACAATACAGAGACACAAAGTATAGTACTGTTTTAGAAAGTAACTTTCTTTTGCTTCCCCTGTACAGGGCAAGAGAAACCAATGGAACAGGACAGCACTGAAACCAAACATCCTGAGACAATTAACAGATACGGAAGCTTAAATTCCCTAGACTCTACAGCATCATCAGGAATTGGTAGTTACAGCACACAGATGTCTGGTACTGACAATCCAGAGCAGTTTGAGGTCCTAAAGCAACAAAAAGAAATAATAGAACAAGGAATAGATTTGTAAGTTTATTGGTTTATGACAAGGTCTCAATTTTTAGAAAGCAGTGGAGTTACTAATTTTCCATATCTTGCAGTTACCATTGTTTGTTTACCCTTTTTCAAATCATAAGAGAATACCACTGCTAAAAATACAGGTTGAAATGTCACAGAGATGTGCTTACAGAACATTTTGATGACTGCAGTCTTATACAAGACTTACCAAAAGTATTATTCAGTTATGTTCAAGATGATCTGATAGAACTTTACTAAACCTGCCTGACAGAACATAACAAACTGACTTAAAATAAAGTGCAGTTGATATTTTTAATAGCAATGGTGCCTTGTGAGTGAATTATTGGAGCCACACGATTTTTGAAATTTGGCATATGTTTATAAAGTAGACCAATCATGTTGAATGGGATGTTCTGTTGAACGGAGTAGAAGAAGATGCTTTTTTTGGTTTCTTGCTTTCCCTTTGTAGCCTCCTGAGCTCCTGTGCTATTCTGGAAGGTTGGGAGATCTTTCAGAGCGGCATTTTGATAGGCACACGGAGCTGCACGTGGAAGGGGGGAACTTGTGAAAAGTCCTCCTTTTCCCAGAAGGAGCTTTTTGTAGGTGCCAATCCTTTCTACTCACAGAAGGAATTCCTCTATTCATATAAGGATACATCTGGGTCCAATCTTATGTGTTACTCAGAATTAAGCTCAGCTGAGTTCAGGAATTTATTTATTTATTTATTCAAACTTTTATGCTGCCCTCCTCAGGGTGGCTAACAAACTTTAAAAACACTTCAAACACAATAAAACATGGTAGAAAAATCAGGGTTAAAAGAATGCTTGTATTTTCATAGGTGTGCATAAATTCAGTAGCATTCTCCCTTACAATTACAACATAAAAACTCAATCAAGCATACAGGAAACAAATGTGAAAGTGATGCTTTCATAATTGCACTCTGTATTCTTCCTGCAATAACATTGTTCCCCATTTCTTGCTGGGAAATCATGGGGATAATCCCTTGAATCTAAGTGGAGGTAGGTAGGGTTGTTATGATTTACCATGATATTCTTCCAGCCACTACAGCCCAAGATAACTTGAAGGGAATTGGTGGGAATAGGAATAGGGATTAATGTTGAGTATGGTAAGTCATAATAGATAGCCAAATAAGTTAGTGCATATGCAGTTAAGGAGTCCTTGCTCAGAGGTAAGAGCCTCAAATGGACTGAGTAAATAATGTCCAGTCATTGCAGGGCTGTAGCCAGGGGGGTTGGGGGGGGCCTTCAGGCATCCTGAGCTAGCAGTTTGCCCTCCCTTGGCCACTAGAGGGTTTCCCATAGGAATACATTGGAAAGACGTTTTGTTGCCCATCCTGAAAAAATATTCGCTCACATCTAGAATCCTGGCTTGGCCCTGATTCACTGTGGGTACTCATTTAGTTAATTGACCCATCGGCCAGAGACTGGCAAGTGATTGCCAGAGTAGTTCAATAGATGAGATTGGGCGACTATACAAATCACACCGAATGAATGAATGAATGTACAGTCTAATCTGGCATAAAGAGCTTCTTTATGTGGAAAAAAACCCTTCATGTTCTTCAGTCTTTGAATAGGAACCCTTTACACAGAGATCCATACAGCAGGTTGTATAGCTGTTATTGGTAAATGAAAGCATAGTAAGTTTATAGCCTCTAGTTGATGAATCATTTGGCACTAGATTATCTCAAGTTTCAGTTTAATTAAAACTATGGACGGTTTACTTTGAACTCTAATGTGAATGGAATAGGATGAGATGGATATATTTATTAATTCCAGCAAAAAGCCTGAATTGTGTTCAGTTATTTCTACAGCCAGTCTAATTCCCAAAGAAAAAACTAGATGGAGATTTTAAAGGCTCTGTACTGTGGATTAATTTTGGTATGTACTGAGAGGAAATAATAATGGGAAATAGCAAGACATTGCCAAGTGAAAAAGAAGCCTAATATTCCTCTTCCGTGTCTAGGTCAGACGTGAAACTGCCAAAATGAAGTATTAAAGTGCCCATGAAAGCCCTGTAGCCGGCTGGATAGTTTAGTAGCTTACAGGTCTTGTTAATGTCTTTCTTAATGACAATGTGTATCTCTTAATGTGTTTTTACCACTTATTAACACAAATTTTAATGGACAGATTTAATAAGAAACCAAAGAGAGGAATTCAGTACCTACAAGAACAAGGGATGCTTGGTACTACTCCAGAGGATATTGCCCAGTTCTTACACCAAGAAGAAAGATTAGATTCTGTAAGAAATCAATTATTTTCTGATGTATCTAATATTTACTTGACGAAAACACTAAGATTCATTGTGCCAGACTGATTAGTAACTTTATATTAATACCATGCTGCCGAATTCTAAAAAGTTTGTAAGCTGCCTTGAGCATTATCTTTTAGATATATGAACCTAAGCCAATCAAAGTTTTAAATTCAATATTACAGTATTACCAATTTATTAGGAATAAAAGTATGATTGCAAAAGCAATAATTATAAGAGACAGCAGCAAAATAGAGCAACTACACAAGAAAACAACAAAAGGCTAGCTAAAATACCTAGTACAATACTTATATTCTAGCTTTTGCATTGCCATGATTGTTCAATTTCCAAATCTCTTTACATCAGACATTTTAAAATATTGAAACATAAAAGATTATATTTATTTTTGATCACTTTTCTTGTTTGCTTTCTGAGGGTTGAACTAACCCTGGGTTTACAATCTTTTATTCCCATTTAGACTCAAGTTGGTGAGTTCCTAGGAGACAATGATAAATTTAATAAGGAAGTTATGTATGCATATGTGGACCAGCACGACTTTTCAGCAAAGGATTTTGTTTCGGCTTTACGCATGTTTTTGGAAGGCTTTCGTCTGCCAGGAGAAGCTCAGAAAATTGATAGATTAATGGAGAAATTTGCTGCTAGATACTTGGAGTGCAACCAAGGGTGAGCAGCTTTCTGTTATCTTTGTCTGTCTTTGAAATTAGGTAATGGAGAAAATTGATTATGCTTTTTTTTCCAGGCAAACCCTCTTTGCTAGTGCAGACACAGCATATGTCTTAGCTTATTCAATTATCATGCTGACAACAGATCTCCATAGCCCACAGGTATGTTACATGCATCCTTTTAATGTCAGAAAATGTAACAGAAAAGTTTAAACTTTAAAGCCATGATTTTTAAAAAAACACAAATGTCATGCTTCACAAATCTGCCTTGTTTTTTCTTTACTTTTTCTTATTCAACACTTTTTCATTTTTCATGTCAACAAACGTACAGTATGTGGTAAAACTTACAGGAACAGCATTTCAGCATAGCTTTCTTTTAACTGTCTTGAATTTTCAACATGAAACAGATTGTAGTAAACCAATAGGGAGAAGTGAGAAAATCTTAAAGCTAGACTACTGCAATCACCATCTGCAGTGATCTTGAATTATAATAAAGTAAAATCTGTCACTGCTTCTACTTCTTCCCCATCTATTTTCCAGGGACTAGTAGGGCCTGTTGCCATTATTCATTCATTCATTCATTTATTATTCAAACTTGTTCATCGCCGGAGCAACCTGAAGGGATCAAGAAGACACGGAGTCACGCGACCCAGGGCGATTTTACAACCAGAAAAACATCAATATCAATTAAAACCAATTTAAAATTATTAAGTCAAAAAATTTAAACTATTTAAAACTAAATTTAAAAATTATCTTGGTTTTCTTGATGTTGAATCTCAAGCCAGCTTTTGTATCTCTTCTTTCAACCTAAGCAGGAGCTTCTTTAGGTCTTCCTCACTTTCTGCCAATAGGGTGGTATCATCTGCGTATCTCAAATTGTTGATGTTTCTCCCAGCAATTTTGATTCCAAATTGTGATTCCTCTATCCCTGCACTGCACATTATGTGCTCTGTGTATAAGTTGAATAAGCAGGGTGATAAAATGCAGCCTTGTATTACTCCTTTTCCTATTCCAAACCACTGTGTCATTCCGTATCCTGTCATAACTGTTGCTTCTTGACTCATGTACAGATTTCTCATGAGGCATATAAGCAGTGATGGGATGACAAAAATTTTACTACCTCACCCTGACATCATCACAGTGGGGGTGAAGCTAACATCATGGGTGGAGCTAACGTCATGCTCAATCTGTCATACAGTACCTGGGTCTCAAACTTCTTACTTCCTAGCCTTCTAGCTAACAAAGCGAGCTTCTTAATACTGAGCCCCGCAGGCACTTTCCATTCAGTGATTGACTGTGTAGAGTGGTGAAAGAGAGCTCTTTTTCATTTTTAAGTTGCTGGGTGTGGATTGCCATCTCTTGAGAGGACTGACTGGCACAGACATTGTATTTATTTGGTGCCAGGTTAAATCCCAGTTGCTCATCTGAGCATTTGGTAGCTAGAAGAATCATGGCACAATCAATTTGCTGTTCTGTTGTGTTTGAATAGTTATATTGTAAATATCTTAAATTATTTTAAATGTATTTCAGTTGTTATCAGTTTTTGAAGGTAATTTTACTTATAGTACCCTGTCCTGAGATTTTTTGATATAGCATGATATAGAAAGGTTTTTAAAACTCATATATGTTAGTAATAAAATCTAGATGTTATTGATTATAGACTATTTCTTTGAGCTAAGTCACATTTCCTGTGTCAATCTTTAAGGTAATAGAGAATCCACTTAAAACTTCAGTGACCATGCTGGATGCAAGAGTTGCTTTGGTGGCCTTTCAGAGGTCCAGAAAAGAAATACAAGTACAGTAAAACCCCGGGTTATGACCACTTTGAGTAACGTTTGTCCCAGTTTACTACAGCAAATCCTATTGAAATGCTGTTCCAGCTTACAAATTTTTAATGGATTTTTTTGGGTTATGATGGTTTATTCGTGACCGGTTTTTTTATTCTCAGTGCATCTCTGGGGATGCTTTGGGTTATGAATTTTTCACGTTATGACGGAGGCTGTTGGAACGGACCTCTGTCGTAACCCAGGGTTTTACTGTATTTGTATCACCTAAACAAAAGCAGCTGAAGGGTTATATTTTATCTCAGTAGAATTTCAGAGCAAGATTGTGTTACATTATTTTTATGAAATTGAGTCAGCATAACAAATGCACTTATTCTTACATTTTATCAGCACCATTAGTCTTAATATGTGCTCAAATGTACAACTTACACACTTAGAAAATCTGGATGTTGGGTAGCAGTCTGGTTTAAAGTAAGGAACTAATAAGCCATGGCAGTTTCACTATAATGGCCCTTAGCTATTCACTACGTTTTGTTGCTGTCATTCTCAGTTTGATTTTTATAGCCAACTGCATGGAAATATACAACTGTCAATAGAATTAAACAGGTGTGACAACAGCTTATGGACATTGAGAAAAAGAGATGAGTGCATGAACTAGGCTTCATCATTCTTTGGGCCCAATTTATACTGACGTCTCAAGTTGTTGAACTCTCACTGATCCTAGAGCAATATCATGATTTTGTTATCATGGCAAAACAAAGTTCAGAAGACTGAAAGGTTTTCCCTATTTTATAGGTAAAGAATAAAATGACAAAAGAGCAATATATTAAGATGAATAGAGGTATCAATGACAGTAAGGATCTCCCTGAAGAATATCTCTCTGCCATCTATAATGAAATTGCAGGGAAGAAGATATCAATGAAGGAAACAAAAGAATTAACAATACCCACAAAAACAAGTAAACAGAGTAAGTGTCCATACCAGATTTCATAAAATAATTTTCCATGTTTTCTTTTTTCTTTTTTGCTTATATGGAAAATCTTGTAAAACTGTTTAAAGTTATTACAGGCCACTTTTGAAATACTAATAGTATGTAAGTTCTGTTACTGCATGTACTTAATTTACTGCATTCTTTTTAAAGCGGGAGAGAGTAAAGGGAAGTACACTTTCACTTTTCATAGATGTGGAAAAAGTAGATATATTCAAGATGGTTGTAGTTACTAAAATTCATTATCTGTTGAAGCCATTGCATGAAGTGAATTGGTTTTTGCATTGTAATTATGATGCTGTTGGAATTAAACCCATTTTAACGATTAACTTGGAAATGCATGTTTCAATTATTGGCTTTTCTGCTTCTTCTGGGATTTGTACTGTTCCTAGTACCTGCAACAACCTTTTTTTCCTTCAAAAATCTAGTTATGGATGTCTCAGTGAAATAAATTGTTGGGTGTTAACAAGGGTGATAGGCTGTTTTGTTGGAGCAATAGATTATTCTTTTCTGTCATAGTCCTTTAATTTGGTTTATTTTTCAACTTAAAAATAGGGTTTAATTTGTTTTGTGAGAAAGAAATACCTTATTTGCTGGCATATAAGACCCACTCACCCCCAACCCAGAATGCATCTTGTACTGTATATAGTGGCCTGTAGGGCTATTTTGGTAATAATGGGGTATGACTTATACTCTGGTAAATACGGTACATGCTCATTTGGAAAAACAAGAATGAGAAATCTCTCTAAATTACTTCCATACCATATTTGCACAATAAAAAGCAAATTTCTGTATTGTATGGTAAAACAGTTATTTCATAAATATGTTGAACTGAAGTATCAAATAGATGATGTTTAATTTAAATTATGATCTTAGTATATAGTGCAAAGACATACAGTCTATGCAACTATCTTAAAATATCTTGGTGCAGAGCTTAAACTTGCATAATTCAGAAAAGGTTTTACTATTCACAAAGCAATTCTATATGCATGTTACACAATTAGTAGTTCTGTGAATCATACTGTTAATTGTGCAGATCGTGTAACATGATTGCAATGCCTGGGAAGCTTTCACAGGTGTAACTTAGCATTATGTAAACTGCTACTGGATTTCAGCCTGTGTAAAGTATTTTTTCCCTAAGATATCTTTAATATAGAAAATGTGCTTACAGGTGTAGCTAGTGAGAAGCAAAGACGGCTACTGTATAATTTAGAGATGGAACAGATGGCTAAAACGGCTAAAGCTTTGATGGAAGCAGTGAGCCATGTTCAGGCTCCTTTCACAAGTGCAACACACTTGGAACATGTTAGACCAATGTTTAAGGTACGTCTTGATTGATATTTTTCCCATACTGTCACTTCAGGTTTCATCTATGCAAGTAAGAATTTCAGATTAAATCCTGTTGTTACTCACAAGAGTATATACCAAGAAGCAGTGGTATTTACATAAAGTTGACATAACAAGTTGTTTGGAATAGTAGCCGTGTTAGTCTGTGGTTCAGGCATATCGGAAAACAAAACAAACAAAATAAAATAAAAAACACTGTAGCACTTTAAAGACTAACTGTTATATTTTTATTGTTAGCTTTCATAGATCAAGTCCAAGTGGACTTGATCCACGAAAGCTAACAATAAAAATATAACAGTTAGTCTTTAAAGTGCTACAGTGTTTTTTATTTTATTTTATTTGTTTTGTTTTGTTTTGTTTTCTGATATAACAAGTTGTGTTCATTAAGTTGGTCTGCGCTAGTTGGAACTAAAAGTTGGATTTTAATTTTTGTATTTTGAAATACTTTTTATGATCTCTTTTTTCCTAACACTGGCAATATTACATCGTCCACTTTTGATAGCATTATACTGCTAAAATATGTTTGCTTTCCTGGAAGAAAAATATAAATGTTTAAAAAAGAGAAATGTATAAATCTTACTCATCAACATTTTAGTTTGTAATACAGCTCAAATGTACTTGAATTGAATATTAATTAAAATGTATTACATTATTTTTCATGGATTTGTATTCTAGTTAGCCTGGACACCTTTCTTAGCGGCATTCAGTGTGGGTTTACAAGACTGTGATGACACAGAGGTTGCCTCTCTGTGCCTGGAAGGCATACGGTGTGCCATTAGGATAGCATGTATTTTCAGCATCCAGGTAAAATCAAACTCTTAACATTTCAAAAGATCATTGCAAAAGTACTTGATGTAGTTTACTAATAATGTGCGGTTTACTAACAAAAGCCCAAAGTAATTTTCTAAAAGTGGAATCATATTTCAATTTTATTGTTGGAATAAGATTAAATCATACACTTCATCACAGTGTGGGTCTGAGATTACTTTAGAAACATGCCGGGATGTTTATGTTTTTACTAAAAAAAAGTAAGCTCATACATGGGGCAGATTTTCTGAAACCTGTTTTTCAGATTAGTTCAAATTTCTATCATGTGATACAGAAAAACTTGCTTAGCCAATTCTGTCATTGTCTGTACTTTTTATTACACTGGTTCCATTGTTCTCTCTCCTTGAGAATGTGGTATAATCCAATAAGAACTTGGATAGTTCAGTCACCAGTGTCTTCTTTACAAAATGTCTGAAAGCCACACCACATTAACAGAAAGCTTTTCATATTGCACAAATGTGATAATCATCTTTAGGGCTACGTCCTGTTATTTTAAAATATGTTTGGCCATAATTCTTTATAGTGCTGGGCCCAGTTGAGACTCACTTGATGTTTCTACCCCGTCCCCAAAAGAATTAATGCACAATTTAGAAAGAAGCAGCTTAGAACATTTTGTATGTTCTATGTTCTGTTTATAAAAGTTCCTTGGGATTTGTCACAATCAATTGTTATTTGTTCTGTAAACTCTAAAATGTGACTTTCATTTATGCTAGACTATGAGTGGGGTTTGTTTGCAGATGCTAGATCTTCTTTGCAGACCAATATACAAAAGTACAATACAAGATTATCATAAAATCTGGGGAAATGACAGAAATGTAGAGTGCCTGGGTCTGTCTGATATTTCAAACAGAATTGTG
Organism: Furcifer pardalis; assembly: GCA_030440675.1. NCBI lineage: Eukaryota > Metazoa > Chordata > Lepidosauria > Squamata > Chamaeleonidae > Furcifer > Furcifer pardalis. The sequence continues at coordinate 83,564,450 of CP126891.1, forward strand.
TGAGATAAACTCCAGTGCAGTTGTTTTAAAATATTATGAATTAATTTGTTAAATGTCTAGAGAGAAATCATATATTACATATTGGCCATCCTTTTCAAGATTTTGGCATTGCCTTATAGGAAAAATGGCAGTCAGTGGGGAGAGACCTTTTTCTGAGGAGAGCTGAAAAATTCAGTTTTAAAGTCTAGGAATGCTTTCAATCTGCTAAACCAGGGAGGCCAAACTTTTTGCGCTATGGGCGTGACCATGCCTCCCAGTCAGCTGAGTAGGCCCAACCCGCTGAAGTGGGCGCATTTACCACTGTGATAAATGTGCCCACTTCCATGTTTACGACAGTCACTGTTGCATTTGCACCCGTGAACGCATGTCTGCTTCCACTTCTGGGTGTAGGGGAGAAGGAGAAGGTGATAGGCCTGGTGGAATGGCATCATGGGCCAGGGCTGGCCCACGGGCCGTAGGTTGTAAACCCCTGTGCTAGACTTTGCAGAGTGTATTGTGCATTCCTAGAATAGGGTCCACTTCGGTGGGAAAGTAAACAGTGTTTCGTGCGCTCTGTTGTCTAGTCATGCCTGCCACATGACCACGGAAATGTCTGCAGAAGTAGACAGCGCTGGCAGAGATGAGCAGAAGTAGACAGCACTGGCAGAGATGAGCACTGAACCCTAGAGCCGGATACAACTGACTTTTGAGCAAGGGAAACCTTTACCTTTATTAAAACTCATTGAAACTCCAAATAAAGGCCCAATTCAAATACAATATTCTAGCAATGGTTACCAGATAAGGAGCAGTCTGCAAGATCATGCCATTTCTTCCCTGTGCATATGGGTTTTATAAAAAAAAATTCTAGTGACTTTCATCACTGTTAAAACTTATGGCCAGTATTCTGTTCCATTGCCCAACTGAGGAAGCACAGTTACATAAGCATTCCTATCATTCCAGCAAACTTCTTTTTCGATGCCCAATGTTGTAGTGGTTGTACAATTACTTCTGCTACTAGTTGCATTAATGGCTACAAGGAGGGTTGTCGGAGCACAGAAACACATAGTCTCTTTTATGTTTGAAAAAGGATGCTACCCTTTATTTACAGTATCCAGTATCCTTTATTAACTGATTAGCCATTTGGTCATATCAGGCTAAAATGTGATAAAATACATTAGATAAAATATTATTACAAAAACAGAATAAAAACAGATTAAAAGTAGAATGATACAATCACAGTAAAATAGGATACAAAATTTATTCAAAAAGATTCATCATCTTTGTATACAACCCTTATTTGATCAATAAAACATCTTCTTTTTTGAATGGCCTGAACTATAAACTTGACAGTTCTAATATTTACATATTTATTTGTGCCCTGAAGAAAGGAAGTTAATATTTTATTAGAGTCCCAGTATTTCGTTCCTTCTAGTACTGTCTGTAAATACTGGGCTCTTATTGTGGCATATAATTGACAACTAAACAGAACATGTGCAATATTTTCTATTTCTGGTGTTCCACAGACACATGTTCTCTCAGAGTATGGGACATGATTAAATCGACCATATTTAACCATGAATGCTCAAATCTTGCTCTTGTAAGTGCTATTCTATGATACTGAGTCAGACCCATTGCTATTTATTTCTTGATTTGAAAATGCTTTTTGTTTTTGGCCAACCATTTCAAGGATCTGTAAAAAGACTATAATGAGTCCACATCATAACAATGGTTTGTGAAGCAGTTTGAACACAGTTTCTGTTGGGAATCCTGTTTATTCTAACCATGATTTAAGTCAACTCAGACATAACCTTTAAATATGTCTAAGGCTGTTATCACAAGGAATGACATTTGAATATGAAAGAGGAATTGTCAGAGAAGAGTATTTGCAATCCTGCAGCTACTCCTTATCTTTTGATTTTGATTACATATGAAAGACAATGTTGTAGGAGACAGAAACACTTCATCCCTTTGATTTGCAAAAAGAAAGAAAAGTACAGACAAACTTTCTCCCCTTCAGAAGGTTGAATAAGCAGTGTGATAGGTAAAAAGAGCCGACTTAAGTACAAAATGTAGATGGAATTAAATAGATGAGGATCCTGAGTAATATAAATTGCAACACAGAAGTCAAAGAGAACAGAATAGACAGATGCTTAGTTTGATCATGAGAATGCTGTTGATGACTTTAGAGATAGTAGTTTCAGTGGAACAGAGGATAAAAATCAGTTTACAGTGGGTTGGGAGCGAGAAAAGTAAGCAGGGGAAATAAATAGATTGAGAATTTTGGAGATTAAGCATTGAAGAGGAATATAACAGGCTTTCTCATGTAGAGGAGTTTTTTAAAGTGGTGTAGATATGGTATGATAGTCTGTCCAGGTTATTCTGCTGTGTTAATAGACCATACTGCCAGCAACTCAACGCCCAGTGTCAGGTGGTGGTTAACTAAACGTGATGACTAATGGCCTTAGGTGCCAAATTCCACAGGGAAGGGTGATGGTCCCTAAGTGAATTAATTCCTACTTCAGTCCACCTTAATGGAGAGCAGCAGCTTCATCAATACTAGCCTGGGGCTGATGAGGACTTTCCATGCCAAAAAGGCTCAGGACCAGAATGATTCTCAGAACTGGATCAATGGTACGGGTGTCAAGCTATGATGCCGAAGGCAGATGAAAGACCACTGTATTATATTCTCAGGATAGTCTTCATGGCTGATCTCCATGATGATCGCCAGTATTTGGATTCCGATACGGCAGAAGAAGAAGAAGAATGGTATTTTTTAGTACAGTACGACAGAGGGTGAATCTCCTTAACCAGTTTTCTTTTATATGGGTTTTGAGTATTCATATTTTGCTTCCTATTAGTGAACTACTATGGTATGTTAAAAAGAGATGCTATCACTTTCAGAACCTACCGGTAATAAATATTGATGAATTAAAACAACTTATTTCTTTCTTCTTATAGCTTGAAAGAGATGCTTATGTCCAAGCGCTAGCAAGATTTACGTTACTTACAGTGAGCTCTGGCATTACTGAAATGAAACAAAAGAACATTGACACAATAAAAACACTCATTACAGTGGCTCATACAGATGGAAATTACTTGGGAAATTCTTGGCATGAGGTAGATTGGTTTTTTTAAAAAAAGTACTATACAGGAATTGACTATGCATACTGTACTGGTCTTTTCTTCCTCTTTTGATATATATATATTTGCATTATGCATAGAGAATTTTTTCATAACTTTAAATTGGTAGGAATGTATTAAAACTAAATTGCATATTTTAGTTGTTATGAAGTGTACATTATATACTCTGCTAATGTTGGATGCCTAAGGAGTTGCTTAATTCTATTCCTCCATTTGGACTGTATGAACGAAACCAGATGGAAAACTGCTGTAAACTATAATAAGTATAAATTTTAAACATTGTTGTTGTTCAGTCGCACAGTCGATTCCGACATAGGATTGTTTAGTTTATTTACTAGTATTCTGTTTCTTAATTCAAGATCTTGAAATGCATCAGTCAGCTTGAACTGGCACAGCTAATAGGTACTGGAGTAAAACCACGATACATTTCTGGGACTGTAAGAGGGCGAGAAGGTTCTTTTATGGGAACAAAAGATCAGGCATCTGATGAATTTGCAAGTCTGGGACTAGGTGAGTATTGGAAATATCAATAGGAGCTCATGGGTTAGATTATTTCCACTGATTTATGTAGCAATAGCAATTATACTTATATACCGCCCCATAACGCTTAGTGCACCCTCTTGGTGGTTTATAGGCTATTAGCATTTTCTCTCCAACTTGTTGGGCACTCATTTTACTGACCTTGGAAGGATGGAAGGCTGAGTCAACTTTGATCCCTGTCAGGATCAAACTCACAATGTTTTGGCTGCCGTAGAGCAGTTTAACAACTGTGCCACCATTGCTCTTTATAGAATTAATGTACCGTATATGCCGGCATACAGGGCGACTTTTTCACCCCCAAAAAAATGCCTCCAAGTGGGGGGTCGTCTTGTCTATCGGGTGCATGTCATTTGGGTTCCCAAATACTTACCGGGGCTTGGGCAGCAGCTCCGGGGAGACCGTTGAATCCTTCCCCGCCACCTTCTTGGAAGATCCCGCCCTAAGCTCCCCTTCGCCCAATCAGGGGAAAGGACAGGTCTTCCTGCGCGGTTCTTGTCCTTTCCCCTATCGCGGTTCTTGTGCAGCGGCGGAGCAACCGCCCACACGGCTGGGTCTGCTTCTCGTGCCCGCGGCAACCATCCGCACGACCACATTGAAACTCGCCCGCATTCAAACTCGCCCACGTTCAAACTCACTCACATTCAAACTCACTCGCATTCAAACTCGCCCGCATTAAACTCGCACCCGCGGCAACCTGATTGGCTCCTCCGTCTCTTCGGGAAGATCCCGCCCCAAGCTCCCCTTCACCCAATCAGGGGAAAGGACAGGTCTTCCTGCGCGAAAATATATCGTAATATTTTCTGAGCAAAGCATATCAGAGACTAAACAAAACAACATCAAAAAACTTGTGGCACCTTAAAGACTACGGTAACTCTTGTATTTGCTCTTTTGCATGTGTGGAAGGTGTGCGGAAGAGGGGGTGGTCTTATATAGCGAGTATATAACAAACTCTATATTTTGAGTGGAAATGTTGGGGGGTCGTCTTATCTACCCAGTCGCCTTGTGCACCGGCATATACGGTATGTAAATTAGGACATTTTTCTGGCTATGAAGAGACCAGGAAGAAAGAAAAAAAGGCAGAAAATCCCATAGAAAGGCGTGGGACTGAGCAACATCTAGATATTCTACACAGTTAAGAATGACTAAATAGGATTCCTATCCCTGGCTTTTCTTTTTGGGAAGAAGACTAGGAGTAAAGTCAGGTCACAAGAAAGGAAATAATGATTTAACATTGGCAAAAGCTTCCTGTTCAACAGTGGAATGGAATATTTTGAAACATGGTGGGCCCTTCTTTGAAATTCTAAAACAGAAATTGGATGGCATCTGGCAGAGAAACTTTTAGCTAAAGATTTCCTGCAATATCCAAGTGATGGATTCATTTACCTTTGGGGTCTCTTCCAACTGCACTGTTCTATGACTCCTGCCCTGAATTGGCGTTGGAGGCCGGATCCAGCTCCCGGACTGTAGTTTGGGCACTCCTGAACCATATGACTGGTCACTGCCCAAAAAACTTGGGCACCCCTGTCTTAAGCAAATAATAGTTGTCTGTGCCAGCCCCCTCCCTCGTTTCTTTTTGCTCTGTGCTCATATTACAAGAACCCTACATCATTTTCGTACATTGTCCCTGAGCAGTTATTTTCTTGGCTAGGAAAAATAGCTATCGACATAGCTCATCCCTGTGTCACCAGCAGAGAACTGAGAAAGCCCTTAGTGCAGGGGTGCCCAAACCTTTTGGGCTGTGGGCTGATCATGTGGTTTAGGAAGCTGGTCACTAAGGCCCGGGGGCCGGGTGCGCCCCCTGACGCCAATTCATCTGGCCAACGAAGCCTTCATCACTCCTGGAAGCGGAAGTAAAACACACCCATACGGGCGCGTTTTACTTCCGCTTCCAGGCACGACGAGGGCTTCGCGGGCCAGATGAATTGGTGTCAGGGGCCACACCCGGCCCCGGGCCTTAGTTTGAGCACCACTGACTTAGCGGATCTCAGCAGTAATTGGCTGTACTATGCATTTGCTGTCTTTTAGATAGAACAAGATCTTTACCCACTGCTGCTAAAACTCTTGCGGCTTCAACCATTTTCACGATTGTCCTTTTAGTGGTGCTAATATTATTCTCTTATTTTCCTCCTCCTCTTCTTCTCCAATCCCTCCTTTAAAAATAATTTATACATTAGTCGGAGGAAATATGGACTGGAAGCAGATAGCAAGCATTCAAGAATCCATTGGAGAAACTAGCTCACAAAGTGTTGTTGTTGCTGTAGACAGGTACAGTATTATGTTTTGATGTCTTATTACATTGATATAATAATATCAATATCTCGGTTGTGATGGAAATTAATAGTATATGACTTGTCCTAATAGGTTTAAAAAAAACTTTATGCCAAAAATAGTAATAAAGCTTAAAGAGAGAGGACAAAGGGGTATAAACAGTAACATGGCAGATTCAAATATAAACTGTGTATATTTTCATTAGGATATATGACACATTATTTTAAGAAAGATCAATGAAGTGAAAATACTAATGCCTCTTCTCATTTTAAAATTGGATACTCATTCTTAAAGCGAAGTTTGCATGTTACGTTCATTGGTAGTGCTGTTTTTTATAATTTTTATTGAATTTTAAGATATAACATACAAAAAATAAAAGAAAACATTACATTACATTATACAGTAAAACACAAAACCAAAAAAAGAATAATTGTCTCTGATATAACAAGTAATTCCCATGTTAATAAACTATACTATATTATACGTTTCTTAGTGATATATTTGTAATATATTGATATACTATTATGTGTATATTTGATTTTATATATATATTTTTACTCTGATAATATATAACACTCACATTATTTCAAAATCACAATAACAAACAGAAATCATAAACACCAGTGATATTTACAAAACCCTGGAAACTACGTTTGTCAGTGCTGCTTTTAAAAAAAATCTAGATATATATTGAAAGAAAATTGTTTCTTTGGCAGAATATTTACAGGATCTACAAGGCTTGATGGAAATGCAATTGGTAAGTTTTAGCCACAGTTCATCATATCATTGCATTAACATTTTTGAAAAATAGAATATCAAGTGAATTTTCTTTGAATTCCACAGTGGATTTTGTCCGATGGCTTTGTGCTGTATCTATGGATGAATTGCTGTCTGCGACTCATCCTCGGATGTTTAGTTTGCAGAAAATAGTAGAGATTTCTTACTATAACATGGGGAGGATAAGACTGCAGTGGTCTAGAATCTGGGAAGTTATTGGCGATCATTTCAATAAGGTATGTATATTATAATTTTAATTATATATTTTTTAAAAGCTGTTGTTCCAAAAAGATTAGAAGAACTTCACATGATATTCATAACATAATGCAAATGCTTCTTGCATATTAAGAAGATTAGTAGTATTAGAAAATAAAGAAAGCAGACCAAGTCTCAGCAACTTGTAGTTCTCTATAGTACAAGGACCGTATTGGATCTTCCAGAATGTATTCACTGATACCTAGTACATACATAGTCTTGTGTTAAGGTAGTTTTAATTTTTCCTTTTATTCATTGTCTGAAATCCTGTTGCTTAGTTCTTTAAATATGATGGTGGTGATGTCTTCAGCACTGGCAAATCACACATGATTAATTATTAAATTATTATTAAAGAATTGTGCTGAGTTTAGGGAGCATATGCAGTGAAGTCAAATGCACATCCAAAATTAGCAAAGGAAACCTTTAAGTAGCAGCAATTTGCTTCTGCTAGTGACATTACCATCGAACATGCAGAGCTGCACCACAGGATTTCAACCATTATTTTTAATAGTATCATTTTGAATACTGAAGATAGTGCAATTAATTTCTTATTTTTAGAAAGTAAAAACATTGGAAAAGTTCCATGAACTAGTTATTGAAAATGTGGCATTTAGAAATGTATTTGGAAAATAACTGTGCTACTAAATAGGAAATGGAAAAAAATTTAATCATTAATTTCCTTCCATTTTTGCCAAGTAGTTATATTAAAATGTGACTAGATTGAATCTACTGTTGCCTATTATATCTTGTAAATGTTTAACTTGGCATTGATAGGTTGGCTGTAATCCTAATGAAGATGTAGCTATTTTTGCGGTGGACTCTTTAAGACAATTGTCAATGAAATTCTTAGAAAAAGGAGAACTTGCAAATTTCCGATTCCAAAAGGATTTTTTAAGGCCATTTGAACATATAATGAAGAGGAACAGGTAAATTATATCTAATGAAAACTACTATTTGGAATCGTACTCTCTTGTTATATGTATGGCATTACATTTTGGATTGAATATTTCTTTGTAAAATGTGTGTCTGCTATAGATCTCCAACCATTCGAGATATGGTTGTCCGGTGCATAGCCCAGATGGTGAATTCCCAGGCAGCAAACATCCGCTCAGGGTGGAAGAATATTTTCTCAGTGTTTCATTTGGCTGCATCTGATCAGGATGAAAGTATAGTGGAACTTGCATTTCAAACTACAGGACACATTGTTAGTGAGTATTGATGCATAAATGACTGAATATCACAAGGAGCGACTGAGTTGTTTTTAGAACTCTCCTTTCATAGCAGTATTTCTTGTTTCTTTCCGTTCTACTGTTTACATCCCTGAAAATTTTGTTTTATGTCTGCTCTTTATTTATTGGCCGAAATCCAGTAAGGAAGTCATACAGTATTTAGAATAGTTTCATTAAGCCAATGTGACTTAGGTAAAGGTAAATATTACCCTTGCTCAAAAGCCAGTTGTATCTGACTTGAGGGCTCAGTGTTCATATCTGTTTATAGCCAAAGTGCCAGCACTGTCTGTGTTTTCGTGGACATGTGGCAGGCATGACTAGACACTGAAGTGCACGGTATACTGTTTACCTTCCCGCCGAAGTGATACCCATTTATCTACTTGACACTTCCTGCTTTCGAAGTGCTAGGTTGGCAGAAGCTGGGACAGTGATGGGAGCTCACTCCCATCGTACAGCTCTCGGGTCTTGAACTGCTGACCTGCCAACCTTCCAGTCATCAAGCTCAGTCTCTTAACCACTAAGCCACCACAGTCCCTCTCAATGTAACTTACACCAGTGTTAGTTCACAAATGCTCACTGATTCAGTGGGCCTACTTTAGGTTTCCCTTAATTCTGGATTTCAGCAATTGTTTCAAAATCTACTAACATTCTACTAGTGTTAACAGTATTATGATTGTGTATTACTTAGTCAATACAGTAAAACCTCATATAACACTAAAACCTGGTTCCACAAGTCTTGGTGTTATATGATTTTTAGTGTTATCTGATCCTCTATGGGATCCATAGAGATACATTGTAACCACACAGGCTTTAGCGGTTGTTATCTGAAGCATCCCATAGGATCTTAATGTTATCTGATGCAATTCTTCCCCCCAGATTCCTTAATGTTATGCGATTTTAGTGTTATTCAATACTAATGTTATATGAGGTATTACTTGTATATGTATTTTAAAAATAATTAAAAACTTGTTCAAAAACTTGTTAGGGTTAAACTGTAAGTATTTTAACTTTAGTTTATTATTTCTTTCAGCAATTGTCTTTGAAAAACACTTCCCAGCAACCATAGATTCTTTTCAAGATGCAGTAAAGTGCTTGTCTGAATTTGCGTGCAATGCAGCTTTTCCAGACACAAGTATGGAAGCAATTCGCCTTATTCGGCACTGTGCAAAATATGTATCAGAACGGCCTCAGGTACAGTTTAAAAGTGTTAAGCAATAGTAACTGTAGATAGCTTCACCTGCCAAGTCTTTTCCAAAAATCCTGTTGCAGAAACTGGATATGAACAGAAGTTGGTACAGTATTTACAATTTTATTCAACTTGTCTACTTTTTTATTGTAAATGTTTTTATTAATGTTATGTTGTATGCCGCCCAGAGTGGGAAAATATCCTAGATAGGCATGATATAAATGTAATAAATAAATAAATAACTGTATGAACCAGCTGTATCTAGCATCTGTGACAGTGCTCAAGATCGTCCTACATTGAGTACTTCATAGAACCAAATTTTTAACAGTCATCTCTTCAAGGCAGTAGTAATATAACAAACACATTGTCCTCCTACTCACAAGATGATTGCTGCAAGTCAGTCCTCTGACTGGCATTTGTTCATTAGGGGAGCTTTAGACGCTGCAGTGGATGTAAAGATACTCTACATATCTGAATACAGGCTTGAAATCTGATAGTTAAAAAGATCTAGCTAGCTAGTAAAGATCCTTTATTTAAAAAAAATAGTTGGGTTAGTGATATTCTCAAGATGTAAAGCAGGACTTGCACATGATACTGAGTTTCTTCTGCATTAGTGTTGTCTTTGCTTCTTAAGGCTTTCAGAGAATATACCAGTGATGATATGAATGTTGCTCCAGAAGACAGAGTGTGGGTGAGAGGATGGTTTCCAATTCTCTTCGAGCTGTCCTGTATCATCAATAGATGCAAATTAGATGTAAGAACCAGGTAACAATCCATATTTGTAATTCAAAATTTAAAAATTTCTACTTTACTCATAAGTCTTCAAGGAAGTATCTGAAAATAAGAGGTATCATCAGGAGGAAAGGAACAGAAATTCAAAACTACAAGGAAGGGAAATTGTGATTATGCAGTGTTCTCTTCTTTTGCTTTAGGAATTTCCTTCTTCAGGAAATAGATTCAAATTCAGTTGCATATGCACAAATATCTAATGTAGAAATACATCTCTCTCTGTGTGTGGATTTATGTGTCTTTCAACAAAGTTACTAACTGTTATAATTTTCAAAATATGCCATAGCATTCTACAAATTAAAGCTGTCTGCAGACACAGATTTAGACAAATAAACAGTTAAAGCCAATTTGTTTCCTCTAAATTGGCAGCATTAAAGTTTCATAGATGATGTCCAACAACACCATTTCTACGCCTTATTTCCTTGTATAACTTCTAAAATGGTATGAAAGATAATATGCTTTCAAGAAATGTTGTGGTTTGAAATGTGGAAGGCAGTTTGTTTAACTGATCTAAAACTTCCACATTACTGTTGATTATTGAACAAAAATGTGGAACGTTCACTTAAAATATTGAAAAAATGTGTTAGCACTGTGCACCCCAAAGGCTCAAAAGGAAGTTGGCAATATGCTGTTGCCAATAACATCATTCCCATTGCTCAGGCAGAGCTGTACAACATAAAGTCAGTGGAACAGCAGATTCTTTTCATTTCAATTTCATGTAGGTGTGTATAGTTTCCCCTGGATTGTTACTGCTGTTGCTACATGCTATCAAGTCACCTCCATTTTATGGCAACCCTATGCATGTGTAATCTCCAAAACACCCTAGCCCTGCTCAATTTTTGTGAACTCAAGGCAGGTTTCATTTAGAAAGTCAATCCATCTTCATTTTCCTGCTGCCTTCTACCTTTCCCAACATTATCGTCATTTCTATGTAATCTTGCTTTCTCACAATGCCTAGGATTGTACCATTGGTATATTAGGAAAATCTTCTACTTCTGTGCTAACAGGGGTTTTTTTAATTGAAGCACTATTCTTCCTCTAATAGGTTTAAGTCTTAGAATCTTCACAGTGTGTAAAATCAGTTATTTTAGTACTGTTTCTTAGTGTATATGTACTTCTGTAATGTCTTTGTCCCAGCTCCTACCAACCTAGCAGTTCGAAAGCAAGAAATTGCAAGTAGATAAATAGGGACCGCTTCAGTGGGAAGGTAAACACCGCTCCGTGCACTCCAGTGACTAGTCATGCCTGCCATCTGACCACAGAAACGTCTGCAGAAGCAGACAGTGCTGGCTCTTTGGTTTTGAAACAGAGATGAGCATTGAACCCTAGAGTCCGATAAGATTGGCTTTCGAGCAAGGGAAACCTTTACCTATCTAATATAGAAAATGATTTTTTTGAGAAGTCTACTGACTTATAGCTATGAAGGAATTCTGAGGATTGGAGTTGGGTGTAATAGAAGGCAAATGAAATGGTAAACAAAAGTGAATTTCTGATGTGATAGAGAACTACACTGCATAGCCATGCCCTTTCAAGAAACTATCCTTTATAGTTCACATTTTAGTTAAAAGCAGAACAGGCTGAATGTTCAATGTTTTTAACAGATTGAAATACTTTTGTTCAGGTAGTTTTTTCTTAAACTAGAGTTAGTTTAAGACTTATTTGACAGACTGAATTCTGTTGAAAAGTACATTTTCATTGGCATCATTGAAAAGAGCTCATGGTATCTAGTTTTGAAGATAATTGTTTAGATAGAGTCTGCCATTGCTTCTAGTCAGGGACAAAAAATGTGTATCCATCATATTTCTGCTGCTTATATGATGGAAACTCAAGGTGGTGTGTGTAGGGACTCCTGTACAGAATCTGACACAAGCCCAGACCCGTTTTCCTTCAAGAAGGTCACAGAATCAAATGCTTGCAAACATTGCCTGCTCTTTTTAGTGCCAAGTCCCATTCTGATTAATGTCAAAATGTTTCCTCAAGATTAAAATAGATTTTAAAAGTAATTTGAGAAATAAATAGATTCTTTTATTTACGTGTAAGCCCTGCCCAGAGTGGTTCATGCTGGATGAGTAGAAGATAAATATAACGAAATATTTAGCACGGCTTCTCATATTTATTATCTACTCTTCATTCCAGAGGCTTAACGGTTATGTTTGAAATAATGAAAACATATGGTCATACATATGAAAAGCATTGGTGGCAGGATTTGTTTCGAATTGTCTTCCGGATATTTGACAACATGAAATTGCCAGAACAACAAACTGAGGTAAGTATGACATGAAAACAGAGGATTTTTACTCGTCTCATAACCTCTTTTGCTCATGCATTTCTTCGTACAAATGCTATGTTGTAGAACCGTTATTATTTGATTATTCCCAACCTCATCTCTTTTTCATACCAATTCATGGTGTGCTTGTTGGGAAACTTTAACATGCATAGTGCTCACATTTACATAGCAACATAGTCCTCAGAAACGCGCACTATGGTGGTCAGCTACCTTGGACTCCCAAGAAGCAGGCCTTGCCAAAATAATCTTTGTGTTTTGAAATCTTTCGATTGTGCAACTGAAGAGTCCTAAGGCAGTGATGGAGAATCTTGGCACTCCAGCAGTTCTTCATCAGGAGCGCTGACTTGGGCTTCTGGGAATTGAAGTCCAAGAATACCTGGAGTGCCAAGTCTGGCCATCACAGTCCTAAGGGCACTGTGCCGCACCCCTCAAAAGCAACATCTTAATCAAAGTAGTGTCCTTAGCCTACAACTGCAACTTTCTGCAGAAATGAACTTCCATAAGTTAGGTTTAAAACTTTTCTTTGTCAATCTCCTATGAGATGCCATTTTTTTCTAGGCAGATATCGGTATAGCAAGGCTTTGTTTGGAACAACAGGCCCCAGCACACTAAGCACCTGAAATACCACAAGTATTATTATAATACTGGACAGCCATGGAAAGTTGATGTGATACTTTTTGCTCAAAGTCCTGTTCATTCATGGTATAGCCTGTTAGTGCTCATACTAGGGCTGTTTAAATACTTCTGAGTGAGAGAGGTGGAGAAATCCAATCTTTGTTCAGTACAGGTACATGTGGAATGTGAAGTTATAGATAGTATCTTCTTTTTTGTCTGTTTTGTTAAAATCCTTGGGTGGGCTGTGGTTTGCTTTCATTGTATTTATTATTAGTGGTGCAATAAGCATAGACCAGGATCCCATCGTAACATGTTTATGGAATTTTGCTGCTCCCATCAATTGACTCAGGTTGGATTGATCCCTTACTGTAGCTTGCCATGGCTTGTAGAAACATGCTTTGGGGATCTGGAGAAACTCTCTGGATCAAGTGTTTGGTGCTACAGGGATCTCTACAGCAGGGGAAATGGTACAAAAAACAGTTCTAGTGATGGAAATAATGGAATCCAATTTTTTCCCCAGATTGCTTAACGTTATGTGATTTTAGTGTTATCTGATATAAATGTTATCCGAGGTATTACTGTATACTGGTTAATACTTCCTGGAATTAGTCTGGAACTGATAAGGTTTCTGTGGTGATTCATATTGGATATTCATTCCCTTCAACAGTGCTGCTTTTACCATATTGATATCTTTAGGTGCCTTTACTGATCAGGACTATGTTGTTTGTTTAAGCCAGGGATGCCCAAACTTTTCAGGCTGTGGGCCGGTCACGTGGTTCCTTCCATCAGAAGTGGAAGTAAAACACGCCTTGCAATCTGTTTTGCAACAGGATGAGATAGATTTTAAGCTGCCATTTTCTCTGCTTAAACCAGGGGTGCCCAAACTACGGCTCGTGGGCCAGGTGCAGCCCCCGACGCCAATTCATCCAGCCCATGCTGATCTCGTCGCTCCTGGAAGCAGAAATAAAACACGCCCATACAAGCATGTTTTACTTCCGCTTCCAGGAGTGATGAGGACAGCACGGGCCAGATGAATTGGCATCAGGGGCCAGAACCGGCCTGTGGGCCATAGTTTGAGCACCCCAGTTTAAGCCCTTAACTACATGCAGTGTTGATATCCTTTCTTTCAGCTGTCCTCTTGACAGATGCTCTCATTATTTTAAAGTCCCCCTTTCCTTTTTTCCTACCCTAGAAAGCTGAATGGATGACAACAACTTGTAACCACGCACTTTATGCAATATGTGATGTGTTCACACAATATTTGGAAGTACTCAGCGATGTCCTTCTGGATGATATATTAGCCCAGTTGTACTGGTGTGTTCAGCAAGGTAAGAGTGTACAGAATTGTTGGAAACAATGCTAACAGTTTACTTGATGCATATGAACCAAACAGTGCCTTGTTTTGTGTTTCAGACAATGAACAACTAGCACGGTCTGGTACAAACTGTTTAGAGAATGTTGTCATTCTAAATGGTGAAAAGTTTACCCTTGAAATCTGGGATAAGACTTGCAACTGTATGCTGGATATCTTCAAAACCACTATCCCCCATGCGTAAGATTGTTTTCCCTTGTAAATAATGAGAAGGAGAAAAATGTTTGTACATGGTAGGATACTGTAATATTTTGAAACTTGATTGCTTTCACAATCATAGTATTCTGGTTATTAAAAACACCCTGAGCTCCACACTCATAGAGGGGTTAGATTCTCTTTTGCATTGTTCAAAGCAATTTTACCTTACTCTGAGTCATTCTGTTTTGAATTTGTTCTGCTGCCCTTTCTAAAGAGTAACCTTTAGCTTCTAGCATTTTGCTTCATATCTTATCTAAGTTGCTTTTGAAAAATGGCCTTAATAGGTTCAGTACTAGTGCATAGTTGCCCAGTTCAGTTGCTGTGGTATTCGACTTGTGTCTAGGAAGAACTGGTTATGTTGGTGACCAATTCTTTCAAAATAAATTGAAGAAGATGAAGGCAATCTTAGGGGAAAGGTGCCATCCGTGAATGAGGGGCGAAAGTGAATTTCCATGTCTGTGCATTTTTATTTTATATTTATATAAATAAACTTTTTAATGTTTATGAATACCCTTTTTATGTTCTTAATACTGCCTAGCATAGTTTTACCATTGTTTTATTTTAGATTGTTGGGTTGTTATTAGTGTTTCAAAATTAACTCACATTTTCTCTCTTTTCAAGGCTTTTAACATGGCGACCAATAGGGGAAGATATTGCTCTTCCATCTCCTGCTTCTGGAAAAGAGAAACAGATGGTATGTTTGTGGAGTGAGATTTTGCAAGATAAATGCTGTTGGGAGTATGTTAAATGTGTCCTTTGCAGCAAAATAATGTTGTTTGTACATGAAATGTTTGTCCTACATGAGAGAATGTCTGTGGAATTTTAAAAATTACTACATGTTGTAGATGGCTTCGGAATAATTGACTTAACTGATATAACTTAACTCCCTAGAAACAAGGAAGTTAAATTTGTTTTGCCACAAATATTTGCATGCTGGCAATATGCATCAGTAAACCTTAGCATAACATAGCATGTGACAATTCTGTTCTCTTTCTGTGAGCAAGTAAACAAAACAGAGTTACCTTTTACATTCCATCTCTGCTTGAAGTTACATAGTATGCAAACAAGATAGGATTTGTAAATCAAGCTGCAATCCCTGGTTTGAAATTGGTCTATGACCCTAGTTTCTATGAGATTACTTACTGGTGAGTTTGATCTTGACAGGGATCAAAGTTGACTCAGCCTTCCAGTCTTCTGAGGTCATTAAAATGAGTACCTAGCATGTTTAGGGCAAAATGCTAATTATCTGTAAACCGCCCAGAGATTGCACTAAATACTATGGGGCGGTATATACGTGTAATTGCTATTACTTAGATTTCCATGCTATGTAGCATATCAGGCAGCACGGGATCTCCGATGGATTCGGTCTTGGGCAAGTATTTCATCATTCTACCCTGTCATTTTCAGACTCTTTAAGCCTGCCATGAAAGTTCTTCACCATGTGTTTTGAGGGTGACCTTGTGCTAATTTTAATCCCAGATCTCATTGTAACACAAACATTCCCGGCCCCTTTTTTGTTTCATGCTTGCACAAAGAGGAAAGGCAATTAAGAGCAAATGGGTTGAGTGCACCACCATGTTGCTCATTCACATCATGGTACATTAAGTCAAGATTTCTGGTTTACCATTAACTGCAGATGTTGCCAATAATCATCATCCATGGGTCAATAAGTGAAAATGTACATGTTTGTAACATATAAGGTAGCAAAAATTCCTTACAATTTTTAAAAAACATACTGTATGTTTATGGATTATGACTTCGTGTGATAGCCAATTCCGATGGATTGTTCTAATCTTTTTTAATGCCAAAAAGATAGTCAAAACCATCTCTTCCTAAATTTTCTAATATCAGTTATAAACTATGAATTTATCATTTATTAATTATATTAAAATATTCAGCTGTTGGAAAGTTAACAGATTCTCCTATAAATTGATAGTAATCATGACCTAATTCATTACAATTTTCACAATACAGTAATACCTCAGATAACGCTAAGACTTGGTTCCACAAATCTTGGTGTTATCTGATTTTTAGTGTTATCCAATGCATGTTAAAATCCTATGGGACGCATCAGATAACGTTAAAGCTCCATAGAGATACGTACATTGTAACTGCACAGGCTTTAGCAGTTGTTATCCGATCTATCCCATAGGACCTTAACGTTATTCGATCCAATTCTCCACTCTAGATTACTTAACGTTATGCGATTTTAGCATTATCCGAGGTAAACGTTATCCGAGGTATTACTGTACTGTATAAAACTATGTTTATTTTAAAAAGGACACACATACCCCTTATTTAACACTCCTACAAATAACTAACCATGAACTTATCCATTACTGGTTTAATACAATATCCTACCACATACAAACATTTTTCTCCTCCTCATTATGTACAAGGGAAAACAATCTTACGTATGGGGGATAGTAGTTTTGAAGATATCCAGCATATACTGTAGTTGCAAGTCTTATCCCAGATTTTAAGGGTAAACTTTTCACCATTTAGAATTTAAGAAAGTGTTAGATCCACTCCAGTACAGTTTCATACTTTAATATCAGTCACTTTGCACATACATTTAGCTTAAAGTAGAAAAGGTCATGGAGATGTGGTGTTGGAGGACTGTTTTGAGAGTCCCCTGGACAGCGAGGAGAACAAATAGGTCAATCTTAGAAGAAATCAACCCTGACTGCTCCTTAGAAGGGCAAATAGTAAAGATGAAGCTAAAATACTTTGGACATCAAATGAGAAGAGAAGACTCACTTCAGAAGGCCTTGATGCTTGGAAAGGCTGAAGGCAAAAGAAGAAGGGGGTAGCCAAGGATGAGATGGCTAGATGGTATTGTAGACGCAATGGGCACAGAGCTGAGCGAGTTGAGGGGGATGGTGGAGGACAGGAGTGCCTGGAGGACAGTGGTCCATGGGGTCGCAAAGGGTCAGAATTGACTGTGCGACTGAACAACAACAAAGAAAAGGTAGAAAATGGCACCATTAAAAAGGGAATATCACATGAAAACATAATCCATAGACATACACCTTTGGGAAAATAGCAAGAAAATTGTACCCATCCTGATTTTTTGTTTGGTCTGCCTATTTTAGTCTTTCATGAAAAAGCCTAGAGCTCAGTGCTGTCTCCTTCCTTCCTTCATATCTTCCCTCTATTGTAGATAACTATAGCAATATGCTTAGTGCACTCTCTGGGTGGTTCATGAAGTAATTAATATTTTGCCTCTGGTTTGGCTTTCAAGAAGAATGAGAGAAGCTATGGTGTATACAGGTCAGGTGTGGGGTACCTGTACAAGGTTGCCAATTTTTAGGGGGATTTAGCAAGGAACCTTCTCAGCTTCTTCCCAAGTATATTCCTGTGTGTGTTCTTTTTTCCTGTCAACAGGACATCTACCTTTTATACCTCTTTCTTCTCCCCCATCTTCCCCTACCCCAATATCTATTATCCCTCTCATCCTACCCACAGATTCTTTCTCCATGTTCTTTCTCACCTTGTGCTTATTCCCTTCTCCCCTTACCAGGAAGCTGCACATGTTGTTTCTTTCTTCTCCTTTTTTCTAAATGTTAATTTGAGCACATTGTAATAAAGCAGAAGACACACCGGGCATCTTGGTTTCCTGAGTATGTCTCTGGGTTCACTGTCTAGAGAAGTGAGGGTGGAAGGCATGAATGCAGCCTCCTCCACAATGTGACAGCCATGCTCTAGAACAGTGTTTCCCTACCTTTGGTTTTTGGACTTCAATTCCCAGAAGCCAAGTCAGCTCCTCAGAACATTGATCAGCCAATGTACTGACTTAGGCTTCTGGGAATTAAAGTCCCCCAGTGGGGCATGGGCCCCATGTTGGGAACCATTGCTCTAGAAGTTAGAGAAAGAAAAGATGTAGTAGTCAGGTAGGGAAATGATTTGTTACCCCTTTCGAAGATGTTGTAAATGAAAGAATAAATAAATAAATGTTTCAATGTAAAGTTCAGGTGTCAGATTTTTAAAAACGTCTATATGAAAAAAAGGCTGTTTGGTGCATTTTCAGGATTCAGTATCGCAGAAATCTGTAGATATTCATGACTCTGTACAACCAAGACCATCAGATAGAAGTCAATTACAGCAAGTTGTTGGGCCACCAGCAAATGAAGAGGTCAGCAAAAATAAACCTACAGCAAGTGAGTGTTTTTCTTCAGTAAAAAAAGGATCTTATTTGAGGAGAGGTATTGGATGCAGTGTTAACATACAAAGTGTGTAGTGTGAGATCCAGAGAGTCTTGTTGGGTCATAGAAGCAGCTCTGTTTATATAGTTGGGCTTCATCTTTTTCTGAACTACAGTATCTTCTGTTCTAAGAAAGACCAAAGTTCCCTAAAGTTCTAGCATTGGTTTCTCAGGTGCTGGTGTCAGAAAAAAGACAGCCCATGACACTATTCCATACAGCCCATCACCAGCTCCACTGCATCCAGAAGGGGAAGCAGGCACGTTTACGTCAGCCATAAAATGTGCATGCGCAAACGCACCCATGGCTGTCGTAAACGCAGAAGTGGGTGCATTTACGACAGCGATAAATGTGACTTCTTCTGGGGGTCGGGTCTGGTCTGGCCCACTCAGCTGTCTGGGGGCATGGTCAGGCATAAAAAGGTTGACCACCCCTGGTTTACAGCTTCTGGTTTTGAGAATGGTAGTTAAAACAAGAATGGTAAAGTATCCAGGATTGTTATAAATTATATTTCATTCAAATTGCCCATATTACACTTTACATTTCATTTATGTTAACAGCATCACCCTTGGTAATGTTAAAATATTCATGCTTCTTTAGTCTTTTATTGTTCTGTCATTCAGAGGTGAGATGAACAGCAGGATGGCTGAATTACATTTTAGTTAACAGGCGGCCTTGTATCAATTAAAAGATAGAATGGTCTTTGTTGTGTCATTAAATATAATGTAATATGTCTTGGAAGTTTTGTTTCAGTATTTCCACCTACCTACCTAACTATAGGTCCAAAATATCAATCATATTTATCCCTGCATCACAGCAAAAGGATTCTAGATGAGTTGCAACAAAAAGCTGCTTGAAACATTGTAAAAGTTTACAACTAATTTAAAATTATACAATTGTAGCACTATAGCACACTTGCTCAGGTGGTCATTTTGTGGACCAGTTCTCCCTAAAGGAGGCAGATTGAGGAGACCTGAGGTCTGGGCTACCCATGCCATTCCATGAGTCCATTTTCTTGGACTATATCTTCAACACTCAACAGGGTATTACTATATAGTTAAACCTCTACATACAAATTTAATTGGTTCCTCAAGATTGGTTGTATCTCAAAAAGTTCTTATCTTGAATTTCCCATAGGAATGTATTGGATGCAATTTCACATAGGAATGCATTAAATTTTGTATCTCAAAAAAATCATACTAAAAATTTGTATCTCGAACCTGATTTTTTCTGAGTTTTCTGGATGTATCTTGAATTTTTCTTAAGTTGAACTGTTCTTATCTCGAGCTTTGCCTGTACTTACAACGACACAGCTATAAGACAGATTGTTAAACCCCCAAAACTTTGGTGAAGAGCCATATTTTAGCTGGGCACTGAAAAGAGGCCATGGTTAGTGCACATTCCACAACTGAAGTAACAATGCAAAGAAGGTCCCTTCCTCTGTCTCCACACAGTGTATTGTTCCCATGAGTTCAGACAGGAAGTATATTGGCAGCCAATACAATTCCAGAGTGTAATAGTTGGACTAGGAGGTTATTAATGTATGAAGTACTGTGGCTAAATTATTCTTATCTGAATAGATGGACTAAATAGAGTAGTTTAAAGTGTACAGTAATTAGATGTATTGCAATATTTACACTTGCTTTGAAGACTGCATTTGTTTTACTGTGTTCTGCTTTTTGTTTGGAAGAATTTCCAGATCAGAAACTGTTTGGTGCTCTGTTGATTAAATGTGTGGTGCAGTTGGAACTCATTCAGACAATAGACAACATTGTGTTCTTCCCAGCAACCAGCAAAAAGGAAGATGCAGAGAATTTAGCTGCAGCCCAGGTTAGTGTAATTGGCTGGTATCAGTATTTAGAGAAGTGCCATTCATCTATAGTCATAGGTTCAGTATCTGTTCTATAAAATCTGTGATTGGGAATAAGTCTTCTTCTTCTTTTGTGTCCCGATCAAACTCTGGCCTGCCAAAATGAAGTCATTTTCTTGGCAATTGGCCAACTTTAAGTCCTCATCAGTACATTTTTCTGGGAGTAACTGGTAGATCAGTAAATGAGCCATATTCTGTATCTCTTTGCGTGTTGTTGTCCGCTAGCAGCCCCCACTTTAGCATGTTGGTCTTGCATTTAGGGACTCTGACCCTCAGCCTATTCAGGGTCATCCAAGTGACATAGAGGAGATTTCGTTCCTCAGCTAGATCCTTCTTTAATGATGGGAATAAGTCATTGTTGGGCATCAGCAGGTTCGCACCAGTTCGCCAGAACTGGTAGCAGAAATTCTGTCTGTCCCCACCCATCCAAGTTTTGAAATAAAGTAGTCCTAATTCAGGTGCAATGCAGGGCTTTCCCCCTGGCCACACCCACCATATCCCAACCACAGTGTGGTAGTAAAAAAAAAATTAGTCCACCACTGGAATAACTATAACTAACTGAAACCAGGGAGAAGCAAGTGCAAATGAGTTTTGAGGTTTGTTTTCCTGTTAAAATTTTTGTGATTACGGACAAGAAAATTATTTTACAAATATGTCTCATGGAGTCGCCTTGTCTTTCCCTTGATGTTACGTAAGCACCATGTAGCATGTGCAGATTGCAGGACAGCCTTTTGTCACCTGCTGCTCCATAAATATTTTATATCACAAGGTCTCAGCTGACATGCATTAAGGTCAGAAATAGTGGGAACTGCAATCTAAAAGAGATCATCAAGTTATGGAAGACTGTGGCTATATCTCACTGACGCAGCTCCTAGTCTCATGATATCACCTTATTGAGAAGTTTGCTTATGACAGTCAGCAGTTCAAGACCCGTGTACGGATAGAGCTCCTGTCTCTGTCCCAGCTCCTGCCAACCTAGCAGTTTGAAAGCAAGAAATTGCAAGTAGATAAATAGGGACCACTTTGGGAAAAGATCTTGGGGACATGAAAGGAGCCTTATTCGGGTGTCTCCTGAGCGGAGTTCCTCCAGCAAAAATCTTTTCAATCCAGAATAATTTCTGACACAAAATTATTATTATTATGCCAGTGGCTTCCTCTGAGGAGCAGCCTTCTATTGTTCTTTGGAGATAATAGCAATATTAAAGTTTATAGACTTCAAGTGACATAATATGGATAAATGAACTTTGGAAAAAATGAAATGGAATTGTAGTCTAAACTGGTTTTGCCATTTATTTGTGGTAGGCTTAATTGAATATTCATTGTGATACTCAGAAATGAGATAAACATAAATTAAACCTTTTTCTTTTTCTTTAGAGAGATGCAGTAGACTTTAATGTCCATGTGGATACACAAGATCAAGGAATGTATTGCTTCTTAACATCACAGCAGCTCTTCAAGCTCCTAGACTGTTTGTTGGAATCTCACAAATTTGCTAAAGCTTTTAACTCAAACAATGAGCAAAGGACTGCTCTGTGGAAAGCAGGCAAGTTTTTTTTTGTAGAAACTGCCAAGGATTTCAAAAGAAGAGTACATCATCATATTTTATATGGCTGGAGTAAAGAAATATTTCATAGAAATGATGATACAGTGACTTAATGCAATCCAGTGAATTTGCACAAGTATGAAAAACAGATTTCTACAGTAGTAGGATGATTGCACTAAAACAAGCGTTCTCAAACTATGGCCCATGGTGCCAATAATCCAGCTCTCATCCTCACTCCTGCTGCCACCACCAGAATCAGCTGCAGACTCATTTATGGCCTTTGCAAACACATTATGACTCTGTGGCATTCATAAATGCATTTACAACAGCCATAAATGAGTCCGCGGCCATCGTAAACGTGTTTATGACAGCTGTGGGCTTGTTTATGGCAGCCATAAATGGCAGGGGGACAACCAGTCCAGCCCCCTCAACAAGTAAAAGAACTGCAACTCTGGATAGAATCATACATTGTCTTTGAAAATACAAGCTTTTGATACAAATGTAATAAATAAATATAGATTTGTTCAGCCCCCAAATTTCAAAGGTTTAAAACACTGTTTTCCAATGTGGGGCCCACACCTCAGAGGGGGACTTCAATTCCTAGAAGCCTAAGTCAGTATATTGGCTGATCAGTGCTTTGGGGAATTGACTTAGGCTTCTGGGAATTGAAGTAAAAAACCCCAAAGGTTGGGAAACACGGGTTTAAAAGAATTCCAATCAACGGTGATAGGTTTTGTAAATATTCTACAAATAGTTCTTGGATTCCCATTTTTACCCCAACTCCGAATTGTATTCCAAAGCAGGCTTTCAGATAAAGCTACAAGTATCTAACTGGAAGTGTTGTTTTGGCAGGTTTCAAAGGCAAGTCTAAGCCTAATCTTTTGAAACAAGAAACAAGTAGTCTTGCCTGTGGGTTACGTATTCTTTTCCGCATGTACATGGATGAAAGTCGCAAAGATGCATGGGAGGAAGTGCAGGGGCGATTATTAAAGTAAGGTTCACCGGTTTATATCAACTTACATGTTCCTTTTTTAAAAAAGTACATTGTTGAATTTTATAGTAATGTGTTGAATGTTTTATTTAAAGGGGAAAGTGTGGCATGAATAATCGGCTGATTTGATAAGCTGTGTTGCCCCTTGTCTTTTGTAGGGAGACCATGAAAGCTGCAATTTTTGAAGCTGTGAAAACATTTCAGAGAGTAAACAAAAGATTAACTGCTGTATTTTAATGTTAGCTTTCATGGATCAGGTCCACTTCGTTTTTGCCTTTTTGTTTTGCTTTCTTTACTCTCTGATAAGAAAGCTGCAGTAGTCCATGAACAGGAGGTGTTCTGTAGGTTCACCTTTTCTTGCATTATGTGACCTGTGTTGCTAGAACATGATCTTGTAATTCAGCCTTCCTTTTTGGACTACTATCCAATGGCCTAAACAGAGCACAGAAGTAGAATATTGTCAATGTCTCATTCCCTACCCACCCCAGAAAAACTCAAGCAAAGCAGCACCTTCTTGCATGGCTGTTGTCGAACTTTGCAAGATTATTCACATACTACTATTCACTTTTCACTCTGACTTTATACAACCAGATAGTAGCCATGATTTCTGATGCATTCCCAACTTGAAAATTATGCTGCTTGGGGTCAATGTACATAATGCAGGAGTAATATCGCAAATGGGATTTGTTTTTACTGTCATCTTGTCCCTGCCAGCAGATTCTCAGGATGAGAGATCCTTCTGAATGGGGAGGGCTAATATGTGTAGAAATGTCTGAGTATCACATAGAAGCATCTCTGTGAAACCATCTGCACAGCAGGGCGCCTCCAACAAAGCTTCTGAACAATTAAAGAAACATGGGACTGTGGTGGTTCATTGGTTAAGAAGTTTGTCTTGTTAACTGGAAAGTTGGCAAGTCGGCAGTTCAAGACCTGAGTACTACATGACAGAATGAGCACCCATCTCTGTCCCAGCTCCTGCCAACCTAGCAGTTCAAAAGCAAGAAATTGCAAGTAGATAAATTGGGACCACTTCAGTTGGAAAAGATCTCGGGGACATGAAAGGAGCCTCATTTGGACATCCCCTGAGCAGAGTTTCTCCAGAAAAAATCCTTTGTATTTGTATTTTATATTTGTATGCCGCTCTAATCGCCAAAGCGACTCAGAGCGGCTAACAACATAAACAGTACAATAAAGTATCACATGACAAAACATATTAAGGTATCACATATCAAAGTGTCACATAACACATATATATATATATTAAAAAACCATCACAATTACAAATCAAGACATTAAAACATTTCAGCAACACTTTCAACCCAGAAAACACCTTTGTGTGCTTCTAACATACTTTTCTTTTAAAAAACTGAAGAAACATGAACCATGTTTTCCCATCAATGTTTCTTTGGCTTTCTGAACATACTGCTTTTCTCAGCTAGTTCTCTTTTCTATCAGAATGTAACACTTATTGCAGTACATTTTTCATGCACTCAAACCTTTATCTCCTGCTTGTGTTTGTTGCAGTGTTTGCAGTGAAGCATTGAGTTATTTTCTTACTTTAACATCAGAAAGTCACAGGGAAGCCTGGACTAGCCTGTTGCTTTTATTCTTAACGAAGATCCTAAAGATCACTGATGAACGGGTGAGTAAAATTCAAGCTCATATGTACTGGAATCCTCCTCTGTAGTACCATCTTGAGAACTGGGAGAATAAAGAGAAGTAGCCCCAGCCAGCCAGATTGGTTATTAATCCGGTTCGCATTAATTCCTTGTGGATTGGGTTCCAATAGGCAGAAGTTTGTAACCTACGTTGGCTTTGGGCTTCGGTGCATTGTGATAAATGTGGATATATAAATACATATGTGGTAGTTTTCCTGGATCTATGTGCATCCTGAGGCTTTCCAAATGTTTTACCAGGGCCTTTCTGTTCGCTCTGTTCCAAATAGTAACGGGAAGTTAAGGAACATATCATGACTTGTCAGTCTGCCTAGTGCTGTGACGGCGAACCTTGGTACTCCAGCTGGTCTTGGACTTCAGTTCCCAGAAGCCCAAGTCTCTGTGAATCCACATGAATGGGTTTACTGCAGCACTCCAGGTGTTCTTGGACTTCAATTCCCAGAAGTCCAAGTCTCTGTGAATCCACATGAATGGGTTTATGCACAGTAAACTCATTCGTGTGGATTGACATAGACTTGTGCTTCTGGAAATTGAAGTCCAAGAAAACCTGGAGTGCCAAGGCTCACTATCACAGGCCTAGTGCCTCTTCCTGTGTGTTTTGTATCTGATTGTGACTTGAAATCTTCTGTCAGATCTTTAAAATACATGATTTTAATGCTGTTGAGAAATATAAAGCCACTGTGATAAAACTGCATTGGTTTTTAAGTTGAAAGGCATGAATTATAAACTACAGTAAAACCTGGGTTACGACGGAGGTCCAGTCCAACAGCCTCCATTGTAACCCCAAAAAATTGTAAACCGAAACAACCATAGAGATGCATTGAAAAATTTAACACAGTCCTGCATTGATTGTTGTAAACCAAAAAAATAATAATACATTAACAATTTGTAAACCAGGATGGCATTTCCATAGGATTTTCTGTTGTAAACCGCAGCAAACTTAAACCGAGGTGGTTGTAATCCAGGGTGTTACTGCACTAGGGATAGGAGATACCGTATATACATGAATATAAACCGAGTTTTTTCACCCCAAAAATGAGGTCCAAAAAGGGGACTCAGCCTATACACGGGTCAGCAACCACGAGGTCTAAAATATGGGTTTTTAAAAAGTTATTTGGCACTTTAAAAGTAAGTTTTGGGATTTCCGTAGCAAAAGAATCTGAGGTGCAATTATACAACTAGCCACAAGAGGGTGGAAATTGCGATTTTCCATCAGAATACAGTGGTGCCTCGCTTAAAGAGCATAATGCGTTCCACAGGATTGCTCTTTAAGCGAGTTTGCTCTTTAAGCGAAACACCATTGTAAATGACCAATTTTGGGGGGTACTGCAAACCCCAATTTATTTGTTAAGCGAGTTTTTGGTTGGTTTTATTTGTTAAGCGAAGCGAACAGTCAGAGAAAATTCTGCTCTTTAAGCGAGTTACTCTTTAAGCGAAACGCTCTTTATATGAGGTTTGACTGTATATTGATAATCAAGTTCTCCTATTCTGGTTTGTTTCCAATTAATTCCTGTGGAAAACTGCAAATGAAGAAAGAAGCTCTACAATGCAATCGTGTCCCCTTCCAAACTGGTGTAGAAAAAGAAAGGATTTTACTTACGTACATTCGTGCCTTAGTCCCTGCTCCAGGTGTCCAAGATGGATGGAGGAAGCCATTCTCCTTTCTTGCTGGGGGAGCAAGAGGCTAGGCTAGAGCAACAATTCCTGCCTCAGTGCAATTGACCTGCCCACCCACTTTACCTGCAGCGCCACCACTGGTGGGTGGTGCAAGTACAATTTTTAAAAAACTATTCAAATAATATTAGTGTATTTTAATGTATTTTAATTACTGAAATTCACTATCAGCTACTACATTTCCCACTCTCGGTTTATACTCAGGTCAATCTGTTTTCCTGGATTTCAAGGTCAAAATTAGGTACCTCGGCTTATATTTGGGTTGGCTTATACTCGCGTATATACGGTACTTGTATGTTCTTGTTGTGACTCTTTCCTGCCTGCTAGCACCTTGAGAGACAAGATGTAAGCATTTGTTGCTGTGCAAAGTATCACAACAACCTTTGAGGGAGATGAATAAAATTGCTGTGGAGTTCCCAGGATTTCTTTTCACTTGGTAAGAATTAATTCCTAAATTTTGACCACCTTGAAAGACTGCCCATGTCTCAGTTCTGCTATTGCACTCCAACTCCCACTTTTGGAAAGTAGCTTTATTATACCTGCTGGAGTCTTTTAAGTCATTAATCTTTCGTATAACTAGTTTCAATATGTAGTTATTATACTGTGCATGTGTTCAGCTTTAAAGTAGTTATATTTTAATATACTGTAGTACATTTCATGCCAAGAAGTTGGTATCTCACTTAATTCCCCTTTTTCAACAGTTTAAAGCTCACGCATCATACTACTACCCTCTCTTGTGTGAAATAATGCAGTTCGATCTGATCCCTGAGCTCCGAGCTGTTCTACGAAGATTTTTCCTGAGAATTGGAGTTGTTTTCCAAATCTCCCAGCCAAGAGAACAAGAGGTGGGAATACTCAAGCCATAGAAGCATGGCTTAAAAAACAAAGGACCAAGGAAACCTGCACTGAATGTCCATAAAAAGAGTTTCTTTATATGGCTGTGTGCATCTACGGGTTCACAGTTCAGATTAAAACTGTAATTTAGGCTTGCAACACTGTAGTTCTCCAGTGAATTTCTCTCTTTCCCCTCTCCTGGCTTGTGTTGAGCGCAGAGCCATTTCTAACAGTCTTATGCCAGCCTGGACTGTGATTTCCCATACAGTGAAATGTATCAGAAGGCATTTATTCTGGGTGTGAACCTAACATGTACCCATTTGAAAAGTTCAGACATCTACAGAAGTACAACTCAGGAGAGCTGTATTTTGGAAGATATCTTTATAGTAAAATATGGCAAGAGAAGTAGCAGCTATGTGTCATATCCTTCTGGAGATTTTTTCTTTTTTTGCACACTCAGGCTGTCTGATATATAGGTAATCCTTCTGTGAAAAAAAATGTACAAAGAGGCAGGTCTGTAATATAAAGTTAAATACTATACAGCTCTTCCTGCATTCTCTTTATTTCTTCTATTATTTCCTAGAAACCCATAAATTTGTTTATCAAATGCACTAGCCTGGATTTGAGTTGGGATTGTTTTGGTCTGTATCCTAAAAGTTAGTCTTTACTGATTTTCATTGGAAGGAGACTGGAAAATATCACAACTCACTTAACTGTTTGTAATATATACCTGTGATTGATAGGGCTTTGAAATATATGAAGCCATTGCAATGACCGTTCAGGACTGGAACTTGAATCACTGCAAACAAGTCTAGGTTTTGTCTTGCTATCACCTTTTGGGGTAGGGAGGGTTGTTTGATGTAGATTTCACTCTATGTACAGAATTTAATGTTGAATATATTCAAGTAACAAATCTGGCATGAGCTGGGATGGTTTTAAAATTTATTGGAAATGTATTCATACTGTGAATTGTGCTCTGATGGTTAAAGAAGAGATTGTCAAGAATTCTGTCTTACAGTGGATGTAGAAAATTTTTTCAGATGGAAAATGTATATGGTACAGCTCTGTAAAGTTTTCTATGTAAATTCTGTACAACTTTCTGTACAATATTGGTTCTCATCTGGCATATTCTAATCAGGTTATAGGTCAATAAAGTTTTTGAATTCTTTCATCGGTGCAATGAAAACCAATGTAATGTAAACTACTTGTTTCACTGTTTGAACTTAAATGTACTAAAACAGACATCGTTGCTGGAGGTAACTGGGACTAAGAGTTTAGTCTTGTGAGTAATCATCATCCCGTGTATTTGATAGAAGCTTCCCTGTACTTATGGAGTTGTAACCAAACTGCCACGATCTCTGTACAAGAGAAGAGTAATAACAGATAGGAAAAAGGTATCTACAGAAGAGGATTGAAAAAGAGGGCAAGTCATATACAGTAGAACCCCGCATAACGAAGAAGATCCATTCCACGGAGCCCTTCACTATGCGGTTTTTTCCCCTGCTATGTGGATCAAATGGGCGATACTCTGCATAACAAAAAAAGTTCATTAAGCGGGGCATATATTCATTATGCTGGGTATCGTGCAGAGCACTTTAATGCGTCATTGTACGAATTTTTCGTTATATGAAGCGTTTGTTATGCGGGGTTCCACTGTATAGCAATGATAGAATGAAATCAACGCATTGTTTGATGGACTAGTGTTCACTGTAGAGCAGCAACAAATAGCTTTCTTTCTCTTATTAAGTCAAAGTGCAGAATACCTAGGTTCACTATCCAGGTTATGTGTCACTTGAAATGAGTCCCCCCATTTCTCCTCCCTGGAAATAATGGTACATGAAAACTCAAAAAGAAGTAGCGTTCATGACCTGCTTCCTGAGGCAGTGTTCTCCCTTCGTCTACAACAGGGGTGCCCACACTTTTCGGGCCGTGGGCTGGTCATGTGGTTCAGGGGGCGGTCGCTATGGCCCGTGGGCCGGATCCAGCCCCCAACGCCAATTCATCTGGGTGTGTTTTCTTCCGGGAGTAACAATGGTTCGTGCACTGGATGAATTGTTGAGGGCCAGATCCGGCCCACAGGCCGTAGTTTGAGCACCCCGGTCTACAAGAAGATAGTTCCTGACTTTCTGATTCTCATTACCCGGATTGGAGAGAGGGAGAATTTTCAGTCACTCTCCAAAGAGCTAAATCAAGAGTTCTCAACCTTTTAAAGCTGGGGCCCGGGTCACGCACCCTCGGACAGCTTTGGGGGCTGGACAGCTATTTTGCCCTTCTTCCACCACATGGCACTTCCTGGTGTGGTAGGGGCCTGCATGAAATGGTGCCGCAGGCCGTATTTGTCCCACAGGCCGCAGGTTGAGAATCCCTGAGCTAAATGTTGGTCAGGTAGAGCAGTGTGCCCCAACCTTTGGGTTTTGTACTTCAATTCCCAGAAGCCTAAGTCAATCCCCCACTGATCAGCCAGTGTACTGACTTAGGCTCCTGGGAATTGAAGTACAAAACCCAAAGGTTGGGGCACACTGCAGTAGAGCACCTATTCCTCTAGCCAAGGATGTAGCATTTCTGCTGCACTTGTCAAAGATACCATGCAAAATTAACCAAACAAAAATCAACAGGTACAATTTACAACTAAAAAAGGAAAACGTCAATTTCACAGTGAGTAAAAAACATGGTTGGGGAGGCACTAACTGATGTGTTTATTTTAAAAGATATTCATGACAAGAAATACACGCAATTCTTAGTAAAATAATTTATTTCATAGTCTATCAGATCCATAAATATATTTTATAATATTCACATTTTTAAAATACACAAAGCAATTTAGCATTTTAGAACAAATGATTGGATTTAAAGTATGGGATAAATATTAAGCAGCAAATGAACAGTTGGGAATCCTTTGTAGTTCCTTAAACAACTCCCATTTTCAAAAAAAATCCAAGCCCCAGTACTCAGCGCTTAAATTGGATTTTTTTTCCTCAGTTGTATTAGTGCTTGCAATCTGAGGTAGTTGCCCTCCGTCCCACGGTACCAAAAAGTAAACTTGGAAGCCTTCCCTCCAAACTGTGCCATTAAATCAGCTGAGTATTTGTGTGCTTAGCTGTCTTGTGATATTTTCAGGGAGACTTAGTGCAAAGAGTTCAATGCTGAAATTTAGAACAACACACTGATAATTTAATTTGGAAAAGGTGAGAATTGGAGGCTTTTGTCATAATTTGCTAGCCTTTGTTTTACAAGATCTGTTACATTTCTGTTTCTGTACAAAGATAGAAAGCATTTACATTTTTAAAAATTCAAAAAGTGCAATAGTGGAGAAGGATTCTTTTGAAAGGCACAACAGGCTTTACTACAGATTTATTCAGCCATGGGCAGTTGACAGTCCTTGCCAATTGAAGGGAATTTTTTTCTCTGAAGAAAGTTTAGCTTGACTTGACTGCTCAGACATAAATCTTTTAAGTGTCTCTGATGTCCCTGGTCTCAGCCATGGCTCAGTTGCCACTGTGTCAACAGAACTGCATCTTCTGCCATCTTCAGACGGCAACTCCTTTAGGATTTCATCAGCATTTCCCAATGAAATATCATCAGCTTGAAAAAGAAAAGAAAAGGAAGTTAGGTTCTGTTACTAGTTTAAAATACTGTACCCTGTTTAGTGTCATGGCATTTCATTGGCCTAGTAGGTTAAAGCTTCATCTTCAATCATGTTGCAAGCAAAAATACAATGTCATAATCATGTTTTAGTGATTAAGAAGCTGAACTTGATGTCTGGGAGGTCGGCAGGTCAGCAGTTCGAGACCCGAGTGCTGCATGACGGAGTGAGATCCCATCTCTGTCCCAGGTCCTGCCAACCTAGCAGTTCAAAAGCAAGAAATTGCAGGTGGATAAATAGGTACCGCTTTGGTGGGAAAGGTAAGTGTTCCATGTGCTGTGGCATCTAGTCATGCCTGCAACATGACCATGGAAAGGTCTGCAGACACAGACAGCACTGGCTCTTTGGCTGTAAATGGAGATGAGCACCAAGCTCTAGTCGGCTATGACTGGCTTTCGAGCAAGGGTGGCCTTTACTTTTATTAGAATGCTATGGGTTGGATTCAATTTTATTTTCTGACAGTGATAAAATTCCCTGACTCAAGCTCTGCTCAGAACAAGGGGAGAAAGATGAAACCTCTGCTTCTGCTTCTCTCTCTAAAAATCCCCCATAGTAACCTATTTATCCACTCTGGTGGATCCATTTACTATTGTAACCTATTAGGAATACAGGACTGAATAGAATGGCAAACTTATTTTCATCTCAAAATCCCTTTTATTATAATAGCTGAGGTTTTTAAGTGGGAGAATATAACATTGGAAGGATAAAGAAAACTGGTGGATTTTCATTCAAAGTTTTCAAATTATAGCATGGGTCTATGGAAGATAAAGAAGGAATAAAGATGGCATATTTTTACTTAGAATATCGTAAGCGAGACAGTTATCTGGAAATCATTCCCAAACCTCTTAATCTTTATAAACTACTCCATGTGTGGAAAACATTATAAAATGTTGACTATGTGAACTAAGGGAGCCTTACCATTTGGGCTATATGAATCTGAAACAGACCCTCAATCAATAACAGATTGATTTAAGATAATTCTACAACATTGAGTAGAATATTAAAAAAAACATTAGCATCACTTTTTCTGTAAAATCTCATCAATACACAAGAAAACAATACTGTGACATTTATACTAACTGTTAAAATAGGGATTTGCCTGTCACAAAGAGAAAGGGAGTAGAATTTAGGATTAAAGGGTTTTTCCTTATTGGGAATTGTTTCTGACTTGAATTCAGTTGTGTTGTTCCACCGACAAAAGGTTTCCAATCAGCAGTATTTGAAGGGAGAAATTCCCTCTATCAGACATTCTCAAAGTCCGCTTAGGAGGGCTGGGAAAGATTTAAAAGCAATTTTCAGGTGGTGTGTCAGGTTACCCGGGGGGGGGGCGCTACATGTGGGGATTTCGGCTGAGGGAAATTACATACAATGCATTAAATGTAAATTCTGATAAATTAAGGGTGGCAGCCATATATTTTGTTAACTACTAGACAGTGATGGGATGTAACAGGTTCTCCCCAGTTCGCCAGAACCGCTAGTAACTTTTCCCAGTGTCCCAGAGAACCGGTAGCACCTTTGGGAGGGAACCACCTTTGGGGCGTACCTTTTCCCTGGTTCCCCCACTGCGCATGCGCCAAGCACTTGGTGTGCATGCATGCCTACAGTGCTTGGTGCGTATGCACGGCCTCCTTGCTGTCTTTGTGTTGTGGGTGGGTGGGTTGAGGTGTGTGTGTGTGTGTGCTTATTTTTATTTTATTTGGCTGAGCCCATGGTGTCATGATGTCAGCTCCGCCCACACTATGATGACATTACAGTAGGGTAGTAAAATTTTTGACATCCCACCACTGCTACTAGACCAAGCCATTCTAGATATAAAAGACTTGATATTTCATCTTCAAAACAAACACATGAGATAGTAAGATTCTGGCTGCTCTTTATCTGGTCAAACTTCAGAAATATGAAGAGTAGACACCAAAAAATAAGGGCAGATCACAATTACCCCAACTTCCTGAAAAACTATTCAACAAATATGCAATTAGATTTTTAGATGTTTGCCCTATTTTGGGCACTTATACAGTGGTGGGCTCCAAAAAAAAATTACTACCACACTGTGGGCATGGTATGGTGGGTGTGGCCAGGGGGAAAGCCTTGCATTACACCCGAATTAGGACTACAGTAAAACCTCTACTTACATAAAAAGTCTGTTCCACAGGCTTTTATGTAAATCGGTTTTTTACTTAACTCAAAACAAACCCATAGGAAAAATGAATTTTTATTTTACTCGAAGCAACTCCCTAGGAAAATGATGTTTATGTAAATTGAAGAAACCCCATAGGAAAAATGTTTTTTATGTAACTCGAAGCAAACCCATAGGAAATTGTGTTATGTAAATTGGAACATTTATGTAAATTGGGACAATAGTTTTGGTGCAAAAATCATTATGTAAGTCGAATTTTATGTAAGTCGGGATTTTACTGTACTTTATTTCAAAACTTTGATGGGTGGGGCCAGCCAGAATTTCTCCTACCAGTCCTGACGAACTGGTGTGAACCTGCTGATGCCCACCACTGGACTTCTACCTAAAAGACAAGCGTGTTCAAGACTGTAAATTTAAAGAAAAGGACGGACGTTTCCCGACAAGTAAGGTACCTGATACCTCACTTGTATAAGGAAAATCATGTACATCTCAGCAACAAATAGCTAGTCATAAATGAGATGGCTTAAATCTTGGTCACACACCTGATCACATCCAATATTCCACATTATGAGTGTAATGTAATTTCCCTCTAGAGGAAATAGGGTTCTTTTTCTAACAGGGACTATATGCATTCCCCCCCCCCCTATATATCTGGGGCATCAGGCTGTTGGCCAGTTAGAAAGTTGCAGGTTGAATTCTCTTTGACTCAACATTCCCTAATACAGAAGGGCACTTTCTGTGTAGCTGAACCTAATACAGTAATACCCCGTATAATGTGAGTATCATATAGCGCTAAAACCGCATAATGTTACAAGATTTTCGGAAAAATCTTGTATCGAATAACGCGATTTTAACGTTATCCGATACAGTCGTTCTTAGTAGCAGGGTGGGTGGAAAGCTACGGAGGCAGCTACGGAGGCAAGGGTGGGGAGGCTGAAAAGCTGACGGGGGGGCTCCCCCGTCGGCTTACCCAGCCACCCCACAGCTGCAGAGACAAGGGCGGGTGGCTAGGGAAGCCGACAGGGAGTCCCCGTCAGCTTCCCCAGCCACCCTGCAGCTGTAGATCGGGTCCTCTGATCTCTCTGGAGCAGGGACACGATCCAAGCTGTTTCTGGGCTTCCCCGACGTCCTGAGCCAGTGCAGCAAGCCAGAATGTCAGGGTTCGAATCCCGACATTCTGGCTTGCTGCACTGGTTGAGGACATCAGGGAAGCCCAGAAACAGCTTGGATCGTGTCTGCCCACCTCCCTGGACCCGGCAGGGGGGTCAGAAACCCCAACATTGGTAAAAAAAAAATGGACATTTTTTTTACCAATTTTGGGGTCTCTGACCCCCCGCAGGGTCCAGGGAGGTGGGCAGACACGATCCAAGCTGTTTCCAAAGTTCCCCCACCTCCCTGGAGGCTGCAGCAAGCCAAAATGTCAGGATTCAAATCCCGACGTTCTGGCTTCCTGCAGCCTCCAGGGAAACAGGGCTTTTTTTAACATTGTGTGATCAATGTATCGCACAACGTTAAAAACCGGATAACGACTGGACTTGTGGAACCAAGTCATAACGTTATCCGGGGTTCTATTGTACATGCTTTTGAAAAAAGAGAGACCTGACCAATACATGCCAATGAACGGTTACAAAGATTCTTCTTTAAATGGTAGCTTCTGGGATTAGTTTGCACCGGTTTACTCTACCCAGGCTAGAGGCTTATAAAGATGCCGCAGTGTCCAGAGACAAAGGGAGCCTATCTGCATATAGGCATCCCCATAGACCAGTAGTGGCTAACACTGGCACTCCAGCTGATCTTGGACTTCAATTCCCAGGAGCCCTGATCAGCAGGTGTGCTTATTTGGGCTTCTGGGAATTGAAGTCCAAGAACAGCTGGAGTGCCAAGGTTAGCCACCCCTGCCATAGACATGTATGAGATAAGGGTCTGGGATTCCACACACACGGAGAAACAGGGCTTACAGCAGCTGCAACCAATGTGTAGAAGTGATTTACAAAGGAGAGGAAAGACTTCCTCAGGTGTAAATGAAAGGAGGCAAAGCAGCAGTCAGCAAGCAGACTTCTAGGCACCCAGCAAAGCTGTTTTTGTGACTATACTCTTGTTCTCTATTTCAGTGGTTCCCAATGTGGGTCACAGGCCCCACAGGGGGGCTTCAATTCCCAGAAGCCTAATCAGTACATTGGCTGATCGATGCTTTGGGGAACTGACTTAGGCTTCTGGATACTAAAGTCCAAAAACCAAAGGTTGGGAAATACTGCTTCTATTTGATGCTTTTATGAGCTTATATTCAAATGGTATTTTCAAATATCTATCTATCTAAAAGAAAGGAGATACTGTAAGTGTTCAATTACTCACCCTGACTATCACTTCTTTTTTTTAAAATGTCAAAAATGAGTCCAGATTTTCATGATGCAAAAAGCTAACCTATTGAGAAAGAATATAGGATAATTGGGGAAGGTTTTTTAAAAAAATACTTCTGCAAGTTTTTAAAAATACCTTTATACGGCAGCGATACCTTCCAATATCAATACCAGTGAACGGCCAGAATCCAGCAGGTGCTTTATATTTGTGTAAGGAAAATCATGTACATCTCAACAACAAATTGCTACTCATTAATGAGATGGTGGCTTCTTTCTTGGTCATGCACCTAATTGTGCGCAAAAATTCAGCTAGTTCTTCATTAATGAGCAGCAATTTGCGGCTGTTACTTGACACAGTTGCCTTTACAATTAAATAAATTGCCTATAGTTTCCTAGCAGGACAGACTGCAAATAGAAATTTCAAAGGACGGGGGCATAATTGAAATTTATTTTGATTAAGTAAGACAAATTTCTGAAACAATGTTAAATGCAACAGTGAAAAATGCAGAATTTGATACAGAATGAAAGGCCTAAATCAAGTTCTGAATGGTGAATCAATGTTTAAATCCCATTGAGTCCATGTGTTTACTTGAGATTAACATGGGGATCAGATAAATATTAGAGACTCTGGCTTGGCATCTGTGTAGGTGAAAATAATCTTGAGATGGTAAATATGCACATATATGATGCAATTGCAAAAAAACAACTAGGGGATTTTTGTTAGAATTGTAACTAAGGTTGCACTAGATGGGAATTTGGAGTGATCTGAGTCACATTTAAAAGGCTCTTCAGTGTGGTCTGTTTTATTTCACTCTTAACGGAGAAGTATAAATTTAATATATCAATAAATAAGAATTAAAATAGACCAGCAATACATAAGCTAGCATGGATACTTCACTTGGGAAAATATTGGGGGGAATGTGTGATGAGGAAAATAGAGAAGAGGGTTTCTTCACTGTCCTTTCTATTGTCAAAAGTGACAGCATAGGTCACAGGATTGTCACCAAAGAGAACGCTACCCATAGTAATATTTGGAAGTGGATTTCACAACCACACAGACTGCAGAACAATAATCTCGAGCAGTCCCAGTTGCACCAAATAAACTTTAGCCCTGGAACTGTGCTAGAAAGAAGTGAAACAGCTCACAAAAGGGGTGAGATAGATCATTCTTACAGTAGGTGCCAGAAACCAGTGCAAACCAAAATGTGCCAAAAGTGAACCAAACAGTGATCTATATGCTAATCTATCCGATTACACACAAACACACACTAAATTTTGGAAAGTATAATCTCCATTTTACATTAGAGCAATCTACCTGGACTGCTGGACACCATTTTGTGTAACACACTTTAAAGAATATCAGAGAATAAACAAAACCAAAACAAAATGCTGTAGCACTTTAAAGACTAACTGTTACATTTCAATGTGAGCTTTTGAGGATCAAGTCCACTTCATCAGAAACGTTAAGAAGTTGTAAAAGGCTCAGAGGAAGGCAACATCACTGGGGTTAGGGGAGAAACATGCTGCTAAAAATATTCAACCAGAGATTGGCTAGTCATCACTGGAGATAGTCTAGCTCTGGATTTCCAACATGAAGCAGGGCATCGGAGTAAATGGCATTTATGCCTCCACCCAACATCATCCGATCTAATCCAGATGTAGCCAACCTTCAGCCCATAGAATCCAAAAGGTCTGAGACAATCCTGACCACCTGTGGACCTTTTTGTGAGTACAGTATAAATAAAATAACCACAAACATTTTGTTCTTCAAGAAAATATCGATAAACTGCTGCTATCTCTTTGAATGTCCTCCATTTCGTATCTTTTCCTCCCAGCCCAAACTAAAACCAGACCCTTGTAATCCTCTAACCCACAAAATTTTAGATCACTGTTAAAATGTCAACATCTACGGAAAAAAAATAAGTAGAAGGGTTTTTGGAGTTCCTCCATGCACCACCCCAGTAAATTCCAGTCCACAGGTTCATACTCTTCTTCCTTACCCTGTACCCACCCACAATCATTGGCCAAAGGAAGCAGAATGTCATTCAACAGTAGATTTCTAATTCCATGGAAATTATGATCCCATACAGGATCTTCTTATACAGCAGAACCACACCAAAAGCATAGCAGCACACAAGTGTCACTGCATAAGCAATGCTCCCTCATTCTGTACTATTAAGTGCATTCTTCCACCCCATATGGAACTTCACATCCTATGAATATGTGCATCAAATTTCTGGTTTGTCAGTTGATCCCACTATGACTTTAAAAAGAAAAGAAAAATACCTATATGAATAGCATTCCTTTGTAGCTCTTTTAATCTCCTTAGCCGCTCCTCATTTCTGGCCTTCAGCTGGTCTATGTTGAGACTAGAGTTGGAGTGCAGAGAACTGTCCTCAGACTGTGGCGGTGGAGTCACTCTAAAGGAGGCATCTTCCTATAGAATGGTGAAGAATTTAATAGTTACAATAGATATTTGACAAAAGAAACTTGGTAGTTGGAGTTTACTACCAACTGCTCAATCAAGGGGAAGATGCTCATAAAATCTTCAAAGAATGTCAAAGTTATGCAACATAGTAATAATGGGAGATTTTAATTATCTCTATATTGGGAAATAAGTTCTGCCAAATATGACGATGGAGTGGAAACTAGAGGAGTAGCTATCCTTGACTTGATCTGATCTTAATAAATAGAGATATTGGTGGGAGAAGTAATAGCAAGATGAACTCTAGAGAAAAGTGACCATGTTCTACTTGAGTTCTTGATTTCAAAGGAAACAAAAGCACAGCAAAGCCACAACTATACGGTGGACCTTTGGAAAGTCGATGTTAATAAACTCAGAACAACTGCAGGCAAGAGATCCTAACAGGAAAAGGAGGCCAAGATATGTTGGGGGGGGGGGGTTCTAAAGAAGGAAATTCTAAAGGCACAATCTCAAATGTATTTATTTACGTCAAATAATTCCAGCAAGAAAGAAAGGTGGAAGACAAAGAAAAAAGCTCTGAGTGGACCCAAAAACAAAACAAAAAAAGGACAATAAAAGAAGTAATTTGGATTGGGGGTTGGACAGGATAGCCCCAAAGGACCTTTGCAGCTCAATTACTCAATGATTCTATGAACAGGATGCTTACATTAAAACGTCGTCCATATAAACAACACTGTGAATTATACAGAATAAGGAAATTTGCACATGAATGCTACACTACAGACAAATCTATTTTAAGTAATTTGTCAGACACTAACATGTCCCCCTGCTATTCCTAATCAGGAGCTGCAGTAGCTCAGTGGTTAAGAAGCTCACCTTGTTAACTGGAAGGCCGGCAAGTTGGCAGTTCAAGACCCGGGTACTACATGACAGTTTGAGTGCCCACCTCTGTCCCAGCCCCTGCCAACCTAGCAGTTCAAAAGCAAGAAATTGCAAGTAGATAAATAGGAACCACTTCTGTGGGGAAAGATCTTGGGGACATGAAAGGAGCCTCATTCAGGCCTTAAAATCAATGACAGCCTGGCAGTGGATACTGAACAACAAGGAACAGACTATCTCAGGGGTTCCCAACTTTTTCAAGCCGGGGGCTGGGTCATGCTCTCTCAGTCAGCTTCGAGGGCTGGACAGCCATTCTGCACCGCCTGCATGATGGGGTGGCCATTTTGTCCCAACAGCTTCAAATGGGTGGCCATTTTGTTTCTAAAATGCCTTTGGCGGGGTGGGTGGTCACATGAAATGGTGCTGTGGGCTGGATGCGACCCACAGGCCTTATGTTGGGAACCCCTGGACTACCTCATCAGTACAACCAGCAGTGGAGCATCCACGTTTACCCTCATGCCAAAAACCTGATGCTGGGACTGTTATTTTGATTTAATACAGTTGTAGATTTCTGAGTCAGAGATGTCTAACACCCATCATTGTTCTAATTCAGTATTTCTACCCCATTGTCACAAAACTAAAATAAAGAAGACCCATTGCATATAGTTAGTATCCTAACTGAAACAAAGTTAGTTTCTCTAATTCCCACTGAAGAAATGAGAAGGACAACTAAAACCATCACTGATTTCAGCAAGACTTCAATGCAGCTACTGTATTACCTTTTTCCTCTCTCGTCTCCTTTCCCTTGCAGATAAAGGTGGTGGTGGAGTTATATGTACTTCTGAAGTAGGAAAGGTCTCGCCATCAGTACCTAGAAAAATTGAGTAGGGGAAAAAGCTTATATTTTGATTTTGCAGCAAGACCTGTGAACACAAGAATAATACAGTACTGGTGTAGTTGGTTGCAAATAAAATCCTGTATCATAAAAATAATAATCAACAGTAATGCCAGTTCAGGGAAATCAAACCCTGGGTAAAATGCTGGCATCTCTGGAGGTCTAATGGCTCAGAGAATGAGACTCCTGATGGTATAACAAAACAAGAATGTGAAAATTTGTGCCAACACATTTTTTAATTCAAGACAAGACATAAATGCTCCTAATGAAACCCAGGTATCTTAAACAGTTGTAGATTAATAGATTTCTCTACAAGCTTAGGTTTCCCAAAATCATACGAAAATGTACATCTTTCACATAATATATGCTAGTTCGGCACAAGATTTCTTTCAAAATAACTTGGGAGAATATCACACCTGAGGACTGGCAACAGGGATCTTTAACAGAATGAGCATTTACCAAAAATAGTCTATCAAGCATAAGACTATACATTAAAAGTGCACCACTGGACAGATATACTCACCAATAAAAGCACTCTCAGATTCCAAGAGTGAGGTTTTCAAAAATTCATTTGATTCATCATTCCTAACCTACCAAAGAAAAACAAGAAACTTACTTCAAATAAAAATCCATTTCTGCTACAGGAACTTCAGCTGAATGTACACAGGAAGTGAAAGTCACACTTATCAGTTATTAATGTTTTTTTTTTGTCAGAAAGTGACTCTACCACTTTTCCACATATTCCAAACCAAACAATATTACAATGGTTTTGTCTGAGCTCAAGTACTGAAGTATGGCACCAACTTTGTATCCCACATTCTGCTCTATACACATACTGTACTTTTAATTACTCTGGGCCATTTGTTATGGCATCCGTGCAAAGGAAAGTACTGTATATATAAAAATCGCATTGCCAGGATCTCTTAATAATCAAAATTATTTTGAACTAGGTAAAGGTCATTCTTGCTCGAAAGCCAGTCATATCCAGATCTAGAGTTCAGTGATCATCTCTGTTTATAGCCAAACAGCTGTCTGCGCTTGCAGATGTTACCGTGGACATGTAGCAGGCATGGAACCCTGTTTACCTTTCCACCAAAGTGGTCCCTATTTATCTACTTGCAATTTCTTGCTTTCAAACTGCTAGGTTGGCAGAATCTGGGACAGAGATGGGAGCTTACTCCATTGTGCAGTATTCGGGTCTCGAACTGCTGATCTGTCAACCTTCCAATCATCAAATTCAGCATCTCAACCACTTTTAGCCACCACAGTCCCTGTTAATTTTGAACTACATGTATACAAAATTGCAACTCTCACTTTTCTGAAAATATTTTGACCATCTGAGGGCATAGTAAGAAGTCCTCTCTTTAGAAGGAAAGGGGTTTGCTTTCCCATGTACAGACCCTATACATTGTTTTTAAAAATTGCATGGTTTCTTGGATTATACATACCACATATTAGCTTACACAGAAGAGACCCAAAAACAGAGCTACCAGAGACCCTTTTAAGTTGGTAAGGTGCACTCCTGAGCTATTCCCAACCAAGCTGCTGCATTCTACATTAACGCAGTCCTCGGTGATTTCCTACTTTGGATGTCATCAGTGTATACTTAGCTTTGAAAGGTGGGGTAGGGAAGAATTTCCTTGGAAGAAACTAGTGCGCGCACACGCAAAAAGAAAAGAAAAAGCCAGGAATATATCCTCTCCAAAAAGACCAACAAATGAGAAGAGATTTAGAGACAGAAACGAAAGGAACAAAACTTTCCCCCCCCCCCCCCCCCCGGTGTACAGATTATAGCAGGTTCACACATCAAAGCAGCATCTTCCACACTGGAATAAAAACAACCTATGCAGTTATATGTCTGCTTACCATCCTTTCACGTCTTGATTTGTAGCCAGACGCAGGACCATCAAAATCTAAGGTACCTGGAACAAGTAAAGAAAAAACAAAACAAAGATCAATAGCAGCATAACAATGAAATTCAGGGATTGTAACAGCTCTTACCCTTGTTAAAAGCCTCACTTTTAGGATCACACCAAGATCAATTTCCTACTCTATTTAAAAAATGCATCTTACTAAAAAATCATAAACAAAATGACATGAAAACTGATACATACTTTGGGAAAAGAAAGAACAAAGTGAATTACAGTGGAAGAACTGAACAATTATTGCTGTGCCATATTAAGTTCTTTATTTACCAACTTGCAAAAATAAAACTAAACAAAGGATGCACGGCGCCTCTCTTTCTTCAAATACAATTTAAACCAACTTTATTTTGTGCTTCTATTGCATATAAACAGGACCAAATATAGGAAGAAACGTATTAATTATGTTTATGTTCAAAAGAATAACCACGTGTCCATATACAGTTGATTTTCACCTTCCATAAACTAAATTGCATCTCAGGCCGTCTTTTTGCTGTTGAGCAATCTCTCTTGAGAATTAGAACTTTGCAGAAGCATAATAGCCTGTAAAAGCCAAATCAGATCTGCACCTATTTGTGCATTTCCAATTTCTTTATTTGAAAAAATCAACATGCAAGCAACCCAGTGTGTCTCCTTCATTACAGTATTGCTATCATGTTAGTGAAAAGCTATGTACAAGTGATGGCCAACTTTGGCACTTCAGATGTTCTCAGACTTCAATTCCCAGAAGCCCTGATTAGCAGGAGTGCTGACTTGGGATGGAGTCGGTAGATAAATGTTCCGACCCCGACCCCTCAGTTTTGTGTACTTCTGACTCCGACTCCAGGTACCCGAAATTTCCTCCGACTCCTCGACTCCGACTCCACATTTATCTACCGA
The DNA here is from genome assembly GCA_030440675.1 of Furcifer pardalis. Taxonomy (NCBI): domain Eukaryota; kingdom Metazoa; phylum Chordata; class Lepidosauria; order Squamata; family Chamaeleonidae; genus Furcifer; species Furcifer pardalis. Next base: position 83,607,013 of record CP126891.1, read on the forward strand.
CTCAACAGCCTGGGCTTCTGGGAATTGAAGTCCAAGAACATCTGGAGTGCCAAGGCTTGCCATCACTGCCATATAAAACAAAAATAGTCTCAAACGGAAGTTTAATAGTAACCAACAAACAGCTTGATGTCATCACCCTGAGACTCCTCTTCTCCAGTTTAAAAATACACCCAAAATCACACACAATACAAAAGGTTACATGCTGCATTACAAGTCACCCATATCCATAGGGTCAGTATCCAGTTTCAGCTCTCTGCAGGTCTAAAAATCTCCAATAAAAATCTGAAATACATAATCCTGTATAAAACATATGCAGAAGTAGAATGTGGTACCTTTTCTGGATCACTATATTAAAAAAATCATTGCGAGCTTTCGCGATTCATGATCATTTCTTTAGGCATGCATTCAAATGTTCATGGCATGATACCAGCCAACAGAGCCTTGCTTCTGAATGCCAATGTTCCAGGTGGTATTTTTATAAGACATTTCCAACCTTCTAGCTGTGCTTAGGGCACCAGTTACTACCACCGTGGACTCGCTATACGTAAGCCACTGGTATATATCACTGTAGTCTGGAGCTGAATTAAAAAGGAGTTTGATGCTGCCACCTAGTAAAGGTAAAGGTTGCCCTTGCTCAAAAGCCAGTCGTATCTGACTCTAGGGGTTGGTGTTCATCTTCATTTACAGCCAAATAGCCAGAGCAGTTTGCATCTGCAGATATTTCCATGGACATGTGACAGGCATGGCTAGATACCCAAGCACCCAATGGTAACCTGTTTACACAGCCTACTGACAACACTGAAGGAAAACTATGTAAATGGAATGAAAAAAATATAACGAACAATCTAGCAGACACTTTACATAAGTGTGATGTTCACAATCAGGAAAATAGGAATTTTTGAACTTACATAAAAGTATTTTTTTTTTTTTTTGCTGTAGCATGCTTGTGTTTCTGCCTTCTAAATTTGTTCAATTCTTGCTTTATATTTGAAGATATTTTATATTAAAACTGAATTTAAGACTGGTAAAAGTATTGGTACACCTATCAGAGTGGCTCTAAAAAAAGGGGGTCAAACAAAAGCTAACTGTCTTATCTGACAAAACACAAATGAAATATCTTCTCAGACAGAAATTTGCAACAAAAGTCAAGGGTGACTGCTTTGCCCTGGAATAGATATTTAGTGATTTTCACAAGATATTCACCAACTTTCATAAGGTTTTAATTTTGGTTTATACAAATGTGCATACCAACTAAGACAGCAGTAAACAGAAAGTATGCCACCAGCTGAAGACAACTGTAGGTATATTAGAAAGATAGACCATAAAGCTACGTCTGTTTTCACTAAGTCATCCTGAGATTACCTTCTGCTTTTCTCCTCATTTTTTCAAGTTTCTTTTTCTGTTCTCTTAGCAAGGCTTGCTGTTGAATGTCCAGAGTATCATCATTGGTGGGAGGGTCAGGAAACATGGACCTCACTTCTACTCTCGTTTCTGAATCTATCACATAAAATGTATACACAATAGTGGCCAAAATCTTCATTAGTTCATTTTTCCTCAGTTTAGTTATAGCTAGAATGAGAAATTCCTTTTTTTAACTGCAGAAAACGCTCAGGGTTATGGACTATGCTCACCATCATTTTACAGAACGACTTTATACACTGGCTATTTGAAAGGATTCTCATATTTCACCAGCAGTTATTTACAAATAAAAAAAAAAAACAGAAATTATAGATCCAAGAAATCAAAGTGAAATTTAAACCTAAATTAGTGATGCTGAAAGATCAGTCAGAGAACATAATATCTGACTAAGATAAACTAAAGAGAAGGTGGAAACAATATACAGAAGAGATGAAAGGATAACAGAGTCCTCTACAAAAGAATTATTGGATATCCAGAAGAACTTGCAATTTTAGCAACTGAAACAAAAGCTCTCAGAGCACTCTGCAGATATGAACAATCAGGAACAGCTGTGCTAGCAATAGACCGATTTCAAACTACAGAAATTTCTTTTCCTCCCTGCCTTTAAAGTCACCCCCTACCCGCAGTGGTCTCTGCGACTGCAATAGGGTCGGGAAAGGGCGCACCTTTCCCCCGACCCTACTGCAGTCGCAGAGACCACTGCAGGTGGGGCTGGATTGGGTAGTTCTACCGAAACCACCCCACACCCGCAGACCATTGCCTCGGATAACGCTAAGAATCATTATCCAGAATCGTTATCCGATGCAAGTTTTTTTTAAAAAAACTTGCATCGCTATCCGATTCTAGCATTATCCGATGCAATCGTTATCCGGGGTATTACTGTATACTCAACAATGCAATTTTAAATTCAACCCAAGATTTCAAATAACTGCATTTCTGCATTTTCTTTTGCAAACTAGCCACATCATCATAATCTACTAGTACAGTACTTTCAATTTTACACAACACCAGTCTTTACACAAAGCCTGAGAGTTTATCTGTGTTTAGTTCAGAATGTGCTGAGTTGGCAGCAGAAAGTGGAAGTGCAGAAGCATGCCTTATAACAGGTTCAGTCGGATCTATTTCTTGGATCAGTATATATCACAAAGTGTAACATGTCATGACAGGATAAACTACAGCAGAGTAACTCCTCTGCTGTGCCTATTTTCTCTCTCTCCCTTTCTTTTTCTCCCTCTCTTTCAGCCTTACAGGTAACAAGCACAATCAATCAAGGTGTTAAGACCACAATTTTTGCAACAGAGCCACAGCATTTTGTTAAAAAAAAACCCACAGTTACATTGATTAATTACACTGCACAATATTTTGCTACTAGGAATAACACATGTGATTTACATGATATTGAGTGTGCGGATTCCAAATATGAATTTAGAATTTGCCTATCCTGTACAGATTTTAAGTTATAGGCATGCTATAGCTGTTCAAATGGCCAGTAATTGGGTAATGTATTTTTACATGGGAACATTATAACAGTTGCAGCTACCACTATGCCTGCTGCCGCCTCAGCTGAATCACGTCCCCTGGTGGCATGTATGTTTCAGCAGTGGCTGGGGATGTCTGGGCAAGTCAGTGAGCTGAAATCAGAAATAGGTATATAAGGTGAGGTGGACCAAGGGCCTATCTCTAGTGTGCAACCATCTTATTGGATAGTACAGCTACGCCATAGTGAGTCTGTTTTGAGCTAAAGATGAGTAGGCGCAACTGTGTTAATAAACCAGACAACCGCATGTATATGCATCATTAAGATCCTGACATCCTAGGCAGAATCAGACATCAGATTTGGATTCAGCACACTTGAATTAGCATAGGACACATGGAATAGACCAAGTAGCAGACAATATTTATTTTTTATGCGATGCTGTGTTATTAATACTGTATGTTACATAATGGTCTACTACATAACCTCCTTTAGTAAGATCTTTCTCTATCAAGCTAAGGAAGAGATTGCAAGTCACTTTGCATTCTCTCGTTAACAAGAAAAATGACTAACCTTTGAACATAAGCTCATTAAATTCACGGATATTTTGTACATTGACAGGATCAGCCAAATCCTTTGAAGATGGTCGCCTGACTGGAGCCTGCATACGAAGTCTGGCCATCTCGAAAACATCCATGGAGTGTTTATCTTTCTTCCTGCTAAAAACAACCAGATACTTTAAAAATCCAACTACATTTGGAAATTTAAAACAAGATACGGTAAAACCTCAAGTTACGAATAAAATCAGTTCCATGGCCTTGTTCGTAACTCGAATTTGTTCATAACTCGAGGCATCCCCATAGGGGCAAAGAAAAGGCCCACATCCCCTCCAAAAATAAAAAAGTCCCCCCCAAACTTCAAAAATCAATCAAACCACCCAAAAACAACAGCGGCATTGAAAGGAAAGCATGCATAAGCAAAAACGCTATTCCTTACCATAAAGAAGCTTTTGAAAATGGACAGAAAATTCAGAAAAATACAGCAAGAAACAGTAACCGGCAGCCATTTCGGCGCTGAAACTCTAGACAAAGAACTCCTCTCTGAGCAATCTACTGCCACCTACAGGGCTCTGAAAGGCTGCATTTGTATAAAATATAAACCCATAGAGAAAATGGTGTTTTTGCTTCACTCGAGGCAACACAGAGGAAAAAGAATTAATTCGTAAATTGGGGCATGTTCGTAACTCGAGGCATAGATTTCACTGCAGAACCAATTCATAAGTTGAATTATTCGTAAGTAGGGGCATTCGTAAATTGGGGTTTTACTGTAAAGTATTTGTAATAAATTCAATTGAACTCCAGGACTAAAAGGAAGTGAATGATTTCCCATTTCCTGAGAGGACATCAACTCACTGAGAAGACGCAGAAGCAAATTTAATGACAACACTAATTTTAAAAGTTTCAGGTTATGAATAGTCCTTCATAGTCTGTATTAGTACTCTGGGCAGAAGCAAGCATTTTCTCATGCACAATTTGTATCAATTAATACCACAGTTAGGAAACTTTGCCAATTCTAGAATTGCTATACAGTAATACCTCATATAACATTAGTATCGAATAACACGAAAATCGCATAACATCAAGGAATCTGGGGGGAAGAATTGCATCAGATAACATTAAGATCCTATGGGATGCTTCAGATAACAACCGCGAAAGCCTGTGTGGTTACAATGTATCTCTATGGATCCCATAGAGGATCAGATAACACGAAAAATCATATAACACGAAGACTTGTGGAACCAGGTTTTAGCGTTATATGAGGTTTTACTGTATTCTAAACATGCATCCAGGCTGAAGCCCAATCTTCGAAAGAAGACAGATTACAATAATACACCACAACTCCTACATATAAATAAATTCAAGTAACACTTTGGTCAATTCCTGGAGATTCCCTCACTCTTCATTTCTAGGACTTCTGGTACAGGGGTAGCCAACCTTTTTCTGTTGTGGGCCTGACCACGGCCCCAGATAGCGTTGTGGGCCAGACCACGCCCCCCAGAAACAATGTATTTATGGCTGATGTAAATCCACTCACTTCCGTGTTTATGCCAGCCACGGGCACATTTATGCATGTGCGTGCACATTTTATGGATGACGTAAATGCACCCACTTCCACTTCTGGGTGCAGTGGAGGCAGCAACAGGCTGGATGGGATGGCGTTGGGGGTTGAGGTTGGTCATAGATTGGGAACCCCTGCACTAGTAGATTGAACCGAATACACTTCTTTGAAAAAGAATAAAACTCACTATAGGTGTTCCATCTCTGGCTGTTCATGCTCTTCCTAAAAGGCAAAGGGCGTAACTTTCTAGTAGCCATTAGTCCTCTTACTGATCAAAGAGGTCAAGCAAGAATGGCTGGTTTTGACATGTGAGAAAGTGGGACAAACAGCTAATTCTTACCATACACTCTTCTTCATGCACTGTTCAGGTAAACATAATTTTACACAATTTTAGATCAAGCTCCTCAAAGCTGAACATTGCCTACTGCGCTTGCTCAAAAGACTCAGGGGTTCCACTCTAAAAACAGGCATACATCTTTGCACTAAAGCAAGAGAACTGTTCCTTTTTTTTAGTCACCAGCACCTTTTTGTATATACTGCCCAAGACAGAGAGAGTGATTCCACAAGCTCTAAAATTAGACACATCGTAATTATTGTAAATAGGGACTGCGGTGGCTCAGTGGTTAAGATGCTGAACTTGATGAATGGAAGGCTGGCAGGTCAGCAGTTCGATACCCATCTCTGTCCCAGCTTTTGCCAACCTAGCAGTTTGAAAGCAATTGAAGAAATGCCGCCGCCGCCGCTGCGCCCTCCCGGCCCCCGTCAGCGGCCGGGAGGAAGATAAAAGGGGCCTCCCTCGGCCAGGGGAGGCCCGAAGAAACGCCGCCACCGCCGCCGCGCCAGACGCCGCCACCGCTGCACCCTCCCGGCCCCGTCACCGGCCGGGAGGAAGATAAAAGGGGCCTCCCTCGGCCAGGGGAGGCCCGAAGAAACGCCGCCGCCGCGCTAGACGCCGCCGCCGCCGCCGCACCCTCCCGGCCCCGTCACCGGCCGGGAGGAAGATAAAAGGGGCCTCCCTCGGCCAGGGGAGGCCCAAAGAAACGCCGCCACCGCGCTAGACGCCGCCGCCGCCGCTGCACCCTCCCGGCCCCTGTCACCGGCCGGGAGGAAGATAAAAGGGGCCTCCCTCGGCCAGGGGAGGCCTGAAGAAACGCCAACGCCGCCGCTGCGCCCTCCCGGTCCCCGTCAGCGGCCGGGAGGAAGATAAAAGGGGCCTCCCTCGGCCACCCGGCCTCGGAGAGAACTTGGGGGTCTTGGGCGGCTATGGAGGACTCAATAGGGGGGGGGGTTGGTGGGATATTGTTTTTGTTTGTATAGATGCTGCCTAGAGTCAGGTTCGCCTGAGCGAGGCGGGGTATAAATTTGAAGAATAAATAAATAAATAAATAATTGCAAGTAAATAAATAGGTACCGCTTTGGTGGGAAGACAAATAGTGTTCAGTGCACTTCGGTGTCTAGTTAAGGCTTCCACATGTCCATGGAAAAGTCTGCAGATACAGATAGCACTGGCTCTTTGGCTATAAACAGAGATGAGCACTGAACCCTAGAGTTGGATACGACTGGCTTTTGAGTAAGGGTGATCTTTATTTACTCAGATATTTCAAATCTACTTTTTAGGACTACAACTTCCAAAATGGATATCATTGGGTCAGGGAGAAGATTTGAGAAATTTTCTAGCTCTGATACTTCTTGTGTTGTATCCAATTCCAAATATTGGCTCTCACCATGGCAATCCTGGGAATGATATAATGCAGTGGACTTCCATTTCTCTTCTGTATCACAGCATAACATGTGTCCCACTGATCCAGTTCCATAAGTCACTTTCTGATCCTGAGCCCTTTTGGCACATAAAGTCCTCCACAGCCCTAGGCCAGTATTGATGAATCTGCTGTCCTGCATCAAGATGGATTCAAGTGGGATTTAATCCACTTGGGGACCCTCACCCTTCCCTGTGGACTTTGCCACCCAAGGCCATTAGTCCTCAGGGTTGTCAGGTTAGTTAACTGCCACCTGACACTTGGTATTGAGTGGCTGGCAGTACGGTCTGCTCTATTACCATAGCAGGATAACCTGGCCACACTGGTTCTGATACTGCATTAATAAAATTAGGTAATGAGAAGATCTCTCCCAACTTTCACCCAGGATGCAATACAATCTTCTCCTTTTACTTCAATGACTGCAGGAGGTACTAGGGATCAGATGCCAAGAGCATTATTTACAGAAAGTCTATAAATGGAAAACAGTGGAGCAGAGGAAAAGTGCCTTGTAACACTTTCAATTAACATTTCACTACTAAAACATATTTCATATTACTCATTTGAAAACTTTAGCAAATGTACAGATTCAAATGCTCACCCTTTAACTGACACGTCGCTGTCATCACTATGTACTTTTAATAATTGCTCCTGTAGTCGCCGCTCTTCACTGCGAAGCTGCTTCCTCATCTCTGATAGCTCACTTATTACATTCTTTCTTTCTTCTGCAATTCAGCGTCCAAAAAGAAAAAAAGTGATTTGTAATACTGATCTGACAATGAATTGTCTTTCCAGCCTGTACTTGGGGATTACTTCAGGTTGTAACTATCTCTTACCATACGCACGAAGCTGATTTCTTCTAGCCGGGACCGGAGGAGAACGGACTCTTGGAAGATCCTAGTAAAACATTAAAATAGGTATTTGCCCCAAAACAGTACTTTTTACTGCACCCATAGTAAAAAGACACTAAGTTGCTCACGCTTATTTTCCGCACATACTAAAAAGTGAGTTAATTACAGTAGTGATTATATTGATGCTTTTAAATTTAATATCAAGCATTGGATTGATCAGAGAGCAAAACTGTGAAATTGTCAAGATTTTCTGTAAAACTAAGCAGACCTGTGAAAGATGTAGCACATAAACAAACACTGGCCTATTCCTCTCCCCCTTCTCAAGGCAGGAGTCTTAAGAGAACAAAATCCAATTTGGGTTAGGAAACACAATCCCAGAATCTATTCGCAGATGATGCATGAATGATGAGCAAACATACGTATTTATAATAAGCGGTACGGCTCTCCATCACAACTGGCTTTTCTTCTTTTACTAATGGCATAAGGACAGTAACAACAGGAGAAGGCTGTCTTGATATCTGAAAAATCAGGAAGAAAGGAGATGATGTAAATTTGTACTTTAAAAAATATTACTGTATCTCAAAAAGAGATTATACACAAGAGAAGGGTTTTTTTAAAGGCTAAAATTCATGTAAGGGACTGCAATGGCTTAGTGGTTAAAACGCTGAACTTGAGGACTGGCAGGTCAGCAGTTCAAGACCCGAGTAATGTATGACGAAGTGAGCTCCTGTCTCTGTTCCACCTCCTGCCAACCTAGCAGTTTGAAAGCAAGAAATTGCAAGTAGATAAATAGGTACCACTTTGGTGGGAAGGTAAGCAGTGTTCCATGCACTCCGGTATATTTTTGTTTATAAATGTTACCTTCTATTCTATTAATGTTCTTAAGCACTCTTTTTGTTTGAAAGGGAAATAAATTCAACAAATTACATAATAATAAATACCCAAAAATCAGACCAAACCTAAATGTGAGAAAAAAACAGGCTCTAATGTTCAAATTCGCAGGCATGACTAGACACCAGAGTGCATGGAAAGCTGTTTACCTTCCCACCTAAGTAGTACCTTATTTATCTAATTGCAATGTCTTGCTTTCAAACTGCTAGGTTGCCAGGACCTGGGACAGAGACCGAAGCTCACTCCATCATGCTGCTCTCAGGTCTCAAACTGCTGACCTCCCAACCTTCCAGTCATCATGTTCAGCATCTTAACCACTCAGCCACCACAGTTCGTTCCTTTCCCAGCACATGTACAAATTGAGCTTTAAAAGACAAGGTCTGAAGTTTTTGAATACTATCATTAGAAAAGCTCATGTAATAACAGACCGTTACACAAAAATATTACACTGTAGTAACACTTAATACAATAACCAAACAACAAGATCAGGGCCATCACAAGGCTCAAATTCATAAAGATGAAATTCTTAATCACTTTGGTATAAACTAAATGAAAGCAGTTATTACATAGACATACAGTAAAACCTCGAGTTACAAACAGCTTGAACGACGAAAAACTTGCAATACGAAAGGAAATCTCGGAAAATATTTGCTTCAAGATACAATTTTTTTCGAGATACGAAAAAAATTGGGTCTTCTGATGCTTCCCACAGCTGTGAGAGGGTGTTTGGAGCATTTCCACTCCATCTTTGGAATTATTCATTATGTTTTTGACACCACCAGAAGCTTTCCCCGCAACCAGGAAGTGCTGAAAATTCCCCCATCCCCTCAACAGCTGATAGGCGGGTACTTTTCCTGCAATTACCAGAGGTGGCCACTAGATTGCGGTGAAAGAAATGTGCTGAATATGCATTAAAAACCAAAATAATAAGTTCCAAAGCTCAGAAAAAAGCCAAATAAACGCCTTTTGTCTGTTCAAATTTGTTTATAAGGTGGCCAAAAATATTCCAAAGTGCACATTATGAAGAGTTTTGAACAGAACAAACACGTTTTTTGGCATTTTCTGAGCTCTAGAATTGATTTTTTTTGCCTTTCAATGCATTCCTATGGGAAACCATGTTTCAAGACACAAAGTTTTCAAGATATGAAAAACTTCGAGGAATAACTTAATTTTGCATCTCAAGGTTTTACTGTTTTACAGAAACGTACCTGGCCAGTCAAGTACGGATACTGAATGCCCTAGTTTAGATGGACTACAGAAACCTCTTAAAACTATGTTTACTAAGAATAACACACACACCCTTTGAATAATTCTAGTACAGAAATACTGAAAGAACTCAAAAACATAATGAGCATAATATGGACTGACGATCTAAACAGCATTATGTGTCATTCTGAAATTCCTTTGTGCAACTATTTGTGAATTTTAGAAAGGAAAGTGTCATTATCACATCATTATTTATCCCAAATCTCTTTATTTTCAAATCATATACAGCTGTAAGAACAAACTGTCTGGCATCTGCCTATTATAGCTACTTGTTGCTGTTCAGTCGCACAGTCGATTCTGACCCTTTGAGACCCCATGGACCACTGTCCTCCAGGCACTTCTGTCCTCCACCATCCTCCTCAACTCGCTCAGTTCTGTGCCCATTGTCTCTACAATACCATCTATCCATCTCATTTATGGCCGCCCCTTTCTTCTTTTGCCCTCCACCTTTCCCAGCATCAAGGCTCTCTCAAATGAATCCTCTCTTCTCATTTGATGTCCAAAGTACTTTAGCTTCATTTGACCTTCTAAGGAACAGTCAGGGTTGATTTCATCTAAGATTGACCTATTTGTTCTCCTCGCTGTCCAGGGGACTCTCAAAACTCTCCTCCAGCACCACATCTCAAAGGCATCTATTCTTCTGCGCTCAGCTTTCCTAATGGTCCAGCTCTCACAACCATACATTGCCACAGGGAATACCAGTGCTTTGACTAGACAATTTTTTGTTTGCAATGTTATAATATGTAATATTGTTTGCAATATTAAATCTTTCTGTGTCTAAGCCAGGGGCTCGCAACCTACGGTCCATAGGCCAGCCCCAGGCCATGGCACCATTTCATATGGCCCACAACCCTCACTCCTACTCCCGCTCCGGAAGTAGAAAATGTGCTGCCACTGCCACCAGAAGTGGTGAAAACAGCCAAAAACGCACCATACCATAAATGCACATGACTGTCATAAACGCATTTACAACAGCCACTGACACGTTTTACAGCAGTGTTTGAGGCAAGGGGAACCACATGTCCAGCCACTCAGCTGTGCGAGGGGGCGTGGTCTGGTCCGCTGTTGGAAAAGTTTGAGAACTCCTGGTCCAACAAAAAACGTGGCTGGGTAAACAGATGAATTCTTGATTCACCCTTCTCTATAATGTCTCTTTTAAAAAGACAGTTACAACTTTTAAGGCATGGCTGAGAGAGATCAGCTAACCAAAGGGCCAGATTCCAATTTGGCTAGCCGTCCTGAGCCACATCTTTCCTCCAAATTTTCCCCCATAACCTAGATCAGTGGTGGTGAACCTTGGAACTTCCAATTCCCAGAAGCCCTGACCAGCAGGAATGCTGACTTGGGCTTCTGGTAATTGAAATCCAACAACGCCTGGAGTGCCAAGGTTGGAAACCACTGACCTAGTGCAATCCACTACCCAAAATGCAACAGCAAAGCTCCCAGGCAATTTGCTGGCTTATCTGCAGGTATTTTATGTTTATTTCTACCTGTCTAAACTTATTTATTAGACAAACATTCTTTTCAGCATTAAGTTTTGCTAAAAACTGCATTTTGTTACCTTGAATTGCCTAATTAAAAAAGTTACAATTCTTGCTTAGCTTCCATCTGGGTTAATAAGTGCTTGTAAATGACAGGCTTAGTCTGAATGAAGATTTCCTTAATCAGTTAAGCCAATTACAGTGAAGAAATAAAAATAAACACTGGAAACAAATACAGAGCTTGCTATTAGTTTCACCTGCCACAACTCTGCCCTAAGGAAGGAAGTCTGCACACTTTCTTCTTGACAAATGGCAAAAAAGTAAAACTGCTCCCATGTGCCCAAAGTAAAGCAAGGCAAAGAAGAGGAACCAGTTTGTGAGGATTTTGCCACAGAAGACTAAGAAAAGCACGTCAGATTATACATAGCATTTAAACTACATTTAACAGTCAGTATTTTACCTAAACTTAAATGTTATTTTTAAAGAGCAAAGCCTAGTGCTTAGAGCACTCTATGAATGATTCACAAGTTAATTAGCATTAACTTGGGGGCAATCGGTGTTAATTGCCCTCAACATGCTGGGTACTCATTTTACCAACCTCTGGAGGATGGAAGGCTGAGTCAACCTTGACTCCAGGTTAGGATTGAGCTCACAACCTTTTGGTTGCAAGACAGCAGTTTAACCACTGCTCCACCAGGAGCAATTTCTTCAGCATAAACCGATGAATATGGAATTTCTACTTTGGTCTAAAATATAAATTTTTCCTCTATTAATACTGTTCCTTTAAAATTCAGTCAATTATATTTCAACAATTTCAACGTATTTCTACAGAAATGTTTGTAGTTTCTTGACATCACTGAAATCTAGCTTGCAATTTCAATTTCAAATAAAATCATAGGTTTGGTTTTAAGGAGCTTGGCTACAAGGCATCAAAAACTATATATCCAAAAACTGCTCTGGCTTCTCTCCTCCTGAGTCAATTTGTGTCACTTTTGAAGGAATATGAACAGTTACAGACCAGGGGAACAGTGGAGAAATAAATACCCATTCTTGAATCAAAGCCAAAAATGACAGTATTCAAGAAACAATTTTGGAAGCTCACCTTCTGTTCTTCAATCATTTTATACTGTTCCATTTCATTGTTCTGATTATCCTGCCTTCCTTCTTCATCTGTCTTTTTATTATCTGCCTCTTTTCTCCATTCTTCAGCTAATCGATATAGTTCTTCATTTTTTAATCTTTGCTGAAAAGATAAAGTTGTGTTAATGCAAAACCAAGAAAGCACTTTTAAAAAACAAATGTTAACTCCAATTCAACAAATGCAGGTTTTGGGGAATTTTATCATCCACTGAAACATCAGGATAATTAACATGATGCCAAGAGATGTGTACCAGGAACACACTCACTCTGGTCATCTCCAGACTAGACTATTGCAATACACTCTACATGGGGCTGCCCTTGATAACCATTCAGAGGCTGCAACTGGTCCAGAATGCTGCTACTTGGGTGGTGATGGGGTGCGGGCGGTATGCCTGTGCCTCGCCACTGCTTCGGGAGCTGCACTGGTTGCCAGTGTGCTTCCGGGTGCAATTCAAGGTGCTGGTTATTACCTTAAAAGCCCTACATGGTAGTGGGCCAGGATACTTAAGAGACCGCATCACCCTGAGAACATCTGTCCATCCCGCAAGAGCAGACTGGAGAGGCTCTTTCATTGTGCCATCTGCTAGGGAGGCTCGTCTCTCTAGCACAAGAAGGAGGGCTTTCTCTGTGTCTGCTCCGGCCCTATGGAAACTCCTGCCAATTGTGTTGCACCTCCAGACGGAGTTGCTGTCCTTTAGGAAAGAACTGAAAACCAGGCTGGCAGGGCAGGTGTGGGGCACTGATGGAGGGGTGACCCCTGGCTTATCTAATTAAGATTTCTTTCTCTCTTTTAATTGATGGGGGGATTATTTTAAATTATTTTGACTTTTAATAGGGTTTTTAAGAGTTTTTAGTTAGTTTTAATATTGTTTTTAATTGTTGTTAGCCACCCAGAGTCATTGCCGAGTTGGGCGGCAATAGAAATTTGATTAAATAAATAAATAATCTTTCCTGGACATTGCAGAGAAGATAAAGCCCTTCTTGGGCATCCAACACATAACAGAATATCCATAAATGAAGGAATGCTAGGAAATAGGGCACTATTTACCAACCTCTGGAGGATGTTCCAGTTATAATAATGTTCCAGTTATAATAATTAAGTCTTACATTAATATAAATGAACAAGGTGCAGAAATATCACCTTCTATCATTAATGGGACTAAAGCAACATGGTTATTAATAAATAAATACCATCTACTCAACCACTTGTTAGCTTATTCATGATTAAGAATGACAGATTTTGAAACTTCCTACCTGGACATCTTTTAATATTATGACTACAATGCTGAGTCAACATTCTAATCTATTTATTTATCTTTACACACAAAATAATTTCTTGTTCTTTCGTGTCTAGACCAGACATGAAACTGACAAAATGAAGGCGTCTTTTTGGTGAGTTCATTCTGTAATTCTTTTCGCCTGATCTAGTGTGAAAAAGATTAGCTGGCAACACAAGGTTGCCATTACCAGGGCATGCTTAATTGTGGTTAAAAAATACAGTAAAACCTCAGTTAACATAATTAATGCACTCCCCAAAACATTTATTACTTAAACTGAATTTCCCATAGGAATGCATTATATGCAATTTACCATAGGAATGTATTGAAAACTAAAATATGTTAACCAAAATGCAGTTTCTCATAGGAATGCATTGAAAAACAATTAATTCCTTTTGTTATGCAATTTTTATGTTAACCAAACCATTTGTTAACTGAGGTTCCACTGTACCACAATCTTCGAGGAGGCTCTTTCTGTGTACCCCAACAAAAGAACTGAGAAGTCCAATCATTTGTATTAATGAAGGGTATCTATTAAATGTATACAACTGAGATCCCAAACCTCTTCTTCTTTCCTTCGCTTTTTTTCCAGTTCTTCTTCGTATTCTTTCTGTATCCTAGCTCTCTGTTCAGCCAGTCTCTTCTCTTCCTTTTCTTCTTCAAGTCTTCGTTTTTCACGCTCTTCTTCTTCCTTCTTTCTTTTCTCCTCCATCTGGAAAAAATACCCAATTATTTATCCACTGAACACAAGAAGAACATCCCCCAGATTTACATTTAGAAGAATATGAAAACTAAATTAAGGTCCACAACAGCACTATTAATGTGTTGTAGCTAATTTTTCTGCGTACGCTAATGAAGAAAAGTCTTCTAACAATCACAAAAGACTGTCTCACACACATCTAGTCTGCCTTGGTACTATCAATTTACAATGAGGTTTTATTCCATGCATTTCTCACCAATTTTCATAGGGAGTGCCAGTTTTCCTAACAACTTGATACCTCTTTTTCTTTCTAAAGTGTTTCTAATCGTCTTCTTGTTGAAAACATAAATGTAAATGAGTAGGGGCAGCTAGATGTAAAAGTATTGAGAAATATGTTGCAAGTAGCCTCATATTTACTCTTCCATATAGAAGCAAATATCCAACATAATGATGCAGTTGACTAGACCATGTTATAGCAAACAGACTACATAAATTGGCATTTGCAGAAGTGTAAATTCAGTTTTTTATACAGTCAAGGATAGTCTGTCCAACAGCTATAATTAGATATGCATTTTGTACTCATTGAAGTTTTATTTTGTCTCTCTATTGCCAATAGGTTTTTCTTTTAGGGTTTTTGTGTTTTTTGGTGTGTGTGTGTGTGTGTGTGTGTGTGTGTGTGTGTGTGTGTGTGTGTGTGTGTGTGTGTGTGTGTGTGTGTGTGTGTGTGTGTGTGTGTGTGTGTGTGTGTGTGTGTGTGTGTGTGTGTGTGTGTGTGTGTGTGTGTGTGTGTGTGTTTTTTTTTTTTTTAAAATGTGTGTATGTTTTAATGTGTGAGTTTGTGCTGTTAGCTGCCCAGAATAGGAAAATATCCTAGATGGGCCGGGCACAAGTATAATAAATAAATAAACCACCTTTCTGCAAGTGGTAAGAAAATAAGACTCACAACAAATGTACTGCCTTTACCCCAATAATTATATGCTGATTTTTGTGTATCCTGGTCTCCGTAATGGAATTTAATAACATAAGGACCATGGAGTATATGTTTGTTATTAGTGTATAGCAGTGGTCCCATGCCCTACAGGGGCACTTTAATTCCCGAAATCCTAAATCAGTACATTGGCTGATCAGTGCTTTGGGAAATTGACTTAGGCTTCTGGGAATTGAAGTCCAAAAACCAAAGGTTGGGAAACACTGGTGTATAGCATACTATACATGTTGTTTTTGAAATCACAATCAGCAGTGCTTTGCAAAGGTTTTAGAAGTTATAATAGCCAAACACATTTTGTGCAGTTCCCCCATGCACCATTGTGATAATGTCTCCTCCACAGACAAATCACTGTTGAATAAAAACAAACTACTAATATTTAAAGGAAATATCAGGGTGCATGAGATTTGTTCACAAACTGATGAAGTTGCATGCACTAAGTTGCGTACATTATGAAATCGCCAAAGGAAGCCTTTAATCAGTAGCAATCTGCCACTGGGGATAATATTATCATCACTCCGCACATGGAACACTACAACAAGTGTTCAGCCATTCCTTTACACATTTACTGCATGTAAAAATATACTTCATTTCAATCAATGCTGCCACACATACTTGAAAACGAAGGAAGTTCTTATAAGATTCTTGCCGCCTTAGTTGTTCCGCAGTTGGGGGCTCACCAAAAACATTACCACGAGCGAAGGGGGATGTTTCTGTATATGTAAAATCTAGTTTTTAAAGAAAAATATATACATCTTAAGCATTGGTAAATCTATCTTTTGCATAAACCTTTAAGCTGGTAACTGCATCTGGCTCCAAAGAATCTTATACTCATACATAATAATCTGAATACTCCACATCCATGCATAGTTCGTAACTGTTATGGCACACACAAAAACAGTAAAAGCTGGAAACACAAGCAAACAACATATATACAGTATACACGTACAACATCTACATATTTCTTGTTTAGAATGAAGATACAGAATCTATCCATGTTTCAGAAACATGGGTCCACAAAGTTGAAGGAATTTTGTTTTATCTCATTAATGCCATGAATGATACACATATATAGGAAGAGACCATCAGGGGAATGGAAGAACAGGGAGCACTTACCATACAATCCCATCAAAAACATAATTTTAGTCCCTTGAGGGAAAAGTTAGATGTGCACAACCTCTCATTTCCCCAATGGTCTGTTGCTCAACATGTGTATGTATAGGTGTGCTAGGGGCCATTGGAAAAAACAAAACAAAAAACAAAAACTGATTATCAGAAATGTAATAATTAGTTTGGTGTAATATTTTCCTGGATTTTCTTTTCTTAAAAAAAATATGCACCTACCTTAAACATTTTGCCAAGTGGCGCATTTGTGAACCCTAGTGGAGAATCCTGTGCACAGAGTTCTGTTTCACTGCAACCAATTGGTTAATATGAAACAGTCACAAAATGGAAGTCAGCCAACATTTCACTAAGACAGTTGCCCTCTACTAGTAGTTCTCTGCATTTTACTTGTAAACAGTATTATGCATGATTTGCATCACTGCTTATACAGATTCTTGACATAATCTGATTATCACATTCTGAAATCATACTATTTGAATGGAAAATCAGTAATGGAACATACAGTATATTAAAAGGCTGAAACTCCTACTTCTTCACAAAACCCATCATAAAGCCTCTGAAATAGTGTTGTGTTTTTACTCCAGCAGAATCTTGTGTGCTAAAACAGTTTTGTTGAAGGAGCAGGGAAGAAAGAGGGCAATGGTAACACGACCTTTGTTGGATGTTATATATGACTCAGTCATTACTATGTCTATGGACAGGATCCTATTCTCTTCATAATGGTGGAACACCCTATATATAAGACTTCCTTAGGCATATATAGAATGCTTTAGCATTGAGAACAGGAAGCTACAAGAAACACAAACATAACATAATTAGTGCAACAACAGTGTCTATCTAGTGCTCTTATGCCAAGTTTAAGACAAATGTGGAAGAAGGAAAAATATAGGACTCCCTTCAGTGGAAAGTACAGCATAGCAAGAAAGCACAATTATTTTGAAAAATGACACAAAACACATTTATAGCTGGAAGTATGGTATTATTTAAACCTGCTACTTTATTTGTAGATTCATCTGCATTTTCAAGTCTTGGGGAGGCCAAACTTAGGTCAACAGATACTATAGCCTTTTTATCTTCATGCACTCGTGCCTCTGGATTATGATAAGCATCTTCATTTTGCTTGTGCATCATATTCAAGTCAGCTGAGAAAGAGGGGGAAACAGCCGTTTATAATAGTTTATTCCAGCAAGTGGTATGTTTGTGACAGTTTCAAGCTAAGAGATGTTTTTCAGATCTACAGTTAAGAAGACATTCAAAGGTCTCCATTGAAGGAAGAGTTGCAAGCGGTTTAATGGTGGAAGAGATGGGAAATGTAACTTTTTTTTAACTACAACTCCCAGGATCCAATGGCCAAGAAGACCATTCATATAGCGCATGTTGCATCTAAATACTCACTAAAAATCAAAGTAACATTTCTTTTATCATCCCTTTTTATCTGTTTAAACTAAAGATATGATATTGGTTAACCCTAGAATTCAGGCCTAAGTGGGAGGGTTCTCAGAACTTGGTACTCTGAAGTGTTGCTATAATTCTGTTACTGCCTTAAACGATTGTTTCTAAACAAAAAATTGCCTCACTTCTTTACATACAGATTATATTTTAAAACATCATCCATGACAGCAGGTGAAAAAGTTTGCAAGTTTGAGCTCAATTCCTCTCCTTGAAGCCCTTCTTTTTAAAAAAAAATCTGATCTGGCAGCTACAAGCAAGAGAAGAAATGGCAATGGTATAGTCAAGTAGTCATAATCATTTTGTACAATTATTCTGTCAGAAGGGAAATAAATATCAAGCAACACAAATTGCCACTAATTAAGTTCTTGCTTGACTGCCACAATGGCTTAACACACAACCAGGAATCAAGTGAGTTTTTATTTAGTGGCTATTCGCCACTATTAATTACATAATTCCCCTTCTGCCGATGTAACTACACAACAGAGTTTTGGCCTGTATCTTCACATGTTCAAAGCGGTTAGCCAGTAACAAACAGGCTTCTGATTTTTATTTTATTTTTATATACACAAAATTCAAAAGCCTCAGTAGGTAGGCCAGAATATTTTACGAATTTGCCAAATGTCTAGTATGAATTGAAATTTTTAATCTAGATTTTATTCCTTGCTAATATAAAATGAGAACAAATTAACATATACAGACATGCGACTTAAAATACTGAACATGCTATCACGGTGATTTATGCAAGCTCTAGCTATATGTGACCCAGGAGGTATTCGACATTTGTAGACAGAGGTAATTCAACATTTGTAGAACCTTTCCTCTTCAAAATAACTTTCTCAGGAAGAAAATTTGCACTTGATGCTTCACGGTAACTGCCTTTTTTACAAGTGCTACCTTGACAAAAAGTTCAAAAAACCTCTTATGTTCACATTCAGCTTGTTTGAAAAATAATAGTAGTCATTTTCTTTAATTATTCATTGAAAAACTCAACTTCATTCACAAAATGTAAATTCTAAATACTGTAGAAGAAATGTCTATTTAGAAGAAACAGGATTTTATTTGAAAGTTATAATGCTCACCTCTACAAATATCATTTATTGCAACATGTCCTTACTTATCATGGAATTCTTGTCTGCATTTTATTTATTTCATACTTTCCTTTTTAGATTTATTCGTGTTTCTTGTTGTAATATGCTTATTATTTTTAACCTTGCGCTTTTAGAATTAGCTCTCGCTGAAACAAGTAATGGTGACTGACCTAAATAACTGCAACAAATTTCTTCTATGCTGTAAATTCGCTGTAGTACATCCACTTTGCACTCTTATCGAAAGACATTTATTTCTGAACACATAAATAGCTATACAGTATAAGAAGAAACAGGCCAGAAAAAGATGCTCCGATTTTAAAACGTACTTATGAGATTTCCTTTTTTATCTCTGAGAGGAGCTCCTCCTCCTCCTTTTCCCCAAGGATTGTAATGCCTCATTTCAGCTTCTATTTTGGCTTCATACCGTTCCTTTTCCTCCTTTTCTTGCCTTCGACGTTCTTCTCTCTCTTTTATCTGCAAAGGGGAAAATAGCATTCAGATGCATTGTTAGCAGAATTATTTTTGGTACATATGGAAAGAGCTCTTTGGCTGTAAAAAGAGATGAGCACTGAACCCTAGAGTCGGATACAACTGGCTTTTGAGCAAGGGTGACCTTTACTTTATCTAATGTAGATGCACCAAGACACAGGCCAGGATGCCATTCACACACAAGTACATGGACACAAACTCTACATTTGTTTATAATGTACATGACATCTTGAGAAAAATATTTTTAAAAAACTCAGATTCAAATCTTATTTTCTAAGAGAAAAAGATGTGGTCTTGGGTCAATGGTGGGTTTTACATAATACCTGGAATCCTATTTGTGCAAATTCCATGGTATAAGATTGATGACATCATCAGCATAGGTAATTTTTGGAAGTAAAATATTTCAATTTCTGTCCTGAAGGTCTCCAGCTTCTGTCAAATCTTTTTTATTGTTTGAAAATAGGGGGAAGGGTGCAATAGGAGAGGACTAAATACTGAAAATCAAAATTGCCAATTGATGGCAGTGACTTTCCTCTCCTATCTTGTGGCCCCCAATGACAAAAGGATTCCATGGGAGCTTTGAATCTAGGGGGCAGAGGATAATAAATGTTTTGTTTCTGAGATATCACCACAGCTGATGACATCATCAACCTTACGTAGCAAAACTTACACAACAGGATTTCAGCCAATTTGTACATTCTTTATCAAGCAAAAAAGAAAAAGGTCATGGGATCCTTACACAAAATCGAAAAGCAAAGGGTGGATAAAACTTTCATTAGATCACTAAAATGTTAAAAATAGGAGAGCTTTTGAATCCTTCAAGACTTTTCTCCAGGAAGAATCTGGAAATCTCAAAAGGTCAGCTGTTGTTGCTCTTTAACATATATTTTAAGATAAGAATCAACTACTGTTAATATTACTACGGTATTAATCTTACACTAATATTAATACTCAATAATATAAGTAATATACATTTGAAAGACCTAGAAAATAGTTTATAATGTATGCAAGCTGTTATCTCTTATTAGAAGTGTTATGAACATGCTTAGATTATGAACATTCACTAATGAGTGCAGTTAATTTGAGAAAATATGTAATAGAAAATTAAATGGATTATTTAACAATTCTTCTTCTCCCCTTACTATTCAGTAATATAAAACTTCTATTCAGAATATACAGTACAAGGCATTCCCAGACAAATTTCACTGTCTCACCTGCTGCTGTAATTCTTGTTGATAAGTTAAAGTAGCCTCTCTTGTGCGCTTTGGTTGTTCTTCAGGAAACATTCCTAGACCTCGTGGTCTATCATTTGTAACACTTGTTCTAATTTTACTGCTACATTCAAAAGAAAGAAAGCACAAAAGAAAGACTTAAAAACACTAAAATAATTTCTAGCTGAAATGTCAAGCAAAACAACAAAACAAGAAAGACCAAAATGTCTTGACACCTCAATGTCTGACTGCTGTATATTTCATGTGAGCTTTCATTGATCAAGGCCACTTTCTAAGGCATAAGAGGGAAACTACATGGTAGTCATATATACATGTTCCCAAGATAAGACACAATGGTTGGTTGATACAAACAAGTTGTAAATTGTGTGAGCCAATGTGAAATTTCATACTTGATAATGACTTAACAGCCCTGTTTGATACCCAGCTCAGCTGTTTTCTTAAAAAGTAACAATGGTTAATAGGTAAATGCTATAGATAATAATACCAGAAACAATATAAGCATTGTGGCATTATGCACTTGGTAATGAATTAAGAACCCTTGACTTTAGCTTTGAAACTTACTCTGCAAAAGTTGCTATTAAGGTATCACAACATTTTTGTCTTGTTTTGTTTCTTGTCTGATGCATGCACATACTATCGTGGTCATTACTTTGAAAACTACTAGCTGCAATGTGGTTTTCAAATAATATTTTTTTACACTTTCCCATACAAAGGTAAAAACAGAAACTTGTGTTTTACACTGAATTTACCTTCAAAAAGACATAATTTTTCATTATTCTATTTCCCATCATACTTTCATATACTAACTAGACAACATGGAAATAATCAGATGAATACTTACAGAGTCATAGTAGGAGGTCTTTGAATAGTATTAACAGGTGGTGGAGCTGAGGAAGGTTGAACTCCCATCACACCAGTGCCATCTAAAAAATGAATTTTTTGGAATAATAGTCGTGTTAGTCTGTAGTTCAGGCATATCAGAAAACAAAATAAGATAAACAAAACAAAACAAAATAAAAATAAAATAAAAAATACTGTAGCACTTTAAAGACTAACTGCTGTATTAACTAACAATAAAAATACAGCAGTCAGTCTTTAAAGTGCTACAGTGTTTTTTATTTTTATTTATTTTGTTTTCTGATATGCCTAAAAAACAAAGACATTCAATATTTTGTCAGCGTTTATGGTGACATCAAGGCCTCTGCCATGCTCACTTCTCTAGAGTAATACTCTTAGTGAATGCCTAAAGCCATCACAAGCAAGGTCAAAAACATTTTGATAAACTATCAGATCAAAAATTAGCAGGACAATCCAAACTGCCTAAAGCAGGGGTGCCCAAACTTTTTGGGCTGATCATGTGGTTCAGGGAGCCGGTCACTATGGCCTGGGGCCAGATCCGCCCCTCACCACCAATTCATCAGGCCCACAAAGCCCTCGTCACTCCTGGAAGCGGAAGTAAATAACGTCCATATGGGCATATTTTACTTCTGCTTCCAGGAGTGATGAAGGCTTCGCGGGCCGAATTGGCATCGGGGGGGGGGTGGATTCAGGCCCCGGGCCGTAGTTTGGGCACCCCTGGCCTAAAGAGTACAGAAGTAGCCTTTGGCTATTTTTTAAAAAATTTGTTTTCCCTTTTGCAACTCCTTCTCTAAGTGAAGCTGAATGTTTTTAAAAATGAATGAAAAATGACAGGGTGAAAAAGAAAACAAATGAAAGAGTAGAGACTGGACTATTAAAAACGAATGGCAAAATCTGGGTGGGGTTAGGCTCAGTTTGTGTATTTCTGAAAACTTCTTTGGCCATATCAGAGAGTAAACAAAATAGCAAAAAAATGTTGTGGTACCTTAAAGACTACATAAATTTGAATAAATAAATAAATACATAATAAAATAAATAACTCCTGTATTTAAATGTGAGCATTCGTGGACCAAATTCACTTCTTCCTTTGGTCCACAAAAGTTCACATTTAAATACAGGAGTTAGGCTTTAAGTTGGCACAAGACTTTTTGTCCTTTTTTGCTGGTTTGTTTTGTTTACTCTCCGATATGCTTGCAACAGGGCTACCACTCCAAACATTCTTTGGTCATGTTTGTCTTCCACAATTCTTATCTAATCTGAAGCTGAATAGTATTTCTCTCTTTTTAAAAAAAGTTGTTTTATCTTGGCATTGTAACAGCCTTCAAGAAAAGTAGTGTTTTAGAACATTTGGCAAAATATTTCTCAACCAACCAACTTACAGTTTGCAAGGCTGGGATCCAAAGGATTCCTGGCTCCATAGAAGTAGTATGCGTCATCATATGGAGTTCTATAATTATCAGGCAAAACTTGTGGCGGCGGCGGCGGAGGGGGTAGGGTTGTAATTCTAAATCAAATACAAAAAAAACAACATGTTATAATGGTAACTTTCCTTAATTGGCTCCAATTTAATATACAAGAAATCATTTACACCAAGATATCTGGCTGTTGTTTCAATTTACGACTTCTGTCAACTTTCAGCAGTTAATATTTCTCAATGGAAGATGTTCAAGCATACTATAACCCTATCTTTACAATAAACACCATTTCACAGTGCATCCCTCTTGTATTTAGCATAAAAGAGCCATAAATATATTGCTATTCAGGAGATATAAAATAACCCTGAATATATAGCTTATGAGGAGATAGCATTAACTAATATCAATATTTGAACCTAAAGGGATAAAAAGAACACTGTTTTGTCACCTAGAATAGCCCGGTCTGTATTTCACTGTCATCTAGAACTTCACTGAGAAGTAACAGAACAGATGATTCCAGAGCAATCTTTCTATCTCAGTCCTTTCCTCGTCATGAGTTCTTGTCTGGACTAGCACACTTACCTGGAAACTTGATGAAGCAGGGGATTGGAAATTGGCTGCCTCTGGATAAAGATGTTTAAGCTCTACCTCCCTCTTAGCCGGACTATATTTAGAGTATTAATACCTTGACCTTGAATAATAGCTAATCAAAAACTAGCTACACGCTACAAAAGACACAGAGACTTATTAACAATGTCTCATACCCCTCCCCCTCATTAAATACTAATTTTCCACACTGCAGGAAATCATCCCATTACTCTTCCTTTCTCATTCTCAGCTGTCATGAGAAGGTGGGGAGGAAATCAGAGTGTAAGGATGCACTTCCTGCATGGTACAGAACTGGAGAAAGAAAAAATGGAGCAACAAAAGTTTTGTTTCTTGTAAAGGCACATTACTATAATAAGTGTGTGTCCTCAATGCTGACTTATGACAACCCTTTCCAGGCTCTTCTAGGTAGAGAGTGCTCAGAAGTGGCTTGCCATTCCCTTCTTCTGACAGTACCTTTGGACCATTTAGTTTGGTCAAAGATACCCAGTCTGGCTATTGTCAAAGAGGGGAAATGAACTTCCACCTCTGGCTCCACACCCAGATAACTAAACCATTGAGCTATCCAGGCAGCTAAAATCATGCTAGGTCCTACTTATTAACTGATCATTTTCTAAAAGGGAAGAAAGAAGTCTCCATTCACCAATTAACTGCATAATATAAAAGAGAATAAACCAATATGGCACATGTGCAGTAGTAGAATATTCCAGTTTGGATATACAAATTGTGAATAAATATGATGAAACATGCATGAGCTCTTGTGCATTTCATTCTCTAACCACTGCTTTCAACTTCAGCCTACTGTGATTAAGTCAAGAAGTCTTTTCAAGAAAATACAGAGAGCCCCCCCCCCCCTTACATACACATCAGGAAACAAGGTTCAGAAAAATCCAGGATCTATCGAAGCATTACCCAAGATCTATACTAGATTATCAGAACTATTTACTGCAATCCTGGAAAGCAGACTGGACCTTGAGTTAACTTCGGTATGCTGATTTGAGAACTGTCCATGGGCGGTAGTAGTACAGCAGGAAGCACAAACAAAATGCTTACACATACTTGGTCTATTAAACCAAGGTTTGCCTGTTCAAACGGGGCTGTACTTAAAAGTCACAAGTCACAACTCCAAAGGAAACACTGTAAAAAAAGTTACCTGGGAGCCAACATTTCCCCAAATGCAGCAGACAAGCCTTTGTGAAAATCTTCATTTACTGGTGAAATGGGAGGAGCAGATATGGAGGTAGGCACAGGTGTAGGAGTCTGAAATGCTGGTCTTGGTCTTGCTGGTGGTATTCTCTCCTCAGGGATTCGTGGTGTTAATCCAAACTCCTTCAGTCTGTTGGGCTGTGAAGAACAATTAGTTTACTTATCATTAAGCATATTTTCAAGCGCTTTGAAATGTAAGCAACAGAGAGAAAATGAAACATTGTGAATAAAACTTTGTAGCTATCCAAGGTGGGCAGTGTCTTCCTGACATTCAAGCCTAGCACAAAACTGGAGGATGTCAGCTATAGTACCTGCTGAGAGAAGAACCACAGACTTTTATCTACCATTTATCAGCCACTTGACCAACATGGTAAAGTTCAGGTATTTCAATCAGTTAAGCTAGAAGAAACCTTCACACTGAATGACATTCAACTTACTATTGCAAACAGGCATCCAGTACTGGGTTGAGTACAAGGCAAGACAGTACAACGGAGAGAATAGATCAATTTATTTGTGGATGAAATATGCGCTGTGTAGCATTCTTTTCCCAAATGTTTTCCCTATGAACCAGCAATGATGCTCAATATATAATGTATGGTGAAAGTAGTAAAAAAAAAAGTGCCATACTAGTGAAAAAGCATCTGGGCGTAGCTGCTGCTCA